>CM046333.1:12294907-12894907 GCA_025403435.1 Artocarpus heterophyllus
CAACCACAATATTATGTGAATTTATAATTTTATGACTAATAAATTTTAAAAATTGAATTAAATTCTATTAAAATAGTAATAATGTAATTTAGTTAAAAATTTTGATTTAATTCATGCCCTTACTAAAAAAATTTGCTGGTTCCGACTTTAAATCTACAATTTATGCACAAAAATTGCACTAAACTAACAAAAAACACATAATCCCTTAGAATTAAATTAGTTCCATGTTTTTAAGACATCCACTTTAGTCTCAATTTGATACTATATATACTAAGACAAAATTTTTTTTTAATAAAACACTTGAATAATAAGTTATAGATCAATTTAATATCAAGTAGGTAAAAATGAACACGATCTTTTTTTGAGCGGGTCAATTTTGAATTGATACTAAAATGACTTGCAGTTTAGTTTTTAGACACTAATCCCGTATTGCTAGTACTTATAAGGGTTGTTTCCTAAGAAGCCTATTTAACATCTTTTTCAAACAATCCTATTTAATTTCATGGGAATATAACCTTATTATTAATGAAACAATATGATACAATCTAAAAAGTAAATTATATATTAGATTGTGACTCATTATTTTATAAATAACAGAGTTATAATTTCGTAAAGATGAAAATAATTTTTCTTCTTTTTCTCTCCCGTCCAAAATAATAATAAATAAATAAACAATGGCAACTTGAAGAGATTCGTCATTTGTGTGACATCATATAAATATTAACTTTATATCTACGGGATACAGCTGTTAGAAACAAGCTGACAATATTATTAGTACACAAAATTCGTTCCTATATAGGTATTTCAAGGCAATCATGACATGGCGTGTATTTATACAGTGGTTGGCACTTTTCAGGAGCTGAAAAGTCGTCTGCCAAGTGTCATTCCCTAATTAGTTATTCTCTTGAATCAATGGGCCAGTATAAGATTTGACATCCTCAAGTTCGAGGCTGTCTTCTGACAGAATCAGCGTCAGATCTTCGATATCCTCCCCGAAGATTGTAATGGGAAAATAATGGAGTGAGAAACAATAGGTATTATGGCATCCTTGAAATCCTATGCAGCTTTGAAGTACACCTCATGGTATACGTCACCGACAATCATTTTCAAACGAAGATTCGGAATCTCAGACCGCATAAGTCAATTTAGTTTTTATGTATTACGAAATGGACGAGATAGAAGAAAATACAGCAGGGAATTGCAAATCTCATTCAACCAAGTTTCATAACTACCAAGCGCAGAGGCTCTAGGAGGAATAGTAAAGAAGAAAATATCCGTAACAAACTCCAACTCAGCAAAGGTAGCTAAAAGACAAAAGGAAAGAACTACAAAATTAAACTAAAGCCCAGCTAGGATTATTTATTTACAAAGAGTGGCCCATTCATCTCTAAATTCTAATATTATATAACATCCTGTTTGTTCCGTATAAGTTTGCTCCACTTTTATGTGGAACTGTTGTGATTGAAAAAATCCTTCTGTGAGCATTTGGCAACTCTCACTGTAACGCCTTTATATAAGGTTAACAATATTAAATAAATAAAAATAATTTTAAATTTAATATTATTTAAATCAATTAACAATGTTCATAGGTTTTGAAACAAAAATAAACGTTTAAATACAAACTATAGTTTTTAGTATAACACCAAATATATAAAGTATAGTCATCATTACTATAGTACAATTCTCAAATAACTTAACACAGTCATTATAAAAAAATAATAATAATACAAATCTTACATGTTCTAGACAAGTTACAAATAAACAAGATCTTTTAACATGAAAACAACAGAGTTGTTGTTGCCTATTCCTCAACAGATAAGTTATACTGTGTTCCATCTGAGAGATGAAGATATGATAGAGATGAGCATCGACATGCCTAATAGGGAAAATTATTACTCACCTTATGGTTTATTTTTTACCACATTAAAACTGCATGGTTAGTTAAGTTACATCATATCCCAGATTATGAGGTTTATTATGATCACATCTCGTTGATACTATAGTTAATCATTGCCAAGTTTCATAATTATACATTTATACAAATATTACCATTCATCATTGTTCTTAGGTATCCATATTAAAGAGAGTATCACTCAACTCATCGAAACCCAAATGGGCGTGCTTAGCCACCCTCTAAACATTCCAAGGGTGTTCCGGTGAGGGGGACATCAAGCCCCGAGTCCTCACAAGTCGATTCATGTACAGTGTGTTCTGGGACTTCGACCCACGGAAGCTGTAATCATCTCCCCCTATTTACCTTTTAGGGTATTCGTGCCCAAGGAAGTAATCGTCACCCTTGTTACAGTCTCACCATTCCTTTATATTCAATTTTTATTTAGAGTCAATTTTCCTAAACCATGCTTTCTCAATTATAACATATGTCAAATCACTATGTTCCTCAGCTATACAATATACATGGTTTTACAACATAATACAACCAAATTTTAATTACTAAAACCTCACAAAAGATAAGTAATAAAATCCTCTACCTTCCAAGCTTATCAACAATCTTTACTCTCGAAATTTATTAACGTTGTTCCACACATCCTTGATCCTAAGGCGTGCATAGGACAATTAAAACTAAAGCACAACATATAACCACATCCATAAATGAATTATGTGTAAACCCATCTCACTAACGTGCCATTAAGTTTTTATGCAATTTCTTTTTAAAAACCAAAGTAAACAATTTTTATCTTAAACCCAATATAAAATACATACAAGTAATCTATATATTTTAGTCTCTAATAAGATTCATAAATCACTTAGGATAGTGTTGGAAAGGTTGCATGATATGAAGGGATTAGAAGGTGAGCAAAGTTGAGTTCTTGGTTCAGGTTAGCAGCTACTATACCATGGCAAACTGGCGGTATACTTTTGCAAAAAGGCAGGTTCACTATCTACAATCAACACACGGGTTAACAGGTGATTTACTTAAGGTAAACGGGTGGTTTACTGCCACTAGCAGGTTTACTAGTTTCCAATCCGAAAAATGAAAAATTCATTGAAAATAAAATACAACTCCGATTTAGGCTTATGATAGCTCGTTGGAAAGCTTAGGATGTCTACTTTTTAAATATGCAAACCAATTTACAAAATTTATTTTCATTTAATCCCAAAATTTTAAGGAATAGCTATTGTCCATAGAGGTATTACAAAGTTTATGGAATGTCAAATTTTTCTTTAACCTAAAGCATATTATCCTTGTTCAAAATCTCAAAACCATTTCAAAATATGCAGCATGTATTATATAATCACAATAAACATATTCTCATGAGTTTTATACCAAAACCCTTATCTAATCCTATCTCTAGCCTTTCTTGCAAATGATAATGAAAACATGCTTAAGTTTGCTCTTCAAGCCCAAAACTTTAAAACATTAGCCATAGAGCTATGGAAACTAGTTTTAAACATTCCTAACATATTTTTAACATTGTTGTCAAACCAAAATAAAGGTTGGTTGTGGGTTTTGACTCAAGACTCAAGTTTTTTGTTCATAAATGCTCAAATATGCATGTTAACATAACTAAAAATTTGTATGAATTTTGAACACGAAAATTATGCATTAAACATGGAGAAAACACATATTAAAAACCAAGTTGAAAATTAAAGAAAACCCTACCTCAAAACTCCTTTGAAAAGCACCAAAGTTCGGATTAAAATCAAGCTTGAATTGACTCTAAAACGGCTTCAAACATGGCTGGGAATTATAGCTGCCTTGGTTGCAAAGAGAGCTTTATGCTCTGTGTCTTTAGTTAGAAATTGAAGTAAGAAAGGGAGAAAATGAGAAACTAGAGAAGAGGGTGGTGTTGGCTAAATAAAAAGATGTCAAAATAATTAGGAAGAAGGGAAAGTTTACGGGGAAAGTTGTAAGGAGAAACAAAGGAGCATTAAAAGAAAATATCATCATGTCTCTTAGTGGTTGGGAATTGATTTCATGTCTCTTAGTAGTTGGGGTGAATTGATTTCATGTCTCCTTCAGAGACTTTTAGCAAAATGAGAAGAATGCTACATATTGAGCATTAATTTAGGAGGACAAGATTGGTAGAAAGTGGGTATGGTAAGTTTTGAATGTTTCCTACGAAACTTGGAAAGAAAATGCTAAAGTGGTATTTTTTTTTAAATAATTGAAACAATATAGACAAACTTGTAATTTTAAATGCTACAAATTTTAAATTGTCACATTTTATTTATTAAATTTTACAAAAATCATACCCGTTAAAATACGGGTGTTACACTTATACTCTAAAGTAAGAGCATGTTATAGTGTAAAGCTCTCATATGGTAACTACGTTGCCAAATACACTCTTTATCTGTTGTGCATTGAGGACCCTTTCTTCTTTCAAACCCCGATTTGCATCCTTTAGAAAGAAATTTTTTGTCAAAGCTAGGACAAGAGTCATGATGCATCATAACGATGAAAAAATCCTAACGAGGTGTGGAAAAACTTGAGCAACGAATGAGAGAGAGAGGTGTTAAAAGATTTGACGATATGATTTAATTTACTTGACATTAATTATATTTTAATTCGTGTGTAGAATTTAAACAATATGACATGACATTTAATTAACATGGCATTTTAATTAACATAGCAAAATATTATTGGGGAACACCAAAGAGAGAATGTTGGGGCCGGAGAAAGAAAAAAAGAGCTGGGAAGTCATAAAAAACCAACAAAATGAGGGTTTGCCTTAAAGGTGAGAGTGCAGGGTTGGCAGAATCGGAGGGTCGAGAACTTGAAGAAGGCCGTTTTAGATGAAAGAAAAATATCGGAGGCATAACGATTCCAGTGAAGCAGAGGCTTATAAAGAGGATTGTGTTTGATTACATCGTCAAATCAATTGCTTCTTTTTTCCGCTCTTGTTCACCTAGCTAGGCTAACTACTACAAACGTACGTCATGGGTACTCCTTTGCCACTTTAATATTGTGTATCTTATCTCTTAATTTTGCCATATAAAAAAAATTGCTAAAGAAAAAGTATCATTGGTGTCATATAACCCGTCATCTCTTTTATTAGAGTCCATCAATCTCTTTTATTAGAGTCCATCAATGGAACAAAAGGATCTGACTCAATTATACTTTAAAAATAGATCCAACTTTCACTCATATTACTATACATCCAATGTTGCACAATACATTATAAGGAGAAGAAAAACATAATTTTGCCATTACACCAACCCATATTGGTAGTAACTTATCTTTTCTTTTTTTTTTCTTTTGCTGAGTAAACCCTTGTCTCCTAATTTGCTAACTCTTCTTGAATTTTACGTACCCTTCTTGAGGGTCATTTTTCTTCTATCTATCCTGGTGATGAAAAAAATATCATTGCACCTAGATAAAGCTTTAAGTGAACGTATTTACCTGTGACATGTCGCCCAAGTTCCGGATGAGAACAACCTTTTGTAGTTTAGCTTTGATAGCTAGAAATTGATTTCCTACAACATCCAATTTTACGACTTATAATAGTTGTCTAGTAGCCTCGATTCTGACTACTTATTTTTCCTCATATGTTACAGTATTTTTGATTTTAGCACATATTATAATAGATTGTGAACAACGATTCGAGCCACACAAAGATCAGATCTTCATCTTATCAGAAGCCAGAATGTACGAGGCCAACAGAAGGTTATGTTGGCGGAATGCCGATCTACATTGCGGCAAATAACAAAAGAATTGGCGATTATTGTTATCGTTTCGGAAAATAATTGTGGTTCATTGGGGAGATGTTATTGAATTTTATATAACTGCATTAATAAGATGTTATTGTTCTGCAACGTCATTGCAGTTTCACCACGTGGATTGTTTTAAAAATTCTAATTTTTTTTAATTTAGAGTTTTTGTATTTAATTTTATTGTTTTTTAACCTTATTTGTCGTTTTTTGAACTTTTTTTTGGTCGTTTTAAGGATATGATTATGCACAATATCGATTCTATTATTAGAACCATAGTCGTTTTTTAACCGCAGCAATCCCGTTTCATGACATGTTGTCGTTTTGCCCTTTTTTTGTCGCGTAAATA
Organism: Artocarpus heterophyllus; assembly: GCA_025403435.1. Classification (NCBI taxonomy): domain Eukaryota; kingdom Viridiplantae; phylum Streptophyta; class Magnoliopsida; order Rosales; family Moraceae; genus Artocarpus; species Artocarpus heterophyllus. The sequence goes on from CM046333.1 coordinate 12,300,927, forward strand.
CTTGTGGACTTTTTAATTGTTGTCGTTTTCCAAAATGATGTCACTTAACTTATAGTCGTTTTAAAATTATGGTGTGGCTTTCTGCAATTATTCTCGTTTTAGGGAACAGTGTTGTCCGTATGTTGCTGTTTCAATATCATTGGCGTTTTTAAGTATATGTGGTCGTTTAACGGTTACTGTCGTTTTAATTACAAGTTCTTCTCCCTTTCAGTTCATTGGTCGATTTTCAAATTTTTATTTATTTATTTTTAACATTAGTGTTCTTTTCTTATATTTCCTTGCACTTCTGATCTACAACAGGATATCTGTTTTTTTTTTTTTTGGACAATACTAGTTGTGTGGCACCTGCGTTGCACGAGCCCAAGTAGGTATGTTTATATTGCTAATTCATATGAATGATACATATTAAATAGTGTGAATATAGATAATTATTGAAGTGTGATGGAAAGAGAACTATAATATAGTTAATAGATGGATGTTATTTTGACGTTCTAAATTTAAGAAAATGTAATGTCGTTTATTTGCTTAAAAGTTATCTAGGATTTTGGGAGGGTGGTTTCAATTCTAAAGTTTTAACCGTAAACAGTATAAAGCTCTTACATGTTATAATATATAACAAAAATATACTACAGTATAAAGCTCTTATATGATCTGACTTCTGATCAGATGAAGATCTGATCTTTGTGTGGCTTGAATCGTTGTTCACAATCTAAGTTTCAATTCTAAAGTTCTAATCGCAAATAGGATAAAGCTCTCGTATACTATATATATAATAAAAATATACTATAATGTAAAGTTTTTATATGTTACCATATATTATTCAAACTATTGAAATTTAAACTCTTCTCCCAAGCTAAACTTTTTTATTTTCGAAATTATTGTAGATAGAATTGATTGTAACCATTAAGCCGTTGTCGTTATATCAAGAGCATCGTCCTTTTATCGTGGTTTAAATTGTTGTTTTGAGTGGGTACTGTCATCTCTCAAATATGTTCGTTTGGAAACATTGTCGTTTGTTAATGTATGTTAATGTCTTAATTTGTTTTTGTCGTTTGGAAAATAGATACAATGTTGTGACTTGTAGTCTTTTAAATATTTTTCGTTGTCAATAATGCTGTCCCTTATATTGTGGTTTTAAAGTGCACGGTGTGGTTGCTTGATATATTTTCGTTTGTATGTTGTTGTCGTTTTCAGTGAATTTTGTCGTCTGTAGAAATGACATCATGTCGTTCTTTTTGTTGTTTTTAGAAGATATTATCACTTTAAAATATTGTGACGTTTAAATATCATTGCCTTTTATGGTAGATGCTGTCGTTTTAATCAGATAATGTCGTTTCTTAATCTCTGTCGTGGCTTTAGGAATATGGTGTCGTTTCCATCGAATATTTTGCGTTTCACAACATTGCCGATTCCATGTAGTTGCCGTTTTGGATAATATTGTCCTTTAATTCATCAGTGTCGGTGATTGGAAATTATTGTCGTATGTTAAAACAAAAAACAGGGAACCTGAAAAACGATTTGATGTGGGGAAGTACGCATCTCCGTTGTTTTCAAACATGCAAATTTGAGATTCCTTCTTGTTGTCAAAGGTTTTTTTTTATTTAATCTCACCGGGCCCTTAAATTTTGGGTTCATTCTTAGTTTGTTCTGTAAACTTTAAAAACTTACACTTTGCTCCATAATTTTGATCTTAACCCCACTTGAGCCATTTTGTTACAATTTTGTTAAAATCTGATTGTAAAAATAAGCTAACATGATTACATAATCTTTCCATTAGAAATTCTGTTAAAAATAAAAAGGATAAAGACCAAATAATCACCATTAAATCTTTTTTTAGTCTTATTTTAATAGAGTTTTTAACAAAAGAGGTTAAGTGAGACTAAAATTAAAATTCAATCAGCAAAGTCGGAGTTTTTAAAGTTTAAGGGGCAAGACTATGAATGACTTTTAAAGTTCAGGGGATATCAATAAAATTAACTCTTTTTTTTCTTTAATGGTGTTTTCAAAGTATTGAATTCAAGAGACACCAAAAAAAAAAAAAAAGCAAACAGGTAATGTTTGCAGCCCCGTATGTTTAAGATATAAAATTCAATATAAACAAGTAAAATTATTAGTTTCATTCCTGAGTAGTTTAGACATGCTCAAACTTAATATGAACAAAAATGAACACAGATGTAAAATTTGAACGTTCATGAGGAAATTTGGTTCTTTTTTATTTTTTTTACAGTCCGACGAAATTCGTACGAAATACAAATGGAGCTTCATAGAGGGAATTCTCTAAATTACCCTGCAAATTCAGCTGACTTCATACACCATAGGAGAAGAGAACAATTTAAGAAAGGAAAAGACGACAAAAAGAGCAGTTGGTTTTTGTCTGAAGACCCTCATATTCACAGATTCCACATAGTTAAAAAAAAAAAAAAACCTTTTATTGAATTTACAAATGGGATAAACCATCCAATACTCTTCCCCTTCAACCATGCGAACTTTGCCTTGCTTCCCTCTAATAAATCAATGAGACAAATAATAATTTTGCAACAAAACAATCATCTTGGGTGAGCCAAGCAGTGTCAGACATTCCGAATTATACTATGAGCGGCGTATAACCCCATAGAGTGTTGCAAAAGCAGTGAGATAGCCTAAAACTTTGGAGACTCATCAGCGGCCATAACATATCGAAACCGCAGATTGAGTTGTAACTCTTAGAGTGCCTCCAAGTTCAACAGGAACAAGAGGGATAAGAGAGTGCAAAACATCCGTTATCAGAGGACGGTAACTCGGTTCAGGTTGCACGCATAGCACTGCCACAGCAGCAACCTACACAGCAGATTCAAAACGAGTTTTATTTAAGCAAAGCAAAGGAAGGATACTGACAAATTAACTTGTTTTCTTATGTCTTCGTTTCTTCGCTTTAATAAACGAAAAAGTGAAACGAAAGGCAGAGATCATCTCGCGTGACTGAATCTCCACCATTCTTTAGATTTGTTTATACTCTATTTGGTGCAGTTTACACACGCATGCACACGCATGCACACGCAGCATTTGTATCAACAAGTTGTCTTTTTTTTTTTCCCCCAATTTGCAACCTATTAATGTGGATATTAAATTAGCTATCACATTTTTCTAGTGCACAAACCTGGTACAAGTGCTTCAGATCCATGGTATCTTTAATCACAGGATCTACAATGCTAGGAAGCTTTAATCTGTCAGTAAGCTGTGGCATGGCCTGCATTATAGCATCAAGTAGTTCAGTTAGTTCGTGTTGTTTGTTGGGTACATGGAGAAAAGTGACTTGACTGCGTAGTGTTTAAGAGGAGGAAGACAAACCCATGTGACAATAGATTGGCACTGAGCTGGTGCCAGTTTTTCAACCGGCCTTCGACCTAATAGAAGCTCCAAGAGAACAACCCCAAATGCATAAACGTCACTCTTATCCGTCAACTTACCTGAGATTTTTTTTTTTTTTTTTTTGGTTAGTAATTCCCTTGCTAGTTAGTTACCACCAGTTACTTAAAGCAACAAAATACTCCTGGTTCAGCCTAAACAAGATATTACAAAAAGAAAGGAGTGAAACAAGGCATCACAATATAAGATTGGACCTTACACACAAAGTTAAATACAAAAATTCAACTAATCCCTCTTCTTAAGGCTAGCCCAGATTAAAATAAGATGGTCCCAAGCCATCAAGCTGTCCTGGCAGGTTAATTGCCTCTCTTTCAATTAAAACCAACTTCCAATCACCTTGAAAATAATTAGTTTGTCACCTAACTGATATCCACCAAACTTGAACATTATGAGAGTTTTTTCTTTTTTGGGACATCCTCTTTTCCTCCAGCTACTACAAGAAAAGGCAAATCCTTATGCAATGATTTGCATTAAGCCAACTATTGACTTAAAAATGGTAGATTAAGAGAAACTCTCGGACATTATTATTAATCAAGAAGATAGAATGCCCTACATGGCAGTACAGCTACCATGTGCTGCCCACTATTACTTGATGCAAAGATATATATATATATATATATATATGTATGTATGTATGTATGTATGTATGTATGTACATAATTTAACAACTTCACCAAGCTCAATACACTAGAAGTTGTCAGGAATCCAGAGACACAAATATAATTAACACATTAGTTGGGGGAAGCGAATAATAATAATACACTTGTAATTATAGACATATAGCATGCAAATGATCAGACTTAAAAGACACACTTGTGCAATTATTACAAGCTTAGTTGGCATTACCATCTAACAGATACTCCGGAGCTAAATAGCCCAATGTGCCTGAGAGCTTGATGTTGTTCTTGTTTTGGGTCCCATCGGCAACAGCAAGACCAAAATCTGATAACTGGTTCCACAACCATTTTAGAGAGAGACGAATTTGTGATATTTATTGGGAAAGAGCAATAGTAATGTACCAATACTATAATATCAATATCTTGGAAGTTGGAATTTAAACAATGTCAAGATAAGTTAGAAGAGAGATGGGACAGTTGGCCAATGTTATACATTTTCTTACTTTGGCATTGAAGTTGGCATCCAAAAGAATATTAGATGATTTCAGATCTCTATGGATCACTGGAGGGTTGCAGTGTTCATGCAGATACTCTAATCCTCTGGTCAAAAAGTTGCCAATACGATATTGGTCAAAAAAAAAACAAAAAACAAAAAGACAGAGAGGGAGGGAAAAAAAAGTTTAGAACAATAAACAATTGGGAAGACAATCTGACCTTGCTGTATCAAGAGCAATTTTCATCCGCATATGCCACGTTAATGCAGAACCATGGGACGGTCCTACCAAATTGATCAAAATACATTTTTTGTATTCAATATAGTATAACATAAAGTAAGCAATTTAAAAATAAAATAAAATAAGACGCGTAGGCCGCTTTCATGAAAAATAAATAAGAAGTATGGCCTATTTAAATACCAATTCAAGTTTATATATATCCAGCCAATTTTAAAAACAAAAAATTAAAGAGACGCCATACCATGCAATTGCGTTTCCAGAGACCCATTTTGCATCAATTCATAAACAATAAACCTCTCATCGCCTTGACTACTACAACCAAGAAGAGATATCACATTTGGATGCTGAATCCTACGCAACAACTCCACTTCATTCTGCAAAAAAAGTTCCCAATTTTGTAATTCCGTAACCTCGATAATATTTTAAAAATAACATAAATCTAAGATTTCCAAAAATATATACATAATAATAATAATAATAAAACCTGAAATTCTTTGTCGACATCTTGGTTTGTGCAGTCAAGCTTCTTGACGGCAACAATCAAGTTATCTTCCAATCGAGCCTTGTAAACACGTCCAAACCCACCTTCACCCAATATATTGCTTTCCAGAAAATAATCCGTTGCTTTTTCTAGTATCTTATAGTCCATCAATATAACAGACCCATTTTTCGCCACAATACTTGTTGTGGAATGGAAGTGAGCGAGAAACGGATTTAATCTCAGCCCCTTTTCACCATCTTCGAAAATTAAAAAAAGACAAAATAAGAAAATTCACAAATACCCAGAAACTGGTGTGCGCAAAAAACTGAGATAGGAAGGTACCTGAGGTGGGAGAACTTCTTTTCTTGTGTGAGAACTTCCAGTGATAAACGCACAGAATCAACAACGACAATACTATGAGTCCTAGGATAGTACAAGCAACAATGAGAGCTACGAGAATTCTCGTGTGGGAATCCATTTGATGCTTTGGAGTTGGAGTACTACTCGCTTCTTCAAATCCTGTTTATTCACAACACAACGGCTGTTTTTAAAAAACAGCTTAAAAGTTTGGACCTTTAGGCCAAACGACCAAAACCTCAAAACATTGAAAGTTTTTTAAAAACAAAAAATAAAAGCTGTGCTGTTCTGTTTTCAAAACGAAATAGACACACCAGAAGACGATGGGTTATTGGGTATGTAGTATTGGCCACAAAACCATGGTAAATTAGAAACAACCCAAAAATTCAAACATTCTTTTTTTAAAACTATTAAATGCGCTTAATTTCTTGGGCTTTTTTCAAAATTTGAAATCTTGACAAGCTTGAGAGCGTGACCCTTCTCGATTAAAAAAACCACGCATGAAGTGAAAACAACAGGCCGCGGAGAGAGAGAGAGAGAGAGAATGAGACATACAAAAAAAAAAAAATAGAACCTGGAGAGTGGGCAGACATTGCAACAGAGATTTGAGAAAAGGGTGAGATTGAAGGAGAGGAAACAGGAGGGTCCGGAATGGCACCAACCCCAATGGAACATGGCTGCTGAACAAGATAAACAAGGACTACCACTGGAAGAAGAAGAAGAAGAAGCTTCATAGTTTTTGTTCTTTTCTATGTTTGATTGTTTTCTATAATTTTTTTTCTTCTTTTTTTCTTTTTAAGAACACATGAAGATGGAGAAAGTGCTTTTGTGGGGGGCTCAAAGCCAAAGAAGAAAGGGAAAAGGGCGAGAATGTGAAAAATTAATTATATGTGATGCAAAGGAATGGCGTGAGTAGGTTCGGACTTTGGATGGACCAACCCCGTAAGAATAGAAAGAAGGCTTTTCTTTCTAGTTTCCCTTTTTCCTTTTTTTTCTTTTCTTTTTTTTTTTTTGTTTTGGAAAGTAGAAAGGGGAACAAAGGTGGGCAAGAAGACAAAAAAGGTTATTTTAAGAATGTGGGGCAAGCGAGCAACAGTCGCGTGGCCCGTGGGCGTTTGGGAAAAAATTTGAACGAATTTTCTTTTCTTTTTTTTTTTTTTTTCATTTTTTTCCCACCAATGTTGTGACTCTGTGTGTGTGTGTGTGAGAAACCCCCCTAATTTTCCACCAGTTAAGGGGATGTTTGGAAGGTGGTGGGAACCGGTGGTGGGAACCACTTTTATTGTAGCATGTGAAAGCTTTATACTGTAGTAATTTTTTAAATTGTTACTGTAGCACGTGAGAGCTTTACACTATTTATAACTGAGTTTGTGGTGGTTCCCACCACAATGCCAAACAGGGGGTAAGAAAACCTTACAGTTAAAAACTCTGTCACATGGACAATGTGAGAGAAAATAAGATGGTTACTTTTGTTTGTAGTTTTGACCTTAATTTTATGTAATAAAATAACTCTTGATTTTAGTTTTTGACAACTTACCGGTTATATTTTTATAACGTGCATTTATATGAAACTTATTATAGTTTTATTTGATCATGAATCTCAGATCTATGTATTCTATTCTTTCTATTATTTTTTCTATTTAATTTAGTGAATCTCAAATCTGTTGTTTCTATTCTCAAATCTGTTTTTTCTATTCTTTCTCTTCTATATTATTTAAATTTTATATTTTTATATTTGGAGAACTATTTTCTTCTTTGCAATCATCTAAAGTATGATAAAAAGTAGATCTTCTCCAAACAAACCATATTTTCCTCTTGAATATTGCGTGAAAATTTTGAAAATATGATAAGAAGTATATTCTCCATAAGATTTACTTGTAAACCACATTTTCCTCTCCAATATCGTGTAAATCACAGATTTTGTTTGTTTTGTTAACCTTTGATATAAGGGAACAAAATCTGATGAGAACCAAACACATTTTACAGATCTTAAAACCCATGTTACTCACAAACCATGTTTTGTTAGCTTATGTGTCCGTTTGTTTCAACATGATTAATAACATGATATTTTAATTAACATAACATAATATTATTAAGGAGACATAAAAACAAATTTCTTTTCTTGCTAGCTTTACGTAGAAAGCTTGGTGTGTGAGTGTGTATGCACGCTTAAAAGAAACTACTTTCATTCAATAAGATCAACTCTTATAAATAGTTAATAATTTTGACAAAACATCAACATTGTCAAAAAAAAAAGAAGCATAATTAGTTAATAAATAGGCTACATTATTTTCAAAGTATATGACACTATTGTCTCCTGAATTTGTTTCACATTTACAATTCGGCCTCTAAACTTTTAATTTGATAAGTTGCACCATGAACTTATAAATTTATAGCAAATTATCTCCCTAATTGATAGTGATATTTAGTTTTTTTTTTTTAATACTGACATTGACATGTTGTGTACATGACATGAGTGGTCATTTTTTTAAAATTTTAACCTAAATTTATTGTATTTAGTATATTTAATTAAGTTTAACTCTTAATTAACGACTTAAATAAAAATCACATGTCAATTTTATTCAAAAAATTAAGGGTTGTTAACACTAATAACCCTCTAAACTTAAGAGCCTTTCTCATTTTACCTCATGAACTTTAAAAATCATCACTTTACTTCATATACTTTCAAAACTCCTCACTTTGCCCTCTAAATTTTAAAAATTACTATTTTGTCCCTAAACTTTCAAAGTTCTTAACTATTCTGTCTCTTAAGTTTCTGATTTTTCATTCAAATAAACAGAATTAAGACCATATGTTAGCACATGGGTCACCTGTAACAGCAAAAATGAGGTTTTATCACTTCGACGTCTTATTTTACGTTTACACTATCACTTGATGCCTTTTTTTTTTTTATCTGAACTCTCATTTAGGAATGATTTGTCTGCATATTTCTTCTCGTTTTTAATGTGTAACTTATTTAATAAGTTGATATTATTCGCTAATATTTGACTTTGAAAACTAAAGAAAATGAGCTATGCATTAAAAATGAGGAGATACCTATGAATATCATTAAGAATAAATATGCATATAAACCTTTCTTAAATGAAAGCGGATAAAAAAATGTTAAATGAGAGTATAAACATGAAGTAAAACCTAAGAATAATAAAATATCATTTTTGCCCTTACAAGGGACCCATGTACAAATCACGTAAGCTTAATTCTGTCCATTTGAATGAAAAATTGGATAACATAAAACAAAATGAGGAGCTTTGAAACAAAAACAAAATGGTGATTTTAAAAATTCATGGGGTAAAGTGAGAAGTTTTGAAAGTTCAAGGGATAAAGCAGTGATTTTAAAATTCAAGAAGCAAAGTAAGAGAGATTTTAAAGTTTATGAGTCATTAGTGTTAATAACCTAAAAATTAAAATTTGCTATCAATAGTGGGTGATTTGCTACCAAGTTTGCAAGTTTAAGGTGTATGTTGCTAAAATTAAAATTTCAATAGATAAATTATAAATGTACGATTATCAAGGTTAGCGTATTTTTATCGAAAAGAACACAAAAAACATCACAAATTACTAACCCAAAAAATATCTTCAAGAATGTCTTAAATGACACTAGACTCCAAGATTCGTTACAAATGACCACGAACAACTTAGACTTACGCACATTTGGTGCATCCGTCTCAATATCGAATCACGAAATGCAAACCAACCTCCCTCTCTAACAGCCCAACGCTCTCCAAATCTAAGTAGTTTCAGTGACAAACTCGTGCCTCTAATGTATACTAGTGAATTCTCGTATTGTAAATCAAAACTGTTTTTGTTTTTCTTAGGTTTTCTTTCCTTTTTTTTTTTGTTTTTAGGAAACAATGTATTTTATCCAATCAAAAGAATAAAGTCGGCCAAAATAACTAACCGAAGCAAAAAACCGGCTGACGTCCTTGCCAACAAAACCAACAACAGAAACTCATGTAAATTTAGCAAGAAGGTGACCTACTTTGTTCCCACTATGCAGAGAACGTGTGCAGTAATTAAAGCAGCCCACGACCTCTTATTTCCTCTTCTCCCCATTATAGTTTTTAGACAGTCTGTACTAATGAAACGCCTAGAAATTAAGAAGTATAATTAGTGGATTTACTTGACTAATTATGTATTCTTTGTGTGCCAAATTAAAAATTCGATGATTTTATTTTTAATTTTTCCGAGATGATCCTAACTCGGGTACTGTTATGGCTTTGGATTATGAAAATCCTATGTTGTTTTGTGTTAATTTTTCATCAATCACGACCCTGTTTTTGGGTTGTGACAACCGACAGATAACAATAACCTTTTCATGATTTTTTTCCCCTTAATACACAGAGAAAAAAATGTTACAGTAAATTTTTTCAACACAGATTTGAAGTTGATAAGGACTTTGTTTTTGCTCTCAAACAATAAAGACAAATCAAATGTATTTTAGATCACGGATTGTCACGAGGTAGTTTATGATTATTCATGAATATAATCACGCTAGATTAGTTTGACTAGCAACATTATGTAACTCGTGTAATAATGTTGAATTTGACGTATGATTTTGATCACGGGCGGGCTCTCATGCATTTGGCATTTTACATTATTACTATGCTAACCATGTTGGTTGAGAAATATTATTGCCATCCTGATTTGTTTATACAAAGATGGAACTTTTTGAAAACATTTTCATACCAGTTGGACATGATTACAATTTGCACAAGACTAGCTACTTTAGGCAAAGTAATTACAGAATAAATAGATTGGAAAATGAAGTTGTTACTGATATCAATAAATACGTGCTTTCATTCGATATTTTATGACGAATTATATTTTTTTTCTTATTTTCAAAAGCTATGTATAAATGTGTTTTAGTTAAGCAATTTATATATATGTGTGCGCATGTGTAATATATGTATTTCATATTTTATTTTTTTAATAATTTTATCGGATATTTTTTTTAACTTCCTCAATCATTAAACATGAAGGGAAATTAATCCATTATTTGACAAACCAATTCAGACCAATTGGTTCGAATTAATAATAGTGTAAAATCTTATATACTACAAAATAAAGCAAAAAACTATGTTAGCGTACCATATAAACAACATATGCTATAATGTTTCATTCAGTCGATACTTAAAATTTGTTATTTTACTTCAGAAGAATAGTCTATCACTTGTCGACCTCTAGAGTCTTGTTTGTTCGTCGACTTGTTAAAAAAAATTAAAGAAAGAAAGCAGAGCAAAAAAAAAACAAAGAAAGAAATTGAACTCCAAATTAATTACACATTACAGCTTGTATCGAGGACAAAGTATGATCGATTGATTATAGATACATGTTTATGTTTAGAATGAGAAAGTACTCTTTTCGATGGATGAAATTAAGGAATATATATATATACACACACACACACACATATATATATAGCGATGGAGTCTTGCAAATTTTTCTAGGCGTAATAGAGTAAAAAAATTGAAATAATTATATATTTTTACAACTTTGTCTTTATTTTTGCCTTTGTTTTATCTATTTTGTCATTCTTTAAAATGTATGCAATAAAATTTAATTCCTTTTCAGAAATTAAAGCCCCAAAAGTATAAGTTTTGATAGTACCATAAATTACTTTTAATTTAGGAAAAATTTCAAATTAGTACCTTGTGTTATATTGAAACATGTGTTTGGTATCCAATGTTTTTGAATAATTAATATTGGTATCTCGATCTTTTAGAAATTTTTTTAGTACCTTAGAGCATTTTTTGAGACATAAAAAGATAAAACTACCCTTGTTATAAAATATAAAGGGTTGACGAAAAATTTTGAGCAAAAAAACCCAAAAACTTAAAAAAAAAAACTACCTCCTTCTCATCCCTATCCTCATCCCCAAAACTCTGTCATCCCCATCCCTAGAACTCCTTCAACTTTTGCAACTTATTCAAGGGAACAACTAGAATAAAATATCCTGCCTTACAAGGGAACAACTTTTTTTAACCGGTCTAGTTTGACTACATGGAAAAGGGCAACAAGATCGAAAGTTGTTTTTTTCCCTCTATCAAATGGCTTGAAAAGATAAACTAAGAACTAAAAAATATAAACTTGAAAAACCAAAAACTTTAAAAAAAAACCTATCAAACTTTTATTCCACAAAACAAAAACCTAGCAAAACCAAAACCAAACCAAAACGAGCTCCTCCTCGTCACCCACCCCTGCCCACCGCCCCCTCTTCCCATGCCAACGAACCCTCCTTCATGACGGCATGCTTGGAAAGTCGATCAGCAGCAAATGACGTAGATCTCATGAAGTTGATCAACAACAAACGACACCTGTGAAGAAGATTGGCGACCATGACGCGATGAGGTTGAGATTTCTAGAACTTAGATGGCGAAAAGCATGAGGCCAAGATCCATGGTCAAGATTGCCGAAACAACGGAGGAGATCTGAATTCAGATGGGAAACCACAGAGGGAGAGGAGAGAGAGAAAGGAAGAGAGGGAGAAAATAGAGAAGAAAAAAATAGAAATGGGAAAATGATAGGTGGGTCGTGGGTAAAGGCTCGTCGGGTCGTGGGTTGAGTTGATCAGGGTCTTGAGTAGGGTCGTCGACTGGGGTAGGTTAGGTCCCACCGCAGTGAATTTACCTTAGACGAGCTCAAGCTTGATCTTTGGAGGTTTCGACTGCTAGAGACCACGAGGTCGAAGCTTGCCAGCGCGATGGTTGTAGACGGAGAGCTTATCGTAATGATCCCCAAGGGCAAAGATAGCACTAATACTGCCAGAGATAGGGGCAAAGAGGTTTGGGGGGATGGAGGCTTCAGTCGAGGGTAATATAAGAGGTAGGCTTCGGTGGAGGTAGGTTTAGACCCAAAAATTTTATTTTATTTTTTTTTTCCAATTTTTTGGTTTTTTTACTCAAAATTTTTAGTCAATCCTTTATATTTTATAACAAGGTTAATTTTGTCTTTTCATGTCCCAAAAAGGGCTCCGATGTACTAAAAAAGATTTTCTAATAGGTCAAGGTACCAATATTAAATATTCCAAAACATAGGGTATCAAACGTATATTTCGATATAATATATAGTACTAATTTGAAAATTTTCCTTTAATTTATTTAGAGTTTGAAGTTTGAAATATGACTATTTTGTAAATGAAATATTTTAAAATATTCTGCCTTCATAATGCAATTTATAAAATTTCAGGATCTTGAATAGTTAAAATATTATTTTAAAGAACTCCTTCAACTTCTGCAACTTATTCAAGGGAACAACTAGAATAAAATGTCCTACCTTACAAGGGAACAACTTTCTTTAACCGGTCTAGTTTGACTACATGAAAAAGGGCAACAAGATCGAAAGTTGTTTTTTTCCTCTATCAAATGGTTTGAAAAGATAAACTAAGAACTAAAAAAATATAAACTTGAAAAACCAAAAACTAAAAAAAAAAAAAAAAAAAAACCTATCAAACTTTTATTCCACAAAACAAAAACCTAGCAAAACCAAAACCAAACCAAAACAAGCTCCTCCCCGTCGCCCACCAGCCATCTTCCCATGCCAGCGAACCCTCCTCCATGACGGCAAGCTTGCAAAGTCGATCAGCAACAAATGACATAGATCTCATGAAGTTGATCAGCAACAAACGACACCTGTGAAGAAGATTAGCAACCATGACGTGATGAGAACGAGATTTCCAAAACTTAGATGGTGAAAAGCATGAGGCCAAGATCCATGGTCAAGATTGCCAGAACAATGGAGGATATCTGAATTCAGATGGGAAACCACAAAGGGAGAGGAGAGAGAGAAAGGAAGAGAGGGAGAAAATAGAGAAGAAAAAAATAAAAATGGGAAAAAGATAGGTGGGTCACGGGTAGAGGCTCGTCGGGGTTGTGGGTTAAGGTGATTAGGGTCGTGAGTAGGATCGTTGGCTAGGTTAGGTCCCACTGCAGTGAATTTACCCCAGACGAGCTCAAGCTTGATCTTTGGAGGTTCCAGCTGCTAGAGAACACGAGGTCAGAGCTCACCAGCATGGTGGTTGTAGACGAAAAACTTATCGTAATGATCCGATAGCGCTGATACTGTCGGAGTTGGGGGCAGAGAGGTTTGGGGGATGGAGCCTTCAGTTGAGGTAATATAAGAGGTAGGCTTCGATAGAGGCAGGTTTAGACCTAGAAAAAAAGTTTTTTTTTCCTGTTTTTTGGTTTTTTTACTCAAAATTTTAAGTAAATCCTTTATATTTTATAACAAGGGTAATTTTGTCTTTTTATGTCCCACAAAGGGCTCCGAGGTTTTAAAAAAGATTTTCTAATAGGTCAATATACCAATATTAAATATTCCAAAACATAAGATATCAAACGTATATTTCGATATAATATATAGTACTCATTTGAAATTTTTCCTTAATTTATTTAGAGTTTTAAGTTTGAAATACGACCATTTTGTAAATGAAATATTTTAAAATATTCTACCTTCATGATGCAATTTTTAAAATTTCAAGATTTTGAATAGTTAAAATATTATTTTAAAGAGAAAAAACTAGAAGAAGCCATTGGGCTCAGAGGCAAACGCCTCCTTCAGCCTGCTGTAGCATCGCCTTTGTTTGTGCATATACATATATATATATATATATATCCACTGGCAGAGCTAGGTTGTGATGAACAAAGGCATGTGCCCCTGTTTATTTTTTAAATTTATATTTTTACCCCTTTTATAGTCTAAAATTTTAGTTTCGACCCTATTATTTTGAAAGAAAATTACAACCATATCCCCACAAAATAATATAAAAATGTTGTTGTGCACCTATAAATTAATTAAAATATATTAGTGTCTCTATAAAATAATTTCAATACGTTGTTGTGCCCTTATTTTTCAAAAAAAATTATAATTATCTCCTACTCAATCATTGAAATATATATTTTTATTCAATAAAATACTATTTCTAATTTTCTATATAGTGCTCCCATTAAGAAAAACTTCTAGCTTTGCCAGTGTATATAACTGTGTGTATAGGGTAAATATCGACATAGCTATTCACAAGTTCCGGCAAGAATCTTTCAAATTGAGAGAAGCAAAAAGATTACTATAATATACATATTGAATGATATTACAAAAATTATATAGTCGATCTTTTTAGTATCTGAGAAAGCATAATATACATTGAAGAATAGCACTACGTATTATATCTTGACTATGATGCAAAATATACAAGCTATGTTTGGTGCATTGGATAGAATAGCGTTGGATATAAGAATCTTATAAGATTATATTAGATTGCATCGAAATAGACATGATAAAATTTTAGCTACTTCAATCCTATATTTGGCGTTATGTTATTCAAAAAGGAGCCGTTTGTAAAAAAAATTTAAATTTTGGGTCAAATTGTAATTTTTTAAAATTAGAGGAGCAAAAGTGTAATTATAAAAAAATATTTCTGTCACATAAAATAATATTTTGACACCTCATTTTTTTAAAATTATAATTTGACCCTTTTTGCAAATAAATTCTTACAATTTTCACAATGTACACAGATTATGTTTAATCATATTTTTAGCAAGAGATTGCTTAATCTCTTTCCTAGAAGATTCAAGTATGGATTGGATAAGCTCTTATCCAATCAAATCTTTTGAAGTTTTTCACTAAACAAAATATTAAGATTTAATCTAATCTAATCCTTCCTAATCCAACACACCAAACCCTAAAAATCCTGCGTTACTCCAACAAAGCATATTCACCAAAAAAAGAAAACCAAGTGCATAAAAAAAAGAAAACCAGATGCATATTCACTAAAAAAAAAAAAAAAACCAGATGCAATTCAATAATAGTTAAGTTATCACGTTTATGATGTTGGTGATCAGTGATAGTATAATAGCAATATTGGCAACAATATTGCATGCCATTAATTGATTAATGTAGGTATAGCTAACGAATAATTATTTCCTTAATCTAAAAAAATATTGACCCATAATAGCATTGCTTTTGTTGTGTGTGTGTGTGTGTGTGTGTATATGGAGATCACGGAGTTGTCATGTGTTTGGTGGACTACAGATGAGAAAGTGCGGTCTTTGGTCCAAAACAGCAGCACATTCCCACATACGGATCCATTCTCCAAAGTAAAGAATAATTAAATTAAATGTTCTCTTTTTCCCTTTTTTTCTTTTTTTTACTCTTTTTATTTTATTTTATTCTGCTTTTGTTATGGAGCTAGATTCAACTACTAAAGTAATTATATAATTGCCAAGGGGACCAACATGAGATCAGGGAAATAGTCAAAAGATCCAAGGGTGGGTGACATCTCAGATTTTCAAAGGCCAGCATTATGTATAATACATGCAAAAACTGACAAAAATAGACATAAGAAGACAGCTTACGTGCTGCTTAGAGACAACCTTCCCACTACTACGGCGCAATTTCTTGTTGAGCTCATCTTCAACACACACACATATATATATATATATATGGTTGCATCATATAATTATATACGCTAAAAACATTTTAAAAATTAATTATATGTGCTAAACATTAATATCTCAAAATTAATGATTGTCTAAATTTACTACAAATCGATTTCTTATCAAAATAATTGAGCGGCTTTATGATTATCGCGACCTTCTTTTTAAGAGGTGAGAAATTCTATAATTGGATATCATCGTTGAAATCAATGCCATAACTATTTGGGTTTTGCCCACAATCAAAGTCATATTTGGTACTCTAATTAGCTATTTTTATTTTGGTTCCCTTTCTTTGAGATCATGGGTTATAAGTTCTTATACGTGGATGATGTACGTAATCACAGTATTCAAAATATGAATCGTTAGATTAAGGTTTGAGGCCCCACAAAATCTCCTCCAATAGATGCGTTTTCCTCTCACAAAGACAAGTGATTTTCATTTGTGATTATTTCTTTCCAAGTTTCATCTTGCATACTTCTCAAACTAAAACAGAGGCCAAACATGTGAGGCCAAATTCAATTTTTAACATGTGCACACAAACTTCAGAAAAGGGGCCAAGCTCAAATTTTTTAAAAATGAATTACACTTTTATTCGATAACGAAAATATGTAAATATTTTTTTAAGGGAAAATATGTAACTATTCACTTAAACATTTGTATTTATATATTTTTTTTGAAGGGATATATGTATATATAACAATGTATATATAAGTCCCTATTTAATAAAAGATTATCAATGTATCTTTTTTGTCCTCCAAAAAAGAAAAAGTCTCCTTTGTCGGCACAGGACACATATTAAAGATCGACTGTTTCGATTTGTCCAATCATTCATTAAAAATAGAAAAAATTAAATTAAATTAACCCAACACCATTATTTATTTATTTTTTTAAAGAAAACTTTATTGATAAAAGGAATTACAAACTTTGCCCTATATGAGCCATCTTAGGAGAACTTGACTCTAACCATTGATAGAATCCACCAATAAAAATGGGCGTGGCACGTGTACAAAATTCAAGTGTTGAGACACAACCAGAAAAAGACCAGCTTGACACAAAAACTAAGCTAAACAAGGCTCGTTACAAGATACCACAACAATCGATATGGATTAAACTGGTTGACCTAAATCAAACCTGCCCTCAGCAAGCCATAAACAACAAGGCCTATACTAAGGTCTAGCCAGACTACTAAACTCCTTCTACAAATAACAAATGGACGAGACAAACAAGCTAAAATCGAATGTGGGGACACGATGTTTGTCACTCCCATTTATTACAACCCAAACAAACAAAGTAAAAAATAAAAAGCGAAAAATAAAATTTACAAGCCTTAGCATTTTGGAGAGGCTCAATTGTGACATGACCACCACCGCTAAGTCGCACGGACTCAGCCACACTCTTGAACCTCAACTCCCCCTGCCTTCCATGCCTGGCCCCGTCAACCACCACCCACCCTCCGTCCATAGCGCTAAGAATGACATCATTCCCACTCTAAATTTGAGGCAGCAAACCTCCCAATTGGAAGTATAGACCCGCCATAGACTTCTCAAACTCCTCCCATGGCTTGGCTTGTCGGACATCGCCATCCCGCTAGATCTCATCCCATATGGGGTAGCCCCCTCGCCATAACACCCAGATCTATGATGATGAAAAACCTAAACCCAGGCTACTAGCAAGCCCAAAACAAGCATCCATATAGCCGGCTCCACCGGCCCATAGCCCCCACAAACTCCTTCTTGGATGCCTCCAAAGCTCACCAGCCCCATGAATATCCACCCACTTATCGGTCATTCCCATGCCTAAAACTGCACCATCTCAAACCAAAACACAACTCCGCCTCCTCCCCTGGCCATAGCACCAGCAAGCAGCCAAAGGTTGTCGTTGATCTACGACTCCAAAGGAAAAGCTAGGGGCGGCACAAGTGCAAAAGAACGAAACCCTACCAGAGCAACTCAGACCAAAAAAAAAAAAAAAGACCCTGTTTTTATTTTGTTATTATTATTATTATTATTTTCCTTTCCTATCATTGTCACAACCACCAACGGGCGACATTTAGGGCTAAACCATAAAAGCACGCAAGTGTAATATTTTCTCAAGATGGAGGTAAGGACGTGTTATAATCACCATTAAGAGAAATGTTAGGTTGTTTAGCAAAAAATAGCGATTGACGCTTCTGCTTCAAGGAGATGTGGAAATTTCTACACGAATGGCTTTATGGGGTCTACATCATCTTTTAGGTAGGCTTAATTTGTTTTCTCCACAGATCAACTAGCGATAATTAAATACCAATTTTAATCGTATATATTAGCCCAGAGAGTATTCCTCTTTTTGGCCGACAATTAGATTATTCTTAAAACTTAAGGACTAAACTTTGCAACTTAAGGATCACAATTAATGACAACAAAAGTATCATTGACTTAAATATATACATGAACTAATTTTCCCTTAAAAAAACCTTAAAAAATATTTCTACACAGTTTTGTTAACATTACATTTCCAATTAAATTGTTAAATTGTTGATGGACCATTATAAATACATACATACATACACATATATGGTCTCAATCCCGTAGCTTTTAGTCCATCATATGAAAGATAATTACAATTTATTTATTATTTGCAAGATGATACAATATATGACATATGCTTTTAAAAAAAAGAATATTCATTTCGAGTAAATAAAAAAATGGTTCACTGTATTAGATAAAGTAAACTGTTACATTTTTCTTTTCTTCAAATGATAGAGTGATGGATCACCTAATCAATTAAAGATACATGCCAGCACTCAAATCTAAAAATTTTTTGTTTAATTGCATTGTACCCCCTCTTCTAAAAAGATGAATTGTATCCCTATTTAATAATTAAAATATAAAATAATAATAATAACTATTATTATTTAATATAAAATTATTTCCATTTTCTAATAAAATTATTATTGAATATATACTTACTTCCATTTTTTTTAATGCTCCTACAAAAATAATTTTCACACTCCGTCGCGGCCCCTAAATAATGGTATTGTTGAAGCATCCCTATGTATTAGTCTATTCACGGACCGCATACAGGTCCATGTATTATTTTACACCACGTAGCCATAATTTTTCATAAGGCAGCTTTTTAGGTCTTTAAAACTTTTTATACAAGTTAATATCAATTAACTAATTAACTTGTCGAAATACAAATGGGACCTCAGGTTGTGTGACTAATCAAAACATGGACCCTCTAATAAAAATAAATAAATAAAAACATGGAGCCACCCAATTTGACATTTCTTATGTATTTCTTTCCTTTATTTCCTTTCGTTTTTACTAGTGCTTCAACATCCATGAAAAAAAAAATAAACTAAAAGGTACATCCTCATAAGAAAAAAGAAATTAAAAAAATACTTTTTTTTGGGTCCTAGCTAGCATGCATGTAAATTTTTATATGATAGCATGTTGAGCATCACTTCTTGAGTAACAACAAGCTATTTTGATGTTTCATAAATTGAGGAAGGTGTTATTTGACATGATATATTAGTGTTCATGAACATTGATCACATGATGTTTTTTTTCTCTCTCTAATCACATTGTTACATGTAGTTATTTGATGTTTTTATGTGATATATATCATTAGTTAAGTAAAAGACACATAATCATTAACTTTTTGCTATGTAAAACCAAACATCTCGGTTCATAGTTTCTATAATTCGTTAGTTAAATGTATATTTAAGCTTATCGATCATATGCTTTGTATGGTCCTCACTTTTAGAGATTTGTTAGGTGGTTCTAAGACTGGCAATTCGGGTCCACGGGTCGGGTTAAGCCCTTATATAAACAGCCAACAAGTCAACCTGAACCTGACCTGTGACCCGACGGGTCAAAAAAACCCCAACCCGGACACGACCTGATGTGTAGACGGGTTGACCCAACCTATGCAACATGCCAATATGTTACTTTGTGCATGTTCGTGTTGACACGACACACTGACCTGTTAAACCCGATAGACCTGCAATACGATAGGCTCAACAATAAACCTATAAAATAAACAATAACCCAACAAAACAAAACCATCAAAAAAGTTAACAAAACTTTGTATAAGTTTAATAAAAACAAATATGCTAGCAATTAGAATCATGTCAAGTTGGATATACAAAAAATGTTAAACTAATTTGACATATTAAAATTAATTTCAGGTTATATGGGTTACATTAAGGTCACATGAGTTCAATTTGAATTACACGGGTTGATTAACAATTTTCAGGTTAATTTTCAGATCAACCTTATTTCGACACATTTTTTGTGGGTTATTTCGGGTTGATTTCGTGTTGATTCGGGTTGACCCGAACCCAACTCGTTTTTTGTGCGGATCAGACGGATTCGACCCAATTCCAACTCGAGGCCTATTTTTTCAACCCTAACCCGTATTTTTTATGTCGGGTTCGTGTCGTATCATTATGTTATGACCTAAATTGCCGGCCTTAGGTGGTTCCTAATATTTTTGGCATGATCTTTGGGACAAAAATTAAAATTAGTTGTGAAGAAAAATGCTTAGGCAGTACTAATCAGATTAATTATGATTAGTGGCGGCTGTGGGACCAGGTATTTAAGTAGTTTTGATGTGTCCATTTTTTGCAATGGTGGGCAAGTTTGCAGAAAATAAAAATTAAGTACCACTCAATTTTAGGTGGTTTTGACATACAAGAAATGTTTTGTCCGATTTCTTTAAATTGGGGCAGAAAAATTAACAAAGCGAAAGATCCACTACAGGCGCTGAGTTAGGTATGAATTTAGCCTTTCCAATGGGCCATCCTATGCTTGCAAAGTTATATAGGCGTGTATATATATATATATATATGTATATATATATATATACATATATATATATATAGCATGCATGTGAGATCTATGTGATTTGAGATCCGGACAACTCTATTTGCTTGGTTTTTTATCTCCTATGTAGTTTGAAAATCCGCGATTGGGAAAATGCGGGGCTTTTACAAGGAAAACTCATCGACGTTCAAGGAAATTAAGTGTACATATCAAGAAAACATGCATTTTTCTCTTGTACTCACCTCTCTTTGTAGGCTTATGAGTAACATAGCTTAAATCTAATCCATTAATTCTTAACAGCTTAACTTTCAACACTTTAGATTACATTTTTGCCATATGTTTCATTAAAAACTGACTTTTTTCTTGTGTGTTTTTAGTTATTATGCATTTACTATGATTATCTAGTGACCCGATCATAAGTTGTTTGTTAGGGCTTTTAACTTTAAGGCCATGTTATAGGATATTTGGTAAACTTAGTTTCAACTCAAATAATATAAAGTTATTAAATGTTACAATGTAAATCAAAAGTATGTTACAATGTAAAACTTTCACATGCTACAATACTTTTAGTTCTAACTCTCAATTTTAACTCACTTCCTATTACTTTTCGTATTCTAAATTATCAGTCGATGTGTACTATTACAAGTGTGTTTGACAACACCGTTAACGGATTGACATGTGGATTGACATGCAAGCATCCTAGTTAGCAGATGATTGTCATGTACGCATTTTTGGAGTGATTTGTCACTTTTTACATCAGTTGACACGTCATTTGCCATGTCATATTTCACATTTCATACATATTTTTTTAGATCGTTACTTACATATTTTTGTGTAGCTAAAAGCTTACTTTCACCTACACATAAATTAATATGTAGGTAAAGAACTTTCTCTACACAGCTTTACCTATACATTTTGACACTTGAAAAATGTGTGGGTAAAGGGTTTTCCAACACGTATCTGAGTTTTATCTATACATAAATGTGTGGATAAACTCCTAATTTTTTATAATATAAAACTCTCGCATGCTACAATTTAAAGCAAAAGTGTATTATATTGTCAAGTTCTTGTTTTGGTTTTTAACTTATTAGCTGCAAGTATATTCCCAAGCACATTCTAGACCTTGTCGCTTTTCTTTACAGCTTCCTCTTAATTCAATTTGATTATCAAAATTTCATCATTTCTTTATAAAATTTAATCAAACATAGTCCTTTTATAAATTATTTATTTTGTTCCCATATATAATGTTGATTTCGTGTCTATTATTCTTACCTTTCTTTCAACTAATTTATGCCCGCCTTTTTTATTGTTCTCTTCTTGATTAAGGCATAGGAGGTCAATCTAGTAGTTGTTTTTCTTCATGTGGTCATGTGTCGTAATTCTCATATATATATATATATATATATATATATGTATATATATATATATATGTATGTATATTGAGTCCTTCTCACATGTGGATTGCATGTGTCTGATATGGGATACGTATACATCCGCAAATCATTACGTACATTTGAAATTTATTTATGGAGTAGATATTAACCTAGATTGGTACAGAAGGTAGACCAACAAAGTTTCCATATGTAATACATACATACATACATACATACGTACGTACGTACGTATATACGTATACACACACACACACATATATATATATATATGAAAAAGGAACCGCCGACAGTTTCTCTACATCATAGAGTCAATTTCTTCGAGTTTTTTAAACGTATTGTATATGGACGATTGCTCATGGGGACAAATAGACAGCAATTACGCGCTTTAAAGAAAAACGTACTTTTAAGGTCAATCTTGAATTTTATTATTTTCTGATAATTATAATCATGGGTTTGTTTTCGGATGTTTTAGAATTTCAATATAAGAGGTGAAAATTAGGGAGGAATAGAGAGAATTTGACGGCCGAAAAGCTAGAAATACAGAAAATTGGTGGAATTTGGACTAAATCATAAATTGGTCAGAGGTAGCAAACAATAGAGATGAAATCTAAGAAAATACAAAACGAAAAAAAAACTAGGAACACACAATACACTGACTAGCTCGATAAAAAAGATTGCCTGGTAGAAATTGTCCAAAGTACTAACCGACTATGAAAATTTCATCATCAAACAAAAAGGAAATGAAAATTAAAAATTAAAAGAAAAAAGAACAATAAAAGTTAATTCCCTAAGGTTTTATACCAAAATGTTATTTAACTCAGCGGGGTTGGTCACGATTTCTCTCTTCATAAGTGGGCTTTATCTTTATCTCCGTTTATAGTAGTATTGTCATAGCAACCATCCACTAATAGCATCAAAGTTTTTTTTTTTTTTTTTTCCTTTAACGTAAATGACTCGTCTTGCAACAGTTTAACTCCGTTTTGTGTTTGAAAAGAAAGTTCAAACCAATAGTTTAAGCTATTGTTTGTTCAAAACACTATAATATATTATCAGTCTCATGCGAAGCTAATAAATTTAATCAGGAGGGATTGAATGTATAATAATATTATAAAAAAATTAAATAAATAAGATATAGAATTTTAAGAAAGACATAATAGAATTTTAGAAGGGGGTAGAAAGAGATTTTTGTAAAATTTTATAAACAATATAAAAAAAAAGTTCAAAAGGGCAATTGTCCACCTTTATTCGTGTATAGTTTCGCCCCTAATATAAAAACTTTATATTGCAGTTGTTTTTTGTTCTACACTGTAGTTGTTAAAAGTATTACATTGTTCGAACTAAAAAGTTCAAACTTGCATGCTAAACTAATAGAGTGCTTGGCATTGTGGTTAGAAGTGTAAACACTGTAGCATGTGAAAGCTTTATACTGTAGCAACTTTTTTTTTTACTATAGCATGTGAGAGTTTTACATTATTATTTATTAAAAAGCTTGTTAAAATCAACTTTACCAATCAAACTATAAAAGCAAATTCGGAAGCTAAAAGAATGACAATTCAAATTACCGCCTCTAGTTCATGAAATTTAATAAAAGGGCCGTCTAAAAAATTTAATTGAGAAAATGGCCTCTCTTTTTTTTTGCATCAAAAAACAAGCCTTCTAGGCATGAAAACAACTCTAGTTTTTTTTTCATCCTGTTGAGGTTTCTTTTCTTGCTTCAGTTTTTTTTTTTCATCTCGTTGAGGTTTTTTCTTTCTATTTTATTTTAAATGATATAGATAGAGGTCATTTATCTAATTTAAAAACTTTCTGATTCACTTGTCAAAAAAATACTTTTTTGAAGGTCATTTATCCAAATCCCCCCTCTAGTGTGGAGGACTTAATTTCAATCGCCTTTAGTAGTGCCAATGCAAACTTTAAAAATTATTTTATTTTGGGTTTTTAACCCTGAATTTAAAAGATTCCCAGGATAAAAAAACATTAAATTAAAAGAGTGAATATGTCATGGGGAGAAAGAAACTATTTCAGTGGTATGCAGGCTTTAAGGGCATGTTTTAATGGGCTTGTGATCCAGTAAAGCTAAAAAGGCCTAATTCAGCTCAAATCCCATACTAGGAAGCGACACGTGGCCCAATGACGTGTAGTTATAGGCCTAGGGCCCTGTTTGACATTGTTTGCTTTTAGGCAAAGGTACAATTTGGAGAACCATCTCTCTTCGAATTTATATCACAATTCCGTTCTTGGGAGCTTTCACAGTCGTAATCGTAATTTTCTCTATTAGAAAGAATTGATGTTTTAATGGTTGAATTAGCTTTTTTAACATTCTAACCTGTAAGCACACACATTAAAATTTTTACAGCATGCAATGTTGAATTATTTTTTAATCATATATCAAACTATTAAAAATTTAATTTGACTAAAACTACAATTCCAAATCCCTAAGAAAAAAGAAACAATTGCTACTATAAAAATTTGTTTAGCTTATCAAATTATTTCATATCACATTTTCTTGGCATTTAATATAGAGAATAATAAAATAGATAAAAATATGGCATAGCTTTCTCATTAAATAAACTAGATATTTACAACCTTACAAAATACAATTCAAATAGTGAAAGTGGAAACTAGTTAATAAGAAACTTATCAAGACAACAATAAAGAAAAGAAAATCTAGAATCTTAATATGTACAAAATTTGAATAAAAAATTATATTTTATTTTATATGTTTGTTATCTAACTAGTCTATTTACGTCGCACAAATCCGAATCTACAATATTTATGGCATAAGAAACTGATGTTTCTTTATCAATTTCTATTAAAGTTATGGCTATTTCTTAGCCTATTGGACTCATATTTTTCAAAGGTGCTTGATGACAAAAATAATATTTATATTTTTTTTTACAAAAAATTAATGTTAAAGTAAATTTTAGAAGATCTTATTAAAAATAGTGCAAGTTTGTTTTTTTGATGGGTGTGTTTTTGAAAATTCTAGGTTCTCTTGATGTTGCTTTTGCTTTTATATATAAATATATATGTGTGTGTGTCGATGTTCATCGGACAGTTTTGAGAAAATGAAACTGAAAATCGACCAAATAAATGAGGAGCTTTTTAGTTTTCGAACTACTAACGGTCGGTTTTGTTACAGACAATTTGAAAAGGTGTTTATCTAGTCTAAATTTATGTATTAAAAAAGCCTAAAACCTTAATATAAATACAACTTATCAAAGATAGAAACAAACAAAATTGATAAACGTTACAACAAGATAAGGAGATATAGATTGGCTGGAAAGCTAGATTCAATATATATATATATATATATATATATTATAGTCTCATACTCGTACAAACATTCCTTAACTCATGCATACCTTATAACACAATAAGAAGTTAAAAAAAAAAAAGTACATGGATCACAACTCACAACATATATGTCCGTGGCATCTTAAATATCCGTGGTTCACCTTTATCCGAGATAGAGTGTGTATAGAGCAAGCTTATACTTTTATAGGTTCTCTCATATGGAAACTCAGCATTCAAGGAAGCAGTATAGAAAATTAAATAAGAAAATAAAATATAGGATAAGAGAACAACGATTTAACAAGGTTTAGTAGTATATGCAATTCAGGATATCATATAAAAAATAGTAGAGAAGAAGAAAATATGGCACAATCTTTTATTGAATAAACTAAGAATTTTTAAAATTTACAAGAGTAATAATAAATTGAGTAAGTTTAAAATTTAAATATTAAAAAAAACTAACTAGATAATAGAAAGGGAAAAGAATATAAATTTATAATATTTACAAAATTTAAATTATTTAATTAATATTTTCAATATCGCGAGATGGGCCTCCTCGAGTCCAATTATGTCCTTAGTGGTAAATTGAGTAATGAAAGAATAAGAGAGGGAGTGAGCGAAGCCAAAATGGTAGGGCTGTACAAAAACCGTCCCGCACCCTCCAACCGTCCCCATCTGTGCCTGCCCATCTCGAAAAAAGCGGGTTTACGTTAGCAACCTACTAGGGGGCGGGTAACCCGCCCGCCCACCAATATATTCAGGTGGACGAGTTTGGTTTTAAGTTTTTGAGGGTGGGTTCAACCCGCACCTGCCCGCCTATATATTTAAAAAAAAAAAACTTATCATTTATTTGATTTTGTTCTTATTTTAGAGATGATTGAACAATCCAACACTCTAAGTACGGACTCGGCTGCCTCTTGATATATTAGAAACTGGAAATTTTTCTATTATTTTGTGAAGTGATCTAAATTCAAATCAAGTAAGTTAGTAGAGAAAGCCTTAAAAAGAAAAAGAACACTTGACTTTGTTCATCGTTTCATTTGTAGCATTCTATTATTTTCGAACCGAGTGAATAGGCTTTAATGTTTATAGACTCTTGACTTTGTTCATCACTTTATCTGTAGTTGATGTTTCTTGTTGCAGTGAATGATTATGTTTCTTAATTTGTATTTTTGAATATGGTCATTGTCTTTAGGCATCAAACTTGCTTGTTGTTGGGAATGCTTTATGTATTATCATATTATATTTTCTATAAATTTTTTTCACTTTCTAAAAAAAAGGTCCAAAAAATTACATTGTGCAATAGCATAGGTTTAAACAGCCTCAACCCGCCTGCACCCGCCCGCAACCACCCAAAACCAAACCGAAACTACCCGCCATGTGGTGGGCGGTTTGCGAGTTGGTTAATCGTGAACCCGCCATCCAAAAAAACTGCACCGCACCAACCTAAAAACCGTCAAACCGTCCATTGTTCACCCCTACAAAATGGTGGCAAGAGGGGGAGAATGAGACCCATCAATGAATATTTGAGGTGTTCGGTGACAGTGAGGCATGGTGGTGGACTTGGAAGAGGCGATAGTGGCGGCGGTTGTGTGAGGAGCAGCAACAGCAGCTGCTGTGCAAGGAGCGGTGGTGGCAACAGGTATGGAGCGGTGACGGCTGATAGTTTAAAGATTTTAAAGAGAAAGATAAAAGAGACAGTCCTAAGAGGGTATTGCTTTAAAATGGAGAATAAAAGAGAAGAGAGAGAGAGAGATAGAGACAATCCCTAAGGGATACTGCTCTGAATATAGAGAATAAGCCAGAAGAAAGAGGGAGATAGAGATACAGACCCAAGAGGGTACTGATCTGAATATGGAAAATAAGAGGGAAGAGAAAGACAGTTCCAAAAGAGTACTGCTCTAATAGGGAATAAGAGATAAGTAAAGGAGACACTCCCAGAAGAACATTGCCCTAATAGAGAAAGGCCATACTATACATCTCAGACCGGGTTGTGACCCGGGCCCCCACCTGAAGGGAGTGGGTTGGGCCCACCTGAGGGGGCCGGGCCGGGCAGCAGCCCGGTGCCAAAAAAAAAAGGTTTTTCAATAGAGAATGGTATTGCTTTAGACGCGTGTTGCAAAAGACAACTTCTAAGGCAGGGTAACAATAGACCCACCCTCGAAGGAATGATTCCAAACGACGCACCAGTGATTTGACTGAAATACCCTAAAAAAGCCGTAAAAAGCCGAAACAACTGTCAAAAGGTGTGTCAAATATGTCTTATCATTCTTAGCCAGGTTTTTTATGGAGGGGCTCCTATAATAAGACAAACATCTTTTCTTTATGGTATGTTAGAATATTTTTTTAATAGCTCAAATTGGAGGTATTTATTTAAAAAATTTTCTGCAAAAGAGGTAAAATCTTTTTTTATATAGATTATATTGTTAAATTAACCGAATAGTCAACATAATAACTAAGACAAGAGTATATATCCAACTCTTTAACCTTTTGATTTAACCTCTGGAATGTATACTTCTTAGCCAAGGTTCTCATGGAACTTCTCAGCCAAGGTAGTTTTTCGTCCGAGAAAACTTCTCATCCAAGGTTAGTTTGTAGTCTATACTTTCTTAGTGTTTTTTTTTTTTTTTTTTTTTGTCTCTAAATATGAAGGAGATATAACGACGCATATTTTTAATTTTTTTGTCCTTTAAATTTGATATTTCACTAATCATATCGTATTATTCCACCTTTATTCGTTTTTTATTTTTAACTTATCTATTTATTTATTATACACGTAGTAATTATTACCATTTGTTGAGGCTTGCTTTTTTTCTGACAATGTTGCAATAAATCATATAGTTTTGTTCCACCAACAAAATATTAAAATTTTTAATCTCCGAGGGAAAACGATTTTATATAGCTGATTATAAATTTGTAATATAATTAAACTACATATCAAACTATTAAAATTTTAACTCTATGATCTTTAATAATAAACCAAAATTGTCTCATCGACCATCGAAATTCCCCTACCATTTATGCTTGGAACGAATAAATTATAAGTCATTTAGTACCTAGGTTAAAAATTGTTTAAGACAGTTCAAACCATAAAAACGGTTCAAACTATCATTTAATAAAATAAAAATTAAGGTCGATTTAAACTATACATGTGGTTTTAAAATAACCAAAACCCTTAATATATGCACTTTGTCTCATTTTAAGTTTACACAATTTAAATAATATTTTACGGTAAAAACCATGCTTATTTTTTTTCATTCGTAATGCTTGTTTTAAATTTAATATAATATTTTATTTTTATTTTAAATATATATATTTTAAATATTATTTTAAAACTATAATTTAAAGTATACAATTTAAAATTTAAGATTCAAACCATAAAAAATTAAACCACACTGTTCGGGTGAAACTAACCTTCACTTTCTTTCTTCGTAGGTGAGTGGTTGAAATCACATCACTGCCTTTTCTATTAATTTTGTATTAAATGGTGAATCGTGGCCACCTATAAGCCGTCCAGATGTCCAGCTTGGCAACAGCTCCGAAGAGAGCGCTGCGGTCCAATTGAACCGCTCAAAGTAAGTCGGTTGACCCACCCCACACTAACCTCTTTATCGTGTCCACATCGCCTCTCATAACCTGACACGCGTCCGCAAATTATTTTCTGTACAGTTGTTTTATGCCCGCCCCCACGGGCTCTTTCTGGCGTTTCACGAAACCCCTGCTTTCGGTTTATTTACAAAAATAGGCTCGGCGAAATTAAGAGTCCGTTTGGTTCGAGTATTTAAATAGAGTATTTGAATGAAGATTTAAATTTTTATGAGAGAAAATACTGTAGTAAAATGATTCGAACTGTGATTCAAACCGCGAAACAAACGGACTCTAATAATTCAAAACGAAGTACTCTTTGGATCCTTTTATTTGGCCGGCGATGTATTATATGTGTCATTTATTGGGATTAACTACTGTACTTTCAATACGTGTCTTTGAAATCCAAGGCAGCCGTCAACCGCTTGAAAACCGTGTGGCTTGTGCAAACTTTGGTATTGTATTCACAATTCATGAAGCATTTATTTTGATATTTATACGTTATAGTTTTTAAATTAATATTTTAAATTTTAATTATTTTTCTAAACAATCAATTTATTTACTTATGTGCATAAAAAACACTTATAAAACTTATATGCAAATTCCACAGCTGTAAAAAATAAAATAAATAAATATAAATCTTACATAAACTATGGGCACCACTAAGGCAATATCATGTAATCGAATGTATCAAGTTCATACAAGCGTAGAGAAGACTTGTTTAAAATTTGTTGGCCAAAGCAAAAACAAAAAGGAGGTCGCTAACTTGAAGACATAGTTAGGGTGTGTTGGTAATATTTTGAGAGTATTTAAGAATCAAATTGAAACTTAAAAAATTATAATATTTATTTTATATTATAGCATACGAAAGTTATGTATTGTAGTACTTTAAATTTTAGTGTATGATATTGGTTTTTAAATGCTCTTAAATATGAGTGTAAATAAGTCTTTTTAAAAAAAAAAAATTGTTTATCAAAACAAAGAACAAAAATGAGATCACGGTTGTCGGTTTAACTTGAAAAAATAGATAAGGTTATAGGTAAAATTTTAATTACCTTTTATTTATTTGTTTTGATGGGTTCGTTTCTTGAAAATTTGATTTTCTGGGTCAACAGGTAACAATGAAGATTAATATCACTGCAGTCAAATAAAATACACAACTAAACAGGGCCGGCTCAAGAAAATTGAGGACCTTAAGCGAAAATTTCATTGCAGTCCACTTGGCATTTAATGGAGGTTTATGTACTATAATTTGTGCGTGTAAATGATAGAACATTATCGTTTTAATATATTATTGTTTTTTCTTGAAGGAAATATATTATTGTTTTTGATATAATGTTCAAGCTTTTTTTTTTAAAAAATCATTATATTACAGTTTTATCAAATTTTGCTAGCAAAACTTTTTTCCCCTTTTTTTAATATTTTCTGTAGATTAATGTTCTAGAAGTAAAACAAGAAAAAAAACAGTTGTTAGATTTAAGGTTTGAGATAACTATTATTTGTTGAGAAGAAACAATAAAATTTACATTATTTTCGAACTAAAAATTGAAAATTGTTAATTTGCCCGATAGGATCTTGACTCCGTTAGAGACAAACCCCACTGGGTGAGACGTACGTAGGCCTCATCTTTTATCTTTGACAAAGTCAGAACCTTGTCGAGATATTTATTGAAAAACAAAACCAAGAATTCATGTAATGAATTTTCAATTTGTCAAGTACGCAGGTAATATTTAATTGATTTTTTTTATTTTGTTTTATTTATATGTATACTCACACATACATATATTATTACAGGTTCCCTCTAAAGTCTATAATAGGCCATTTTGTACTTAGTTTTAATTGAAATTTTAAATTTAAGAATTATAGTATATAAAAATTTTATATTGTAGTAATTTTTTGTGTTTCAAATATAGTTATTGAAAGTTTTGTATTATTTACAAAAAATTAATAAGTTGAAACTAAAATAAAACTAGTTTTCTTTAAAGTTGTATAGGTATATATTATTTTTTTTATTTTGTATATATCACTTATGGGGCACACTTTATCCTAAAAATAGTCTACATATTTTCACGGAAATCTACCCTTTGAAGGGGTGTTAAATATCCCTAGTCACTTGCTGACCAAAAAAAAGAAAAACAGAAAGTATCAATTTCAAATTGTTTAAATAAAAGGGCAATTGAACATTGAAACTACAATTTAATTAAAAAAATCCTGGTTGAATGTTTCCACCCAAAAACCGCATAACTTATAAAGTAGGAATGACTTTTCATAAGGGAAAAAAGAAAAAGAGAAGAGGACAAAGAAAAGTAGCAAGCTGCTTTCAGCTCTGGGTCGAAAAAGAATAATAATAGTGGCATTAATGTAATTAGTGGAAAATATAAGGCATAGTTTGGAAGCTTGGGGATAAAGATAAGAATCATCCCCTGTCTCCCGGTCGTTTCGCAGGCACGTCAGATATCTCCGTCCTCACCAGAAACTCTGTTTTGGGTACGGACTCCTCTCTATGCACTCATCTTCCCACGCGATCTTGACCACGTGGAGACCACTCATTTGTCGTTTATGGACAAAAATAAAAAAGTCTTTAATTATAATTATCAAAAAAAGAAAAAGAAAAAGAAAAAAGTTCAATTTTTTAAAAAAACAAGCACAAAGTTGTCGTATGAAATTTTGCCACCACGATCTATAGTCGTAACCATGCCACCGCCCACCGAAACATAAATACAATGTTTTGCCCAGAAATTCGCTTGAAAAAGTATTTTGCAAAATCATTATAGTACCTTTCAACTTGAAATTTTTTTAAATAAGTTATTTAATAAAAAGTTATTTGTCAGTATTTTGGGTTCGTACAAGGAACAATTGAGAAAGTATCTTAGTCCAAAAAGAGTTTCTATGGATTAAACAGAATTCGTTGTAGAAATAGATTAAATTATGGAAATATTAAAAGAGACATTTTGTGAATGTAGAACACAACAAATCCACAATGTCAAGTGTATTAGGAACAATGAAAGTGGAGAAATTTATATCTATATTTTTTTACAAGATGTAAAGAAATTAATTGCAAAGAAAAAGTTGAGGGGGTGTTTGGAAGGTGGTGGGAACCACTTTTACTGTAGCATATGAAAGCTTTACACTGTAGCAATTTTTTTAAATTGTTACTGTAACATGTGAGAATTTTATACTATTTATAACTGAGTTTGTGGTGAAAACTACGCTAAACAAGGGTGAATTCATTATGTTTACAATGAACCAATCAATACTAATTTAAAATACATTAAAAAAAAGAAAAGATTTTAGAAAAAGCAAAGAGAAAAAGAAGCATAAAGAAAAAAAATGGGTGTGTCACACAATATTCGTGGTTGGCGCATAAAAAATACTTTATTTATTTTTTTAGTTATTATTTTAAAAAAGAAACATAATATTCGTGACTCGGTAGGTTGCGAGGCGTTGGGCCTTGGGCTGTCCTATATAAGACATTTTCCTCTATCGCTTGTAGCACATATTATTCTCTCTCTCTAGAAAATTTCTCTCTCTTCTGTTGGGGAAAAAGCTTCGTCTTTTCCCAAAAAACAAAAAAAAGCAAACAAACAAACGTGTCTCTGTCCTCCCTTTCTCTCTCTCTCTCTCTCTCTTCTTTCAATCGAAACTTCTCCGATGGGTGTGGCGGTTCTCAATCCTCAGGATTGCCTGAGACATACCTTTTCCCACAAAACCCTAGTCTCTTCTCCCTCTCACATGAGACGCTCCCGAACTCCCAACCCTAACCGGGCCAACCGACCCCAGCCTAACCGCCGGTCCAAACGCTGCCAGGCCCGGTCCAACGACGCCTCGCCGCGCACCCCGGCGATGCCGATGGTCCAGAATTCTCCGGCCAACAACAAGCTCGACATGAGCCAAGTGAAGATCCTGAAACGCGGCGAGGAACTGATCGGAATGATGCTGGATCCGCCTTCGCCGAAGGCCACCGTCAAGGAAAGCCACCCAAACAACATGGATCTGGCGACTCCCGTTCGATCCCGCTCGGATCCGGAGCCGAACCACGCTGTCGGGTTCTACGCCGGTTCGTCGATGTGTATCGTCTCGCCGCCTCCGAGTTCCCTCCCTTTGCCGGCGTTTTTCACGAAGAAAAGTGTCGTGTCGACGAACGTCGAAGCCACTAACTTCTTGCTAAAAGCGTTACGGCTAGATCTGCAGTGATAGGATGCAGATCTGGTGGTATTTTAGGTTGTCTGTTCAGTATTAACTTTTATTTATATTCTGTGTTAGGTTTGGGTTTTCTGATTCATGATCTTCCCTTATTTTTTCAAGGGGAAGTTGTGTTAGTTAACTCGACCAAAGCTTTCGGGTTTTTTTTTTTTAATTTCTTTAGTATCTGTATAGTATATAGATTTAGGTCTTATTTTGGGGTTTCTGGGTTTCTAGCTATGTAGATCGGTAGAAAAAGTGATGATATTGTATTGTATCTGAGCTTTTGTTCTGATTGTGTATGCATCCCGGTTGTTCAATTTTATGAGTTTTATGATAATTGATCTTTCTGTGTCGAATTTGTGTGGAATTTACTGGTTCTAGTTATGATCTATATCGGTGAAAGAACGAAAAAAAAAAAATGGGACCTGTATGAAGTCTTTCAAAAGTTTGTTTTGCCGATTCAACTGATTTTGGGATTTAAAACTTTGGATTCGGGTTGCATAGCGTCATTAATATTCGCATCTTAATTCTAATTTTATTCGAGTTTTGTGTCCAAAATTTAAGTTTTGTCCCGTAAGTTTTTGTGATTTGATTCAAATGTTACTGTGTTTTTTAGATTTTTTCTCATTTTTTTAAGATTGTTATATTTATTAGAAAATTAAAAAAGAAAATTAAAAAAATTTTCTACTATCCCTATAAATTTTAATTTTATTCTATATTTAAATTATGGTGTTAACTATACATTTAAATTATACAATTTAAATTACACCATCCAAATTAAAATTTTCCAATCAACAAATCCTTAAATTCGAATCAAATTAGCAAATCAATGATTTTCGGATGGCTTCGGGTCAAAAAGCTAATATAGAAGGTAACAACCTGTCTTTTTTCGTTTTTATATTTAATATAATTGATTCAACAGAGACAAAATACCCAAGATCAGGGAAGCGACATAATGAACTGGCACTATTACGGAGAGCAACAAACCAACGGAAGTAAGAAAGAAAGCAAACAAGCATCCAAAGCAGGACAAAGCATTGGGGGGCAAATCAACATCATCTACCGGTACACCTTCACTGAGTTAAAAATGAACTGACAACTGCAAAACTGGGTTGATGTTACGTAGAATGCAGGAAAGCTCGACACAATCGGATAATTGAAAGCGGCAAGTGTGAGCGCTGGATCAGCTTCAACCACCACTTTTGTGGTATCCAAGCTCCACATAGTTCTTGCAGTCAGATTGATTGCCAGGACGGCGAGACGTTCCTTCCCAAGGAGGACATCCGAAGTGTGAAGGCGCTCCATGAATCATGGAGAAGAATCGCAGCTACGGCTATTGGATCGTCAGCGGCTATATCTGTCGACATTGCATTTGATCCACCCCAGATGAGTAGCTTAAGGATGAGGCATTCAAGGCAGTTTAAAGTTCTTCAAACTGATTGCATATTGACTGGTTTAAACTTTGGAATATTTTAGTGTGTTTGGTAGCTAAGTTTGAACAAAAAATTTTAATTCAAATTCAATTTTTTTGGGAGAGAGCTTGGTTCTATTAGAGAGATTCGTGTTAAAGGTCATTGGACACTTTTTAGTTTGTTAAAATACACATTTCAAGTAACGCCGTGGCATTCAAATTTGAGGCCTCGGCACTCAAAGAGTGTGATGAGCATTTTTGGGACAGGCGTTGGGGTGCAATGTCCATTCAAAAAAGGTGTTGGCACCGCAGTGTCTATTGTTGTAACATGTACAAAATTTACATGTGAGCATAGCGCCGTGGAGCTCTATGTGTGATAATTTTTTTATGTATTTTGAGTTGTTTGAACTAGTGTATTCATTAATTGTATGCTTTTATACAAATTTAAACATCTATTAACAACAGATATATTATTGTAATAGATGTATTGATATTTAAATATGCATATTTACAAATGAAGAGATACATTTACATTCAAAAAGGTACTTTGTGTAAAGGTTGTATGGGATGATTCGGTTACGTCCATTCATCAAATGACACCCATATCTTTTTACAAACTTTAAAAATATTACAGAATTCATATCATGTTTTGGTACACATATTGTTGCTAAATATAGTGTTTAAACATTTGTTGTATCTTAAGGTTAATTTACCACTCTTTAACAAACTTGAATAAATAAGGACAAATAAAACCTTTTAAGAAATTGTTTTTATACATGCCTCAAACATATTTCATTTGTTGAAATTCTTAGCCTCTTTTCTCTCTACTCTCACAAAATTCATCAACAGTTCTGCTCTGTCAATTTTGTTGTTGACCATGATCGTATTTACAGTGGACAAACTAGTAGAGTGCCGTGCCGACTCTGCAGCAAGATCACACAGATGGCGGGCGGGCGGGCGGTATCAAAACCTGGGACAGGAAGCAATCACCACTCTCACTGGATGAGAGTTCCAAGAGACCACTAGAGAAGTTTGTGACGTTGGTGAAGTTTGGCATGCCACACAGATTTCCACAACTTGCCAATCTCATCGTCAAGCACAAATCTAATGTTGTTGAGCCACAACATAAGCCAATTTAACCGTGAACTTTCCAATGCTTTCCGGGACCTACTTACAACAAAGAATTTTAAAAAAATGTATCGGTACTCATTTCTTTATCCATTTTTTGATTCAATTTAAATGAAAAGGGAAAATTAAAATGAATGTCTCGATAGGTGTTGAGGCGTGCAATCATTCAGCAGTTGATGTGTAACAAAAAATTGATTTAACCATGTTTACAAAAACACCCTGTTATAAGTACTCTCTCTTCAATTCATCATTTCCTCTCAACATCAATTGCTGAATGATTGCCATAGTCACCGCAGGTCTATGTGAATGTTTTATGCAACAATTAGCTGGTTGCTTTCTTCTTATATATTAAAACTCTCTATGGAGTCATTATTAGGGTGCATTTGTTTCGTGATTCGAATCACGGTTTAAATCATTTTGCTACAGTATTTTCTCTCACAAAAATTTAAATATTCATTTAAATACTCTATTCAAATACTCGAACCAAACGGGCTCTTAAATCTTTCCAATTCTTTATGGCAAATGCATTTATTCTATGTCTACATTATGACTTATTATTCCCGGATCAAAGAAGACCACCTAGATCTGTTTGAGAGTGCTTATACTTACAGTGCAATTTTTGCTTCTAAGCTTGCTGCTGTGTATATTGTGGAACAGGAATATTTATTTGCTGAACAGTCTATTACTGAAATTTGGCATACTTTTTATTGCCAATGATAACACCAGTCTCGTGCTGTTAAAACCCATTTATTAATTTTTAATTACGATGTGAGATCAACTTCATATATTCTCAAACTCAAATTTCAACTCACTCTATCCCATATCGTAAAAAACAAAAATTAACATGGTCAATCCTGTTAACTTTCACACAAGTATTTTTAACCCTCTTATCATCAAGAGGTGTGAGTAAATAAATCCTTCTACAGGTGATTCGCAATTCCACCTAATACTGCAAATAGTGGTTCATATTTGCACCTGGGAAGGAGGTCAATCCTTCTATGATTTTTAACTCTCCCAAAATCTGCATTCTTATCTTCAACTGTCAGGTAAAAAGTTTTGGAAAATAGAAAGAAGAAGAAGAAGAAGAAGAAATGGGGATATAAGGAGAAGAATAAAAGGAAAAATAAAATAAAATAAAATAGGCTTGCTTTCTAATTAGGGAGTCTTGGCACTAGCGTAGCTACATTCTCCCACTCATTTTTTAAAGTTTAAATTTTCATTCTTGTTTTATAATTTAAAATTTTAGTCGTACCTTTATTTTAAAAGAAAATTTACAATTATGTCTTGTAAAATAATTAAAATATATTGTTATGTCGTTACAAAATAATTTAAATATATATTTTTCTTCCATTTTATAAAAAAATTATAATTGTTCCTACTCAATCATTTAAACATGTTGTTATATTTTGATTCAATAAGATTCAATTTTTATTTTTGAATGTAGTTTCCCGACTAAAAAAAAAATGGCTCTGCAACTGTTCTTACATATCTTCATTGTCCTTCAAAAGATCAGTTCAAACATCTGCCAATGTTTGCCCATTATTTGTCGCTCTTAGCAGAACTACTTTTATTTCTGGTCCAGCTTATAATTGGGCCTATTAAATCAAAACTTTGAGTCTGGGCTGTGGCTCAATATCTGATCAAAAAGAGAATTGACAATAGAGAATTCTGGAGGCGAAATGAGCAAATTAAGTGAATGCTGCATATAGGAAGCCCACTTTAGTTTCTTTCTTTTTCTTTTTTTTTTTTTCAGGAGAGTGGTTATTGTTCAAAGGTTAAGCATTAGGTAGAACATTTCGTAGGGGATCAACTACTACATTTGAAGCCGCTGAATTGCTTTCACCTACCAGAGTTATGACACTCCCTTTGCACTAAATTCATGCAAATTCTTCCAAATTTTCAACCTGTCCCTTGGATTGCATTTTTTTGTAGTGACGTGGTTTAACTAGGTCGAAATTTTTATAAGTTCTTTTGATGTTGGGATATTTTTATTGTGATCATGAGTTTATAAATTCTTTAATGCCTTTTATAATCATTGAATTAATTATTAGTAATTTAATTTTTAGGTGTCGACATTAAAATTATATACTATGCGACAAAATAATACTCACACTTATAATCATAGATGAGACCGTTGAAAAATAATAATAATTAAAATCTAAAAGGCCCTCAATTACTAAGTGAAAACGTGTCTATCCTGCCATAAAAACTTTCAATTACAAATAAATAAAAAATTGATGAACATTAATGAAGAAATGGCCATTTAGAGCAGCGTAGTATATTGAGAAAGTATTGTTTATGCCATATCAAATAATTTTGGAAAGTTTCAAATTAAAATTAGGGAAAAATTACTTGGTTCTTTTTTCTTTATCTCTCTAAAGCCCATCTTTGCTAGGTTTTTAAGGTCTCACTAGCCCTGTTATTATCCCTTGCGCTGAAGCCTAGTGATGGCCTTCGTTTGGCCGCTGGTTCTCTAGTCTTGGGGAAGGGGTAGCGCCCAAGGATGTTTAGCTACGGAGGAGCTTTGGTTAAGAGAAAGTATGATGATGGTGTGGGGGCTGTTTGGCTAGGTAAGGAAGCTGATGATGGGGTACTAGAGCTAGTTGGTGGACCGATGGGCCTAGGAGGCCAGAGGATGGCTTTAATTATGACATTCCAGTACAGATCTGGCTCCGAGCTTCAATGGTGGTTGTTTTGCAGCCTGTTGGGCTCTTTAACGGTTGAAGTCTCTCTTTGGTTTTATTTTCTTTATTTTTAGTGTGTTTTTTTTTTTTGTCGATAAAAGTGATGATGTTTCTGTTATACATATATGTTCTAAAGAGTAAAAATATAATAAGTTTTTTGAGACATTTTTATTAATAAAGAATTTATTCATTATTTACCAAATCTTGTCATTTATACGTCCATATTTGTTGAATGTATGTTAAGCAAACAAAAGTCTGAAACTATCAGTCTAAACCTTAAGAATTGGGCATATGATGGACGGATTATGTGGAAGACACGATTCTTAAGGTGATGGTCTAAATCATAATATCCGCAATCGAAGAAATAAAGTTAGGCGCTTTATTTATGCAAAGATTGTTATGTTGTCTATATCCCTTTTGGGAAATGGTTTGTCTTGACCATCGGAGGTGGACTTCGTGAATAGAAACATTGGCATGTTGTCATAGGTGACGATGTGTTGGATCGGGACATAAAGTGAATTGATTTGGATTAATAATTCTGTCTCGGTAAATCGATTCACTTTAGGCAATCATTTGTGTTGTATCTTAATCTTGAGATAAATAATGGGCCCATTATCTTTGCTTGTGTCTTTTGATGTAACAAAGGGTGACACCCACATCTTAATAGTGGTATGCATGCCGGTACGTTGGAGGTATGACTCTTTATAGCGTAGAGCTGTTATTCATAGATATGAAATCTATAGCTTATCTTTAGGAGTAATGATATTCTCTCATATGTATTATCCTGTAATTGAAAAACTGGAGCGCTCAACCATTTGGACACATAGGTGTAACCGAATGGTATACTGTCATTGGACAGTAAGTTTTATGATGGTGAGATAATGAAACGTAAGATAAAAATAATCAGGAAGGTAAAACAGAACTTGTCCTTAAGCCGATTATAGATTATCATATGGGGATACAATATACTATGATATGTCATGGAGACTTAGTTGTACGAGCTTTGTAATTCTATGTAGTTCGAGAGTGCAGCTCCAAGCTTTTAGTGGAGTAGCGTTGGAGTTGATAATTATGAAATATATATCTGGGATATTTTGGTTTCATAATTATCGAGAGCTTGAACTATATAGGTCCATTTGGTCCCATTTGCTAGTTCACAATATCCTGTAACGACACAGCGTGTTTTTCTAATAATTGTAACTTATGTCAGATTTATGAGATTGGTTAAAATTTGGAAGAATCAGATAATTCATGTCTGTTTATCGGTTGAATTAATTTTTGTGATAAAACTGAGTCAAGATAAACTTGTTGAATTATAAGGATCGGATAATTATTGTCTGTTTATTGGTTGATTTAATTTTAGATAAATTAGATCAAAATAAACTTGTAGAATTATTGGGAATTGATTTATTTTCTTAGAGATTATCTAGATAAAGTTGTTTTGATCAGATAACTTCTCTATTGGGTTATTCAAATTAAAATTAAGACTTTATTTTATAGAATCTCGGGTGAAAAATAAAATATTCCCAAGATTTTTATTCAATAGTTCAGCCTGCCGATGTACACGTTCAGCCTGCCGATAGGGCCTGTTTGGCCTGCCGATCAGCGAAGGATAAGATCACTCGTTTCTATACGGATCTTATCAGATATTGATATGAACTTAATTCTATTTTGAGTTTTGGAGACCTAATCTGATAAGGACTGACCCCAGGACCAATCTCTATATAAAGGGAGTGAGTCTTAAGAGTTAAAAAAGATCAATTGAAAGATTAAGAGTGATACTCTGCTGTTGAGAATCTGAAAAACTCCCTGAGAGCTTTTGTTCACAAATCAGGAACACTTGCTTTAGGTTCTCTCGATTGGTTGGAAGGAGAGTCACCTAGTGGAAGAGCTGTACGTGTGAGCCCACACCCACTCCGGTCGTGGGTTAAAAATAGCAAAGAAGACCAGTTGGTTGAGGCTATTCTGGAACGTTACTTATCTTCACGTTTTGCAAGGGTTCTTCGACATACAAAGGTTCGTAAGATCTGGTTAATTTATACATACAACATGTCAAACTTGTGTTTTGAAAAATACTCTGATATAAAATTTTTAAAATTCCGCTACGCACTGTTTTTTCAACAGTTTCCGTCTTATTTCTTTGTTTGTTTTGTTTTGTTTGTTTTTTTATGGTTATAAATTGTAATAAAGGAAGTGGCTTTCCCACATCCGATTTTGGTTTAAATCTCACACTCATTGGGTAGCAATACTATGTGTGGTGTTTGGCTGCTAAATAAAGTTCTATGCTAGGTTGTATATGTCTTTATTAGGGTAGATTTGATCTTAGTTAATTGGTATCGTCTATCAACAATAGTAGTTTCTTGTAAAGAGCCATTGATGAGTTTTACTCTATGCGTAAATGGGCTTATCCTTTTTAGGTCTGTGTCATCTGTCAATTGTGTCCATAGGAATAGGGCAGCTATTTAGAACTTTGTTTGTACTAAAGCTAGGACGAATGAAGTCTCAATTAAAAAAGGGCAAAGAAAGGGAGAAAGAAAAGACAAATTAATGCCTCTTTTGTGTTGGTTGTTATGCCAGTAATATCTAAGAATATAAACGTGTTAGCTGCATGTCTAATAATAATAATATTATCATTCTATATTTGTCCTCGGCTGATTTAGAAAATTTACAGTAATAGAGAATTGCTTTTCAAGCGTCTATTTTTCCTAAAAAATGAAATGCATAATTGAAGTTTGATTGTCATATAAAAGTAGCCTGGATAAGCAATTAAACTTCAAAAAATTGATATATGGCATATTTACACTTTTTTCCAATCCATTATTCACCTGCTGTTTTAAATGGACCCAAAAAGGGCAAAAGAAAAGAAAAGGAATGAAACTCTATTTCTTACCAGGTACTTTCTTCTATTTTTCTTTTACCAAAAATACAGAGGATGGCTTGTTTTTCCCCATTCCTATTTCTTCGGGGGATTAAAAATATCCCTTTTCACATGATTGAATTTAAACTTACAGTTTTTTTTTTTATCTGAATCTTAAAAAATTTAAACACATAAACACAATCTTGCTAGTTATGTTAAAACATGATTAAAAAGCTAAAATAGTCTACAAATAATAAAAACAACAAAAATTTCGATCATTGTAATAGTCATAATGTAATTATTCTCTTCCTTAAATATTTTTAACGAATTATTATATTTGAATTTTACTCTTATAAGCATGTTCCATTAATTTGATTTTTCTGTTTTATTTTTTGATTACTTCATTAAGTTGTTATATAGTTACTAGTTGAAAAGCATGAGTGCATTAAGTATGTTAATAAAAAAACAAAAAAACAAAAAGTCAAAAAAAAACATTTTTTTTTTGAAGGAAAAATGGTTCAGGCAATTAAAAGAAAAAAACTTTTCCAAAAACAAGGACAAAAGTTTCGGATGAAAAATTAGAAAAGAAGTTTCGAAAAAAAAAAAACGACAAAATGTTTCGACTTTTGAGTATTATAAGAGCATCATGCCAAAATTATTGTTACTTTTTTTATAAATGTTAAGGATTCATGTGTTTTGATCACTCGAGAACTGCCGCCAAAAAAGAACAAACGAAAGAAGCCAAGACAATTAATTGCAAATTACAAGAGAGGCATTAGAGCTTGAAGACAAACAAGCGCGTTGCAAATGTCCCCTCATTAATATCTGTAGTTGCACATAAGTAAGACCTTTGTGGCTCTTTGTTGCAGCATTTCTATTTCCCAGCTCATCATTATATATTTGAGCCAGTGGCCTGTGGGTTTATACTTTCTGAATTTTGTCCTTCTTGAGCAGCCTCTTTTGGCTTAGGAAGGAAAAAACTAAAAAATAAATAAACTTAAGAGGAACAAGCACCCAGCAGCAATTACTCCTCTCTTTGCACAATTTTGAATAAGGTCACTGAAAGAAAATTATAGCATATGAGAGCTTTATACTGTAACCTTTTATTATAGCACGTCAGAGCTTTGCATTTTTGAAATTGGTTTGATTAACTCTTCCAAATACCTTAAAAAGGATTGTGGTTGGGGCTCCTTTGATTGGCAGGTGTTTAGGAGAGGTATGATTTAGAGGGTTAAATCAGTAAACATTAAGGTGGGAAATATTTGAGGTATGACTCTAGAGTGGTTATTCGACCTATAAGGTGTTTGACAGGATGATTAGAGCCGTTTGTTAGAATTGTTTTTACTATAACGATTTTTTATTGTTACTGTAGCATGTAAGAGTTTTACTTTGTTTATAATTATAAAGGTGGTCCCAACTACAATTGTCAAACAATGAGAAAATGCACAACTCAAAATATATTAGAACCAAGTTGGATTCTTAATCTGATCCTAATTACTTGGTGGGATTTTGAAAGGATTGTGGTTGGGCTCCTTTGATGGGCAGCTGCATGAGCTCAAGGGCGTAAATGAAAATTGGGTACGAAGATCAAAAGTTTGTGGGATCATACGGTCACATATGTTTATCGCCAGTACATTTGGTGAGCTGTAAGTTGAGTTAATGCGCTCCTTGTCAAGAAATGGTGCCCGATAATAGAACTTTCAAAAAACATTTTTGTCAGTGTCTTAAAGGGCCCTTTTAATAATACACAGAGAAAATATGCTAACTCCCCGTCTTTTCAGACTTTTTCTTTACCAAATAAATAAAGCATGGGGCCTTAATCCTCACAATAACATTGAATTTCTGTAACTGATCAATAATAACTACAATCGTACATTTTATACGTAAAGAAAGGTTTGTTTTACTAGTATTAATTTATGTGTTTCTGAAATTAGAACTTTTAGATAGCTGCGAAATTTGATTGTAATGTAACAGTTTTCTTTTTCTTTTTTTGGTTATCATATGTATAATGCTTGTACATTATCAGTGATATTAGTGTTTGGCAAGTTGGTCTGAACAACTGTTTAGACTACTTTTTTAGTTATGAATAATATAAAGTTCTCACATGTTATAGTAACAATAAAAAAAAATCATTACATTACACAGCTATCACATATTATAGTAAAAACAGTTCTAACCAACGATTCTAACAACTTTATCAAACTAAGTGTCCTAAATGATCAAGGATTCTTTTTGTATTTTCTAGTTGGAGTTTACAAAATATAAGTAATAACTTCGGGAATCATGAAAAAAAAAAAAAAAACCTCGAAGAACCGACAGACAATAATTTTCACATGAATAAATCGAAGTCATTTTGAAGCTTCAGACATGATACACAATAAATATCAGCCATGGATATCAAAATCTTAAAATTGAAATAGGAAGAATTGTTTCGATTGAAAGAGATTATCCCAATGTTATAAAAGATTTTTCAACCGTCAAAGTTTTATTGGTATTTCTCAATTTGTACAAGTTCAATCACAAAATAATTTTCATACCTCGTCGTTTTAGAAAATGCACACTTTAAACGTCATATGCCACAGAAGTATAGTTTAATTAGATAAAAAACTTATGGCATTAAATGTCATACAACAATTTTTTCCCTAATGCGAAAATAATTATGTCAAAATCAAACAATCTCTCTAACAAGAAAAAGTTAAAAACAACAAAGAGATACAAATAATCTCGTCAAATTTAGCAGATTTGAAATACAAATAAAAACAAGCAGAGCAAGCAATTTTGTCTAACTCATTTTGAATTTCTCCGATTTTAATGGCAAATATTACAGGTTAATTAAGGTGTTGTCTTAGAACATAGTTCAAACATAGAAAATTATTATTCAAATTAATTTTATTATAATATTTTATCTCACAAATTGAATTTCAAATCCTTTGTTTAAACTATTCCAAACGCTAGCTAGGTAGCACATCTAACCACTATAATATAAAAAAATTAAAAAAAAAAGTAAATTATTTTGATTGTCTTAAACTTTTCATGAAAAAGAGCATTTGGCTCTAATATTTTATTTTTAATTTAACTGACTATAACATTTGATTTTTATTGCTGATGAACCAATTTAAGAGTTAAAGTTATTAATTTTATAGATCAATTTGTAGCTTTATTTATTCAAAATTAATAGTTTAACCGTTAAATTAATCCATCTGTAACTAAAATTAAAAGTTAGAGTTGATTAAATAAAAAAATAAAAAATTGAAG
This sequence comes from Artocarpus heterophyllus, assembly GCA_025403435.1. Classification (NCBI taxonomy): domain Eukaryota; kingdom Viridiplantae; phylum Streptophyta; class Magnoliopsida; order Rosales; family Moraceae; genus Artocarpus; species Artocarpus heterophyllus. Next base: position 12,345,570 of record CM046333.1, read on the forward strand.
ATTAAATATTTACATTTGTAAAACATTAAGACTATTAAGCAATTTATTAAAAAAAGTTTAAAGCAATACAATGCTCACATGAGAATCGCATTGAATATGTTTGGAAAATTTAAAAAAAAAAAAAAGTCTGGGTCGGACATCAGAGAAGCGAAAGGCTATCTGATAATAATTTGTGTATCTCTTTTCTTTTAAAAATAAATATTTCTTACTTTACTTTTTGTCCAAGAAAGAAGAAGGACGTACAATGTATGCGTAATTTCCCATCCCATCCACTCTCAACGAGCTCAACAGTATCAATAGATTCTCGTCGCCGAAAGCCAAACCTCCCTCCCTCCCGCTCTGCCTCTCCTCTCTCACGCGCGCCGCTTTTGTCTCCTCTTCCATTATCCCTCCCGGCGCGTGTCAGCTGCCCAGCACGTGCTAAGGAAGAATTTCCCGATTCCTGGTCTACACGAATGTTTCAGAGCGTGCAAACCACGCGACTCCACAATTTTCTTCTGTTTGGTGTTTCCATTGAGAAAAAGATGCAAACTCTAATGTAAGCACTTTTTTTTTTGGTCGTGGTATTTGGTCTTTTCGTTGGAAGAATTGTAAATGTAAAGAGGAAATAGCTTTTTACATTCAGTACTTCAATGCCGTCAACAGTACGTAGCTGTCTTCGCAGCACCATTGTCGTCGATTAACTCTTTATGAATATGGTATAATTTATATTAATATAAAAAACATATAATATAATAGAATTTCAAATAAATATTGGCTATTTGAATATTATAGAACATAACAATTAATATACCGATTAATATATTAATATAGCAATATATAATTTTGATCTATATATCATAGCAAATATATGATTATCAATAATCAATATCTTAATTAGATAGTAAATTGTTTTTTTTTTTGAATTTAAATGATATTTGAAATTCAAAATTCTTTTTTTTTTACTAATCTAATTCTATTTTCTATTTTTTTAATATTAAACTATTTTATTACTATTAAATTACTATTAAACTATTAATTTTATTACAGAAAATAGTTTCATTTTCTATACATTTAGAATTTTAAAATTAAAGAGAATCTAGTAATTAAATTACTATAACTTACTAATTAAAGTAAAATCTTATTCTATAATTCTATCTATATATAGAAGAATATATATTTAATACGTATTAATTACATTATATTGAATTATACATTTGAAAGAGGTTAAGGTTGTTGGAATGGGAAACGACGCGCTTTATCGAATCCAACATCATTTGCTTGGTGGCCTCGGATGAGTGGAGTTTGGTGCTTGCTATCAACCAAAAACCAAAAAAAAAAAAAAAAAAAAAGGTTTTGGTGCCTGCTAGTTGCTAGGCTTGCATTGAAATGTTCTTTATGATTCCTGTTTTTCTATATACTTTTTAAAAATTTTTATAGTCAACATGTAATTTTGCTTCATCGATGGGTATGAGTTTTTTAGTCATCGAATTAACTTTTAACTGTATGATTTACAACTAGAAATAGTTTTGTATTGTCTATTTTTAAGGTGGACGGTTGTGTGTTAGACTGTTGAAATTCTAATCTAATGGCTAAAATACTCAGCTCTACAAGTAGAGCAAAATTGCTCTCCACCCAAAGAATTCTCATTTTTTTTGTTTTTGTAATTTTAGTTTTATATTTGTTATTGAAAGGGTAATTCGGACAATTCATATCCAGTAAAGGATGTTGAAAACTTAAAATGTTGTTTTAGAATACTAGCCATAAAGCATGATAAAACTTAAAATGACGTTTTAAAATAGCAGCCATAAAAAAATATTACGAACTTTTTTTTTATTATTTTCAAACAACATGTTGCAACGTGATATTACACCAAATTTATGGTATCAATATGATGAAAATCATTTAATTTATTTAGTTTTACCTAATTCAATCTAGAAAAAACAATGAACATTTCCCCCTAAAAAATGTGAATGCTTCCAGCCAAGCCCTCTTTGGCAATGGCTTCCACTAAGATGTTTTGACTTTCTAAGTTTAAATCTTGCTTTTGGATTATTGTAATAATTCTATACAAAAATATGGTTTTCAAAATGAACTCTTTAAAAAAAAAAAACTTAGAGGCAGGGCATTGAAACTTTATATCTTTATGATCTGCCTCTTGACGAAATGAAACAAAAGATCCACCGAGATTTTGGTTGCATGTTATAGGCTATTTAAGCTACGGCGGCTCTACCGTCTCTCTCGTCAGACAACATTGAATTTGGGAGATGTGAGTGGAAGGGGGTTAGGCGTCAAGGTTGAGGTTGCAATGGCGTTTGTTGGCTCAAGCACGTGGAGGTCTTGATGAGTTTGTGAACTAAAGGTTTTTGGTTCATGCTATGTACCGAAATGCTTGGTGGGGTGCATGCATGGTTGGGCACCAGCCGGGAGCATGTGGCTTTCACTCACCAAGGAGGTGAGTTGCATTTATGGTGTTTTTAGACCCTTGCAAATACACCTTCTCCAGCCTAAGTAGTTGCGGCGGTCAGCTCATCATCGATGGTTATTCTCATGTAGCTGGGGCTTTTTCTTCGTTTTGTGATAGTTGTTTATGTAAAATAAAGGCAAGCTTATTTTCGCCATGTAGGTATTGTGTCTTGTCGTTGTGTTTTGTTTTTTGTCATGTTATAACAAAGGTGGTCCCTTCACTTTTAAATTTTGGTCATATTCAATATGTTAAAGTTAGTTGGGTTAAGGGTGGCAATTTGTGTCAGCGGGTTAGGTTTGGGTCGGGTTAAGGGTTAATTTTTACATAAACTAGCTCAATACTAATCCAACCTGAACATAAATAAGTTGAGAAATCTCAAATACTAACACGACCCATTTTGATATAGGTTGACTCGAATATGACCCGTACTAAGATGTTTTTTATGCAACCTATGAAACACGAATACCCATTAATAACCCGCAACCCGTCAATCACCCGTAGTAACCCATACTAATCCATGACGTTTTTAGCTTTGAATTTACATTAATATAACATAAAAACAAATATAAATTAAATTTCCTTTAAATCAAACAAGTTCCATACTATAACAACAAAAAAATTGTCTTCAAATTTTAAAAACATTTACCAAACTAACAAGTTCAACACCAACAAAATAACAAGTCCAACAAAATAAAAAAGTCTCAAGTGATCAAACTAAAATAATCTTCTTATCGTTCAATTGTTAAAATCAATTTAGTTTTAAACTTAGCCTGAATTAAATGAGCTAAAGTTTTATCTTATGAGAATATTTGATAATTGAAAAAAATATTTAAATAATTAATCACGAGTCAGACGGATCATTTTAGTATCATGCATGTTAACCAAAACACGACCTATTTTTTAAACAAGTCAAATTCGGGTTGACACTAAAATAACACATGGTTAATGTTTTTTACCCTAACCTGTAAAAAAATGTATCAAATTCATATCATATCATCATATCATAACCCATATTGCTAGCTTTAAGTTGGATGGCTTTTATGCCATAAATCTTTTTTTTTCTTTTTTTGTTAAATCTCACTAAATTGAAGTTCTCTATCGAATGAGGTATTGAAAAAGACACATAGGGCCCGTTTGGTTAGATATTTGAATCACGGTTCGAATCACAAAAATTTAAATCTTCATTCAAATACTCTACTCAAATACTCGAATCAAACAGACCCATACATACTTGATGGTTGGTACCTGTTGTCAGAACGCGGTGTATATTTTATCTTCTTGTGTTTTTTTTTTTTTAATAAATTTATAATTTACCCGTGAGCTGATACGCAATTCGGGCTATGTTTTTCCTTCTGTCTTTTTTTTTTTTTTTTCTTCCATGTAATAAGGCTATTCGTCTCAATGCGTCTATTCTATTGCCGAAGAATACAATTATATATATAAATATCCAAAAACTAATTTAAAAGTTACAATTTGTGTTTGTTTTCTTGTGCTATTTGAAAGAAAAATAAAAAAAGTAGCCGTTGGCATAACCTAAATAAAACCATACCTAACTATATTATAAGAAGAAAAGTTTGAATTTTCTTATCCAAGTTCAAAAAAAAAAAAAAAAAACCAATGCTAAACAACGAAACTTGAATTGGATACTAGTCATACTGGATATGTATTGTTTTATCACAATTTTTTTCCAACTATAATATACCATCGTTACTACAACCAATTTAGTGTCCGTGTTTATATAATATTCTTTCCATGACTCCTATTTTATATTTGGCATTTGACTCCCACAATAAATAACAATCAACTCTTTCTCCAGTCCTTTTTTTTTTTGTGTAAATTTCTTCCCCAAAAAAATAAAACTATTTATGGAGGTCCAAGTCATCACCAAGATATTATCGGCTAGTTTGATAGTGTTTTCATTTTGGTGTTTGTTTTTTTTTAAAAAAATTAAAAATTAAAACATTTTGAGAAATATGTTGAGATTGTTTTTAAAATTGTGTTTGTTTGTATATAGTAGTGTCTTTTTGAAAAAAATATTGAACGTAAAAATATACTATTTTTTGTCTTTCTCCTTTCCCTTCCCTCTCATCTCTTTCTCATCTCTCTATGCAACCCCTGTTGCATATATGGAGCCAAATCAAGTAGACAACCCAGCAAAAGGAAGGAAAAGGGAGAAAATCGCGTCCTCGAAGGCAGGGAGCAAGCGCCGCGGCTCTGGCAGAAGAGCGCCGCGGCGCTGGGCGAAGGCGCCTAGGCGCCAGGTGAAGAGCGCCTAGGCGCCAGGACAAGAGCGCCAAGGCGCTATGTGGAGAGCGCCTAGGCGCCAGGACAAGAGCGCCTAGGCGCTATGTGGAGAGCGCGTAGGCGCCAGGAAGATAATGCCGAGGCGTCGAGTGGTGAGCGCCTAGGCGCCAGGAGCAGAGCGCCTAGGCGCCGCAGGGGAGCGCCGCAGCGCTCGAAACGAGCGCCGCGGCGCTGACGCGCTGTGCTGCGCGATGTGTTTTGAATCAAAGTCGAATTCAAAGGTCCCAAAAACGGGAAACCACTAGGGTTTCCCATTAGTTGCTATTTTCTCCTCCTTTGGTTATAAATAGACACAAGGTGGCTAGGGTTGTGTGTGTGAAAATTGTGAGAGGCATAATTTTGTGAGAGGCAAAATTCTTGAGAGCTTCATCCTTGAGAGAAGAAAAATTCCCATTGGGTGTTAGATAGAAGAGAGTTTTGGTAAGCACAGTTTGTGAGTGTGTGAGAAACTGCTCTTGTAATCTGTAATCTCCTTCATCATAGTGGAATCTGCAAGCGGCAGAAACAGGACGTAGTCTCAAATTTGGACGAACCTGTATAAAAATTTGGTGTCTCTTTTTCTTCTTTTCTCCTATTTATTTTCTGCAATTGTTCGTTCTTGCGATCCTTGGAATTAGGAGTCGTCTAATTCCCCAACAACTGGTATCAGAGAGGAGGTTTTGATCAAGAACGATGACTGGAGAAGAAGGTATGGCAGCCGGTATCACCAAATTCGATGGTTCAGATTTTTCCTATTGGAGGATGCAAGTAGAGGACTACCTATACAGCAGGAAACTGCACTTGCCCTTGGGTAATAAGCCCGAAGGCATGAAGGATGAGGAGTGGAGTCTCCTTGATAGACAGGTACTCGGTGTGATCCGTTTGACTTTGTCAAAGAACGTTGCCCACAACGTTGCGAAGGAGACCACTACAGCAGGGATGATGAAGGCTCTGTCAGAGATGTATGAGAAGCCCTCAGCCAATAACAAGGTACATCTCATGAAGAAGCTCTTTAATTTAAAGATGTCTGAAGGTGCCTCGGTGGTAGAGCACCTGAACAGTTTCAACACCGTCCTAAACCAATTGGTCTCGGTAGAGATTAAATTCGATGATGAGATTATTGCCCTAATCCTCTTGGCCTCGTTACCAAACAGTTGGGAACCCATGAGGGTGGCCATTACAAATTCGCTTGGGAATGCCAAATTAAAGTTTGTTGATGTCAGAAATTCTATTCTGGCGGAAGAAGTTCGCAGGAAGGACTCAGGAGAAGCCTCTTCGTCGAACTCGGCCCTTAATGTTGATAATAGGGGCAGGAAACTTGACAGGCAATCCAACAGGGATAATGGCAGGAGAGGCAAGTCGAGGAATGGGAGAAGCAATTCAAGGAATGGAAGGACCATGGAGTGTTGGAACTGTGGGAAGACGGGCCACTTGAAAAAGAACTGCAGGGCTCCAAGGAAGAATGAAGACAAGACTAATGATGAAGCTAACGCCGCCACTGAAGAGCAACATGATGCCTTAATCTTGTCTGTCGACAGTTCTTTTGATTCGTGGGTGATGGATTCAGGAGCATCATTCCACACCACAGCACACCGTCATGTCCTGGAGAACTACGTTGCTGGAAATCATGGTAAGGTTTATCTCGCTGATGGAGAACCTTTGGATATAGTTGGCATTGGAGATGTCAGTTTAAAAATGCCTAATGGGTCGGTATGGAAGATTCATAAGGTGAGAGATGTTCCTAAATTAATGCGCAACTTGATTTCGGTGGGGCAACTGGATGATGATGGACATAAAGTAACCTTCAATTGTGGAGGTTGGAAAGTCACCAAAGGAGCGATGGTAGTTGCTCGGGGACGCAAGGCTGAAACTCTCTACATGAACTCTAGTTGCAGAGATACCCTAGCAGTTGCTGATTCTGCTTCCAATACTGAGCTATGGCATTATAGGCTCGGTCACATGAGTGAGAAGGGTATGAAGGTGCTTCACTGCAAAGGAAAACTGCCAGGTTTGAAAACTGTTGATCACAGTTTGTGTGAAGCCTGCATCTTTAGTAAACAGAAGAGAGTGAGTTTCTCAAAGATGGGTAGAGAGCCTAAGTCCAGGAGATTGGAGCTTGTTCACACAGATGTGTGGGGGCCTGCGCCGGTGACTTCCCTTGGTGGCGTAAACTACTATGTGACGTTCATTGATGACTCAAGCAGGAAGGTATGGGTTTACTTTCTGAAAAACAAATCTGATGTGTTCGATGCTTTCAAGAGATGGAAAGCCATGGTGGAGAACGAGACAGATTTGAAGGTGAAGTGCTTGCAGTCTGACAATGGGGGAGAGTACCTAGGTGAAGATTTCAGGCGGTACTGTGCTGAGAATGGGATAAAGATGAGGAAGACCATTCCAGGGAAACCACAACAGAATGGGGTAGCTGAGAGGATGAACAGGACTTTAAACGAGCGTGTTAGGAGCATGAGGTTACATGCAGGGCTGCCAAAGATGTTTTGGGCTGAGGCAATTAACACAGCCGCTCATCTGATAAACAGAAGTCTATCCACACCGTTGAAGTTCAAGCTACCGGAAGAAGTCTGGAGCCATAAACAGGTGGATCTCTCTTACTTGAGAGTGTTTGGTTGTGTTTCTTATGCACATATTGATTCTACTGCTAGAAGTAAACTGGATGCCAAGTCAAAGAAGTGCTTTCTGGTTGGCTATGGCGGACTTGAGTTTGGTTATCGTCTCTGGGATGACCAAAGCCGGAAGATTATCAGGAGCAAGGATGTGATCTTCAACGAAGGTGTTCTATACAAGGACAGAGACAGCACGGACTCCAGGGGTTCAGGTTCTGAAGATAAGAAGCCTGAGGTGATTCCATTGAAGGATCTGCCTGAAGTGGAGGTGCAAAATCCAGAGGTTGAAGACCAGGAAAACATAGCTCCAGAAGAAAACCAGAGGACTCCTGCCACACCAGTCAGGAGGTCTAGCAGGACAATCAGACCACCGCAGAGATACTCCCCAACTCTGCATTACATCTTGTTGACCGACAAAGGTAAGCCAGAGAGCTTTGATGAAGCCGTGGAGGCTGGAGATTCGGTCAAGTGGGAGTTAGCCATGAGGGACGAGTTGGATCGGACATGGCAACTGGCAAAGTTACCACAGAGTAAAAAGTCCTTGCACAACAAGAGGGTATACCGGGCAAAAGATAAAAGTGCTGGCAGCAAGCGGTATAAGGCAAGGTGGGTGGTAAAAGGATCCAGAGATATGCTCACCAAGATGGATTCGATTGAGAAACTGAAGTTGTGCGCAACTTCAGTTGGACTTCTCCAAGAGGCGTAAGAAGTCGTTGCCGCTGCAGTGGGAGACATGGTGATTGATTAGTCTCCAAGTGGGAGATTGTTGCAGATATGGAGCCAAATCAAGTAGACAACCCAGCAAAAGGAAGGAAAAGGGAGAAAATCGCGTCCTCGAAGGCAGGGAGCAAGCGCCGCGGCTCTGGCAGAAGAGCGCCGCGGCGCTGGGCGAAGGCGCCTAGGCGCCAGGTGAAGAGCGCCTAGGCGCCAGGACAAGAGCGCCTAGGCGCTATGTGGAGAGCGCCTAGGCGCCAGGAAGATAATGCCGAGGCGTCGAGTGGTGAGCGCCTAGGCGCCAGGAGCAGAGCGCCTAGGCGCCGCAGGGGAGCGCCGCAGCGCTCGTTTCGAGCGCCGCGACGCTGACGCGCTGTGCTGCGCGATGTGTTTTGAATCAAAGTCGAATTCAAAGGTCCCAAAAACGGGAAACCACTAGGGTTTCCCATTAGTTGCTATTTTCTCCTCCTTTGGTTATAAATAGACACAAGGTGGCTAGGGTTGTGTGTGTGAAAATTATGAGAGGCATAATTTTGTGAGAGGCAAAATTCTTGAGAGCTTCATCCTGTTAGATAGAAGAGAGTTTTGGTAAGCACAGTTTGTGAGTGTGTGAGAAACTGCTCTTGTAATCTGTAATCTCCTTCATCATAGTGGAATCTGCAAGCGGCAGAAACAAGACGTAGTCTCAAATTTGGACAAACCTGTATAAAAATTTGGTGTCTCTTTTTCTTCTTTTCTCCTATTTATTTTCTGCAATTGTTCGTTCTTGCGATCCTTGAAATTAGGAGTCGTCTAATTCCCCAACAACCCCTTCAACCAACACGTTGTCGAAGTTCGCCAATATGTTCGCGACGATATTCCTCTCATGAAAATTGGCTTGAGCAACGATGTAATCCTAGGCCGTCGTGTGCTTTGCTGGAGATCCAAACATATCGAATGGTCACTGGTCGAGGGTTGAGGGTCGAGGATCGGTAGTCGCTGGTTGAGGGTCGGTGAGGGATGGGATTGGGGTGTTGCTGGCGGGGGGGGACTATGTTTGTCGACAATGGGGTTGCGAAACACTAGGTTCACCAACGATGGGTTGGAGGTCGTTGGGAGGGAGGGAGGGTGTTGGGTTTGCCGACGAGGGATGGGGTTGTTGGGTGGCTGGGCCATGGCTCATCATGTTCTGACTGGGCGACATCGAGATCGGCCGGCTGATGAAGGTGGCACATTGATGGGGTCAAAGGGACTGGTGGGGGGGTAGGGGGGGAGGCGGAGGGTTGGTTGGTTGGTTTGGTGGGGGGGGGGGGGGCGGGGCGCGCTGGGTTAAAAAGAAAGAAGAAAAAAAAATTAAAAACACATTTTTTTTTTGTTTTCAAAATCTAAAGAAATTTGAGGTGTTTAGGAAAAAAAATATCAATTTTATTTTCCAACAAACTATAACCAAACATGTTTTCTAAACAATTTTCATTTTTTGTGTTTTTGAAAATGAGAGAAAACATCGCATAATTTTCTTGCTCTTTATGAAAACCCATAGACTAAAATTAATGCAAATTGTTTCACTAACATAAATCTATCATCCTCTGAGATTTTTTTTTTGTTTGACATATTCCCTTAGTAATAGTGTGTTTAAGAGCATTGATTAAAACCAATTAATTAATAATATTATAATTTATGAGAGCTTATATTGTAATATACTTTTTCTTAATATTATAGCATATAAGAACTTTAATATGAAAACTTTACATTATATCAATTAAAAGTTTTGATTTACTAAAATGTCAAACATTTTATAAAATCTATTACAATTAAACGAATTTATAATTTGAAACAACGCAATAAACAACTCTTCCAAAAGCATTCCTATGCACGGCGGCAATGATTTTTGTGCTAGGGTACAAAATAGTATCTACCATCATTATAATTTCTATTAAACTTAAGATTTAAAAATTATCTAGTTTTTTGCCAATAAAGAAATTGTCTTGTTAAATGAGTATTTTTCATACTTTCACCTCACAATTCTCCAAAATGAGTAAGAGCGATCGCAACTGGTTGACCATAATCTGTAAAATCAACAATTTTTTTTTAATTACATCTTCTTCTATTTTGTTCTCTGATATGAGTAGGAAAGATGGATTTATTATTTTATTTTTAGAGAAATGCTATGATGAAATCTTTTAAAAAGGTTTTATCTATTCAAGTCATTGGATTTAATCTAATAGCTTAAAAACTTCAATACTATCTCGTTACAATAGGCCCTCTCTTACACAATCAACACTAAAATTAAATTTTTGAAAACATAACAACAATTTCAAAAAAATTTTAAGAAAAAAGTTTGCAAGGGCAGCCGTTAGAGATATCACTGACTACCTTGGAGCTGCCGGTGGCCCTTGAAGCCTTCATTGACAATGACGAAGTAGACAAGGAGGAGAAACTCAGACGCTGCTAAGCGCCCCTGCGACGGAGTGACAGACTGTGATGGAGTCACGACCCCCAAACTGAGATTGTGATGGAGTTGATACGCATGGTGTTGTGAATCTATCGTGACACAATCGTCTTGCTATAGACCCCAAATTGCTGCCTGGGTCGAATTGCGACCTTCGTCAGGGTCGCGGGTGGAGGAGCAACAATTGAGAGCCGTCGGATTTACGACGGGTCTCGATCTTCGTGTGACCTTCGTTTGTCCAGCTCGAGACAAGAACAGGGGAGGTGGAGAGGGTAGGAGGCTCGACGGCACAGATTGACGACGAATCAATGGCGGGCGGCCAAATCACAATAGGGCCATCCGCAAAGGTGTTGTGACGGCATGCGATCTAAGTTCGCCCGCTTAGTCAGCGAGATCCGCTCCTCCGTCGATGACATCTTCGTGATGACACTCTCAAAAGAGCTCGATGGAGCCCTTTGCCTCTGCCCACGATCTCCGAGATCTCCCTCTGTCCATGATCTTCACGACTCCCTCCAACACGATCTTAGAGATTTAGGATCGCGGAGGGCAATCCACACCCATCGAGACGGGGTTGCCCACAACTTTTGCAGCTTTTAAAAATGATTTGGTGTGTTTGAACTTATTAAAGTGTTGATGAGCTCATTTGTTTTTAACCGTAGAATATTTGATCCAACTATTGAAAAAAAAAGTTTTTATTAATAAAAATGTTATAGTATTTCCCTTATTTTTATTGGGAAAGTCAAATTTGCCAATTGAACACTGTAGGAATCGCAAAAAATCGTAACCGTGCAAAAGACAGGCTGAAAAGATTGACCTATTTCTCATGCTGCCCTTTCCCACACAAAAGAAATTAAAAAAAAAAGAAGAGCGGCGTGGAACGGTGTTCGGTGATCGGTTTTCGGAGCCCTAGAAGTCGATTGTCAAAATGAACGTGTCAGTGCCACACGGCACTGTGGCCCCAGGGATGCACCCACCCAAAAGGCCAAAAAAGAGTCATTGCCTGACTGAGAAGAGTATTTTTTGAAGTTCAAAAAATAAAATAATAATGATAATAAAAAAGGAAAATAAAAAGGAATGCAATATAAAGGAGAAAGAAAAGGAAAGGAAAGGAAAGCAAAGGAACGAAAAAGGCAAAAAAGAGTCAGACCCTCGAAGCGAAGGGCCCACCCACCAGCAAACAACGAAGAAGGAAAAAAAACGAATAACTGGAATCTACTCCAACTTCACCAGCACACAATAAATTCCACCCTTTCTCTCTCTGTCTCTCTTCCCATAAATTATTTTTTGTTTTAATTAATAGCATAAATATAAATATTATTTACTCTCTATAAGACCTGATTTTGTTAGTCCTCTCCGTTTTCAACTTCTCTTAATCATGTCAATCGCCACCCTCTTCTCTCTCTAAAACCCAACCCCTCTCTTTCTCTCTCTATCTCTCTAGAACATCAATCGCATCTCAGAAGCCTCTCGGAGCTCGGTTTGCTTTCTCTTCCCGATGGTAAAGGACGAGTGGATGAGCGCGGCGATGTCGGACGACATGCTGGTGGTGGAGCTGCTGATGCGGCTGAAGCAGTCCCAGGCGTCGTCGCCTCTCAAATCTTCTGTTCCTCATCCGCCTCCTTCTCAGCCGCTGCCGTCGCCGCCGACGACGACGACTACGATGTTCCCGCTCACTTGGAGCGTGAGGCTCCCGAGGTCGAGGGCGATCAGGTGCGACGCCGTCTCGCAGAGGAAGCAGGGCGATGTCTCCACCAGATGCAGTCCAACCACGCCTCTCTCCTGGAGCGGCGGCGCTTCTCCCTGCGCCACCGGCGACGGCGTTGAAGAGTCCAGCCGCCCCTCCAACAACCGGTCTCCTCCTCACGCCAGATCTAAGGTTCTTTTCTTTCCCTCGCTTGCTCTCTCTACCTTTTCTCTCTCCGTCTTCTTTCTTTTTTTTTTTTTTTTTCAAGACTTACGTCACGGAACCTGTCGTCGGTTTTCTCTGTGTTGACCTAGATAGCGACCAACAAAGGCTCTGTACTTGTCTTGCAAACTCGTCAGTGGGTGGTATAATAGTCTTTAGCCCCGTCTGGGCGATAGAACTTTTCGGATTCTCTCCCGTACTCGCCGATGAGATATTCTTTCCTTCCATCGAGAGGCAGTTTCTCTTTTCCTTATGACGATTTTGCCCACGCTGGATTCTCTTATTTTCGTCGTCATCATTTTTTTCCTTTTTTTAATAAATAATTTCGTAAAACCTTGGCTCTGTTTTCAGATCGGGCATCCTTGTCGTACTTTCACCTGCCGAAATACGCCTGTCAGAGGTGACAAGGACAAATCTGTCCTTTTATGGGAGCCATCTAGATTGTCTGGCCGGATTTTCGACCCGCTCCGTTGCCGGCAGGCGGTGGCTGAGTGTCGGGAATTTCGTGCACACTTCGTCGTTTTATGGCCCTGTGATCAAAATAACCCCGCCTACATGGCGATATTGGGCTCAGGTGATGTCAGCAGATTGTAAGCTGTTCACGTTTTCTTCTCGCCCCTTTTTCCCGGTCGCCTGCCATTCCCGTTCGCTTTCTGATTTACCCATTTACCGTCAGTGGACCGCGTATATTGCGGGGTAGTTTCGTCAGCCAAAAACATGGTTACTGGTCAGACCTCACTTTTGCCTGCGAGCAACAACCCCGAAACTTCCCTTATACGCTCTCTTACACTGTCACACTCCCCTTGGTTTTTTCTCTCTTAATTTTCCTTTTTGATTCGAATAAGTTTTCAATTCAGCCCGGAGGGCATTTCGGTCATAAAATTGTTGTGGGTTTGGTCGTGCTGACGTGGGGGCTATCCGGAAAAGGTACGTGGGCCCCAGGGAAACGAGGCGGATGTGGGTTTGCATTGTGTCGTTCGTGGGAGTCGCTTCCTTTTGGGTCGTTTCGGCCCTTGAAATCTTGTTGCCTGAGAAATTATTCTCTACGCGCGGGTATACCGGATCTTTTCTCATCTTTATCTCATTTCTCGTAGGTCCCCTTTGTCCATGACTCTTTTGCCTTTTTCTCCCACTCTTGTCAAGCAGGCAGTCTTTAAAATCCCATCAAAATATCGGAAATTGTGGGCCGTCAGATCGGAGATAATGGGAGTTCATTTGGAATTTGGATCTGTAGATCGGGTGGTGGTGGACGATTGGTCGACGTTACGCTGGGTCATGATTAGGGTCTTAAATTGATAAATATTTAATTGACTTGTGTGTGTGTTCTTTCGAAAGGATTTTGCGTTGCGACTCGCGTGTGGTTAGATTCCACGAGTTGTCAGCAGGCAAGCAAAAAGCAATTATGTATTTTAATTCAATTTAAAATATTTTTGAAAGAGAGGAATGGCATGTGGGCATGTCACGTGACACAGTAGGATTTCAAAACGAATCGAACAAACATTAGTCTCAATTTTTGATTTTTGAAAATTACAAAAATTGGATCCATTCATGTGTTGCCAGATGGACCGATGGATGAGCTGAAAGGTGAAACGATGCTTACCTTAGCTAGAACGGTTGCAAAGAAAGTTGCAGAGAAATTGGCTTCTTAGTAATGCGAAAGTATGATCCGTAGAAGAAGTGATGGAATAGGAAAGGGTAAGGGAAATTATTGGAGGCTATTGGGCATGTTGGTGATAGTGAGCAAGCACTGTGGTCTCTATTGGTGGTGTGGTGGCATGGGAAGTTCTCATAGGATAGGAGTGACGTACAAATATGGACAAATATTTTTATTGACAGAATAATATTGGACACCTTCGTGATTCAATCTGTTTATGTATTTATATATATATATATATATATATATATTTTTTTTTTTTTTTGGAGCTGGGTAGTTTCGTTTTTATATCTTTTAACTCCCAAGTTCTTCCCTTTCTCCTTCCTCTTTTGCGTGTGTCGACAGCGACGTTGCCAGTGTCTATCCGGATGTGATATGACCTGTAACTCTGTGACACGTTTAGCGAAGGAAATAGATTTCGGGCTCTTTTTCTTGCACGTGTAGCTCACACTGCTCTTTGCTAAGGAACGACGTTGTTCGATCTCAACTAGGAGAAAGACTAGTACTTTTGTGATTGGGTTGAGCTATGTATATATATCCTGGTCAGTGGTTACAGTGATCTATACGAATTTTTCACTTGGTAACTGAAACCCAAATAAATTTTCATCTTAGATTCCAACTATACGTTACTGGTTTTGGACAGTCTTAACTAAGTAGTTAGTACTGGCCTACTTTTGGATTGATATTTTCAGGGTGTTGCTGCAAATAACGAGTTGGCTAGCGCTACCACCGCCAGCAGGAGATCAAGACGAAAGAAGGTAGGTACACTACACCAAGGGCTCTTTTTTTTTCCTTTCCTTTATCTCAATCTGTCTAAATTAGATGGTTTCTTAAACACTATAGTTAGTCAAATCATTTGTATTTTCCTGAGAGAACCAAATATTCTTATAATTGAAAATCATTGGCATTTTCCAGACGTTTGTTGAGCTGAAAGAAGAGGAGAATTCACTTCTCAAGGAAAGGGTGCATTTGAAAAAGGTATGATCATGGTGCTTTATTTTTTTTTTATGCTTCGTAAATTGTATTCCCTTATTTTGTTATTTGAAATCGTGGATTTGACAGGAACTGGCAAAAGTGAGAGCGACTTTTAAGGAACAGAGGGCAAAAAATGATAGCTTGAAGAGGATGAAGGTGATTCTAACGTTCCTTATCAATTTCTGTTCCCATTTTCCATTTCTTTTCATTTATTTTTCCCTTTATTTATTTTACATAATTCTAAAATTATTTTTTATAGGAGACGTTAACATATTCAGATAATTATGATGCTACAATGTCCGTTATCATACTGGCTAGTTTGAATGTAATGAGAAAAATTAGTGTCAAACTCCTTGGAAGCCCTTAATAATTCTCTTTGACATCCTTTTTGCAGCTTGAGTTGCATGTGGATGCTGCAAAATATGTGAATGCAGATGGATCCATGATAGCATCTTCCAGCCAACCACACGAGATTGTAGCCTCTACTTCTGACAATGTTCCTTCTATGTTGCCGTCGCAACTCACACACCACTGTAATGCACGATCAGATTCGTGTGATGAATCGAAGACCAATTCGAACCGGGACGGTTTCTTCTTGCTGCCTGATCTAAACTCGCTTCCATGCGAGGAGGACTGTGGGTCCGAAACATGCTATGGATGAGTTGATGAAAACATGTTGATTGTTTATCTTCTCACAAGTTATACCATTTCTGAGCTCGATGAAGTTGATTTTTCTGCAACAACATCGCGTAGGCCCAAGCGACGTTCAGAAACACAACTTGATTATATTCGGTGAAGTCATGGACGCTGGAATTGGCTTGTTGTAGTTCCCAATTATTAGAACTTGGAAGCGCAATCGAAGTTGATCAGTCGTAGAGAGAGTTTTGAGGGTAGTGTAGCGATCCTAACCAAAGACTAGGATGTAAAATTTTTACTATTAAGGTAGGGTTTCCTACTTTCCTTGGGTATTCTTTAGGGTAAGCCCTCGTTACTTCTCATTGAATTTATATAGACCGTTAGACCTCTAGTTTTATTATTCTTTGAAGCCAAATATTAGTTGGACATCGCTGTTGAAAAAGGTTCTTTAAATTCGTGCTGAATTTTGATTTCTAGTATGAAGGGAAATTGGCAAGTAGAATATAAATATTCAATCATGAGATCCATGTTGCAATTTTCTAGTTTAGTAGTAAATTCTTCTTCTACATGTATATATATTCATATGCAGAGATTCCTTATTGGGATTTAATTATGAACAATCAAAAGTTCTTGACTAAAAAGTATTTTAGGAACAAATTAAATATCCTTGTATAATGGAAAATGGGTTATTTAACTAAATCCCCATAAAAGAAAGAGAGAAAGCATTCTCATGAGCCAAAAAGGAGTGATCGCTTAGATTATACTTCAAGTAGGCAAGCTTCTGTTGGAAGTCCGTCTCCACCACTGAAAAGAAGGGTGGGAAAAGTAAAACCCACTCAAAGCAACGACATGAATAAAATAAAATATTACTGTACTTGTCGCATTTGGGACATTCTTCACGGGGCAATTTTGTTGATTTGTACGGAATATATTACATATCAGAGAGACGCTACGAAAATGGAGAAATGGACGGAGCTTGAAGCTTCTGTCTCTTTTCTGCATTTGCCCATGGACGAGCCGTACGAAGTGGAGACAGACCAAATTGAAAAGGGTCGGCGTGAGGTAGAAAGGAGAGAGTTGGGTCCCACCATAAAAACCAAACATTTTGAAACAAACAAAACTCGACAAAGCCCCAAGCAATGATTTTCATAGCCGCATGGAATTTCAAAAGATAGACCCGGATTCAAACATTTCACTTGCAATTAATTATATCATAAACCGCCTCAATGCAATGCACTTATCATGAAAACTTAGGAGCCCTTTGAAAAAAATAAATATAAATAGATTATCAAAAGGAAGAACAAACATGAAAAGACCATCTCTGTTGGCACATGTGGGGGCCGAAAATCTCAAGTGGAGTGTTTCAGCTTCTCTTCAATGAGCTCGATACAGCGGTACAGAACTAGTTCAACAGGGTTAAGAGTACAGACAGTGTCAACGGTAAACTGATCGTAATCACTCTTGTTCTCCGCCATTATGCCAGTCACCAGGGTTCTGAGTGGTAGAAGCCATTCGTTGTAGGCCTTTTGTAAATTGCTTTTCAATAGCACTTCTGTGTAGTTTGTTTTTCCTGTTTGATTTAGCTTCAAATGTCATAATTAATACGTGACAAGTAAAAAACATAAAACATCATCAATTAAAGGAAACTTCTGTGTGAAGCGGTGCTGATTGCTGAGACAAAAAATGGCATTGCTGTCACCAAAATTTTTCTTAGTTTTCATGGTATGTAATACCATTTATTACCTGTCGACTCTGTTATTAATACAAAACGGTACAGGTTGAGTGCAGCTAGAACCTGCGCAATACAGTATGAAAAATGTTAATTAACATTGTAAAGCTGGATTAGTTAGTGATGCATCACAAATGTGGACCGACTAACTAGACAAATAGTAATATGGATTGATTTAACTCGTTTACAAATTTTCGACTTGTATAAGAAAATTTCTTAAACATGAAAGAGACGTAATTCACAACATAGTGGAATCACATCTCACTACGCATGAAAGAATAAACTTTTAACAGCTTGACAAAAGAGGGAAAAGAAGTACCGCGTCACCATGCTCAGGAAGGGTTGGGGGTCCTCCCTGTGAAGGCCTCAAAACAAACTCCACCAATTCAAGAACGCTGGCAGTCCAAAAGGGTGTATTTTGGCATGACTTGTTCTCTCCGTTTGTAATTTCATTATTTCTGCCCACTCCAGTTCTTTGGCAATTTTCCATGTGCAGCTCCCCTTTCACGAGATCTAAAAGGATTGCAGTCTATAAATTGTCGAAAAAAAACTCATTAAGAAACTTAGCTTTAGGTCTGTAACATATGACAAAGTACAAAATTCATTGGAAAAACCAGCTTGGAAGGGGAGTTTACCATGGAAGACGAATCGCTTTTTGTGACCAGAGCTTTTAAAATGTCAAACCTCTGAGTAGCAGGAATGTCAGCAAGTATCTGGTCATGATGACAAAAGATGCAAGTACAATATTTGGTCAAAATGATGCATATCTATTTCAAAAAATAATAAACGGCTTACAACTTCTTTTGAATAGAAAAAAATAAAAGGCTGCTCATAACTTATTTTTTGGGCAGCACACGACCTTGAGATTATTTTATTTTCGAGGGGAACACGGCCTTGAATTTAGCAAAGCCTTACCCTCTTAAAAGCATCAAAAGCATTCCTCCTCAACTCTACATCTGATGCATACATGAGGACCTGTTGGACAGCCTGAAAGATGCTTTTAGAGGAGCAATATAAGATTTATCTTCCTCCGTGAAAAAGAATAGGAATAAAAACTAGTCATACAATGATTGCAAAACTTTAGATGACAAGAAGCAAACCTGCAAAGTAACAAAAAGACTAGGCACATAAGATGAGCAGTTGGGGTGTTCATCGTCATACTTCTGAGAGACATTCCCATCAATAATGCAAAGCAAGAAATTGATCGTGTGTTTCTTTAATTGCCATGGCAGATTCACTGAACCAAGTACATGCTTTAACATCCCAATAGCTTGCCACCTTTTTGTCTGGTCTTTTTTAAGTTTCTCCTTAACAGAAATCAAATCCTCCTTCCCAGCCATAACAGCGGCATCAGAAATATGCCCCCAAATGACTTCAATAAGCAAAAAAGAAAAGGGCAAATAATTAAGCAATAGAGTATAAATTCTGTACACATAAGAGAGATTTTGAATTTTGCAGACATAACCTGAAAGAGATGCACCATGATTGATGTGGGACAAACAACTCATGAAATCATCTTCGTCCTCTGAAAAGATAAGGGGGAATAAAGTATTAAAAGCAGAAAAAGATACCACACTTCATGAAAGCAATATAGCAGCTGATAAGAACTTACCTCCAACAGCAACCCTAGTCATTCTATCAACATCAGATCCGGTTATTAAACCAATATATGACAAACCGCAATAAGGAAAGAAACTTGACAGTTGAGTCACCAAGGAATGAGAATTTGGAACCTTGTAACACTTCCTGAATGAAACAAGAGCCTGCAAAATAACACATGCATACACTAAAAGTCTGATAATTTGAAAAAAGCCCAAAGAGGAAAATTTGCAGCTGTATAATAGTAGATAAAAAACAAAAGGAACATTCAAAAGGAACTTCAACAAGATGAAGCAAAACCAACCATGATTTGCAGGACATATAGAGCAAGTAGAGCACGAAGCTTTTCGTTCACACTGCCCTCCTGTCGCATGGATCATAATATAATCAACACATGACAAAATACGAGGACTCTTGATAATAGCTTAACTAAAATCATGAGAAAAAGGCGGACCAATTTTGTGCAAACGGTGTGTATTGAAGTTGCTATGCTCAGAGCTCCTTCCAAAAGATCCTTCAACTCTGTATTCTCATCATCTAGCTCCGAAGAAACAGCCTTTAAGACGTTAAGGATAATTCTAAGAGCCACCTTTACTTGCTCAAAGTGACGCCTCCGAATGGAAACAAACACTGAAACACACAATGAATATTTTCGTCAACTTCTTGTACCTCTGCAGGTCGAAAAAGTAAAGGAGTGGCTTTTGCATCTTCCTTACAATGCCTATTCCTAGCATGGTCAACACAACATGACGCAGAAGTGGAACTAGTAAAAAAAAAAAAAAAACCGTAAATTTCGGATATGCGAGAACAGAAGTTGGACCAGCCCAAAACAAAGAGTAATCTTTCCAACACCATTATTCTAAATTCTCTTACTCCGAAACGACAGAGAAGTAAGAATATTAAAAATAACAAGAGTTGCAATTCAAAAGACTAATCTTGAAATCTTGAAAGAGTGATAAAACAATGGCAGATCAAAACTTAGAAAAAGCAAAAGATTACAAGCAAAATATCCAACAAACTAACAAGCTGGACCACATATATTACCTTTAGCAATTCCTTTTAGAAGAGGAAAAAAATAACTGGGAACCTTGATCGTTTCACTCGAAGAAGCTAATGCCTGATCCAATTACAATCCAATATCAGCAAAGAACTACATAAAAAAACAAAAACAAAAAAAAAATTAAATAAATCAAAAGAAAAGGAACAGCTATTTGACAAACAACATACATCACAGAGTATGGAAAGCATGTCCCGTGGATTACAGATTGAAACAAACCGGTCGATCACTTTATCAGCAATCTCCAAGCATTTGTCCGAGACGCCTCCAAACCTCGAAGCTGCTTTCGGCAACTCAAACGACAGCAAATCAACTGTCGCCTGCCGACAAAAAAAAAAAAAAAACTCTTAACCTTAAAAGCGAACAAGTACCCACCAAAAAAGAAGAAAGGAATTATATTAAAAGCAAACCTCGTCCAATGACGGAGAACAAATGCGGTGGTAAACTTGCGAAAGAACTTGAAAAGCTTCGCTCTTGGCATCTTCGTTATCTGGGTCTGAAAGAGAAGCCTCGGAGATCGAATTAAGAAAGTTGATCAAATCTAAAACTAAGGTTTCGGACTGTTTTGGGTCTCCTCCTCCTTCAACTGACTACCAACCAAAATAATAATAATAATAATAATAATAATAAATATTGTGAATTCCAAAAACTCAGTGTTTTGATCGCGAACTCAAAAGAAGGGCAAAAGGGCAATCTTTACTTGGGATATTGAGTTGAGGATCTCCTGCAGACGAGTTTCGGACATCGCGTTGTTAGAGGTTTTTGATTTTTCCGCTTGGGATTGGCGACCTATAATGAGGAAACTGGAATCGAAATCAAATCATTGTTCGCTGAGAAATTTTGTCCATGGTTGTCAGGCAAGTCAAGTTTTTGGAAGGTGGGAAAACTGTTTAGCTCCTCCTTGGGAATGAAATTCACTTCCGACGGTACTACTATGAGATTACCTGGTTAGAGTCGACTCACTGTAATCAGATTCTTCTCGCTGGTTCTGTTGGACTTAAAATAAAACTGAATAGTGCACTCGGCTTTCTTTTTTTTTTTTTTGGGTCTTTATTTATTTATTTATTTTTAATCAGGGTGGTTTACTCTTAAATAAATTCTAATTAATGATTTAATTTGAGTTAGTGTAATTTGAATTAAGATTTGAGTTAGTGATTTGAATTGTTATTGGAATTGATGTTTGATATGTATTTAAGTTTTAATCTGAGTATGAAATAAAATTGGAATTTGTGTTTGGAGAGATAGTAAAAATAATTTTTAATTTATCAACAAATCTAATAAAATCTTAATGTTAATGATATTAAAAAATATGCAATATATATCTTAATTTATTCCTCTCTTTATCAAGAACACAATGAAAAAAGAATCATCTCAATTAGATAACAAATGAAAAAGTTATGATTTTTTTCCTCAAATATAGGAGAGAGAATTTTAGTTTTTACTGTAGCAAAGATAACCGGATAAAGTTTAGGGGGAGTTAGAACGTTGAAAACTTGGATTCTTGATACCCAAAAGATTCGCATTTGAGGGAAACATATACGCATCTAAAGATTCTTAATACTCGAATCTAAATTTAAATCTAAAGAATATAATAAGTTCTCAAAACAAACAGGCCGTAAGTAAGATGTAGTTTTTGCCTTAACTTATATCTGCGACCACAAGGCCTTGACATTGGAAGTGAGAGAATATTTGGGTTCTACCACAAAGTTTACCATGCCTAAATCTAATTGGGATTCGCTACTAGGGGTGAATGGTGGGCGGTTTGACGGTTTTTGGGAAAATGCGGTGTTGTTTTTTAGGATGGCGGGTTGGCGGTTAACCAACCTGCAAACTGCCCACCACATGGCGGGTGGTTTCGGTTTGGTTTTGAGCGGGTGCGAGCGGGTGCAGGCGGTTTAGACCTATGCTATTGCCGAATATAATTTTTTGGACCTTTTTTTTAGAAAGTGAAAAAAATTTGTAGAAAATATAAGATGATAATACATAAAGCATTCCCAACAACAAACAAGTTTGATGCCTAAAGACAATGACCATATTCAAAAGTACAAATTAAGAAACATAATCATTCACTGCAACAAGAAATATCGACTACAGATAAAGTGATGAATAAAGTCAAGAGTTTATAAAGATTAAAGCATATTCACTGGGTTCGAAAATAATTGAATATTACAAATGAAACGATGAACAAAGTCAAGTGTTCTTTTTCTTTTTAAGGCTTTCTCTACTAACTTACTTAATTTGAATTTTGGTCACTTCATAAAATAATAAGAAAATTTTCAGTTTCTAATATGTCAAGAGGCAGCTGAGCCTGTGCTTGGAGTGTTGGATTGTTCAATCATCTCTAAAATAAGAACAAAATCAAATAAATGATAAGTTTTTTTTTTTTTTTTTAAATATATAGGCGGGTAGGTGTGGGTTGAACCCACTCTCAAAAACTTAAAACCAAACCCGTCCACCTGAATATATTGGTGGGCGGGTTCAACTCGTCCGCCAGTGGATTGTTAACATAAACCCACTTTTTTCGAGATTGGCGGACGGTTGGCGAGTGCGAGGCGGTTTTTGTACAGCCCTATTCGTTACGGTGGAGGAACTGGCCACAAAAAGAAAGATTTTAGTTGTAAGACGAAGTTTCTTTGGTATGATATATGAATGATTTAATCTGCAAGAACCATGGTTGGAAAAAAAAATTTTGATTTTGAATTCGAGAATCTTTAAATATAATAGCATTGATTTCTAATCTTTTAGAAAAACATTTAACTGTTTTTTTCTTTGCTACAGTTTTTAGTTTTGACGGTAATATTAGGATGAGTTTATGTGATGTAACTTAAATAATTACATACCATTAAGTACTTTTTTTTTTACTTTTATAAAAATAATGTCAAGCAATTTAAAAAGGCGTTTTGTGCTTATTCTTTTTTGAACATTTTTGTGGTTAATGTTATGAGGCAACAAAAAATGTCACTTATCTTTTTTATCTTGTCGTTTTTATATACAAAAGTAAAGCATCGACAAAGAAGAAGACAAAAAAAGTGGTTTTCAACGACATGTCATGTCCTATCCGGCTTTTTGATGATTAGGCGCATGTCGTTTTGGGACGCGTTGCTTTTTGCTTAGAAATATAAAACCATTCGTAAACAATTTCAACAAAAGAACGTCGTTTTTAAGCTCTAAAAAGCAGCTGACATTGAGGGGAAAAAACGACATATATTTAACACCGCAGACAATACTTTGTCCTCTTAACTTAAACGACAATAACTTCGGGCAACATAAGATATTCGGTTTATAGAAATTGACGAAAAATTTTGGGTGATTGTAAATTTTAAATTTCAAGGGACATGTCGTTTCTGTTTGAAACGTTACGTGACATTTTTTTTTGGCCAGAAAATGTATGCAGGATGCACCGCGTCAACAGATGAACTGTGTTTTTAAGCTAAAACGACAGATAACATGAAGAACCATATGCCGAGAGAACTCATTGCCTTTGAGAAGAAAAAAGGTACAACCCGAAGATGAAATCCATCTTCACATCTAAACACACAGTTCTTTTCTTTTACTCATCATGTTTAAGATGGTTTTTAGTTTCATAATGAACTAATTTTTTCTATTTTAAGGCTACGATATAACCGGATTCTGAAAAAGCTACATGGGAAACGTGAAGATATGTCATATGACAAAAAATTCAGGCAGCTAAACATGTCATTTTTCCGGTTAAATGGCACAACTTTGTACTTCAGGCGATCTGCAAATTCTATTTTAGAGAGAACAACGACAAAAAATTTTATAAGAAAGGGACATGTCGTTTTTCTCTGGAATGACAAGCATGTTTTTGTGGACAAGCATCCTCTTGTAACAGGGACGACGGCAAAAATTTCGTGGAAAACATATTATTATTATTATTATTATTTTTCAAACTGCAATGACCGCATTATTATTATTATTATTTTCAAACGGCAGTTACCGCATCGCCGTATGGTTTGACATAAACGACCAAAAGCGATGCTGTACGTCATTTTTGGAGCAAAATATTTTTTTGTTTCTTTTTCCTCAATAAATGAGGGAAACATTTCTTTCATCTTTTTTCTCTCCGGCTATTAATCTCAAATAAATGTTGTTCCAAAACCGTAACGGTTGTCGCCTAAAAAAAAACCAGAGAAGCCCAAAAAAAAAAAAAATTCGTTTTGTTTGGTCTTTAAAGACAAACGGACTCAAAGAATATGTTTGAAAAATCAGTTAAAATTATATACTTAAATCTATTTAGTATAATATATGAGAGTTTACGTCATAGTCTATTTTTAATTTAGGGTTTTTAATACCAACAACCTTTTAATTTTAAAGTCTTTTTATTTTATCCCATGAACTTTCAAAATTACCACTTTATTACCTAAACTTTTTAAATTTATCACTTTATCCTCTAAATATTTAAAATCATCATTTTGCTATTAAATTTTCAAAGCTCCTCATTTTGTCTTCTCAATTTCTGATTTTTATTCAAACAGATAAAATTAAGCTCGTGTGATCTGTATATTGGTCACTTGTAAAGACAAAAATGAGATTTATCACTCTTAAGTTTTGTTTCATGTTTATACTCTCACTTAAAGCCATTAATTTTTTTATCTAAACTCTTGTTTAGGAAGGTTTTGCCTGCACATTTTCTTTTTATTTTTTAATACATAATTCATTTAATAAGTCGATATTAGTTGTCGATATTTGAATTTGAAGACTAAAGAAAATGAGAAGATGTCGACGGACAATATTGAGAAGAAATCTGCATACAAACTCTTCTTAAATGAGAGCATATAAAAAATGTTTAAATGAGGTGTAAACATGAAACAAAATTTGAGAGCGATAAAATCTCATTCTTGTCTTTAGAGGTAACCCATGTGTGAATTACGTAGGTTTAATTCTAACACTAATGAACCGTTTGACAAGTTTGTTAAAATAAAGTTTTAAATTAAAAAAGTATAGTATATGAAAGCTTTATACTGTAACAACTATTTGCCTTTTACTATAGCTGCTGATAACTTTACATTGTATTTTGTTAGAAGCAATTATATGGTGTCTGACGTTGTAACTTATTAATTATAACTCAAATAATATAAAACTCTTATATGTTATGGTGTAAAACTTTCACATGTTACAGTATTTTCTGTTTTAATTTTAGTTTTTATTGTGTTTAATACGATGATTAGAACAATTGATTATAATTATAAATACTGTAGTATATAAAAATCTTATATTATAATATATATATTTTTATTATAACAAATGAGAGTTTAATTATATTTTTAACTAAAATATTGATTAACCAACTTTGTAATCAATTTTGCCAAACAGACAATTAGAAAAGGACTAGAATTAACAGCACCGGTGGAGGAGTCGGAAGTCTCCGCGTTACTTTTAACACTCACCATCTCTAAGGCGTGCGAAGTCGGTTATCTCCCCCAACTCTCCTAACCAACTCTGCAAATCCGCACACGCACGTGCAAATCTCCCTTCTCAAACATGCCAGAAATCTGAAACACCCTTTCTCAATTCCCTCCTCATCGTCCCTGCGTGGAACATCCGCCGGAGAGAAATGGAGCCGGACGCGAGCATCGAGACCAGCAGCATGATCCGCGTGGCGGTGCTCCCGATCGGGGAGGCTCCGCCGGCGGTGATGCGCGACTACTCGTCGATGCTGCTCCGCCATCAGACCATCCCTCTCTCCGCCATCAGCAGCTTCTACACGGAGCACCAGAAGTCCCCCTTCGCCCACCAGCCCTGGGACTCCGGCAGCCTTCGCTTCAAGTTCATCCTTGGCGGCGCTCCCCCTTCCCCCTGGGAGGACTTCCAGTCCAACCGCAAGATCCTCGCCCTCATCGGCCTCTGCCACTGCCCTTCCTCCCCCGATCTCTACTCCCTCCTTGACCGCTTCAATACCGCCTCCAAGTCCTACTCCTCCGCCCTCATCCACCGCTGCTTCGCTTTCTCCCCCGCCGATTTTCAGGTCTGATTCATTCACCACTCTGTTTCTCGGATTCTGTGTTTCTAAAGTTTATGTATTTATTTCTAATTACGATTGTTATTAGAATAATTTGGATTATTCAAATGTAATTACTGTATCCGAATAAGGATTTTCTTAGTTTGCTTTTTTTGTGTTTTTGTTGATTGTGAATATGGATTGAGGGTTTTGGTTTGGTGGCGTTTGTAGTTGGAGGAATGGAGTAAGAAAGGGGGGAATCTGATGCTGTTCCCGCCAGCGGACCGCGAGACGCAGGAGCTGCACCTGCAGACGATGATGCAGGACATTGCCGCCCGGCTGCTGATGGAGTTTGAGAAGTGGGTGCTTCAGGCAGAGTCTACGGGGACTATTCTCAAGACGCCTTTGGATTCCCAATCTAGTCTCAGCTCAGAGGAGGTTTATGTCTAGGTGTCCTAAAGAATTTGAACAATTCATCTGAATTCTTATAATAGATGTCATTCCTTGTAGCAAAGGATTGAAACCTGGTTATTATGGTTTATGATTCATTGAGTTAAACGCTAGGGCTGGATTCTAACTGCTTTGGTGAAAATTGGAATGTAAAATGCCAGGTTATCAAGGCCAAGAAACGAAGGCTTGGCCGTGCACAGAAGACCATTGGGGATTACTGTCTATTGGCGGGATCACCTGTTGATGCAAATGCACATTATAATACTGCCTTAGAACTTTCAAGGTTGACTGGGGATTTTTTCTGGTTAGCCGGGGCATTGGAGGGCAGCGTTTGTGCTTTACTGGTAGCTTTTGTTTTTTATTTTTGTTTTGTTTTTGGTTTTTGTTTTTTGTTTTTCTCTCCCTCTCTTTCTATGATTTATGCACTCATTTTTTGAGTGACCCTAGGATTCAGGCTGGGGAAAACAGTAACACGTATTTATGAATAAATATGTTATTGTTGCCTGGCATTGTTTATCTTGGTGTTTCCTTTAAAGGCAATTCTGTAGTCATACAATCCATGTTTGTTGGTGTTGAGTAACTTATTAAATTGGAATTGCTGTATAAGATAGCCATTGTTTTACCGACAACATCACTGGTGTTTCTCATGGTTCGCATATTGTCAAATTCATTTCTCTTGTCTGCATCAAATAAGATATGTTATAAATTACTGACTATGTGTTTTCAGATTGATCGAATGGGCCAAAGGGATCCCATTTTGGAAGATGAGGTTAGATATCGATACCAAAGTGTCATTACGCACTACCGGAAGTCATTTATACAAGAAAATGCGCAAAGGTAACCCCTCTTAGTTGATATAGTCATTTATACAAATAAATAAATGAATCGTTTTGCGTTTAAAAAAAAATTGTTTATGAAATCGCCTTGGTTTTTCATATCATTATTCCAGTAGCTATTGACATTTAATTCTTTTGTATGTTCTATGCAGAGTTTCACCCATAACCTTTGAACTTGAGGCTACTTTGAAACTAGCGAGGTTTCTTTGCAGGTAAATGTTTACTTGGACCATTCAGATTCATCCATATGGTATTTTTTTTTTCAAGATTACCAATTTTGTGACATGTTTTTTCAGAAAAGGAACCTAGTTTTCTCTTTCCCCACCTGATAGGCTGCACTCTCATATCCATTTGCTAAGCATCAATTACGAAATAAGTTTCTTCCATCATAGGGCTCCAAAGACATAAATTTGTCTCTGATGTAAATGCTAATTTCCTTAAAGATTTCTTTCTCTCTCTAGATTTTGTGCCATTGGTCTGATCATGTTTAACATCATTAGGTTTTTTGTTTTTTTTTTTTTATATTTTTTTTGGCCAAATACACGAGATTATTTTTTCCCAATTTTTCTCTTCTTACAAATTGTAGTTTTTTGTTTCTTTTTTTTCCAGAAGAGAGTTATCTAAGGAAGTAGTTGAACTTTTGACTGCTGCAGCAGATGGCGCTAAATCTTTGATCGACGCCAGTGATAGGCTGATATTGTATGTTGAAATAGCTCGTTTATATGGCTCACTGGGCTACGAGCGAAAGGCTGCCTTCTTTTCAAGGCAGGTAGCTCAGTTATATTTGCAACAAGAAAATAGACTGGCTGCTATTAGTGCAATGCAGGTTTTGGCATTGACAACTAAAGCTTATCGAGTTCAAAGTACAGCATCTGTTACCAAATTTTCTATTACAAAAGTGAGTATATAAGCAGGAAGTGAAAAGAGTTTATTTTCAGTGTTTTGAAATCATATTCGTATGAAACAGAGTTAGTTGCTTACCTTGACTGATTGACATGAGGAGATGTTCGTAACTGTGTGATACATTAATTGCTAGTGATCTCTCTCATATTATTCCTGCTGACAGTATCCTTTTATTTCATAGAACAAGGGTTGTGAATTGCAGATTATTAACTTCTTTGTCCTCTTATCTTACTTGAAAACTTTACAGAAGGAAAATGGTTCAGTTCATGCGGACAGCACAAAAACGCTGCACCAGTCAGTTGTGTGTCTTTTTGAGTCTCAATGGAGCACCCTGCAGATGGTTGTATTGAGAGAAATTCTGCTATCTGCTGTTCGTGCTGGAGATCCTCTTGCTGCCTGGAGTGCAGCTGCACGACTTCTTAGATCTTATTATCCCTTAATTGCACCTGCTGGGCAAAATGGCCTTGCTAGTGCACTTTTGAATTCAGCTGATAGGCTGCCATCGGGAACTCGCTGTGCTGATCCTGCCTTACCTTTCATTCGGTCAGTACTCAGTACATAATCGATTTAGAATTCCACGAGTCTTTTATTTTTTATTAGCCAAATGGCAACAAGGTTTTTTGCTGTGGTGTATACGTACAAAACCTAGACGCATAAGTAATCCTTGTAATTTTTTTCTTCTTCTTCTTCTTTGATTTTGAGGTATGGCTAGATCCGTAATTAGAGCTATCTTTCCATGTATGCAAAAATCATGTTTTTCATGATGCCAAAATGTGTATAACTCTGTTGCTTTTTGGCTTATTAAAAATCTGCTTGCAATAGTCATAACTTGAGTTATATTAATATTCTTTTGGTGAGTAATCTGTACTCAACTGTTTTGCTACTCAATTTGACGCTAGTAAGTGTTGGTTTTGCCTAAGAAATTTGAGGTTTTCGACAGTGTTTAATTTTCAAATTTCTTGTTCCAAGTATGGATAGCCATGAGCTATTTGATATGTCTCCTTTCTGTGTTTGACGTGGTGTCATCAGCATGATTGTTGTCCCTGGTTTCCAATAAATTTTCCCAAGCAAGTCGAGTTGACAATAGGCATTAAGTAACATGTAGAATTGTATCTTATCATCAAATATTTATCTGGAAATCACTTACTCAATTTTCTAGATTCTTCCAGAGTCCATTCTTTTCCTGCCCATCCCTCACAGATGGACATTGTCAAGCGGAACACAGCAAGAGAAGATTGGTGGGCAGGATCTGCTCCTTCTGGACCTTTTATCTACACACCATTCAGCAAGGAAGAGCCAAATAATAACAGCAAACAGGAGCTGATTTGGGTTGTTGGAGAACCGGTTCAGGTCTTGGTGGAATTGGCAAACCCATGCGGCTTTAATTTGAGGGTTGATAGTATATATCTTTCAGCGCATTCGGGAAATTTTGATCCGTTTCCCGTTACTGTCAATCTTCTACCTAATTCATCAAAACTGATCACCTTGTCAGGAATTCCGACCTCAGTGGGGCCAGTGACAATTCCTGGGTGCACCGTCCACTGCTTTGGTGTTATTACAGAACACCTGTTTAGGGATGTTGACAATCTGCTCCTTGGAGCAACTCAAGGTCTTGTGCTTTCTGATCCTTTTAGATGCTGTGGGTCGGGGAAGTTGAGGAATGTGTCTGTTCCAAGTATTTCTGTGGTACCACCACTACCCTTGCTGGTATCCTGCATTGTTGGTGGTGATGGTGCAATTATTCTACATGAGGGTGAAATTCGTGATGTATGGATAAGTCTAGCTAACGCAGGTACGGTTCCAGTTGAGCAGGCACATATTTCACTATCAGGGAAAAACCAAGATTCTGTAATCTCTTTTGCAAGTGAAACCTTAAAATCTGCCCTTCCTCTGAAACCTGGTGCGGAAGTGACAATACCTCTGACCTTAAAGGCTTGGAGACATAGTTTAGCGGATGCTGATGCGACAAGCGGGAAGAGTTCCTCTGGAACTGTAGCGAGGCATTCAAAGGATGGAAACAGCCCCACATTGTTGATTCATTATTCAGGTTCCTCATTTTCTATTGTATTTATGTTAGAATTGGTATCTGTTCTCTCTACTTTATTTTTTCTTCCAGCTTTCAACTTCAATCAAATAATCTGTCCTTTGACATTTTCCACTTAATGTCATCTTATGAGTCACTGAACCTCACAGGTTTTGGGACTATTTACAATATCTTGTGATAATGAACTATATCTTTAATGGTTGTGATGAACGTAATACTTTGTGTGTGCAATATTTATTTGTTAAGTAACATTTGCTAAGCTGTATCTGACATTAATTCACTCTTTTTCACAGGACCTCTAGCAAGGTCTGAAGATCCTCAAACGAGTGAATCTGTTGTCCCTCCTGGTAGGCGTCTGGCTGTACCTCTGCAGATTTGTGTCTTTCAGGGCTTGTCCCTTGTTAAGGCTCAATTGCTGTCAATGGAGATTCCTGCCCATGTGGGTGAAAGCCTTCCTAAATTAGTTCATGTGGATAATAGCTCTTCTGAAGGAACTATTAGCCCTAACAATAAGAGGGACAAGTTGGTGAAGATTGACCCTTTCAGGGGAAGTTGGGGACTTCGGTTTCTTGAATTAGAGTTGTCTAATCCAACTGATGTTGTTTTTGATATTAGTGTTTCTGTTCAGCTGGATAACTCCAGCAAGGAGGATAGTCATTGTGTTGACCAAGATGCTGTTGATTATGGTTATCCTAAGACAAGAATTGACAGGGATTGCTCTGCAAGGGTGCTAATACCGCTGGAGCATTTTAAGGTACCTGTTCTTGAGGCTTCCTTTTTTGTGAAGGATGATCAGCCAGATGGGGTAACCAGTGGCAGAAGTTCAAACTTTTCTGAAAAGAATACTAGGGCTGAATTAAATGCTTCTATAAAAAACCTCATATCCAGAATAAAGGTTCGGTGGCAATCAGGGAGGAACAGCTCTGGAGAATTAAATATCAAGGATGCCATACAAGCTGCTCTCCAGACATCTGTTATGGACGTATTGCTGCCAGATCCGTTAACATTCGGCTTCAGGCTTCTTAGAAGCAGTTCTGAACCTGACGACCTTTGTTCATTTAAAGAATCCACTACTCAAGTTCAGTCTCCTGCATCGAAGGGTTCTGTTGTGGCACATGACATCACTCCTATGGAAGTTGCGGTTCGTAATAACACAAAGGACAAGATCAAGATGACGCTTAGCATTATGTGCAGAGATGTAGCCGGAGATAACTGCATGGAAGGTGCCAAAGCAACTGTCTTATTGGCTGGTGCGGTTCCACAGTCACACTTTCTTCGGTCAAACTTTTCAATTGTTGTTTTTTTCAGAAACCTCAAACCTTTCATGCCTTCTTCTTGTCTCTTGAGCTCACATATCTTTGCGAACTTTAAAACAGGTGTTTTGAGTGGAATCACAATAGAAATTCCCCCACTTCAAGAAACCAAGCATTCCTTCTCGTTGTATTTTCTTGTCCCGGGTGAGTACACACTGGTAGCTGCTGCCATGATCAACGATGCTAATGACATCCTCAGAGTTCGTGCTAGAACTGTTTTACCTGATGAGCCGATTTTATGTCGTGGGCCACCATATCATGTCCGTGTTGTTGGCACCGCTTGACTTTTTATTTCATCTGATGGCATTGACTGGATTAGTTTCTACTGGACTACAGGAATGCTGCTCGAACTAGACAGACCGCGCCCTTCTTCTTTTTTTCGCTTGGCAGCAGCACGAGTAATGCATTGCCATTCTTATTGAAATCGCCAGAGTCCTCGTCCTTTCTCCAATTTGTTCGATTAAAGACGAAGCATAGTCAATGTTATTACTAGAGCTTTGTTTATTGCAATACTAGTGCATTTCTGTCTTGTAATGTTCAGCGGTATTTAAGTTGTCAACATTTAATTTCGTTGCATAACCTCAATTGTTTTGCGATTTGAGATTGTATTGCTGTGATTATCTTGTCCAAAGTCTGCCTTTCACGTATGCTGCGTCCAGATTCTGGAAATGTTTATGGTGGAATTGAAATATAGAATTTTTTTTTAAACATTACCAAAAAAAAAAAAGCAAAAATACACAGTAAGTATTACAATGTATTTGTAATATTTTGAGATTTTGTTGGCTCGTTCGGTTTCTTTTTTGAAATATTTTTTGACATTTTCAAAAACATAAAAAATAAAAACTATTTTGAAAATTTGTTTGGTTAATAAAACGGAAAAAATGAGAATGAAAACATTTTTCAAAGTATGTGAAAATGTTGAGATTTTGAAAAAAAAAAAAAAACTTGTTTTGGTTTTTCTAAAATTCCCATCTCCCTCATACTCTCTCCTAAGCCTCTCTCCGTTGAAGCATACCCCATCTCTGGTGTCCTTGCGCGCCAGATTTTGTCATCGGCCCAGCAGTCGAAGTCACACATCCCTCACCAGAAGACACAAGAGGTTGTCGTCAAAGCACCCATCCCAGCAAATTGTCGCCCAACCATCGTCGATCACCGTCAAATCTTAGCGCTATCGAGCTACGAAAATCGCGATTCGCTCGGCCACGTCGAAGTATGTCCTATCTCTGTCAATTTGACTCAGAAACCCACAGCAGTAATCGCGATCGGCCCTCCAGCGACGCAGATGTCGAAGTTCCACACCAATCGTTCCTATTGCGATGGAGGTGTTATCTGAATTGCGAAGGGGCTCGTGATCTGGGCAGGTGGCGCGAGTGGCTAGGGCAGTCGATCTCGGCTAGTGCATCGTCAAGGGAAGGGGCTGGGCTTGTCGGGATGGGGTTAGGCTGTCGAGGCTCATCGTCCCGTGGGCAGTCGTTCTTGGCCGTCGCCTGCGTCGTGGTCTCCCCAACCATGTGTTATTGATTATAATTAATAAATTCTTAATTACTTTTTTAAAAATTAAATTTGAGTCGTATTTATATTAATAATTTTTTTATCAAAAAATATTTAAGTTTAAAAATATATTATCATACACAACCAAACATAATTTTAAAAATAATCTGAACATATTTTTTAAAATATTTTTATTTTCAGACTTATCTAAAAACAAGATACAAAATGAAAACTTTACGTTTCAACTTTACTATTGAGATTTTTTTATTTGTGAGAAAACCAGGGAAAAAAGGCGGGCGTGGGGGAGGGACGGAGGGAAAGTTATCAAGGGATTTATGGGCTTGCTGGACTCCTAAATGGGCTAAATGGGCCTCAAACAGTAACTAATCAAAATAAGGTTTTACCCGGGAGGTAACAGACATGTAGCCTTTTTTAACGCGTAGAATTAAAATATGTCTCTAGTTTATAAATATTCTTTATATATCTTAATGTTTATATTGAAAGACATTAATGACCTTAATTATAATATTATTAATTTATTTTATTTTTTTAGAATAATAATATATGTATTTAGATTTTAAACAAATTATGATATCATTATATTACAAAAAACTAAAATTAGAGTGTTTGTTGTTTAAATTTAAATTGATATCCAAAATAATGATTTTAAAATTTCTTCAGTTGAAAGATGCAATTTTTTTTATCAACACATTGGAATCACGATTTTAGTGACAAATTAAAATTAAGGTGTTGTAATGAAACAAATGATATAGTATTTATTAGTTCTTTTTGCGTGTCCTCCAGGTTATATAATTTACATATCATTAAGTTAATGATATATAATGATAATAATACATTAATACATAATGATATTCATTTTAAGGATTTCATGTGATAATAATATTTTTGTTTTTGGTGATGTATGACTAAATTAATGATATAGTATTTATTAAGTTTTTTTTGTGTGTTTCTTATAGTTTATATAATTAATATGTTATTAAGTTAATGATACGTAATGACAATGATACTTAATGACATTTAGTTTTTAAGACTTCCAGCGATAATGATACTTCCTATATAGGTTATGCTAACGTTATATTGATAATACAAACAATATTATAGTAAGTTAATGATATTCATTTTTTATTACTTCTATTATTTTATTTTTGGAATTATATAGTAGTTTAATGACACTGATGATTTTTTTTTGTTTAAGTTACATTGTAATTAATTAAGTGTATCTATTTTTACCAAATATCAATTTTTTTCAATGACTGCACCATGAGAAAAACAAGGAGATTTGTTAAAAAACTAAATACATGATAAAGTCTACTTTGAGGCTATTTTTGGATTCTCAATATATATAATCAAAAATATATATATAATTAAAAAAAGACATATAAGTGATATTTATAAAACAAAACAGATTTCAATTTACTTCTTAAGAAAAGGTGATATTGTGTAATTTTTACTGAACTCCGGGTCAGTTGGATGCCCTTTCTAAAACACATTTTCGTTCACTTTTTTGTCCCTCCATATATCAACTTAAGAGCAGCAAAACTCTAAAGACAGGCACAAACTAATTATCTCTACGTTGTTTTTGCCAGGCTAGCAAGCTAGAACTCTGAGCATCCAGCACCAGCCAAGATATCACAATCTGTATCGGCCCATATTCTCAAACGCTTATTTGAGATCCCATCCACAAAAGAAGGAAAGAAAAAAAAAATCATAAGAGAATCAGACGTAGACATGTATAATGAATTCTGATACAAGAACCTGTTAACAGAGTTTCTTTTTTCTTATCAATTTTTTTTTAATTTAAATACCATACCACTAAATTTTCTGAAATGTTCCTACAAAAGTCCAACTTGGGGAACTGTGGAGCCTTTTTTGATAAATATATATTCTGCCTCTAATACAATTTGGTGGACTAAAATTACTTGGTCAGTGGATTAGAACGTTTCTGTTGTGGACTTTTCTTATGTGGCCTAGTTTTTTCTTGGGCGTTTGTGGTCATCTTTAAATACCTCTATCAACAAACTAAATTCTCTGATGTTTTGGTATAAAGGCATACTTAAGTCTCGTGAATTTTACAAATTGGATTGATAGTTATATATGTTATTATTAAGTCAGTTTCCCTAATCTAAAAAAACAAAAACAAGAAAAGTATTATCTATCAGTCATTATTCAATGTCACAACAAACTTAGCCATTTCATCTGATTGGATGGACCCGTGACTTGTTTGTCTTCCGCCATTCTTGGTGTCCAAGACAAGCATGTTGAATTGGCTTCGATGTTGGCCTTTGTCAAAATATACATCGGTCTTTCTCGTTCTAACCATAATTCACGTTTTCAAGGCATTAAATCTGGTTAAAATCATTTTTTTTTTTTTACAAATCTAACGATTGAAATCAAATACTTACCAATATGTTGTTTTTTCTGTGCCTACAAAAAAAAAAAAAAAATCTCTTATATATATATAAGTACAGCAAAATCTTAAAGATCCATGACTGATTTTTTTATCTTTTTTGTTTTATCGGAAAAGAAAATTGTGAGGTGCTAACTGCTAAGTATGTATGTTGACATATTGTTGAGACAAAACGCTCAGCACCAACTAAATTGAGATACAAATTTTGGTAAAGACCAAATCTTTTTGGGTTTTTTTTTTTCTTAAAAAAAAATATTTTTAAGGTTGTTCCTTAGAGGCAAAGGAGGGTTTAATTAGTTGACCTTTCTGATGGTAGTTGGAAAATGATTTTGGGAGGTTGGAAACAGGAAATTGTGAATTGAAAATGAAAGAGGAAAACATTGACCTAGAAAATGTGGAAAATATAAATATATAAATACCTAAGAAAATGATTGAAACACCCCTTCTCCTAAGCATTAAGCATTGAAAGCAAAAAATTCTAATTAAGAAACCAACTCGACGTCACATGGAAAAAAAAAGAAAAGAATTTGGTGGTAATGTAATCATGTAGTAGTAAAATCATTAATTAGAAAGTAGCATTTGAACCATGAAAATCATATTGTCAAGATTGCAACGTTTTAATTTCATGCCTGATGCATCTTTCGATATTGCTTTTGAATCAAGTTCAAGGCTGCAAGAGTGGTTGCAAAGTGTCGTAACACCACATTTTATATTGAAATACTAGATTTAGAAATGCCATATTTCTCCAACTTTTTATCCTTTTTTTTCCTCACAAATTAGCTAACCAGGTTATTAAAATCGATCTTATTTCTTCTAGCCAACACCTTGTAGTACTATGAAGTTTAATTCCTCAAAGTGGAAATTAAAAAGAAAACATGCATATTACTTAGGTGAAAATCAGTGCTATAGCATAAAAGCAAAGATATGTATATAGGGGGGTGTGTGTGTGTGTGTGTGTATATATATATATATTCCTGTTTCTCTTCTTGGAAGGGTAAGAATATAATATTACATATTTGATCAACTAACAAGCATTGTCATGAAAAGTTTGGTTGTTTCTTTCTATATTTCTGACTTTCGTACTCTCTTTTTTTCATAATTTTAATGGTGATATAATCCATATATTCACCAACGACATATGATTTTTTTTTTTTTACATAAATTAACAATAGAAACAATTATTGTACTTAATATATGCGTGTTGTACAAAATGGTATCTTCCTTTTCTCAAAGGACGTAAAGTTATGATCCTTTCTACATATTCTTCCTGCATATTGCTGATTATTATGTTCTGGAATTACTTTGCCTCGAAGTTCCTTTTCCATATATTTTAAATATATATATATATATATATATAATACAATATCTATGATCTGTCTATCTAAAGTCACATTTTAAGTCAAAAATCAAAAACAAAAATATCTAACCGAAAAAGAAACAGGAGTTGATCCTCATCTTATATGAGACATGTTTTTTGTCTTATCAATAAATAAAACTATTTTAACCCGTAGATTAAAAACTTACAACATGCAACCTATAATTGCTTTCGATTATAATTTAGACCATTAAAAAATTTAATCCAACGATTAAAATAACAACAACTAATTTTGTCAAAAGAAATTATTGATGCAATTTAAAATGTTTTTGATAAATTGACCGCGGTTTTAAACACAAAGATATTAATTTCTCTATATTGGGACTGTTTAACCATAATTGATGGATCAAGTATTCGTGTCTATAGAAGTCAATAATCATAATTTCTACGTTTACAAATCAATACTTGTCGTTGTGTCGACTGACATTATATCTTTTTGTATTTGAGAAGCAAGTTTTAACTGCTACAATAAAAGTTATTATAAGTTAAATTGTAAAATAAAAATATATTATAATATTTAAATTTTAACTTTAAGTAATAAAAATATATTATAATATTTAAATTTTAACTTTAAGTTTTAACTGATTGTTAAATACTTCGTCATTCTCACACAATAACTTGGTCTCATGGGGAGGAGGGAAAAAAAAAATAAAAGCATCTTTCTACAACAGGGCCTAGAATATACCAACGGCATACATTTCTACATTTTTGATGTCAAATCACATCAAGATTTAAAAATACAAGTTTCTCAAGAAATTTATCAGAATCTTTACCAATAATGCAGTTTTTTAAAGTCTCAGTCAAAATCTCTAAAAAATTAAAAGAAAAAGTCTGCAAACTTTTAAAAGCTCCTGATCCCAAGTTTTCTTCACCATTATGACAATATATATTCTTTCCCCACTAAAAGTCAAATTTGTCTATAATTTGCCCTAAAGTCGTAAGATTGGTACCACAGTGTTATTATTCCTTTCCCTTGCAATAACAAAAAAATGGTATTTTCCCCCGGAGAAATTTAAAAAAAAAAAATTCATGTTTCCTTCATGTGATCTATTCCTCCCCACGTGCGTACATATCATGGAAATAGTAAATATTCCCTAAACCAAGAAAATTAATTTTTTTTAATCAATATTTCTTTGAGTGGAAAAAAAAATGGAAGAAATAGAAAGAACTTTATTGAAGAAATGGAAAGAACTTTACTGAGCCCAGTACATGGTGTGACATGGCACAAGAAAAGGTCAAACAAAACACAACAACATCATGAAAACTATGCTGCGTTCGATGACATGTCGTTTAAGGCCTTTTCCTTCACCCATCAAATCATCAACGTTGTCCTGTGGGTGGGGTACTCTGGTCGTCGTTTGCCTAGTGATCCGCCAATAATCTGAGTAATGAGTAAAATATTTCACAGTTGTTGCAGGTACATAAATTTCTTCCACATAATTATAGCATATATTTCTATATAAATTCCTACGCTATATTCAATGCCTTGTATTAATTGTTGTATAACATAATATTATTTTATGGTTAAAATATATACACATGTACATACATACATATATATATATATATATATATACATATCACTAAACAAAGTGAGAGATGTTTTTTGAAATAGATTTTGCATGGATATAGCAATTAATCTTGTATATCTCAAATAATTCCAAGCTTAAGTACAGCTTACCTGATTTTTAGTGCTTTTTTTTCTTCTCTTGTTTTTGCTTTCTTACCTTTGATCTCCTTCTAAGGTCTTGTGGTGGGGTTGAAGTACAGTGGCGAAGAGGAAAGTGGGGAAGTGGTCCATGCAAGAATTGCTGGAAGTGTTTTAGTGGTCCATGAAAAAAAAAATAAGAAAATTAAAAAAAAAAAAAGAAAAAAAAAGCTTAAACATGAGGCTGAGAGTGAGAGGAGGCAAAGGAACATGAAGTAGAAAGAGGGGTGTACGGGACTAAATTAAAGTCATTCGAGTTTTTAATCTTTCACAGCCAACCTCATCCTTGCCAACAGTTTCCACTAGTTTCCAAAAACAACTACATGCATGAAATGACCTGATATACATCTTGTCATTTGATGTTATTAACTCGTTTCCTGACCCGTACACACACACACATATGCAGCACTTGTTTGTTTGTTTGTTTGTTTTGTTTTGTTTTTCTTTTCTTCTGTTTGATCAGAAAAACAAGTTGTATTAAAATTCAATATGAACTACGCTAAAATTAAATAAATAAACACGAACTGCAAGTGGATTACATATTTGAAGCATGAATAGTAATTAGTGACACCCACTCTAATTGTGACTTTGTCGTCAATTAAAAGTTCTTCTTCTTTTGTTCCCATTTTGTACTAAAAGATTGCTAATAAAAAATGATGACTAAGAAAAATTAAGATTAGAGCTAGTGTTCGTAGCATTATTTACATTAAGGCATGATATGTATCGTTCCCTTTATTTATTTGTAATATCTATCTTAATATTAGAGAATATTGTAATACCAATTTAGGCCTTAAACTTCTAATTTTATCATATTAATCCCTTAAATTTTTTTTTGGTAGTTTTGGTCTTTGTACAAAATTAGTGAATGATTTTGAAATTTTATGTAGATAATGACATCCTTAGCGCATACAATTCAGTATTTTTAAGTATCTACAATAACTGCAAAATATTTTAGTTTTTAATGGTTTTAATAATAGTTAAGCAAACACTTTTCATATGATTAATTGTTTCTATGATTCTAAGTTATCGCAAGATTGGGAATTTAAGTGTATTTGTTAAAGCATTGAAATCCATCATCAATTTTACAGTCAAGGACAAAAATTGTTAAAAAAAAAAAAAGTTTTAGGGGCATTGTGTCACGACTAGAAGTACTTTAAAGGCCATTGTAATAAATAAATATAAAATGACATTTTTTTTAAAACCGACCACAAAGATGACAAAAGCTATAGACCATAACTCTTGCGTACTCATTCCGTGTTTTTTTTTTCTTTACATTTAGCAACAATTTGTCCAAAAACCGATGTTAAAAATAATCGAATCTCGCCTTCTAAAATCATTTTTGTAGTAGTGTAACTATATGCTCATAATACTTTTTATAGAATTAATAAGATATGATATTCGGATTTTAAAATCCCTTAATATTAGATCATATTTCTAATAAAAATATTGACACCAAAAAGTATGAAAATGAAATATTTGATATTTTATTTTCATTTGTTCTATTAATCCTGTAATGTTATTTCAAGTGTTATATCTACTTTTATTATTGTCATTAAGCTTTGGAGGTTATAAGGTAATTTTTTTTTTGAAAGTGTAAACAAATAATTTTAAAAATAATTTTAAAATGCTAGTGTTGCAGTGATTGATTGAAAAAGTAAATAAATCAACCAATAAAAATCAAATGGTAAAATTTGATATATGCTATATTTAGTGTTAAACTTTCCATCAAATATAACTTAAGCTAAATCTAACGCATAACATTGTATTGTAGATACTCTTAGAGGCATTAATATGGATTCACCATGCGCTAAGCTAAGCCTGCAAGTTGCAACCACTTTGTTGAGTAAATAATTGGTCCAAGAGTTATTTAGTAAAAATTTTTATTAGTTTGAGGAAAAAAATTAGAACAAGATAAGGTCATTTGTGACGTTTTCACATACTCAAAATTCCAAGCACGTATTGCATCTTGTTATTAAGTTTATTATGTACAGAGGCAAAGTAAGAAAATTTTGTCAAGCAGACGAGGATAAGACAAAGAAAGAGACGTAAAATTTTAGAGATAATAAAATACAATTTTAAGAGGAACAAAACATAAGCTGTCCACCTTTATCAGTGGTTGGCTCTGCCCTTGACTATCTAGGTTGGATATCTAATACCATATCTAAGGGCATCTTTTGGATTGAAACATATCTAATCCCATATTGCATGTCTCTATTACCCTCCAAAGAGCATTTTTTTTCCCTTCCTTCCACTTTTCTTGTGATATTCCCTCCCTCTATAATTGTCCTAAAAAACGATACCATATTAATTTGCCTTTAGTTTTTCAACACAATCATGCAAGCCACAAAATGCGCCTCGAAAAGCATACATCGAAGCGGGTGCACAAAGATGAAAAGTCTTGAACAAGGAACATATAATCTCTTATCTATTTGGATAACCGTCCCATCCTTTGTGGGTCATAGGCAACATTGTCACGCCTAAGTACTGAAGTTATATATAAGGAGTACAATTCAATGTCCAGTGAATAATCATATTGTATTTTTCAATCCCTTGGTAGATTGGCATGTCGAAAAGTTTGTGATTGCTACAATTAATTTGTCTATTTTATAATCTTCATATCAATAATATATAAGTATATATATACATATATAGTAGATGCTATAGAGAAAAACTGCTAACTCCATTTTTGGCCCCATGATGAAATATCAGCTTCGACTGGTAATGAAAACGTCGAACTTTAAAATTGGACGATATTACCATTAAAAAAAAAAAAAAATTGTCACTAAAACTAGTTCAACTGTTCCTTAGAAAATTACAACATTGGCGCGGGGAGTGATCAAGAGTTGGCTTGGCTGCAAAGGAAAAGAAAATGGCAGCAAATTATGAACATATAGATATATATTTACAAAAAATGTGACTTGGTCAACGTAAACAGAAATATAATATATATATATATATATTTGTGTGTGTGTGGATATATCTTTCGTATTCATAGCATGGTCAAACTGAAAACCATATATCCAATAATGTACATTTGATCAGATGAGAATCCAAAGTGTTCTCTAATATCAATGAGGTCCCTTTTTTCCCTAACTTGCTACCTTAAACCCTTTTGCAAGTCTCTTCCAAAAAGAATGCTACCCCACATTTATGATCATAGGATAACTACTTGTTTTTTTTTTTTTTTTTAACAAAAGTATTTATTTATATATTTATGTTGATGATAATGATAACTACTAGGTGGGGGAACCCTACCAAAGCCATTTTGTCTTCCAACACTTTGGAAAAGGAATTCCACCCATAAAGGAATACATGTATGTGTGTGTGTGTGTGTGTGTATATAGCAGAATTATATGTGCATCCTTTGGCTAAGGTGTTGACCGGTTCATATTTTAGCCAAACTT
The DNA here is from genome assembly GCA_025403435.1 of Artocarpus heterophyllus. Classification (NCBI taxonomy): domain Eukaryota; kingdom Viridiplantae; phylum Streptophyta; class Magnoliopsida; order Rosales; family Moraceae; genus Artocarpus; species Artocarpus heterophyllus. The sequence continues at coordinate 12,387,529 of CM046333.1, forward strand.
TGTTCCATAACTCCTATTGCTACACTTCTCATGACTCTAAAAGCTTCAAGCCAAAAACATGACAGAATTTCGTTCAACAATTGATCTCTTTTGGTTTTGGTCATATGCGTATAATTGTTTCTCATTTAAAAACGACAATGAATTTAGCAGCGTTGATAATCATTTGCGACCTCGAATATATATAGACCAATATTATATAGACACGTAAACACATGTTTGTGATATAACCCAACGGCGGGTGATGCTATCATTGACTCTCTATCTCTCTCCCCAAAGCGGACGCTTTAAGAAGAAATTGGCACCAAAAGAGGACAAAGACAGAGACACAGACAAACCTTACATGAGGCTTTTTCCACTCCCATAACATAACCTTGTTTCCCCTGATAATTAACGTGGACCCCATTAATTTCACAAATTTTATATATTTAATTAATAATAAAGGGACCTCAATCCACCAAACACAAAGCCTTAGTGATTATGATTTTAATCACCAAATCAAGCACACTAACCACATATAATATTATGAATTAGCTAATGATATTAAAAGAGCGTTTGATAACCTAATTCGAACTATAAATAACATAAAACACTTTCATATTATAATATAAAGTAAAAATATTATAAGATTCTTACATAAAACATTATATATAATTCTAATATGTAGTTTTAACTATAATCCGAGTCGCCTCTAACTTTTTTTTCCCGGTATGCCAACATATAATAGTCATAGAATGGAAGGGTATTTAAAATATTCAATGTTGTTGGGTTGTGTAAAACGTGGGGGTCCCAATTTGAACCGTCCAAAGTGAAGGAGGGCGGATGTGCATGGCGAGCTGCGATGGGTGCAAAGTGCACGTTGGGGGCAAGCAAAGGCTAGCGGGTGCCCCACGAAACCTAGACCGTCGTTTTGGCTTTTTTGCCTATGGATCGGCCACGTGTCGAGCTCACAACCGTTGGTGAAACTGTGTTTTGTGTTTTTGGTCTTTAGAGTTTGGATATATTACTTCTCCTCACGCTCCTTATACAATGACAATGACAAGGTCTTTACTACTAATTTTCTTTGTACTTTTTTTTATTTGAAATTTAATGTGAAGAATAATGTGTAGACTTACGTAAAAGCAAAAACAGAAATTTCTATGAAGTTTCGTGATCCTAGATTAATTAGGGCAATTTATCTAATATTATGACTTAATTAATTATATTTATAGGAAAGTAATCATTTATAACGTGATTACAATCATTACTTTGCTACATAAGGAAACGACAATTTTTGTTGCAGATTGGGGTAAGAGTGATTACTGCAACCCTGTTGTTATATAGAGGAAAAAAGAAAATAAAACCACCTTTAAATTGAAAAAGACAGTTAGAGAAAAATAAAAACTACCGTGCAACTTTTTTTTAAATTCAGCAAAAAGGAAAAAGAACAAGTTTATATTAAAGAACAAATTAAGCTATATCAGTTCTAGTTTAAATTTTCTGTTTCAATAAAATCCATAGATGAGAATCACGGTCTCTAATAACGTGTTGGTCACGTTTATGTCCATCTAATAATTTTATCCTCGTATTTTTGTTGAATTGTTGAATGATTTATAGCTTGTTTGGATTGTTAGTTCGAACTGAAAATTTTAAATTAGATATATTATAACAACACCTGTTTGAATTGAAAATAGTTAGATTGAACAGGTGTTTTTAAACGGGTTTATTAGCTTATAGTATTTGAAATAATTAAGGGGGGCTGGTTTCACACAAAATATTTTGAGGCCTACCAATCCAACGAATGGCCTGACATAATTTTACTACAAGAGTAGGTCTAGTTTTATTCACACCATTTTGGGTTTAATGTTGTACAATTTTTTAGTAATTAGGTAGGTGTTTTGATCCGAACCACCTAAACATTGAATGTGGCGTATTTAGAGTGAAAAAGAAATTAAAGAAGAAAAGGTATGTTTATCACTTCACCGTCTTATTAACGGTGAAAGAAAAAAGAGATTGTTTATATATAAATTTGCATAACATGTCCCTAATGTCCTTGGGAGACAAATAAAGTAAGAGAATGCAAAATGAAATGACGATCTAAACTCCATATCCATTGAATCCAAGAAAGAACGAACCGATTAAAAAAATTAAATTTAAGCATAGTTACACGAGTCATTACTCAACAGAAATAATAAGCACAATCAAACAAAAGTTTCAAGCACCTTTGGACTTGAAAACCATGTTGAAAGGCAACTATTGGCCACACTTTCCCATTTAATCATATACATACACTATGCTTTATGATTCCCCTTATGCTTTATACTATTTAGAATAAAGTTTTCCACAAGGAAAAGATGAGAAAGTGACTCAGTCAATGAGATATTGGAAAATCGTAAAAATAAAAAAATAAAATAAGAAGCACGCATGGCTATAAACAGCGTTTGACTCTTTTTGTAAAAATGACAGGGTCGACAAGAGACGTTTAACTTGCAATCCCAATGTATCATACATATACCAAAGAAAATGTCTTTAACCTTGTCCCCGCCGTCAGGTTTACTTTTGGCTTCTTCATGCTAGATATTCGCGAAGCTCCTAACCCAAGTACTCTCCTAATAAAAAATAAATAAAATAAAAAAGATTTCTTCGATAGGACCTTCAATCAATGGTATATATTTCAAAAACCTTAAATTGAATGAATTTTTTCTTATAAGTTTGACAGCTAAAAAATATATATTTATTATAGATATTTTTTTTGGTTCTTACTTAATTTTTTTTTCAGTTCCCAGTAGAGACACATCGCCATAATAATAAGAAAAAAAAAAGGGCTTTAAGTCTAAACTCAACTGCCCCCTACGACCCTACCTAACTTCATCACATCCCTTGCTTTCTTGCCCGGCAAAACTCTTCAAGTACCAAACACATATAATCAAAGATTTACGTGAGTATGCTATATACATAATGAGTAGTAGTGAAAGCAAATGTTTTTCTGAATATACATCACATCATGAGTAGTGGTTATAGTAGATTGTTTTTCTGAATATATATCACATTATATTTTAATCATATGAATAATAAGATGCCCTTTGCTTTGCATATACCGTTAAAAAATTCCCCAAGTACATGTATACTACCTTTTTTGTTTTTTTGTTTAATATAAATAATTGAGCTTTTCGATAGAATCCAAACGAATTTTTTCATAGTTTGCCAATTGCCGAATTCCACTATTATGTACTTTTTTTTGCAAAGAATTATAAACATTCTTTAATAACTAATTAGTATCCTATGATACTAGTTTTAACGGAATTACTTTTTGTTGAGGATCGGTTTCAATCAGCCATGATAATATTATAAGGAAATTGAAAAGAATAATATTACAAAAGTTTTAAGTTTCAACTTTAGGGATGGTCTAAGACGTCCTGAGGTGATTAATATATATGTAAGATGGAAATAATACTAAACATAGAATAAGGGTTTGCTTGAGAAAGCAAGACTTAATTTATGGGGTGCGTGGCAGTTTTGTATTATATAGGTCGTAATTGTAGAAAAGTCGTGTTTTAGATATTATGTAGTCGTCGACTAATATAGTATAATAATATGTTTTGTTCGCTTGAGAATATTATAATAGGAATTCCAAAAAAAAAAAGAAGAAAAAACAGAGAATATTATAATAGGATAATTGCTTAATAAACAAGTTCAATATTTGTCCGGGTTTATATTTTAGTTATATACACAATTAATTTATCATAATTTGTCTGAGTTCACTATTCTAAAGTGGGTGTATACAGATTCACTACTATATAACTAATATACGTTAACATCGTCTCATAATATATGAATATATATATTTATATATTTATATATATTTATATATGTAAAGGATGTATAATGAATGAGATATATATTCTAAAGCATTAGCAAAAAATATATTAATAACTTGCATCAAAATGGAAACCAGGCATCAATTTTGGGCATGAAAATAAGCATCATCACATCATGGTTAATTAATTTGATGACTTTATTAAGCTTAATAAACGCAACTATAAATGAGTATTTCTTGTGGAAAAAAGGAAAATATATTCATTAAAGAAGGGCACACGTAATTCAATTAACTAGTATCTACATGGTTACCAAATGGAGTGCGTATCTGCTCCTTCCTTTACCTAGTTTTCTTTAATTAATCTTATCTTAGTTTGGGTTTTTCTTTTAAATTATTTGCTAACAAATGTAAATTTAGAATTTACTAAGGTGATGGCATTGATCATGCATAGCACTTTTTATTTTTTCCAAGTTTCCGTTTAAAATTTTAATTGTAACTAAAATTTTAAGTTTAAAAATGTATCATGTGAAAACTTTATATTATAATAACATTTTTTTTACTGTAGCTGTTAGAAGCTTTATACTTTTACAGTTGTATGTAATAAGTTAAAATTGAAGTTTCAAATACCCTTTAATTATTCAATTAATAGGTTGATTAATAGGATGCTTAAAAATTTAGTACTATCAATATAGACTTGTCACACTACACACACATATAGAGACAGAGAGAGAGATGCATATATTAACATTAAATACAAGTTAGTTTAACGTGATGTGAAATGCGTACCTAGTTTAATGTTAAAAACCCTGTATCTTGTAAAAGTTGCTAATTCTGAATATCTCTCTCTCTCTCTCTCTCTTCTGACTTAATTGCAAATCTATGTAATGCAAAGGTTTAGACTTTAGAGAGATACAGATAACAAAGAGTGACAACAATTAATTCAGGAGGGAAAGAAAACAAACAAACAAACAAAAAGCAAACGTGAAATTGTGGAGTCGTTTTAAACCCCCATGCCAATTCTGAATCTTTTTCGTAAAAATGTTCTTAAACTGGGCACTAACTAAAACCAGATCGATTGTGAGGGTCCAGATCAGTAACATAAAGAAATTTATTCTATATAATTTTCTCTAGGAAGATACGACTTAATTTTATATATTTTTTCATGATATAAATATATAGATCCTTGTCAATGTCGTTTTAAATTTTTAATTATAAGACCATCTACTATATCGTTTTATAAACAATGCAAAACAGCAACTATGTTGGTAATCTTAGTCTTATTTATTTCTTGGATACTTTTGAGCAAGCAAAACATTTAATGCGCAAGCAATTAAACATATTTATTACTTGAAATTTATTTCTTGTGTTAATTACATAACTATATCTCCTAGTTTTAATTATTTATTAATTTATCTTTCTGTTTAAGAAACTACAAAAATTTTATTTAATTTTAAAAAACTTCTTTCAATTTTATCCTTCACAAACTTTTTGGACAAAAAAATTATAGATATAAGGCAATGATTTACTTAGTTAGACCAAATTCTTGATAAAATTTTGCAAAAATATTCTCACATTAAAAAAAGTAATACTTAAGATCATTTTTTGAAATTTGATGCTTTGTTTGAGAAGTTTTTATGTTTTTAATCTATAAGATATTTTTTCATAACTGTTTAAAGGTAATTAAGTTGTTTTGCCTAATTTTTTATATTTATAGGAAATAAAATTGAAATAAGTTTTTTAAATGCAGAGTGTACCTTTATAGTTTGTAAAAAGAAGAAGAAGAAGAAGAAGAACTTAAAAAATAGCTCAAACTAGAGTGTATAATTATATAATCAACCTTTTATTTATTTTGTTTGTTTGTTATTTTTTTGCTAAATATAAATTCACCTTCTTTATTATATTGTTGGGAGCTTGAAAGAGACAATATTAATATACGTGAGGTACGAAGGAACAAAAACTTTAATTTTGTTAGTTGATTTGGTGCAACGAATTAATATTATTATCGAAAATAATAAACAATATCCTTGAAGGTTCCAAAAGTCAGAAGCTCACCTCCATTCCGGAAATGACATCAACCTTACCTCTTCTCCACCTAAAACAAATGCCATACACACGCCTACTTAATATTATTGACTTTTTTGCTGTCAAACTCTTGCCAAAACCTTATTCTTTTTCTCCCTCTTTTTAGCTAACCTAGTCACTCTCTTATCCTAAATTTGCACACATAACATAAAGGAAAAAGGAACTCAAGGTAGTAGATTCTATATATTACTAGATACCATGAAAGTTTTAGGTCAAAATTTAAAAATAAAATAAACAAAAAGAGGATTTAATAGCCCTTGGTTAACTTGTTTATTTAGTTATTGTTTGGCACAAGCATTTATCAACTGTGATCATTACTATAAACCAAATTATTCCGATAAATTAAGTTAGCATAAATGAGGAAGCATTTGTAGTAGATGCATGAAATGTCATTTCAGTGGAAAAATGACACCACGAAAACGCGACATTGTCAATCTAATTGCCAATTATTGGGAATATTTAAAATTCAAAAAGAAGGTATCAAGACATCACTGAAGAAATAACATTACTATACATCACTTCATATCAAACCAAAAAAAGAAAGAAAGAAAGAAATCATTTTACATGCATAAGATTTTAGGTATTTTGTAAGGACCAAAAACAAAACCCCGTCTACTAATAGTAAATATTTTCCAATCTTGTCAATACCTCACAACATAAAATATTTAGTTGTTATCCATCTAGGATTATTGTGACTTTACTGACATTCTTAGCAGTTCAATAGAGCTTTTATCATTTTGATACCTTATATTTTAAGAAAACATGACATTGGTACCTTGTTGTTTGAAAAATATCGAAATGGTATTCTGCAATATTTGAAAACATTATTTTGGTACCCTGAGAACGTGTTTTGTGGCGTAAATTTTCAATTAATTACCCTTTCATTTATAAACCCGAATTATTTTGCGAAAACAACAAAAGAAAATAAATACAAATAATATCAAAAAAATGAATAAGCTGCACATATATACTTTTCTTTGATGAAAATACAATACAAATATTTTGTTTACTTTTTTGCTGTAAATTTCTATTATAGTTTTTCAAAATTAATTTGGGATTTATTAATAAAAGAGTAAAAATAAAATTTCATATAAAAATCCATGAACTCAGAATACCAAAATGATATTTTAGAACAAGGTATTATTTTGATATTCTCTAAATAGCAGAAAACTAATATGATGTTTCTCTAAAACACAAAATACTAAGAGATAACATCCTTAGTTCAATATAACCACATTTTCAACACTTTTATATATAGCTAGAAAAAATGCATATTATTAGTGCATTTATATGAAGTAAAATCATTAAAAAAATCAAAGTATGTAACACTTGGATGTGATATGATAAAAATTTGACAAATGAACGATTATCCACATAGTTTTGTTTCTTTTGTTCACACTAGATGAGAGTTTTATTTCTTTTGTTCACACTAGGTGAGAGGGATGAGTAACGTGGAAAGGGTAAAAAAAACAAAAGCTTGAGTCCCGCATCCTTAAATTATAAAAACAAACCTAATTTATAAAGACGTTGAGCCAGCCTATTTAACAAATTTTTTAAGATAGAAGCTTAAATCCCTAGTAAATCTAAATTTCATTATAATATCAAAGTTCAAAAATTTCAAACGAGCTGGTCGATCCATTCATCATAAGATTGGTGAATCCAAAAAGTAAGGGTGCTCCCAGATTAGATTACATAGATTAGGAGTCAATTTGTAATCTAGTCCATATATATCAAATTGGAAAAATCATAAACTAAAACCACTCCATGAACTCTCCAATCCAATCCGAAAACTCCAGATTTTGTAGATTGGATTTTGCGGATTCACGAAATTGAGCCTTTAAATTTATTACAAAACTAGCAATTACAAATATAACACTGGATAATTTAATAAAATCATATTACAACCTAATGGAATGTAAATCTTTGATAATAAACTCCATTGTAGCATTACAAAATAAATATTACAATTAACAAATTTAAATAAACTTTAGACATGAGTAAATTTCATGAGTAAATGATGTTGGTCTTTGTAATTAGGCTAAGCTTCTTTTTTTAAGCATTTAAACTTTGGACATCCTACCATAAGAGTATAAGTTATATATTTATTAAAATTTTGTGTGTGCATATATATGTATATGCATTTTTAAAAAATTATATGTATATAATGTATATGATTCGAATTCACAGATTATACAAATTAGAAGATACATCCGTAATTTAATTTGTATATATCGGATTAAAAAATTCTAATTGAAAACTAATCTATATTTTTTATAATCTAATTTAATACATCAAATTTAATTGGATTATATATTGAACGGATTTAGTACATCAGATTTGATTAAATTATTTTAAACAGATTGATAGATTCTATTAAGACGCCTACCAAAAAGAATGCTATCTCACAAGGACGTGCAACTTATAAGAACATGGCTTACTTCACTTTTACAATTTAACCCTTTAAATGAAAGCACAGAACCGCAAAGTCGTAACAGATATTATTGTATAGTTAGGATGATCAAGGGGTGGATAGAAATATTAATAGGGCAAGCTGCCTAATCAACATGCACATATGTATGGACCACAAAGTTTTCTGGCCTGGCTCTGGTCGGCCAAGTAAGACAGGCAATCAGACACCTCTCTCAAAGTTATTACGTTACCCCTCTCACTTTTCTTTTTCTTTTTCTTTTTTTTTTTTCCTGTTTTCGTATCTTACAATCATCCTGCCGTTTGCCTGACGGCAGCTCTCCAAACAGAGGAAATACAGATGTAGAGAGAGAAAGAGAGAAATATAGAGAGAGAAAGATGACGTGGGATTAATAGTGTAGTGCAACTACAGCTTAATAGGTAGGGGACCATTTTTCCGGGCTTCGCCAATTTGCCCTCATGGGTTGGACAGTTTGTCATAAACACCAAACAGTACTACAGCCCCCACTCGGCCCCACCGGACCCACCACACTCTTTGTGGGCCCCATCCAAGGCTTATAATATTTAAAAATACAAAAAAATAATATATAATAATATAAAAAAGAAGAGGAGGACCACTACACATAGAGGGAGGGATACAGTTCGCATTGATTAAGCCGGCGGCCGTCAGAGAAGTAAAAAATTCCCGGTGGTCCCCACCGGTGGTTCGCCACGTGTACGGTGGCGATGAATCCATCCCGCGCGTGCTTGAAACTGGTCCCCTCCCCCCTCCGTTTTGTGGTCCTGGCGATGAGGAGGTGACTCGTGTCGAAAGGTCGTTGTCCCGCGAGTGGCGGAGACAACAGCGACGTAATCAGTGGTCCCCACCTTTTCTTTCTTTATTTATTAAATTTTTTTTTTAATTTTTTTGCCGCGATATTTTTCCTTGTCTGTTCTCCACCGATACCGGCTGTGGCCGGTCGGTCGCCAGTTGAGATTAATTAAATCTTTGAATCATCTGCATCCTTGTCGTTTAACGCCTAATTTAAACGCTAGACAAGGTTGGTCACGCTAGTTCGGATGACGTGGTAAGCACGCTCCGAAAATTGTGGGGCAGATACTATTGTTTTAAGGTCTGTTTGATTCAAATATTTAAATAAAATATTTGAATGAAGATTTAAATTTTTATAAGATAAAATACTATAACAAAATAATTTAAACCGTGATTTAAATTAAAAAAGTGCACAAATCAAACACAGCCTTGGTATTCTTACGATTACGCTTCCTCTAGACACACCCATGTACTTTTGTTGTTGGAATGTCCATCCACTTTATCAAGTTACGGGGCTATTTGCGTGTCCTTTTTTTTAATTATTTTTTATATACTATTAAAGATTAAATGTTGTGATAAAGAAGATTTTTTTGTTATTTAACTCTCACGTGTGTGACGCGTGTTAATAAACTTTGTGCTCTTAAATTTTTGTTTGGAAATAAATATGTGGCAGGTTCTTTTTAAAAACCACCATTAATTAATTATACCATTTGGTTTGTTCTCTGTCCTGTCCTTATAGGCTGATTGTTGTGGTAAAAACACATTGAAAATGTGCTTCTTGTAAGTTAAGCAAAAATGAAAATGTGCCACTTCCTCTCGGCTTGAAAAGGATTATTGTATAGTAGCTTAATTAATTAGTTAACTAAAATAATATGATATACTGGTGATGATTAGCTATACTGCTCATATGTTTCTCTGATCATTCTTTAATTCTCTAGTTAACAATTTACTCAACATTACCAATATTATTGCCTTTCTTTCTTTCTTTCTTTCTTTTTGAAAATGAAACTAAGGATTTTATTAACTCAAAAAATCCACTAAATCGAAGCAGGATACAAATTTAGTGGACTTGTTAGCCCTATCTTAATCCAAATTTGAAGATAAAACAGAACCCGCTAGAGTGTAGGGCATTTTATTTTCCTGACGACAAATACTATTTTCAATCTGCGCAAGCAAAAGCTTGATATCACTTACAATTGGACCTTCAACTGATAATAGAGACGGAGACAATAGAAAGCAAGACCCTCCCAAACTGCAATATACACAGACAAAAGATAAACCGAAAAACACCAAAAGAAGTCCATTATTGATTTATTACGTCTCCCTTGTGATCATAACGCATCGAAGACTCTCACTTTGCCATGTACTAGGAGTGTATACGACTTAAAATGAGTTATTAATATAGACTAAAAAAGGAAATAGTTGTATCACACTGAACTTATTTTAACGGATTATTTTACAGCTAATGGCCACATCACTATGAACACAATATTATTTTGTTTCAACAAAATAATATTAACTTCATTTGTTTATAAGAATAAAAGAGATAAGAGAAGTCGTAAAGCTTTTACCTATCAGGGTATAAGTTTTCAATTAAAAATATTATTTCCAATTATTCTAAAAGAAAAACAACTGCAATAGCATGAAAAACTTTTTACGTTTGAATCACAAGTTCAAGTAATAAGCTCGTACAAAAAATATTATAATAATTTAAAATTTTTGAGAAAATAAATGTTATAACAAAATTGCTTTAAACTAGAAAAGAACAAAGAAAAAATTGTAACAAAACCCTTTCAAACTGGGATTTTTCTAATTCAAGCTAGTGAACAACACATGCTTTGATTTTGAATAATAGCCGGTTATAGAAATAGTGTAGCACCAAACTTTTAAAAGGTGTTTAATAATTATGATTTAAATTATTTTTTTAATTATAAATAATATAAAACTTTTATATATTATAATAACAACAAAAAATGGTTACAATATAAACTTTTATATGTTTTAGCCTACCAAACACCTTATTGGTCTATTACTCATAATAACGGAAGTTTTGACGGACAACGGTGGACCAAACAAGGGCCGTTGCTACAGTATGTCTGAGATCGAATCGACGAACTGTTAAAAAAGTGTCTTTATCTGTTTAATTCATTTAATTATTTTTATTATTATTATTTTATTTAATTTCGGGCTTCAAAGTTCAAAGTTGGAAGTCTTGTACAATAACATCCAGGGGACAGGCAAAGCTCACCTAGATCTACGCTTTGGTCCCAACGTAAGCCCACGTGTTGCCACGCGCCATTGTCGTGTAAGCTGTAAATCCTAACTCCAATCCCTAAGACCCAAGTCAGTCAGTATGCGAAGCCGCAGGACAGCGGCGGAGCTATGTTGGGCCACGTCGAAAATTGCTTTGCCGTTAGATTTTCACCCTCTTCAAACCTACGACTCACACACCTCCACGCGACAACGCAAATTATATATTTGTTTGGAGTAATATGATAACTATGATGTTCGTGTTAACCTTGTCTCTTTCTAGATATCAAAGATCGTACAAATTATATTATATTATAATAAAAGATAAATAAATGTAACAAAGGATTATTTTGGTTTATGTCTTTCTCACGTGAGATTATTTTAATAACGGTTGGTAATCAGACTAATAACTTTATAATTATGTGGCAAGGACAAACAAAAATTAGTAGTGTAATTTGTAAAATGTTGCAAATTAAAAGTCCTAATTCTGTCATTAAGTGCAAATAAAATCTGTATAAGAAAAATAAGTAAAAAATAAACATATAAAATTTATAATAGTTTTTTTAATGTGAGAGACCTTCAATTGTTGTAAAAAAATTTATTATGATGAAGAAGAAGTCTACCACTTTCAGTTTTTTATGTTTTTTTTTTAACTTCTCTAATTTGCTCTAATTCAGCGCTTCCATTTAAATATAAGTGACCCTTAGCAGCCTAATTTTACAAGAATAAAATCGTCAAACTATCCTTAATAAAATTTTTATCCAAGGTGTCCATAATCAAATCTCCAAGATTAATTTCTGTAATCTTTGGGACAGTATTTTGTTAAGGGTATCAAATTGGCTGTATAACTTAACATGAAATGGGATTTAAATATTCAATATAGTGCATATTTATATGATTTAAAATAGCATATCAAATATTCTTGTACGTCCTCCAAAAAGAAAATTAAGAATTTTTGTAATAGATATTTTTTCAATTAGTGTTTATGCAAAAAATCAATTTAAGAAAAATAAGAAATCAACATCATATTTGAATAAATCCATAAAATTGATCTTGTGTCTCAATTTTATTTGGCTAAATAATAATAATAATAATATTCTAACTGAAATTAAAATTCTTAACATGTACAAAAATAATTTATCGCACAAATCTATTTTCTCTCGTCTTCAAACAAAAAAAAAAACCATATTTTTCACTAATTAATTATTGATATCAAATTTAAAAATTGTATTATTCTTCCAGACGCTGGCAGGTGCAGCAGCACGAGAATGAGATCTTTTTAACATACTGATAAAGCAATAAGTGCTCTATCATTGCGCAATAATAGTAAAAAATAAAATAATAATAATAATAATAATAATAATAAAAGAACAGTAATCTGCATAGGGGAAAAAAGGTGAGACCTTGACCCTCACCAACAATCTTCACGTATAGAGCAGTATTCCGATCTACCCACCTGGCCTGAAAACAGCCCTCTCAAAACTACTATTCCCACTCTCTCTCTCTCCTCTCGAAAATCCTCCACCTCCCACTTTCTCTCTCTAAACGCCCTTTTCTTCCTCCCCCTATATACGTTCATACTAGTCCATATCACCTGCCCTTTCTCTCCCTCTCCCTCCCTCTCTCTCTCTCTCTCTAAAAACATACACCATACATCTCGTTATATCTCTATCCATCTCAACACAACCTCCAAAAATCAAACTCCTTTTCATCTCTCTCTCTCCGTCCTTCTTTCTCTTCTATTTATCTCCATGTGGAATTACAAGTCCTAGTGATAAGAACCTCATCGACATCGTTGAAAGACCCAGTACGACTACTGAATCAGTACATAAAATAAACACCACAGGCAAAATCACAAGCGAAGAAACTCTCTCAGCTGTGTTGTAAATATATATATTATATAGGGATTGTCTATATATATCTAGATATATAGCGATCGGATATGGCCTACCATAACCACCTGTCGCAAGAGCTGAACCCTCTGCACCACTTCGTGGATCACCACCAAAGCCAGCAACAGGCGCAGCAACAGCAGAGCCAGTCGACGCTGGAGGTCTTGACTTCGTCGGCCAAGTCGGCTGAGCCGCACCAACCGCTTCAAGCCGCTCCGAATTGGCTCAACAACGCCCTCCTCCGCACCCACGCCGCTCACTTCGACGGCGCAAACGGCGGCAGCAACAACAACAACAGCAACAGCAGCAACAGCAACAACAATAACAACAATTTCCTCAACCTCCACACGACAGCCTCCGATTCCGGCGGAGGCGGCGGGTCGACCTCCAACCAATGGCTCTCACGCCGGATCCTCCAGCGCAACCACAGCGACGTCATCGACGCCGTCGGCGACACGATGATCGCCGCCGCCATGTCCCACGAATCCGGCGAGATGAAGGCGGTGGGTGACGCCGGGGACAGCCTGAACGGGAAGAGCGAGGGAGGAGTCGTGGTGGAGAGCGGCGTCGACGGTGGAGTGATGAACTGGCAGAATGCGAGGTGCAAGGCCGAGATTCTGTCCCACCCGCTGTACGACCAACTCCTGTCGGCGCACGTGGCGTGCCTCCGGATCGCCACGCCGGTGGACCAGCTCCCCAGGATCGACGCCCAGCTCGCTCAGTCGCAGAATGTGGTCGCCAAGTACTCCGCCCTAAGTCAGGCCATGGTCGGCGATGATAAGGAGCTTGATCAGTTCATGGTACGCTAATCAATTAATTAATCATCTCTTTTTCTCGATCGATTATTATTCTCTCCTTTTCTTCTCTCGCAGTCAGTTTCTGTTAATTTATGGGACCAACTGAAACGGAATTTATTGTCCTCTGCTTATTTGCTTCTTTTTACTTCTTGCAATTATTGGTTGTTTATTTCTTGCTTTAAGCTTCACACCCAATTTTTTTTTGTTTTAATATCGTCTTAAAGTAGAGATTTTGATAGCATTTCATTTCAAAGATTGCTGATTTCCACCTGAGGATTAATTGAAAGAAGAAAAAGGTATAAAAGAGCAAATTTCTGATCGGCAGAGGCGTCCCTTTTATGGTCTCATTAAATGCGAAGAGCAACCATGTGCAGGCTGAATTTATTGTAGCCATCACGTTTTTTGTACTACAATTAAATAGAGGAACTAGCTGTGACCGACAGACTTTCCTTGGTCGGCAAACAAACGAGACGCTTTTGTTTTCTTTGTTGATGGGGATCGCCAGATTAGTGAAAGTCCCAAACTATTATGTATTTTCTGAAACCGAAAAGGAATATCTATTTCCAGGTCCGTCGACGTACCAATGTGATTAGGTTCTGTATTTTCTGACGGTTAATAATTTCCTTTGAGTTAGTTGTCGGCAATTGAACTGTGTTTTGGGTTTTCTTGACCCTTTTTTTTTTTTTCTAGTACAACTTTGGTTTCCATGTGAATTACTGACTTTTATGAGTCTGGATCTGCCGAAGGAGGACTAGAGACATGCCGCATTGGTATAGTGTAGTAAGCAAAGAAAAAATGAAACAAAACACTGAAGCAACTCAGAAAATAGGCAGCACATTATAGGACGATGAAAAAAAAAGTATGACTCCGTAGACTTGTTTGAGGTCTACTTAGTAGTCCTAGTTAAATTATTATCTCTGGACATATTAATAGTGAGTCATTTTTGTAATATTCTGGTTTTCTAATGAGTTCCTACCCTAAAATCCTTATGCAAGTGTAAAATGAAAATTCTCTTGACAAATGTCACATTGCTGCGACAAATTCTTTGATATGGCACCTGCTTTTACTCATTTATTGGAATCTTGGGTCTCTCTTGTAGGCTTTTTTATTTGCAGGGATATAAATCCTCTCCTTAATATTACTGTAATGTGATTCTTCTGTGCTGTTGTGCTCTACCTGCATTTTGATATATATTTTTATGCATGCTGAATCATCACGATGTTGCAAAATAATTCTTAGTGGGACTGAATTAGGTCCAAGCGGAAATGCAAGCACAAAATCTTTATTGTCTGATAATAAAAAGTGAAAGGGGACTTGGAGTAATAGAGAGGCATTTTGTATGAAATTTCTCAGAATAACTTCCGAGGTTTAGAAGTCAAAATAATCACATAAGCACATATTTAGTGCTGGCAAGAAATTTGATTGTTTCTTATTTTTATTTATTTTTTTAATTAAAAAATTGATTGTTTGCTCTCTGGCTTATGCAGACGCATTACGTTCTGCTGCTCTGCTCCTTCAAAGAGCAATTGCAACAACATGTTCGGGTCCACGCAATGGAAGCAGTTATGGCTTGCTGGGAGATTGAGCAATCCCTTCAGAGCTTAACAGGTGACGTTTTGCCATTTCATTTTATTTTCTCTGTTCTTCTTTGCCCTCTTCTTAATTACGCAAGTTATTTTTGGGTGTGAAAGATTTTTGCCACTTCTGGGATGCTATACTCACCTTTTCTTGGTTTTGAAGTAACAATCTTTGTCAAAAGTATAATATATGAAAGAATTTAACTAATTTATCAGTTTTAGAAGTTCGATTTGTTTCAGTATTTAGTGGAGAATGCACTAGTTTTCTTTTACATTGAAGATATATATAATCCGCGTTGAATTAGTCATGTGTATAAATCTATAACTGCTAGCACTGGAACTGGATGAACAGGAGTGTCCCCAGGTGAGGGTACAGGCGCCACAATGTCGGACGACGAGGATGATCAAGTAGACAGCGAGGCAAACCTGTTTGACGGAAGTTTGGATGGTCCTGACAGCATGGGATTCGGGCCTCTTATCCCTACAGAGAGTGAGAGGTCCTTGATGGAACGAGTCAGGCAAGAGTTGAAGCATGAACTGAAACAGGTGTGTAAATAAATAAAATCTACTTAAATTACTACTACTTTTTTCAATTTTGAGTTTTAAGAAACAATCTTTGTATTGTTCCTTATTAAATTTCCAACTTTATGCAATTCTTTGGTGGCAGGGTTACAAGGAGAAGATCGTTGACATAAGGGAGGAAATTCTGAGAAAGAGAAGAGCAGGGAAACTCCCTGGTGACACTACCTCTGTCCTAAAAGCTTGGTGGCAGTCCCATTCCAAATGGCCATATCCAACGGTACAAGAAGTGATATTTCTATTTAAATATTAAGATCATCTCCAATATGTATTGCCAAATTTCTCTAACAATGCCAAAGCTTATTTGGATAAGAAAATATACTTAATATCAAATTAAGTATATGTTTCAAATTTTGCGCCAAACAAACTATGTGTCAAATTTTAATATTGATTGTGTTGACGTATTTAATTTTTCATCTAATAATTACGACTTGTCTTATTCAAATTATTTAAATATTGATTTTTTTTTATTGAGTCTAACATAATGTTGCATTAATATCTACATTTGAGATGGGCTAAGATCATATTAATATCGACTGCAATTCTAAACCATGATTATTATTTCAGGAGGAAGACAAGGCAAGGTTGGTACTAGAAACAGGGTTGCAACTAAAGCAGATAAACAACTGGTTCATCAACCAGAGGAAGAGGAATTGGCACAGCAATCCTTCCACTTCCACAGTTTTAAAGAGCAAACGCAAGAGGTGACATATCAACTGAAACTGATACACATTTTACTTTTTTGCAATCTATCATTTCTTCCCAACTGATCATCAGCTTTCGTGCCAACCTTAATTCTAAAACTAGTAGTGCAGGTGAAAACAGCAGCGATCGCTTCGTATAATTAGAGGAAACATCGGTTGAGATGAAAAACATTAGTGTATCCGACATATAATTATTCGAGACGGCATAAGACCTCATGGAAAAGAGAACAGGATTTCGAGTGAAAGGGAACATGTTTTGCTCCAACAGAAATTAAAACAAAGCTAACACAAACGATGATGATGGTGGTGATAAGCGAGATATATATGTGGGATTGTACAAGCATATATATATGTATATGCTGAAAGGCATATATATATATATACACACACGAATGGCAGATGGTGGTGTAGTGAATTCTAGTACTGTCGTATCGTTTCGAATAGGAATTCAGTAGTTTAGGAATTTATATTATTACCGACGCTGAATTAATGAATAGTTTCACATCATGGCCTATAATTTTTGCTTCGGGACTCGGGAGTCATCATATTTGTGAATAAGAATAGCGAAGGGTTTTTTTTTTTTTTTTTTTTGGGGGGGGGGGGGAGTGTACAGTATTGTAATGATCTGTACATGGTTTTTCTTACAGTCGCATTGATATTGATTATATATAGCTGCTTCTTCTTCTTCTTTTTCTGGTTATCTTTTATCTTTTTGGGGCATTTTGGGGTAGAGAAATATATTTGGTAGACAATAATTTTATATGAATTTTCACAATATATGTGTTCCTTTCATGCTACAAAACGCTATATAATAAAGTTTCCCTGTTATTATATATGTCTGGATCAACCGTATTGCTTTTTTTCCCAAGAAATTCAGATTGTATTGCTTTGTGAAGTGAATAGTAGTGCATGCAAAATCCATTAATCTTCTGAATTATGCAGTTCTGTGTCATAATTATTTTCAATGTATGAGTGCAGATCCTGGTGGTTTTGTGAAAAAACGCAATTTATTGCTAGGAATATTACATACGACAAAACAGTAATTTTTATATACGTTGCGGCCAGAGCTAACTTTTCTTATGATATTGCATATATACCAGCTTTCTCCATGGGATATATTTAGTGTCGAAAATGTTTGACCAAGTGATTTTCTGGCGATGGACTAAATTTTTTCCCCACTTTATAAGTTAGAGCAGAGCCACATAAGGACGAGCTCTTAAACTTTTTTCCTTATAATTTTATACATGAGATTTTATTAAAATTATATTCTACTCTTTTTAAAATTACATTTCGTTTTCCCTCAAATTATCTTTCCTATCGTTAAAATCAATTTCGTCTTTCACTTATAAGTTTAGTTACTTTTCCAATCGCTTATCTAATTTTTCTGACTCCAAGCTTGTTTAGAGGACTATGTACACGGATTAGTGCTTATTCTCTCATGATATGCCTCTGCCACTCATCATATGTACAGTGTAAAAAATTTCTCAAAAAGAAATCTCAAAATAAACAATACCTAGCTACCTATTTTTCATGGGAAAATTTATAACAACTACATACAATACAGTTATACACATAAGAATCTTGTAATAGCAAGGTAAATAAATCAATCAAACAATATGTTTATACATAATTACATATCAATACAAATACTTACTAATGGCTAAACGCTCAATTAACCGAATTAATTGAGCCCAGCTTAGGCTTTGTTCATCCCGAACGGATCAGCATATCGACCAGAAAATTCAAGGTGATAAGAATCACCATCTGCTAACTCCCTATCAATCCCGTCATTGAAATTAAGCGCATAACTCTGAGGATCATATTGAAACCGCAGCCTCTTCTTCTTGTTAGTGATCATCTCACATTTGCTCAGCCGGAGAATGAAGTTCTTCCACTTCCGCCCCTCCAACACTTCCGACACCTCTTTCGCCTTCTTCGCGCTCTTCACCAACCAACTCTCATCTTCCACTGCTACATTGATTTGATTTCCTTGTTCTTGTTCTTGTTGCAGCAAATGTCTTCGCGACACTTTGTCGCCCCGCCATGGCCGCCATTTCGATTGAAGTCCCTGCAAGCAACATCACAAATTAGAACACAACCATAGTGTCTCTTCAAGATCTTCCTTTTCTGCGTGGTGATCATAATTCTCTTCTGAGGCCAACTTCTCGTGTGTAATGTTTGTTTGCCATGAGAGGATCAGGTGTTTGATTTAGCGTTTTGTGACAAAATTAGGAAATTCTTAATGTGCCTATATATTGGGGGAGAAAACTTGAATCAGGAATCTTTTGGTTGGGATTATTTTTTTATCTATTATTTGTTAGGCTGTTAGTTAATCAATACAAGCTGGCAGATTATAGAGAGATTCTGAGCACCATGTGTGCGTGTATATATATATATATATATATATATGTATGTATCATATAAGAGTAGTTGTTAGCTCGTATATATATTCTTAGGACATAGGAAGTGCTGATGAAGACATTATTTGCCTGCGGTGTGTGAATCTACAATTTAGTAGCTTAGCTGTGGCTTACAAGGCACCTCTTGATTGACAGTTTAAGTGCAGCTAAAAGAACAGTTTTGTCTTGTTTGACTGGTATAATGTGAGCTTTGCCATACGATGATGCAATGAGAAAAAGAACCCTTTTTGTTGTTCTGGGCTGGGCCTAATACTATGGCCAGGTGAGAATTTATAACTATGTGTTTGTGGAGATGGCAGATAAGCAGAGGGAAGAAGTGTATCCGTTTGAGAAAAGAAGAGAAGGATAAGAAGGGTAAGAGTACGAGGGGTTTTGGGGTAAAAGAGGTTGAGATGGATTGTTGAATGTGTAATTTTGTTGTTATTGGTGAATTTTGTCTCCTTTTTTCGTGGACCTAGACAATTTTATCAAATCACATAAATTTTCATATTTTTTGCGTAGGTGTTTAAATTTTGCTTGAGTTTATTTCTCAGCACTTTTCTAGGGGGAATTTCTACTAATAATGTACGTTTTGAAACTGTTATATATTAAAAATCATTTTTTTGTACAGATTTAATGGATGAAAGATATGTACTTACTAATAAGTATCTTTCTATATTCTTACTCAAGAAATTGCCTTATATTTCTCTTACGGAATTTATTTTGTGTTTTAATCTAAAAGAATATGAGATAATTAGATTAGAATGAGGGTAAAACTTTATCCTTTGACAACTTCAATTTCAATTTTTTATATTATTTACAAATTTATATAAAATAATAAAAGTACAAAAAGTGAAAACTATAAATTGTGGCAAGCTTAATCTAACATTAAATGTACACCAAATTCTACCAAAGTTGAACTCCTTCCAGCTTATTTGAAAAGAAAAATGTTGAAAATAAATTGAAAATACAAAAGATATGAAACTAGCTATGACTGAAAGATTGAACCCAACAAACACTGGTCCAATTTGATTCTTCTAGGTCACTTCTTATATGAAGAAAACATTTTTCTTTTTTGGAACTTGGGGATGGAAGATTAATCTTGTTGTAGAATCAAATGTAAAATCACTATTATAGGGTGTTTGATAATCTTGGTTTGAACCGATTGCTTCAAAATACTATAGCAATTAGCTAAAGAAGTTGCAGAATAAAGAGCTTTATACTGTTTAAGTTCAAACTAATTGGTTTGAACTAGGGGTGGCAATTCATGTTAGTGGATTGGGTTCGGGTCGGATTGAGGGTCAATTTTTACATAAACTAGTTTGACACTAACCCAACCCGTGACACGAACGAGATCAAAAATCTCAACACCAACATGACCTGTTGTGATACGAGTTGACACGAATACGACTCGTACTAATGTGTTCTTTATGCAACCTATGAAACGCCAATGACCCACAACCCACTAATGACCTATAACCTGCTCATGAGCCGAGACCTATTAATGACCCGTAGTAACCCGCACTAACTTGTGACCTTTTTTAACTTTGAATTTACACTGATATAATATAAAAACAAACATAAAAAAATTTCTCAAAATCAAATGAGCTCTATACTATAACAACAAAAAATTAAGTCTTAAAATTTTAAAAATATCCAACAAAATATTAAGTCCAATGCCAAAATAACAAGTCAAAAAAGTCTCAAATGATCAAGCTAATCATCTTCTTATTGTGCAATAGTTAAAATTAATTTAGTTTGAAGTTTGATCCGAGATTAAATGAGCTAGAGTTTTATCTTATGAGTGTATTTGATAATATGAGAAAATATTTTAAATAATATTTAAATAATTAATCGCGGGTCAGATGAGTTATTTTAGTGTCGTGCGGGTTTGACCCAAATAGATCCGTTTTTTAAATGGCTTAGTTTCGGATTGACACTAAAATTTAACCTCTAAAACAACATGTTGGGTTCGTTTCGTGTTATCATATCATAATCTATATTACCAGCCTTAATTTGAACCAATTCTTCAAACATATACTAAGGCTATGGCCAATATTATTAAAAAATCTTAGAAATTAAAATAACTGATTTAATAGAAAACCCAAACCATATTTGACTCTTCTTCCAACTTGGTATGTCATTTTGTCCCATTATAAATTGTTTTGTTTAATCAAGCTTATCTTTGAGGATCTTCATATTTTTAATAGACCATTTAGAAAAATAGTTAAAACCAACATTTTTATGAGAGTTACAATTGCAAGCAATAATTCCAACTGTTATTTCAAACGGCTTATAAATATTAGATTTAATAAAAGCCACATCAAAATGACTAAGTACAAAAGAATTTAATACAATTTAAAACAAAGTGTTTAGTTTTTCCTGACAAAACTAACGGTAGATTATTTCTTCATACCTATTGTAGTTTCAAAGTAATAATTCAGGAATTTCAATTATTGAATCGACTATTTTGAAAAAATTTAACATGACAAGTGTGTTAGCATAAGTATCTTTTCATATGTAAAAGTAAGATGTCGCTCCTTCATCCTCTCTCTCTCTTTATTTTCATTTTCTTTTTTATTTTCATTTTCATGGTCATTTTCATTTTCTTTTTTCTATTTTTTTTATTCTTTTAACCTAATCTATTTTAAGATAAGTTTATTTATCTGTCTATGTATCTATTAAAAACCAACGTATTTAAAAGAAATAAGCAAAATACGCAATACGTAGCGCGTGTTTCCGATTGTAAAAAACTTACTGCTATCATGTAATTCCCTTTCATATTTACTTGCAGGGTCCGTTTCTTTTTGCCCGTGTCTAAAATAATATTAACAATGAAGATATTCTCTGTCTTCTTCGTAATGTTGAAACTTGGAAGCTTAAACTGAACTTCACATGACACTCAGTAGTAATCTTTGGAAGACAGGATATGAGCTCTCTTGCCAAACAAATCATTAATTGTCAAAGAAGGAAGAAACCACCAAAAATAAAATAAAAATAAAAAAAAGAAAATAGCCAAAATGCACTTAAGCCCGGAAAATAAAAATGTAAAAAATATTACATTCGATCACCTTCTGTACATTTACTAATTTAATTTAATAAACTCAAAAGACAAACTCACTCATTAAGTTCTCGATTTGCTCAATTCCAAACCGCTCTTCAGCTTAACCCAACGATTTCCCTTCTCACGGCGGCCGAATCGGACAAGTACTTCGCCGGCGGTGGCGACATCGGAAGCCTGGACAAGAAATTTCTGAGCGGAGACACCTCGTCGTCGTCTTGTCTGTACCCGTCCTCGAAATTGAGCGCGTAGCTCGACAGATCGTAGCTGAAGTCGGAGGATCCGTTATGGGTGTGGTGGGTTCTCCGGCTCCGACCGAGCCGGGAGAGAAGGCTCCGGCAACGGTCTCGAATCTCCGGCAGCTCATGCGGCGTCGATTTCAGCCACGCGTAGGGCGATCGCGGAGTCCGGACCCTGTCGCCTTCGTCTTCGGCGCCGCTCTCGAGGGCCTCGTGGTGGACGCTGGACATGGAGAAACAACAGCTCGAGAGGCAGATCGACGTCTTGATCTGCCTCTGGTTCTTCGGAGAAGAGGATTGAAATTCGTTCATCGTCATTTCTTTGATTCAAAGAGTGAGAGTATGTGAGAGAGAATGAAGAAGGTTCTGGCGATGATTGGAGGGTGAGAAAATGGAGAGTGAGGAGTGATTATATAAATAGGACGAAAAGAAGCGAAGCGAGGAAAATGGATAAGAAAGACTGTTTTTGCGGCGTAGAGTTAGCCGGAAGAAGGGAATAAAAAGCGATGAAACCGTGGGACGTGCGTGGCAGCGGTTTTTTTATAGCGTTGAACCCGCGTCGTGTCTGATAACGGGGTAAAACCGCTAAACCTAGGAGAGAAAATTATATATTATGTCGTACTATAAAAATATTCATATCGTATTTAATAAAATTTATATCATATTATTATTTGTATTATATATTAAATTATGTCACAAATATATATATATATATGTTATATTTATAAAAATTAAGTCTTTAAAATAGTATTTATGAAAATTGTGGAACTTTGAATTGAATCGATTGAACTCTCTTTTTACTTATTATTTATTTCTTTTTAGTTACAATAGACATTATCATTAATTTTTTCGGTTGGGAAATGGAGGAATGATAATGAATTGGACACCTCATTGTTTCGTTAGGAAGTTATATTATTCCATCTTATAGCAATTCAATGTCGTTTTCTGATTATTAATTAAGGTTCCGGTATGGGAGGCTTCTCTTGGACCACGCGTGATTTGTAACCAAATGAAGAAAATTAAAATCAGCAGTAGTCTTCATTGTAGTTTAATTTTGATTAATGGGACAGATTTATTTCTTGTATTTAGCTTCACGTGTAAGTTTTATTGATGGTTTGAAAAATAAGTAGAGACAAATACTTAAATAGAATTTATTCTATTGTTCTCTAGCTTTTTCAACACTTTATGATCTTCCTCATGTATGGACTCTTTTTTTTTGCCTTTTGTGTTTTTTTTTTTTTGAGGAATTTTTTTAGTAGCTTGTTTATGACTTAAAATAGATACACGTGGACTGGTTTTCTTAAAGAGTCAAGCAGTATTTACATATATGCGTGTTTTCACAATGAAGCCTGAATATGTTTGGCTTTTATTAATCTATTCCAAAGAAAATTAAGTAGGGGTGACAATTTGAGTATGGGAGTTGTGTTCGGAAACATTTATTACAAATGTAGGTGTAACACGATACGCATATGAACACATTTAACAATTAGGTTGTAACGGATTGACATAAAAATAACATATGATCAATTAATCAATTCGATTAATCAATATTTATAAAAAATTTAAAATAATATAAAATTATTGCTAATTATAGTTAAATGAAGCATATGATTTATATAGAGTTCGTTTAAGAAATCAGTTAAAACTTAAAGTGAGAACCTAAACACTATAACATGTGAGAGCTTTATACTGTAACAAACTACTGTAGCATGTAAAAGTTTTACACTGTTGTAAATTGAACTTATTTTTTAAACAGGCTTCCCAAATGAGGTGATAACTTGTTAGACGTTATTTTTTTCAAATCTCCTAGACAAACACACAAAATATATATATCTACTCACACAAAACATGTATATGGAGTGACGGAGCCACGTCGAGCGTCCCACTGACTCAAGTGGCTCCTTTATAATTTAAGTCCAATATTAAGTTTTTTTTTTTTTTCCCTCGTTGAAACTTATTCTTGATAAAATTTATATTAAAAGTTTTTTTAAAAAAAAGTTTCAACTATGGATCTAAATTTTATCTTTTAAATTTTTAAGGTGTTTAGGAACCTTGGGCCACGGTTTAAACAAAAAACACTGCAGTAATTTAAATTTTGTAAGAAAAAACACTATAATAACCTTAATTTGAAAAAAAAGTATTGGTTTAAATCAAGGTTCTCAAATGACCTATTATATTTCAATTTTAAAATACAAAACAAATAACAACTCAATTATATTATTATATGAATTTACATTTTTGTAAAATATAAATTTCAAAAATTAAATCAAACACTATTAAAATAATATTAACGTGTTTTAGTTAAAAATTTTAGTTTAATTTACGGTTTTATTAGAACAATTTTCTAGCTCCACAATTGGATATATGTTCCTGTAATTTTACGTGGCTTATACCTGTTATGGGTGCAATTTCGAGTTAGGCATACCAACCCGAAACACATTTATTGTAGTGTTATACACGTGTCAATTCTAAATCGACGAGAATATTTAATAGACCAAAATTTATTTATTTGGTGTCGTTTCGTCGGAAATTCCCGGTCCTAATGGAGCGGGGGAAGACTACGAGGTGGTGATGCGTGGATGGATGCTTCTTCCTTGGATGCCGCAACGAAAACCAACGGAAAACGCCCCTGGATTTTGAATTATGCCACGTCAGCAGATGGTAAATCGGAGAGTAAACGAATTTAGGGGACCAAACTGGAGCCACTCTGTATAGTTCAGAGCAGAGATGCCGCATCCAAAGCAACATCACCAGCCGCCCTGTGTCGGCCCCATTGTATTATTATTATTATTATCTAATAGTGACCAATTTGCATGCGATTGTTGGAAAGGCTTCGACTTTTGTGACTATGAATCCCCTTGTCCAAATACTTTCTGTACGATTTTTAGAGAATTTTATGGCAGGGTAATCCATAAAGAAAAAGTTTTTTTAACCCGAGAGCAGACGCAGACACAGCCCATTTCTCTCACAAGATTAGTCCCACCGGGTGAGTCCTACAGTATGACCCACCTAATAGGACCCAGGCCTGTGAGAGTGTGGGACCCATCCGGTGAGGTCCAGTCTTGTAAGAGAAACGGGCTGTGGCCCATTGTATAGCACTGTTTATTTATAAAGTATGATTATTAGATAAGCCTGATTAAAAAGGGACCTTTCTTTCAGTGCAGCCGGAATTTATTGGTTTTTGGTAATCGGACCGCCGACTTCTTATTTTGAAAGGAGAGATCATAAATATAACAAGGGTGGTTACATTCACATCCTTCCTCAACTATCCGCACCCCTACTTGAAAATAAATTTTCTTATTATTTAAAAATCCTTTAATAAAATGATAAAAAAACCACTATAATTGATCTAATTATATAATTAAATCTTATTTTAATAAATAAAAAGTAATGATATTTTTTTTCCACACACATCTATATGTCATCTTCCTAAATAAGAAAGCTCCTAATGCATATATTCTTTTGTTACAAAAGCTTAATTTTTATCATTCAATGACTATTCTAATAAATCATGTGGATATGCATTAAATTTTCTTTATTATTCATCACAATTATTCTTTTACCTTTTTTTGTTGATTATTGGAAGAAATACAATAATAGATCAAAACAAGCTACGTTGAAAGCAACACGTTTGCATGATCATTGAATTAATCCACTATTGTCAAATAGTTTGCACTATTGTTTATTATTTTGCTCTTTTTGTTAAATTAGTAGGTGTAAAAATAAATACACAATATTTTCTATAAAATTTAATTAGCAGAGATAATATTTTTTTAATAAACTATAATGAATATATAATTTTTTATTTACGTGTTTCCTTTATTTATGAAAATGCTTTATGCTTAAACTTCAAAAAGAGAGAGAGAGATAGAGAAAGATAGTGAAATAAGAATGCTAAAATAATGAAAAATAAAATGGTAGGGTGTGAAAAGTAAAACAAGATGAAAAAAATAATAATCTTAGAGGTAGCTTTGGAATTATAGAAAGGTGCAACAAGTAAATTTATTTATTTTAACATTATAGATGGTGTATTTAAAGAGAGTGTGATGAGTTAAAAGATGGTGCTATTATAAAAAAAACCATTAAATTAATAACTGTAATATTAATAAAAGTCAATTTATGCACTGAATTTCTCGTAGTTTTTCACCAACCACACCCTAAACTTTTTGTTAGTTGGGAAGTTAAATCCTAAATTTTTTACATGTTTCTTGGTATATACGGGTGTTCATGAAATATGTGAATCCATGAGATCCGCTTAAACCAATCCAAAGGCTTTGAATTGGATTGGGAAAAGTTTTGGGTTGGTTATGAATTGAGAAAATTCCAATCCAAAGGTTTTGGATCGGATTACAAATTGAGAAATTCTCAATCCGTCCAATCCTTCAATCTAAAACCCCATATATAATTACTATATTTTATAATTTAATAATATATATTTAAATAAAACTTTTGATTAAAAAAAAATTCCAAGATTTTTTGCTAAGCAATTATTATCAGGTTGGGTTTAAAAAGCCTAGCTCAAGTTAGAAAATAGGAAACCTAAGAGAAACAATTGAAGTTGAAAGTTTTTAAAGTTTTAAGTGTTATTGATGCATGAACAATAATTTATTTTGTTTTTTTAAAGAATACTTGATTTTAAGTTTTATTGAAAATAGTTTATCTTAATGATTGGTTGTAACAAATTTAACTTTATTAAGCTATTTTATATTATGAATTGTTTATTTTAATATTTAATGTTGAAAAAATTGGTATTCAATATTCTTATTTTACAAGGCTATAGCTTAATCGCGAATTTATGAATCCAAGCTGAAGGTTTTTGATCAGATTGCAAATTGAGATTTTTTAATTTGAAGGTTTTGGAACAGATTTTGGATTAGGATTTTCTTAACCCGAAGGTTTTAGAATGGATTGCGAATTGGCCTTAAATCCTCGAATTCCAATTTGTGAACACCCTTATTGGTATATATCTGTTATCGCTTGGACTATATTGTCAATAATTTTCAAATTTAAAATCTTTGATATCAAAAATAAAAGTTCAGAGTTCAAACTTACAATTTAAGAAAAATTCAGGGTGCACAACTACAAGTTTCCATTAAAAACAAACTTAATAAAGTGTAATAATTTAAACTTGTATCATATTGTAGGGTATTTGTAATTTTTTTGGTACCATATCCTACTTCTCTTTTCTATATATGTAAATGCTATTGCAAGTTTACTAAAGAAAAATGTCAATGCAATTGAAAATTTGGTCCTGATCTCTTGATATGTACCCTCAAAAGAGGCAAAACAAATTAATAACAATAATAACAACAACAACAACAACTACTACTGCTAACAGAGAGAGAAGATGATCTTCTCTCGATTCTTATATCAAATTGAGTAGATTTTACCTAATTTATATTGTATTAACAAGAATGTTGGCGAAGGACCTAAAAAAAATGCAATCACGCCACATGGCCCCGTTTGGTTTCATTCTCATACTTTTTAAAAATATTTTTGCACGTTTTCCAAGGCAAAAATTTTAAAAACACTTGTAGCATAATTCCCAAAAAATTATCATTTTTCAAAACAAAAATATTTTTACCTATTTTAAAAACAATACCAAACGGCCCTATAGAGTCAAACTCAATCTTTGGGTTTTACATTTCAACGTCATTCAAGCAGTAAAAATATGTAAAAGAAAAAGATTGACATTGTCACACCTTATACAACATTTTTTTTTCCGCCATTGCTATAGATACACTACATGTTATTTCTTTGTAAGTTTAAACAATATGTCACTGTTTTACAATCTCATTGTAAAAATAATACTTTTTGTGTAGCGGCACTTTCTTCAAATGATCTTTTAAAACTTTATTTGGTAAACAAATTCGAATTATGTTAATTAGATTCTTTTGATTTAAGTTATCTGATTTGAATAAAGTGATTTGAATTGCAATCTAAATTGACCTTTAGATGTATATTTAAAGTGTTAATTTGATAAGGAATAAAATTAGAAGTTGTGTTTAGATGTATATAGTAGAAAAAGTTTTCGATTATTAACAAATCTAACAAAATCTTAATGTTTATGGTATTAAAAAATACAATATAGATCTTATTTATTATTTTCTTCATTAGAAATGCAATGAAAGAAGAATCGTCTCAATCAGATATCAAATAAAGAAGTTATGATTTTTTTAACAAATATAAGAGAAAAAAATTTAGATTTCACTATAGCAAATGATTGGAGGTTTTTTTTTTTTTTTTGGAAGGTGCTCTTAAATCAAGGATTTTGGTGGATTCAAAGAATTTGATTGATTTGGACTTTGGGGGATGCCAAACATTTATCTAGATGATTAGAATTCTTGGAGTCCAAATAGTTGGCCTAGTCTACCAACTAATAGGCCATTGGATTATTTTAACTTGAGTTGTTGATTTAAATTGCTATATAAATTAACATTTAGATGTACATTTAAAATGTTGATCTAAATAGGAATAAACTTGGAATTTGTGTTTGGATAGACAGTAGAAAAAGTTTTGATTTATTAAAAAATCTAACAAAATCTTAATGTTCATGATTCTAAAAAAATGCAATGTAGGTGTTAATTTATTTCTCTCTTCATTATGAATGCAATGAAAGGAGAATCATTTCAATTGGATATCAAATAAAGAAGCTATGATTTTTTTAAAAAATATTGAAGTGAAAATTTTAGTTTTTATTGTACCAAATATATTCGAGTCTACAGAGTTCAAGAAAGGATAGAACTCTGAAAACTTATATTAAAATGATTTATTTTATTTGAATTTTAGGGAAAATAATATATATCTAAAAGATTTTAAAGATTTGAATACAAAGAATTACTCAATATGTGAAATAAACGGCCTCTAAAACAATATTTTGTTGATGTTGAATGTGGTTTTGTAATTCATCAATTAACAAATTGGTATTCAAAATAAAACGATGTCATTAATGTCATTTTTGTTTTGGCTAACATCACGAAAGTGCCGCATGTCATTCAAAAAATGGCATAGCACATCTATTTTTATTGTCATTGTTACTGTATTTACTCGTAGTCGTATGTCATCCTAAAAACGAGATAATGTTTACTTGTACATGTAAACGACATACCGTTGATTTACACTATCTCCATCTTTAGAAAATTACATAGGGTTCTCATGGTGTCCTCATTCGGAATTCATCTTAAACAATACATGGATCTTAAAGAATGATATTGTCGTTGTAAATGAGTGGGTCTACACTTAGTTAAAATAAGGCTTGGTTAGATAAATTGAATTAAATTAGGCTATATTTGATATATTGTATTAAAACATTGTAATGCATAATAATATACTAATATAGTGTTTGGTATGATTATTGTATTATATAAATTAATACATATGGTAATTTATATGATGTATGTCGTATTTATAATACAATCAATTTTTGGTATATTGTATTATTTTATACTAGGTCTATAATTCTTATTGGAGATTGATCCAACACGGGGTTGAAGTAAGGCCAGCACAAATTTAGGCTGGAACTTATAATTTTTAAAAATTTGAAGGTAAATTTATATTTTTAAAATTTATATTTTAACCCCTCAACTTTTTAAAAATTATATTTGACCCTTAATTTTTTAGAAATTATATTTTTATTCCATACTTTATTAAAATTTATATTTTGACGCTCAAATTTAATAAAATTTTATTTTAGCCCTAAAATTTTTGAAAATTTGCATTTTTTTCCCCTTAAACCTTAAAAAAATTACATTTTGACCATTTATACGATATGTTATGCACCAAACACTTTGTTATATTAGGATAATACAACACTATAACAACACAATCAAATACACCTTATATAATACAATACGGTCTACTAAACATAGCTTTGGTGTGAAGAACCACTAGATACATGAAATTAACATATAAATCAAGTAGGTTAATAGAAAGCAAATTATGAAAGCATTGAGTAAATAAATAATTTCACCAAAGATATATAGTGGTTAACTCTATGGTGTTTGGTAAGTCGCTTCAAACCAATTAATTTGAACCAACAAGTGTAAAGCTTTCACATGCTACAATGTAAAACACAAATAACTACAATATAAAGCTCTCATATGCTATAGTTTTTTTAACCAAAATTTTTAGTTTAAACTAGTGTGCCATATACCCTATCACTTCATGACAATGTCAACTGCTAGAGATGATTTCACAATGAAATATTGAGTGTTGTTTTTCAATTATGTCGTTTCAAATTTGTACGTCCATTGATTATTGTTGTTTTACCAACCCTTTTTTTATAATGAAGTATTTTTCCCCTGCCTCAAAAAGGGAGAGAAAAAGCTTCGTTTTCACTTAAATGTCGTTTCGGTTGTCCATAAAATACTGTCTTTTTCATTCCTTGTCGTTGTCAATTTCTACGCTTCTTCTTCTTCTTCTTCTTTTTATTTTGTAAGGAATCAATTTCTACATTTGAATTCATACGTTTCAATTTTTGTTTTATCAGAAGTCCTTTACATTTTTGATCGTTTTGCCTTTTAAGTATTATCTGACCGCTTTTCAATTATTGTCGCTTTAGTGTGATGTCGTTTTTCTTCTTTTTTGTTCTGAAATGTCGTTTTCTTTTTATTTCTTACTGTTTTACTGTCTATTGTCTTTTTCCAATTTTTTGGGTTTTGATTTAATGTCGTCGTATATTTTTCTGAGATGTCGTTTTCCTCTCATTTGTTGTTGATTTAGTATCTATTGTTGTTTTCAAATTTTTTGGGTTTTGATTTGATGTCGTCGTATATTTTTTCTATCATTTTTGCGTCCTATATTAACTTATCCAAAAAAGACTCAAATGGCTCTCTTTGAGTTCTCTAACTATAACTACTTGTTTTTTTAATTACACGTTTAACGTTGCTCATTTAATTTTTTAGAAAATTAGACTAGGTGGCCTCTTTTACACCCACAACAAAATTTTTGAACATGACCGGTTTATGGTACAAGATATTTGCATATTTTAATATTTTTTTCAATTGTCCTCATTTTCTTTCTCCTAATGTTTTCTCTCCTGCCTCCCTCTTTCCTCTCTGTGTGATCACAACCAGTTCAACAAAGCAATAGATTCCACTCCGGCGACGATCATGACAGACGAGTCGCCGCCTCCAAACCTCGATTAGGACGAGTGAGTTGTCTCTCTCTTTCTCCACGATTGGCGACGACAACAACAAGTGACCACAAGCTCCTCCATGCAACTCTGGTGATGGGCTGCTCTATGTGTCCGCGACATCAGCGATGACAACGACCTCCTCCGTGCAAACTGTTCTACAATGAAGACGACTCTAGCGACTATGACAAAGACGAGAAGCAATCACCGGCGATCTATGCAAGGCTCCATTCGTGCAGAGATCTTGACAATA
Source organism: Artocarpus heterophyllus (assembly GCA_025403435.1). NCBI lineage: Eukaryota > Viridiplantae > Streptophyta > Magnoliopsida > Rosales > Moraceae > Artocarpus > Artocarpus heterophyllus. Next base: position 12,419,526 of record CM046333.1, read on the forward strand.
GATCTAAAGTCGGCGACAGCAACATGGAAGAGGGAGAGAGAGAAGAGAGAGAATGTGAGTAATTGGTTTTTCTGTTAGGGTTTGCTCTTATCGATGTATTAGAGTTTATCTGTAATAAATTATGAGTTATCACTTATGTACTAAAATTTTTATCATTTATATATTACGATTTATCATTATATACTTAAATTTATTATTAATATATTAAATTATATTACTAATATATTATATTTTATTCATGATATATTGTATATATCATGATGTATTAGGATATATTAGTTATGTATTTTACCTACTTAATAAAAATAAAAATTATTTTTGTTATTTTTATTTTATAATAATAAAAACCGTTATTTTTATAATTGAAAAAAAAATAAGTTTGTTTATTTTAAAAAGACCAATTACTTCTACATTTATCTAACGTATCCTGTGAAATAGTTTTCTTTCAATATATTTCTATCCGTTTTATTTTTTAAAATATAATTGTGTGAAGTACATATAAATTGTATCTTGTATTCAATAAAAATAACTTCTATTATTTTTTTAATTATAAACAATACAAAATTTTTATATGTTACAATAATAATAAAAAATACTACAATATAAAATAATTTCAACTAATAATTCCTACCCCTTTTAAACACCCTATAGCCTGAATGTTGCTTGTTTCATATATATATATATATATATATGTATATATATTTTTTGTCGAACTTCTCTAATTTCCACAATTAAAAAAAAAAAAGAAGAAAAGAACAGGAGGCATCTGGAAACATCTATATATTCGCCATTGGCTTCCCAACGTTCAAAAAACCCTCCAAAAATCACCGCTCTACGCTGCCAAGACCTCCTCCGGAACTCGATTACCTTCCAACTCGCTAGCAACCGACTTTTCTACTCCCATGGTGAGCATCTCTCTCTTCTGTTCTTTTAATGCTCTCTTCTTCTTCTTCTTCTTCTTCTTCGTCTCTCGCACCCCCACCCCCCCCTTCCTCCCTCTCTTTTCCCTCTCAAAACTTACTTGCGCCTTCTGCGCCTCAGGAGTCGCAACAGGAACAGTTGTCTCCGACGCTCGAGGATTGCTTGAAGCTGTTGAAAGGTGAGAGAGACGAACAGCGCCTCGCTGGCCTTCTTTTGGTCACGAAATTTTGCAAGGGCGACGACCTATCTTCCCTCCGCAGGATTTACGACGCCGTCGGTGTTCGCTTTCTCGATCGCCTTCTTAGGACTGGTAATCTTTCATGACCATTTCTCCGTTATTCGTCGGAAATGAGCGAAGCGAGGATGCAAATTTTGGAGTTAGTATATGGAATTGTGTTTCTATTTGTCATTTCAATTTGAGCTTTGTTAGGCTTTTTTTTTAATTGCTTGCATTTAGGGTTTGTAAATCTTCTAGTCTTAGTCTGGATTTTATCAATTGAAGTTAAAATAAAAAAAAATTTGAATAGTTAAGTATCTCTTTTATGATTATTGAGAGCAATATTATCGTACTTAATTTATTCAAGGCAAAATTAGTTGGAGTGAATAAAGAAACTTGACATATGATAACCAATTTCTTCAAATTTATTAGATTTATCTTTTATTCCAGAATTTTCCCTTGATGGATTAGCCGCTTTATTGGTTTTTTTTTTTTAATTTTATTTTCAGTCGGAGAGAAATTATCAAACATCTAGCATTCCCTCATGCGTGGCGCCAATGAGTTTTTTTTTTCTTCTGATTTGAGAGAAAAGAGAATAGATATTGTTGGTCAACAAATTAGTATGATTTGTGAAGTACAACAATAATTAGGAAATAATTGAGTTAGTGCTGTAGCTATGAGTGCTAGGAAATAATTGAGTTAGTGCTGTAGCTATGAGTGCTACAGATGGTCTGAAGAGAGGAATGGAAGCGATTGACACAAGAGCTCCTTTAAGTGCGCCAGACGGTGGAGCAACGCTAGGCTGATTGTCAACTTTTTTTTCCCTCCTTTTTTGGCAGGAGCTGGAAAGGGAACCGTTACTGGCAATGCAGGTGGTAACCGTGATGCATATTTGCAATTGTCAGTTACTGTTCTTGCTACATTCTGCCGTGTCTCTGATATTGCTGCGTCACAAGATATGTGTTCAAAGATTCCATTGGTCTTGGAAATTCTATCAAAAGAGTAAGCTTCTTCTCGTTGAAACTTTGTTGATAAAGTTTTTGATAATCTGTTTTTTGTTTATTTTTTCATATAGCCGTTGAAGTTTGGGGGAAGCTTTAGAAAATGTTCAATGCTGGTTTCCTTGGATTTGATATGTTATTATTCTAAATATGTTGTTCTTGCATATTCGCATGAGCATTTTATTCCTTGGAAGAATCCTGTAGTTAATGCGTCAATTGATCTAGGAATCATTTTCTTGTTCAAATTGACCATAATCATTTCTTTTTGGACAGATCTACCTCATCTGTACTTGAAGAGTGTTACGAATTTTTGTATCTGGTATCATCTGCTTCTGAAGATGGGGTTCTAATGTTTTATGATTCTGGGGGCATTAAAGTGTTAGCTTCTCATATGCCTACCTTCTTAGATGGTAAGTACTATTATTTTGTAATGTTAATTTCTTGATGTTGTCATGTAGGATTTTTATTTCCTTGTTTTATGTAGTTGTTCTATTCTTTGTTGTTTTACATTGTATACCATGTAGGATATAGAAGTATCTATTCTAGGCCTATTGGGAAGATGGTATTCCATTATAAATTGCATGAGCGTGATGAGTTCTTTCGCTATATTATGTGTCCCCTTGGTGTCTAAAATAAGATTTTTTTTTTTTTACACTTTAGACAACAAATGTTTATCGATTATAAAGTGGAAAGAATTCATGAGACACAAATGTTGTGTAGGTTCTCATCAGATGGAGCTTGGCATAAAATTTGTGCAACTCCTGCTAACAAAGCTGTCTCTGGATGTTGTCTGTAATGGCCATCTTCTAGAGCTCTCCTTGATTGTGAGAATTTTTATTGGCCTTGCAGTTTTTGCTCTTCTTAATATTGTGCACAATTGCACATAAAATAAGTATTTTTTTTTATTTTTTGAAATATATATTATATATATTTGGAAATGATTTCTTTTAGCGTTTCCTTTAAACTTAGGTGGCCACAATTGCAAGGCAATTTGCCGTCTTGCATGATGCTGTCAAGTTTGAAGCACTGCACCTACTGTCTGCCATGCTCTCCTCAAAGTATTCGGTATGCAATCATTGCTCATATTTCATTTTCAAAACATCTAGCTAACAAAATATTCTAGCTTAGCTTAAGAAAGGTTTGTTAGCAATTTATGACTACGTCTTCTCTTAGTTTCTCTTGGTTGCATCACTTATGTTTTTCAAAGGAATAAGAAAAAATGAGTAGTCTTCGGCAATTCTATGCTATAACACTTTGAGTTATCTACTTAATTTTGCATAGAACATCTCAATTGAAGGAACAATTTTAATATCAGTGTGGTTTAGTGATTGAACTGCGTATCTTTAAGTATATATTAAGGTTAGCTTGCAGATTCTTTTAGCTCTGTTTCTTCACGCTCTGACATACTCCAGATAACACCACACCACACTCCCCCCCAACCGCCCCCCCCCCCCCCCCCCCCCCCCCGCCCCGGCCCGATTCTCTCCCTTGAACTTGCTAGGTAGTAAATTTAATAAATCTCTTGCATGTATTATGCTTTTCACATAAGTAATTTTTTAATCACTTTTTTTTATAGGCACCACTTTATGATGCTCTTCGTGTACTGCCAGAAAAAAATTGGACAAATTTTATGAGGGACGGTATTGTGGCTATTCTACAGAACCGTGTTGGTATGTTGACCTAATGTATGTCGCGCATTAGTTCCATTTTTTGTAATAGATGGAATGACTGCTGATTTTTAAACAGAATCTTTGGTCATATGCAGTCTCCATTTCTTGGAGAAGGAAAAACCTTAATTTTCTTGTCATTTGATGGCAGCACCTGCTGAAAAGTTTCAGGCACTAATTCTGGCCGAGGCTATGGTATCCATAATAGGAGAGAAGTGGTTAGTAGGTCCAATACAATTACCCAATATGGAAGAAACTATTCCAACTGATAGGTAAGCTAACACAGTCACTGTGCATGGCGGTACTTCTTTTCTATCTGCATGTGTTACGTGTCCGTGGTGCATGTGTTTGTATTATTCTACAGATTTAGCCATTTAGGTAATTTTAGTTAGTCAACACACTTATGTGATTGTGATGTGTTTTTTTATCTACATTCGTGCATTTTTTTTATCTACATTCATGCATGAATTAAGGAGAATACTGGTGATCTACTTGGTGTCGTGTGTTTTATCAGGTGCTTATTGCTTGTTCTAGAGCAATCGCGAGTTGAAGTTGCTGTTCTTCTGAATGAGCTGGCCTATTTGAAATATGAAGCATCGAAGAGTTCCTCATCCCCTGACGAGACAATCTGTCTTAAGCAACGGAATGTCGCTACTGCCTTTTCCTTGGTAGAAAAGATAATTAAATTAATATCAAACTTGAGCGAAAATGAAGGTATGCTGTAATTTCTTAGATTTTTGAATCCGTGCGTGCCATCTTTTTAGAAGTCAATGAATACCAAAAGAGTATGTATGATCTTGTCAAAAAGGTGCTATAGTGTTTAATGTGTGCTTAAGCTCTTTGTCATTATTATTTCTTTAAATCTTAATCTTCTTTGTAATATTAGGGGACCTTATTGATGATAGTACCTCCACAAAGATGATCAAGGGACTTAATGAGACAGTTGGTGTAGTTCTAGAATACTTACAAGATGCAAAGGTAATGATGGCAGTGATTTTAATGTATTCGAAATTATATTTGTTCTTTTCTTTTCTCTTCTTTCTTTCTTTCTTTTTTATCTTTTTATTTATTATTATTATTTTTTATTTTTGTTATTTGATTCTTACAGGAACATGGACAAAGGAAAGGAGTTGATCTTCTTGCTTCAGTGCGGATTGTTGGAAGGTATGCTTCCCTTCTTATTGTGGGAAAACTGAAAAGATTAGGCAACATTCAATGTCCTTTATATTGAAATATTTTTCAAGCTTTGTTGATGATTGGGAAGACCTTCTATACGTGCACATGCTCTTACCTTAGTTGACGACATCCTTTTGTCATATGAGGTTTGGTGCATTCTTACCATGCATTGCCGAGGACTATATTTGGTCAAGTATATGTTACTCTTTGACTAAAAAAATGTGATATCACTGAAGAACTTAGTTAGGAAAAGAAGAAACATTAAATCTCCAATTATTACATAAGGTTAGTTGGAACAAATTCAATATGAGCTTTTGGGGGTAGCTCATGTTGCTTTTGTATGATGCTACAGTAGAGAGGTCATAATGTCTCGTTTGTATATCTTATGAGACCTTGATTGCTGGTACGTTCATGTGATAATGTGTTTGTTTCAGCTATCTTGCGGAAACACCTCTTGCATGCAAAGAGAAGGTCAGAGAATTATTGGGGTTTATGCTTTCCGTTGAAAGCGAAGAGGAACCCAGGTTTGTAAATTTGATATTATGATTTTCTAACTGGCTGAATTCTTTGCCCCATTTTGAGAGGGTTTTTAAACATAAAGGATGACCGTGATTTGAAATCATTCTAAATCACAGCCCCTTCTACTCGGTATGCTTTTTGCTTCCAATGCTTTGTCAGTTGACAATGAAGACAGAAGGATGTAAAGCCTTGGTTTCATGTGGAGGGCATAAAGCTGTAAGTCAGTATGAAACAAATATCTTAGATTTTAATTTTTTTGTCCATTCATGGAATGTTTGGGCATGGTTGTTTTTCATCCTCTTTTCTTTACATGTTTATGTAATTGTGAAGCATATCAAATGGACCGTGACTTCTTAAAAGCTATAAATGGCAGTTAAAGTACGATTTTAGATCATGTTTACTGATTGATCATATGGATCATCAATTTTCACTGAAAGCAATCTAACAAGCTTGTTGAGTCTACTTGCAGGTTATTGATTGCCTCGTAAATTTGATTGGGCAAGATGGTTGTATGGTTGAGGATAATGGATGCATCTTTTTGGCATGTGACACAATCCTGAATCTTTTTTTGAAGGTAGTTTATTCTGATTATATTCGGTCGTTTCTTCCTTTCCCCCCGCTTTTTCTGAAGCACTTTAATCTTCTTTGTGTTGGCAAGCAGAAAGAGCAACTGCAACTCCCGTTGGATGAAGTAACTGTTATTAAACTCTTGAAAGCATTGGCATATTGGACAGGTACCACTTAATGATCACCTTCCTTATAAGTGTCATTCCTGTCATCTATTTGCATCATCTAATGTGACGTTATTTATGAAGTCATTATATTTCTATGTTGTGGGCTCTGGGCTTATCGCTTTCTTACGGTATCAAAAATTAGCTTGGCTACATCTCTTTGATATTCATTCAACCTGTGCTGTCAACATGGCTGCGGATGCTCAAACTTTTTATCTTGACTTTCTTATCTCTCTCTCTTTCGCTCTTTGCTTTTAAAATAAATATGACAAAAGAGGATCTTGCTAGTTGTGCATCTTAATTGAAATTTATGACCATGTTTTGCAGAGAGCATTACTGACCCATCAGTTATAATGATGGCATCAAGCATCTGCTCACTGCTATTTGATTTCACATCGGAGGATGCTCTTCTACGCCATTCAGACTTTGACGAAAGCACTCTTAATAGCCTCTCTCGGCTCATTGCTAAAAGTATGGCTTCTTGGGGACAGGTATCGTTACATGATGTTTCACAGCATTTATATTGTTGTCTTTTAGAAGGTAAACGGAGGCACAGACAACATGTAGCCAAAATTTTAAGTTTCGGAATACTGTTGTGTGCTGAAATCACGAGGCTTACACTGTTTGGATTATTATCTATTATCTCTTACATATCTTCTGGTGCACAGATTTATGATTAATTTTATTACACTAAAGTTTGTTTTGATTGAGATAATGCCAGAAATTATCATCTTTCCTTTCACATTTATTGCAGGGTATGTCTAGTGATGCTGAAGCAAATATGGATCTTCTAGAGATTGTTACAGCAGGTTTGTCTAATTTGAATAAAATTATTTTCAGACGAAATCTGTATTTGTTGAGAATGTTGATGAGAGTTTTTTTGGTTGTCAACGTGTTTCAGGATATACTAGATGGGCTCCTCGTTTTCCTCATGTTCAGGAGGCAGTTGAGAGATAGGTTGATTATAATATTTAAACCAATCAAACATGGTGCCTTTTTATTTTAGGTAGCTAGCTACTTCTCTGAAGATTTCATATGGTTCTCTTTATATTCTCCTATAGATCAAATTTCATATTCAGTATTGACTAACTAGATTGAAATTTTATAAAATTATAAGAGGGTATATGCTTGGTTGACTTTATTCATTTTTTTTTTATTTGGGTATTTATCAGACGGACGTTGAAAGGGGGAAGAGAGGCATCCTTGTGTTTCAACGATCTACAATGGCAGAAGGAAAGGCGTTAACAGCTCATGATTGCTGGTTTGATATTCGAATGAGTTTAAGAGTTGACTTGTTTTTGCAAGTTCCACCCAAACGGATTGAGCCAAAAAAAAAAAAAAAAAGTTTTTCCATATATTTTGTAACATTGTGTGTATATTCAACCTAAGTTTTATACAAGTGAAGAGTGATGTAACGAATATTTTCCTGTTTCTTCTTTACATTTTTGAGTATAGAGTTAATTTATATTCCACAAGATTCACTTATATTTTTTTAATAATAATAATAATCATCATCAAGGATTCCACACGGTCCTCTGTTGATGGTCTATTGGCATTTTGCATTGAAAGACGGGATTAAAGTTTGCTTCTCTCATGGTTGTTATAGGAGGGGAGGAAAATTGTTATTATCATGGTTATTAATCTGTCATATAACAATTTTTTCTAGCATGCAAGTTAATTCCTATGCATGTATGTCATCCTCTTAGAACAAATTTAATTCGAAGGCTTTCCTAAGTTAGGAGGTTTAGAAGAATATGATTTTTGGAGGGTTGGTATCTAATAATTTTTTTTTAATGAGCATAATCTACGTATATCAATTTTGGAGGGTTGGTGTCTACAGTGCTATGTGTTCCCTATTCCAGAGCTACCATAATTAAATGTCATTGAAGAAATTCGTGATGTTCTCACTCAAGCTAGAAGTGGTGATGTCTGCTAACCTCCGTGATAGAAATGGTGTAGCCTATTTACTAGCGAAATTTGCTATTTCTTATTGTGTTGATTGTACCTGGTTTGATTCTGTTCATAGTTTTATTAATTCTTCTGTAATAGCAGATGTTACGCTTATTGAATGAAAGTCGCTTTCCTTTAAAAAAAAAAAAATGAGAATTCATAAACTCCATAAAAGGAGTTACCTAGCACGTTGCCTACATAGAGCGCGCACCTCTCATGCTTCCCTTACGCAACACTAATCTTCCATTCGGGGCCACATCGTGTTCACGGCCCAATTATTCCGATAGCAAGGGCCCACGTCCTAGCAGAAGCCCATGAACGCAAAATCTGAAGCTGGAAATAACCGTTGAACTGGACGACGACGACTTTGCCGAACCCGCCACTTAGCTTCCCTCTACCAACTCTATATTTTAGACTCAGAAACAGAGTGTGAGATAACCACCTTCCCCCCCCCCCCCCCCCCAACAAAAAAAAAAAAGTCAGACTGTAGAGTTGACGTACACGACAACTTCATGGGCAATACGTGTATATAGAAACAAAGGTTTGAGACTTGAAAGAGAGAGAGAGAGAGAGAGAGAGAGTTAAGGAAGAGAAAACCGGAGAGAGAGAGAGAAGAGAAAATGGGTTGTGGGAATTTGTTCTTCGGCGCACTGATAACGTTCTCGGCAGCTCTGATCACATACAACATAATAATATCGGCAAATGCCCCTCTGAAGCAGGAATTCCCTGGTCCCTCACGGTCCTCTTTGTCCATCATGGTGGACCCCATCATCAAGATGCCGGTCGACCGCTCCAAGGCGGCGAGCCCCAGGCGGCCCCGTTTCCACACGGCCGTAACGGCGTCCGACTCCGTCTACAACACGTGGCAGTGCCGGATCATGTACTACTGGTTCAAGAAGTTCAAGGGCGCCCCCAATTCCGACATGGGCGGCTTCACCAGGATCCTGCACTCCGGCAAGCCCGACAAGTTCATGGACGAGATCCCCACCTTCGTCGCCCAGCCTTTGCCTGGCGGAATGGACCGGGTTCGTCTCTCTCTCTCCTATTAGCTTCTGCTTTTTGTTTTCACTTTTGAGATGAAAATGTGTTCGAATTTCAAGTATGGCAAGTTTGGATTTCGATTCTTTGAAAGGATTTGCAGTGTTTTAGGAATGTAAATGGTTTCAGTACGGTCGTTTAAATCGGCGTTGACTTCAAGGTCTAGTTTAATTTTTAGTTTTGAGGATATTACTCTAATAATTCTGTTGGTTGATGAATATATTTTTCCTCAATTAATTTGAGCTACCTAACAAGTATTTAGAGTTTGGGTGAGGTGCGTGATTCTCTTGTAAACTTGTTTTGCTGAAAGTGTAAATGGTTAATCTTGTGTGCTTGTTTGATCGATAATCCTTCGATTTTATTGTTCTCGCTAATAAACAATTAGGGCTTCTAATTCTTAGCATTAATTAAATGAAAAAATCTTACGGATGAATCTCAGTAGCCAGATTATCATAATGATGAAGCATAGTAGTTGTTCTTGCCTTTTTGACTGCTCTTTTATTTGTATCAGAAATTACTTTCTAGTGGTTTCTAACCTCATTTCTTCACCACACAGGGTTATATAGTTCTCAACAGGCCATGGGCATTTGTGCAATGGCTTGAGAAAGCCGACATTAAAGAAGAGTATGAGATGCTCTGCTTCTTAGTCCCAAATCTTTAAGTTCTTTGTGTTTTCCTTTTGCTTGGCTTGACGTTGTTTTGTGCTGTTCTTGCGAGTATCCAGTTACATACTGATGGCAGAACCAGATCATATCATCGTTAAGCCTATACCCAACTTATCTAGAGATGGGCTTGGAGCTGCATTTCCCTTTTTTTATATCGAACCCAAAAAGTACGAGAAAGTCCTTAGGAAATACTTCCCTGAGGTCCAAGGACCAATTACCAGAATCGACCCGATTGGAAATTCTCCTGTCATTGTCAGAAAGGTATGCAGTTTTATCTGTCTAAAAGTAACGGGAGGGAAAATTTGGTGCAATTTCAAAGCTGGAGGAGAATGGATGATACAAAAATGGAACTGAGAGCATATTGTTACAATGTTAAAAGTTCTGGGGCTATTTACAAAATTAGTCCTTTTTTTAGTTGTGTGTTGATAGTCAATTAAATATTAACAGGAATCTCTCGAGAAGATTGCTCCGACTTGGATGAATGTTTCCTTGGCAATGAAGAAGGATCCTGAAACAGACAAAGCTTTTGGTTGGGTTCTTGAAATGTGCGCTCTCCTTTGATGATCTCCTCTTCTCTAATGGCCTTTCAGTCGGGTTGATTATTTCTTACTTAATTTTGTATCTTGAAACAGGTATGCTTATGCTGTTTCGTCTGCTCTCCACAATGTTGGCAACATCTTATACAAGGATTTCATGATTCAGGTTGGATTGATTATCATTTCTTTCTTGTTGATTATTCATGTAATTGAAATGCAACTCTAATGTGTTTCCATGAATTTCTTAAGATTTCTAATATTGAAGGTTTTATCTAGTGAATGTAATTGTATGTCCAAAACGTCATTTTGTTTCCAAGTGACCCGTTTATAATATCACATAGCACTGTTCATGTCCTTGAGAGATTTTCCAGCCATTTAGAGATTGGCAACAATTGTTTCACGCATTACCTCCATCATGCATTACTTTCACCTGCTATCTTGAACTTGTCCGAAGCTATTTCTGATTTGTCATTTTCCTGATTCCAAAATACTTTTTCTTTCCATTATTCTCGGAATGCTGTCTTCTTTTTTTTTTAATTGTCAGCCTTCTTGATTCTATTTTATTTTACTATTGTCTTAAGATAATAATACTTCCTACTGTTTTGTGATGCATATCAGCCTCCGTGGGATACAAAAGTTGGGAACAAGTTCATAATACATTATACTTATGGATGTGACTATAATATGAAGGTACTTTGTTATTGGGTTTACTTTTCAACGTGGAAGCCGTAATTCTCCTCAGGCATCAAATGTTGCCGACTGCGTTCAATTTAGCAGGGAATGAACTGTTAATTTATTTTCTTTGTTCGTGCTCTGATATTTAGGGTGAATTAACTTACGGAAAGATTGGAGAATGGAGATTTGACAAAAGGTCTTTTGTCAGCGCTCCTCCCCCAAGAAACCTTACTCTACCGCCACCTGGTGTTCCAGAAAGTGTGGTATGTTTAATTTTACCTTGTAGTTGCAGTCCTACGATATTGTCGCGTAAGGATTAAATTATTAAATATAATCATAATAACTTGAGAGAAGATGTCACTTGCCTCTATTAATATTGTTATTTTTTCTGTTCAGAAAGTTTCAAAAAGATACTTATCTTAATTTCGTGGTGCCCTACAATTTTCTAGATATGGGCAAGTGCCCGTTGCTTATTGAGTTTTTAGGTGAAAGTAAAACAAGGGGAACGAAGATAAATGAGTTAGGTCATGATCAAATAAGTTCAAATCTTAGAGAGAGAGAGAATCTTTAATAACATAATAATTAATAAACTATTGATTTTACATAAATTTCATTTCTGCCGTTTGGTCCACTCTTTTCCTATGTATACAGCATGGACAATTTTGAAGTTGTTGGTAATCTGATTTTACCTTCTTTTTTTTTGGCTGGGATTTTGATCAGATATATTTTTTACGATATAGTGGCCATTTATTGGATTTGATTAACTTAAAATGATCCGGAGGAACTAGACAGTGCTGGCACCTCTTTTTTTGCTGGGGTTTCTTCATTTCTTTTTTTGTTCTTTTTCACTTTCGTATTCTTGTCCGGGAAATTGGACTTTAGCGGATAAACCTGATGCGGGAATGGGTTAATAGAGGTAATGCTTGGCGTGGTTTTTGGAACTATGTTATTATAGTTTAGTCAGCAGATTCTCCATTGAACTATCAATAGAAAAGATGCCTGTATAAATGTTGACTTGGAGGATGGTTAGGTTTGAGTAGGTCAAGTTTTGGCTGTTTATTCACTATAAATATCTCTTGTGGGCCTAGACCGAGACGTAAGAACATGCTAACCAGCTATAGGGGATGTAGAGAAGAATATAAATAGATACCTCAGCTTGAGAGTTCTCCTTTACCTAATTTAGGCAGCTCTTTGTGGACTGGGTCTCAATGACACCTTAACAGCTATGAAGGGTGAGAGAACTAGCTTAAGGGTGTGCTTGGTCGAGTGTCAATTTGTGTGGCTCATGGGAAGAAAACAAAATCCTTGTTTGTCTTGTTGACCTTGTGGAAACCCAACAATTTAAACATTTTGCAGGTTACTTTGGTGAAAATGGTCAACGAGGCCACAGCAAACATTCCAAATTGGGGATCATAGACGAGACGGGACGAGTGGGCTGAAGCTGCTGTAGATACGAACTATATGGTGTGTGAGCGCTTTGCTTCTCGTAAATATGCCTTGATTGCGTTGGACAGAGCCATCTTTGTTTTAGTTTATACACAGAGATATATATATATATATATATATATTATATGCACAAATGTATTCCTCCTATGGTTTTATTTTGGCAATCTATAATTATTTAACAGCCTAAGGATTTTCTTGGTTCGGAATGCAGAGTGTCGTTGAATCCTGACGGGCTACAGTGTCAAGTCCCTTTGCCTGTTCGTAGCTTAGGTTGCATTTCAGTCTGCGGTTCTGTCAATAAATCATATGTATTAGTTTATATGTTTTTTTTAAATTATTAAATGACCCTTTTGACCTCTTGATAACAGATTCTTCTTAGTCGGTGCGGTAAAAATTTGTTTGTTAAATAATTTAATGACTTCAACAAGTTTAGTGGGCTTGAATGGATCAAAGACGTATGGAGTTGTGGCAGTTTAATCATGGTAATGCTCAGTTGTCACTTGTCACCTCATAATTAAAGCCATGCTGATGCATTACATGGATCAAACACGTACGTCGGGCTAGTTTACCATGACACATTTTTCGCGTCTCTGCTGCAAGAAATAGAGTCCAAATCTCTAAAGCTCAAAAAAATTCTCTAAACGGTTGTTTTATAAGATTAGGTAGAATTAAAATTTTAAACTTAAAAATTATAACTTGTGTTCTATATTGCAGCAATTTTTAATTTTATTATTATAATTATTAAAAATTTTATACTATAATTAATTAGAATTAATAAGATGTTTGAAAAAATAGTTTTATCAATTATTTGAATTATGCAATGTAAAATTTTATATATTATAATAAACAATTACAATATAAAACTCTTATATGTTACAAGTTTTTAAATCTAAACTGTATTTAAATTACTCCGTTAAACATCTTATAATTCATTCCAAGAACGAATGTCATCAATTTCAAAGATGATGGCTCGCTTAATAAGCACTAATTGCCGAGAATAGAAATTATCTCAATAAGAGAACATGTCCTGGATTTGATTTAAGTTTGTTTGGCAAAATTAGGCCCATTTAAAATGCTTAAAATACGCTGTTTTTAGCTTATATAGCCTAAAAGCTTTTGAATCGAAAAGTTGTTTAGGCATTTCACCCTTAGAAACACTTTTAAAATAAGCCATATCTTTGGTGCTTATGAAAGCCTTCTATTTGTAAATAACAAATTATAAATTCAATCTACATCCTTATATCATATTACTTTATATAACAATGGGAGCTTTTAACTTGTTTAGTCAACCAAATTTAAAAGTTTTTTTAAAATCAAAAAACATTTTTTCATACACTATCCAAACATTAATTAAAAAGCTCTAACTATTGCCTTTTTTCTTTCAATGCTTAAAAACAAAAACACAAGCTATCCCAAACAGTCCCAATTTAACCTAAACATTTAAGTGCAATAGTATAAAACCCTCACGTGTTACAATGCCAAAAAAAAATATGCTACCAAACTCTTACATACTATAGTATATTTAATCAATTAATTCAAACCAACGCTCTCAAACACATTGTTCAACTGGTTTGGTGTTTCTTGCTCTTGAATCACCGAGGTTACCAGAGGTTCTACCATAGAACAGAATTTAAATAGCACGAAAGTTGTCAATTTGACAGCTTATCGAACATTACACATTAAAATATATATATACACACACTATACACCATCAAGGTAGGTAGCACCCTTTCTATTTTCACTTCACCGTAAAAGATGGGGTACATTTCATGATAAGGTCCCACAATTACGTGACCCATATATTTCCCAATACATTTACACCAAGAAACGAATGTTGTAGTCTTAGTTCAAGTAGCGTCTGCAATTTTTTGAATTGCAAAAACATGGTATCTTCTTACCTTCATCCTCATGGTTAAAATGGTAGTCGTATGTAATCTCTTCTCCGGGAAATATGTCTCTTTCCGCAAAAAAGACAACCTGTAAACCGGGGAAAGAAAGAAAAAATGGTAGAGGAAAACAGACGTGTACAAGAATATAATGCATGCTTAAAAGGAAATACAGAACTTACCTTCTTTTCATTCCTCACGGATATCACTTTGGCTACGCAATTGGGCTGATCATGCAAATCAAAAAACACAAAAAACAAGAAAAATGAGTTGAAGCATATAATGGAAGGAAAAATAGAACATTTAGTATGTATATTACTAAATCAAAGTCAGAGATGCGTAATGAATAAATAAATAAATCAATCTTGCTAACATACAAGAGGTTGATGACCATAAAAAGAAAGGGAAGTGGTTTAATGTTCATTTGATGTGGTTAAATCTAAACGAAAGTTGGATCGTGTACAACTTTGTTATAACCTATTGGACAATGAAAGATGCTAGTTGTCACCAGTGGTGATGATCACCAACTGGTTTTTGCAGGCCCTTGATCATGTATCATAATCAGTGGGTTCTAGAGTTGACACGTGAAATTATAATTCATTAAAAAGGTACAGAGATGACCAGGTGATATATAAAATCACCCATAGGAAATTCGGATAATACATGTTTAACGAGACAATTATTAAACTCAATCAAGAAGAGCAACATTACCAGACAGGAATGGTTAACAAAGCGAGCAATTCCTCCTTTGCGCGTAGCATCAATAATATGCTCTTTATCTATCCTGAAAAAGTAGCAAGCACTTTTATACTGGAGTTTTCTACCCGATTGATATTCATTTTCCCTCTTATCCGCAAGGCGTTGCCCCACAATCTCGCCAACATACTCGACAACCTACAAAGGATACAAATACATCGTGTTTGCAGTTAGGCTGAAATAAAAAAAATTTAAAAAAGCACCATATATTCAGCTACATTAATGGTCCAGCAATGTCATAGATATAAGAATATCATACCATTTCACCGCGGGATATGAACCGAGATGTATAAAGGCCAAGTGCATGTATGCCAGACTTATAAACCACCAGATGTTTCCAAGCCCTTCCTTGTTTGTAACGAGCATATTCCTTCTGCCATTGATAGCAAAAGCAACATGGCATAACAGCTATAACATGGATTGAATCTAATTAATGCAGTTCTCTGATAAAATAATGAACGAAACTAAAAAAAGAAACTTTTAACAGGAATTGGAAAGCTCATATTTCCGTCTCAGAATTCCTCCAAAACTTTCTCAAAACAAAGAACAAGAAGCCGATGGTAGAGTTCAGCATTTATGTGCAGGAATCTTGTTCAATTGTAAGCAACTGTACATGCTGATATTGGATCACACTCCAGGTTTCTACAACTCACATTCCTGTGAACACGTGTAGTTGGGGCAGAGTATAAAAAAACTTTAACATACCCGACAATCATGTTCAATTTCTGATGTGGGAACTTTAGGAACCCCCTGTATGCATGATTTCTGCCCATTAATGTGAATCCAAGCATTTAACTGCTCCTGAGGAACATGGCATCCAACTTTGCCCGTCAATTGACGGTAATTATGCCAGAAGCCATCACGTTTATGGTCCTTGTAACCCTGCAGATAAACAAAAGAACAAAGAAAAGGCATAAATCAATCCATTTCATTCTCAGTAACCCAGTGAATCCATAGTCCACCTTGAACACATGCAAGAAAATGATGTAACCTCAAACAATACTTAACAGACCTCAGTCCTAGCACATGTTATTTCCTCTACTGCTGAACCACCAGCTAACTTGTCATCTGGGTCAGAATCAGACACACACATTGGATGTGCAGCATGAAGTGCACATCTTCCGTAAAAGCCAACATTCTCGTTGTCAATACCTTCAACCTCACTTTGTAACAGACCCTGTAACCAAGATGGTAGGCATGAAAGACCAATGAAAAACAAAGGTCATAAGGGCTGTAGGAACAAAAAGGCAATAAAAGTTGTTTGCTTTCTTTAAACGTGACAAGAGTAGAAACCTTCTGATGAGCACACCAGGGATGAAACCGCACAGAACAGTTTAGAACCCTGCACTTTATACATGAGCCACCAGGACGACTACAGATAGAACAAACCTGGAGAAGGAATAAAAGGAATTAGAATGTGAGCTTACTCTGTAACTTTAACTCGGTGACAACAAAATTGAAGAGTAATTATGACATTTCTAAATTATAAAGAAAAAAATGTTTTTACCAAAATTATCCACAATTGGAAATAGCAGAGAGTTCATAACTTCATGTTTTATATCAGTTCTATAACGTATTAAACTATTTACTATAGGTACTTGCTTAAACTTAAATATCATTTTGTTACTTACCACATCTGCTCTGGGACGTGGAGCACCAGATACATCAAAAGCACCCATAGTGTCAACATTTGGGCAACGAGTTCCAGGAGTCCAAAGCCCACAAACCATATGAACCCACTGCTTAGTTGTTGAATCAAGAAATCCTGCCGTGATACTGTTATCCACCTTTAACTTACTAACACAAAGGGAGTTCTGCAAAACATCCAGGGTGTATGGAATATCCAATTTGCAGACAGCAGATGGTTCGACATTTTCAGGTTGACACATAGGGAATGGGGTACCTTCTTCACATGTATGAGCAAAGGAATTCAACCTGCCCAGTGAACTTTCCAAAGCTTTGACAGACAAAGCCTTGCATTCTGTTTCAACATTCCAAACTCTCAAGAGGCTTTTGACAATTGTGCGACTCCGCAATGCTTGAGTCATTGCACCACCTCCATAGCCACAGAGAACACAAACCTACATACAGAAATAAAACGTAAATTCATCAGAGCATCAAAAGGTTGATGGGTGGAGAAGAAGGAGACAACATGGTAAACATATTATCAGAACCCGACTTGCAGGTAACCCCTGTTCTTTTATTCTTTTATAAAAATTCATATGCTTATCCCAAAAAAATAATTCTCCCTACTGTCAACGGCCTTTTTTTTCCTACTTCAACTTCTTTAAAATTTTATGTTGCCCACAAACATATATTTTGACTTTTTTCACAACAACATTGGGCTTAATACCATTAAATAACAGAAGAAAGAGATTATAAGAAGCGAAGAGGTTAAAGTAACCAATCATGAGGGAAAGTAATCCAACCTAAGAAATAAAAAGACTAGCATATCAAAGGCACACAATTGAAAGAAATAAAACACAGTCGCTTACAATGTTTCTTGAACTTGTCCGACATGGTCTGCAATACCAATGGCCTTTAGGTACTCTGTACACACCGTAGCAAGCTTGATGCACCTGCAATTCATAAACCAACGAATATCATCTAATGTTTATAAAGAAACTACAAAGGAACTCTCTGGTTGAACAATGTCTTAGTAGCCACGTACTTTGATTAAACATCTATTGCACTCCAGTAAATTATTAATTTCATCTTTATTTGAGCTACCACAGACACAGCAGAATGAATCTGAACCCAGAAGAGATGAGCATGTTTGCTCTTGAGATCTGCATTAATTTGTTAAACGAGAAATACTCACAATAAGCTACCAACTTGCTATAGTTCAAATATAAGCCAAACTGTGCGGTAACCACCAACCAGAACACAAAAACTCTCATGATCATGTCCTTCAAGAAATACACAAGACAACCCTATAATTCCATTTCCCAACTTACTTTTCAGCCACTTCGCAGAATCCATGCCTCCTATCTTCATTACTCCTTAAAATTGTACCTTTTGTGACTTCTAGAGTGCATTTTGATATCTTTGAAAGAGAGAATGTTTTGTGACGAGGATCCCCTCCTGAGGATGAACAAATGTATTGTTCAAGGTTAAAAAAAATACCAAAAAACATGAAAACTTAAAGTGAGAGGCAAACAGAAACAGGCATGCATCATGCAGCAAATAGCTGAAGAGAGTTTTGAACCGACTGATATTGAAGTCAGTTCTAAACAGTAAGGCACCAGTTGTTCTTCAAGCAATCGGTATGTCATTGATTAATCCAATAGCCGCAAGTGCTACATAGGGAGTTAGCATCCTGTTGAATTGTTGCCACCTCTAAGCCACAGCAGCAACATTGAGCCACTTTTTCACACTATGAATTTCTTTTCCTCTCTCTCTCTCTCTCTCATCCTGTTTAATTGTTGCCACCTCTAAGCCACTGCAGCGACATTTAGCCACTTTTTCACACAATATGAATTTCTTTTTCCTCTCTCTCTCTCTCTCTCTCACACACACACACACACAAAATTACGTGCAAGACTGAAAAAATAAAAAATTTAAAAAATAAAAAGAAAAAAGATACCAAAGCATGTGCATGTTTACCATCAGTTGTCAGCTTATTAATGCTGCGCTTGCGAATTTCCTTAGATTTTGGCTTCAACCGAGCATGAGCAATGCTATCTTCTTTAATACTATCTTTCTTGCAATCATGTGTCTCTATCTCCAACATGGACAAATCTTCAGCAAACTTATTATCTCTGCCGGAGCCTCTATTCTTTATTTTCTCCGAGGAAGTTTCATTATTGATTGTACCACAAACTGCAGCTTTGTAGCATCTGCTTTCCTTCTCAATCTTTAATTGGTGGAATCCATTACAGAATCCATCGGCTCCATCACTGTGGGTCTTCTTCATACCTCTCGTGTTAGCAAATGAAGGCTTGTCATTCTTGGGAAGTGTGCACCTTCTGGCTAATTTAAGAACCCTACTGAGAGGAACAATTTTTGCTGGTTTTGACATATTTCCAACCAATTTCCCATCAGATAGTTCTCCATATTTCCCACATATTATTGGCCTAGACTTGCAATGACGATTGCTGGCCTGGCAGTTGAGAGATGACTTTAGACTAACTGTTGAATTACGTTTATGCTTTGTTCTAGAGCCACCACGAGTTTGCTCCTGAGTTACACCCTGCCCAAAAGAGGTAGAAGTGCAATCCTTTTTGCATCTCTTTCCACCTAATATTTCAGGAGTTTCACAACGTCTAGCACCAGCTTTAAAATCAATCGAACATGCTTCTTTCCCCTCTTTGTCATTATAAATTTTGTATATGTCTCTTTTACGAGAAGGTTTCTTCATGGAAGACATCATAGACAATCTATGTTCAGAATTCTGCTGATTAGCTTCTTCGTTACTCTCATCATGCACTAGAGAAAAACAATCCATGTTCTTCTTCCGCTTTTCTGAGCATCTATTAAACTTATTGGAAAGATTCTCCTTGTCTTGGAGGGAGATTCCGGTTTGGATTTGCTTTCGACCTTTTTTCCATGTCAAAGAATTTAAGAGCTTAAGCTCATCAAGAAGACTTCTTGACGACTTATGGTTTGCATTCTTGGAAGACCCACATTCTTTAAAGCTAGTCTTACTATTATCACCAAGAAACTCTTCACTTCTTTCACTTGCATGTGCATCATCTGATGACCAGCATTTGTCTATGCCTGATCCTTCATCAAGTACAAAATTGCTAACACACCCAGCATTTCCAGCATCAGCAAAAGAGTAATCCATCTTGTTAACTTCAACTGACAACTCAGTAATTGCAGGGGCAGAAGATCCAGAGGAGATATTTAAAGTGTCATTCTCTTTAAAGGAGTCCTTTGTCTGCATGGTAACGTTAATGCATTCGGCAGAAGTATCTCTATACATCACAGTGGAAACCTTTTTCACCTTGCTTGGAACATCTCTCCACTGGGAGGCATGACTGGAAATGTTGTTGGGTAGTTTCTCATATAATTTTCCTCCTTGATCCAAAGAAATAATTTCATCGTTTGGAACAATATGATTTTTAGCAAACTTTGAACCAAATATTACAGATGCTTCACCATTAACCAATCCTCTTTGTTCCTTTAAGGCGATGGGAAAGCTCCCAACTGTTGACTCCAAATTCTTAAAACAATTTGCATGGCCTGAGCAATTGCAACTGTGCTGGGAACATACAGAAGGTATTCTGCAGCATTTTTCAAATTCAGTTGGTCCAGCAATGTTCTTCTCGCTTCTACCATGTCTCAAAAAAAAAAATCAGACTCAAACAAGCTAATATGGTCCTTTAATTGAAGAAGATATGCTGCAGAATCAATAAAGTAAGATAGACCAACCTGATCAACAACTGCTCACGAGAACGTTGACCCTGGACAGCAACTTCTTTAGGATGTATTGGAATTCCTCTTATGAGTGCTGACAAATCACAGCAGCCATTGCCTATCAAAAAATCACAGCAGCCATTCATGTCTGCTCCAACACAATTATTATGAATATTCCAGAGTGCAACAATACAAATAAGATAACGGTTTAAGCGAATTTTTTTAATAAGCAGTCAAAAACAACTGTGAACTTGCCAATCACAGAACTTACTCATAGCACAAGCTAGGCATGCTCTTGCAGTGGCTTCAGAAGCTTCCATACTACTGGTTGGACCAGGTCCATTACATTGTTTGCCAGGTGCTGAAGACTCAGCAAGAGAATGATGTGAATAAGAAATACCATCACATCGTCCTCCCCGTTTGTTCATTCCAAAAGAAGAAAAGGCATGTTGTTGCTTAGATGACTCCAGTATTTGCCTCAGGGCAAGCATTCTCAAATTATCATCAAGGAGATGAGGGCTAACACCAGTGGTCTCTTCTCTATGCAAATTTGGAGTCTGATCTAACAAATAAGTTGATGATGCCAAAGGAAGGCCCTTTGTAGCTACTTGTGCTGGTAAAACTATCCCAGATCCGACAGAAGAAGCAAAAGGATCTCTGAATGACATGATCAACATGTAGACTACTTCCAAATGGAGGAATATTCTCAGGATAGTTAGATAGTTTACTGGCTTCAGGTGTCTCAAGTGGTAGAGTGGACCACTGATATAAGTCGCAGCTGCTTCCTTGAGATGCTGAAAAATGAGGACAAGAGGTTGAAAACTCACATTCCTTGTGAATTCTGCTCCCTGAATCTTTCAAGGGGTAAGATCCATCTGTAACAAGTTTCACCCCTTTACCCTTGCCAATTAGTCCATGGGAACTAATTTCATAAATGTTTAATTGCTTTTCTAAGCCATTTCCCTTGTTCCACGGAGCATTAGATGAATCACACTTGGCAAGACAAGGTTCATAATACCGTGAGGGGGGTGCAGTGTGCTCTAAGCAATTGAGAATAGTGTCGTTAGGCTTTATCTGCACACTGTTCTTAGCTACCAAGTTGAAATTGGTTGGTGGAACCACTGCACTCTGCGCCAGGTTGCCTCTGGATTTTTCTAGTATAGCAGCATTGTTGATATTACTAACTGCAAATCCATTGTTCCCAAGGTTCAAGTGGCTTTGTTCTCTAATTGTGTTGGGACTACATGAGCCAGTAGCAAAATAGAGAGACTGCGCAAGTTCCACCTTTCCCCTGCAGTCTGCAGTTGCAGCAAAGTTACAAAAGTATTTGTCACACAGTTGCTTAAACAAATTAAGAAAGCAAAAATGGAAATAAAGGAATAACGCATACAAGATAGAAAATGAAATTTGTTTACAGAAGACATCTTAACGCACTATTGTGTATCATCTGCTCAGAGAAGGCCAACTTTGATGGATTTACAACTGTGTCTAATAGATATGGTCCCAGTGCTGGTCGATCTGAAACTTTTGAATTTTGCCTTGATTGATACGGTTGCCCAAGCTTCAACTCAATATTTGAAGAAGCAACATCCCTGCCCACAAAAATGCTATTTGGTGCATTTTTAAACATGGTGAAATCAGACTTTTGACCCATGGTTCTTAAATCCTGCATGGAAGGATGGGTAATGGACAAATCTCCATTCTTCAAAATAATATCATTATAAGCAGAAATGGACTCACAACCATCACGTAGACCACTACCAACAGATTTGGATATTGCTGAATCCATTACTCGGGAACCTATTGTAGGATGTATTTGGCTCTGTGAAGTGCCAATTAAACTCTTGAGAGGTATATTGTGACCCCCTTGAGCATCCCTCTTCTGTTTATTTTGTGATGAATCAATAACCACATTCTGGTCCGTGCGAAGGTTCAATACCATAACATTATCTGAAAGTTGTCCAGACCTTGATAAACCTTCAGATGAATGAGCCAAAGGGGAAATGTTAGGCAAAGTCGTTCTAGATTTCACCAAACTAGAAGTTGCTGATAATCCTTCCGGCCAGTCCCAATCACTTTGGTCTTCTGGAACCCTAATCTAAAGCATCATAAAAACGTCACCATCCAGTGTTCTCGTTGCTTCAAAACACATGCAAATGAAAAATTCAATTTTTGATTTAAATGACAAACAAAATTTATATAGAAACTTAACTATAAAAAACTAATTGCTCATGTTGAATACATAATCCTAAGAAACTTGACACAAAAGAAACCCTCATGCTCATTCCACACTCTTTCACCACCCAAGCCAAGAGCCCAAGAGCCAGAAGGGAAGAAAGGGAATCTATATCATGGAAAGACCAAACAATTCTCTGTAAAACCTACATAATTAGCATTTTATACTTGAGAAATGAAAAAAGATTAAAAATAAAAGAAATAGGAGTAATAGTGGTCTCATACGACCTTTGCTAGTGCCTTCAAGAAAGTAGATGCATCATTTGTTACAATGAGCAAAAGGAACCAAATATTTCAAGAACTCATTTTCTGGAATGCAATACATACATTCATACATGCATACATACATGTATATACTACATATATACATATAGATAACAAATTGCAGCATATTCCCATGCTTTCACAAACATGCTCGTGCACGCACCGGATATTCATAGGCCTTTCAAATAATATGCAAAAGGAACATGCAGCAAAAGTATTTCATTATAACATAGAAACCATACCCCAAACTTCTGAAAATACAGCTTCCGCCACTGAGCAATGGTTTCACCATTGTCCATACGAACAGCATCCCCAGGGTTAACACCACATAATCCTAAATGCTACAAGAAAAAAACAGTTCGATCAATTATAGTGCCTAAGCTTAAATGAGATTGAATAAAGCCAAAGCTTCTTAGAAGCATTAAAATCACAAACCAACCTCACAAAATTTTAAGACAGACATGTGAAGACTATGACACGAGCAAACAATACCAAGAAGTCCTGTACTGCTGATAAGTAGAAATCCACCTATTTGAAAGATAAAACAACAATCAAACATCAGAAAGTACCATGTAAATAGTGCAACCTCTAAGTAATAAATAACCAAAGGGTTGATGCACTCACCAGTACCCGAGCAAAAAACTCGAGGACAGTCGCTCAAAAAATTAGATGATGGATTAGAATTAGAAGAATTTTCTTGTACAGACTTCATTTGTGATGTTTGCACTTTTGTGCTAGAGAGCTTCCCTGTATTTGGAGGGACTGCACCATGCCATTCCACATTTAAAGATAAGGAATCCTTTGCCTTCACAGTCCCAGGGACCATGCAGTGGATAGCTGTGGTTTCCAGGTCTGGACTCCGAAAGCCAGGCAGAACAGCATTGGTACTACAGTTAGAACCCTCTACTGCCCTTGTTGAGTTAGAGGGACAAAAAACTGCTCCACGTTGCAGGTTTTGCTCACTAGTATATTCTAATGGTGACCCACTAAATCGCAATGGCATCCCATTTCCAGTAGCATTGACAACAATGCTATCACCATCACTCGTAAGTTTTGAATTTGATAATTCCTTAAAATCACACTGCAAGAGAGAAGGTGGCCCAGATAGGAGAGCCAGAAAAGAATTTCCAGGGTTGAGATGGCATGATTTTTGAGAGCTTAAATCTGGATAATTAGGAAGCAGGGGATCTTGCACCGTCCCAAGTACTTTTAGCCTTAAATCACATGGATCATGTGAATAAGAGTAACATCCTGCATTCCTCTCGGTCTGTATTTAAAACGAAAATCACAACTCGGGTAAGAATATGGCTTAAACGTGAAAATGAATGGCCATGACAGACAAGAATGATAACTATATAACCAAAAAAAAAAAAAGGGGAAAGAGAAACGTCCACAACTTTGAAACTCGTATTCCATTTTGCAGAAAGAAATTACAGAAATTGGGCTTTTTCTTTTTCAACCTACTTGATGTATAGAACAACTAGCCAACAGAATGGAGATGTCCCCACATCACATGCAAGAAAATCAGGCAATAAGGTAATAGACGTCCAAATTATGTACAAAAATGAAGGCTTTCACAAAGAGCACTATATTTTGCCAGTTGCAACTAAGGAGAGATGAAAGCACGCCCACAACCTTCTTGTCTTTCCCTTGCAGCACAGGGGGTATCCTCAGGTCCTTTAGAAAAATTTGAAGTGACATATGGCATTACCAACTTAAGCTTTAGTCCAAAAGAACTCTTTTTAAAAAAAAAAAAATAGGAGCTACCACGTCTATTTAAGAGTTTATAAACTAAAAGAAGACTCGTCTCATACTTTAGAAACGTCCCAGAACACTAATCCAGTATTCTTTCCCTCAAGCTATGAAAACCTTCGGAATCCTGAGCAATGCTAGAAGATTAAAATAATTACATATTAACACGCAGATGCCAATCATATAAGTACGAGGAAAAAGAAGACAATCGAATATTACTGTCTACCAACAATGATGAACATAAAACAAAACGATAGTACAATCAACTCGGCCTCTCGACAAATATCATACTGCATTAATCTATCCTTATCCTCTGCAACATTTTTCCTGTACTTCACGAAATACACTTCTCGAAAACGCTTTAATTTTAGACGAAGCACATGCAAAACGATCATCAAAGACAAAAGCGGGAAATGAAAAAAGAAGAAAGCAGCCATGGGAGCAAGTACCTGATTCCGGAGCTCCTGAGACGACGAGGAAGCCACGGACGGAGCCGAAGACTGCAATGTCGAACCGCATTTGACCTGCCACGAGTTCTCCATCTCTCTCTCTCTCTATATGAGCTCCAAAAACCCTAATCTCCCTCCACTGAAACCATCAAACACACCATAGAAAACTCCCCTGGAGGGAAAATCAACTGTCAAACCGCATTTCGTTTTCGCAATTCGCATTACTTCAGACACCGAGAAATGCCATCAACAATCTCATCCGCTTTTCGGTCCCAATAAAGCAAAAAGGAGAGAGGATCTCTCTGGTTTCCAACAGAGAGCGAGGGCCGATGATGCTGTTTCCGTTCTAGAGAGCGAGTTGCAGAGAAACAATGGTTTTAGAGAGAGAGTAACGAGTGTAGTATTTCGAGGCGAGGGCTGAAGGGACACTGACATGGACGTGTTCACGAGTGTAGTGGATTGGGCCTCGGAATCACAACCGTCGGATGCGCCAGTTGGTGATCGAGGGCGATTCTGGGCCGTCTATTGTGAATACAGCTTGGCCTCGCTGCGCTTGGCTTTTTTGCTTGGGAAAGTGAAACTGTTGGTGAGAGAAAACTGTACCGTCACAAGCATCCATTAAGACAATGCGTTGAGGGTGGGGCCCACGTTGTTGCTTCCGATGGAGCTTGAGGATGTTGCGTGGCGTGACTTAATTGGTTTGTGCGAAGAGTGAGTGATGGAACTGGTAGGGCCCACCAAAACAAAAGATCTGTTGTTTGGATCATGGGGAGCATATTCTAGTGGAAGAACAATGATTTTTTTTCCCTCCGATTTTGGGCAGCCAATTCCTCTTCCGGATAGTGATTTTCTTTTTCTTTTTCTTTTTTTTTTTTTGGTTTTGCTTTCCAGTATCCTATATAATAATGTTTGGAAGTTGTAGGAACAACGGTGAACGGTTTGATTCTGTACTAGAGTCAACCAACCCAAATGCTGCTAAACAAGCAAATCCAATGCTTTTTTGTTTACCTTGTTAAGAGGCTAGAGTAACCACATGAATGTCGATCTGGTGTAAGAGTGATATAACCCTTATTTATATAAATAGTTTTCTTTTAAAACTTATCTTGTGTAAATGTTACAAATGTTCAAGTGTAGTACAAATTAAACATGAAATAGAAATAACAGTGTGCTACATTTTCGTTTCATTTTTTGTGTAAAAAGCACACTTATTTAGTCAATTGAACAATAATATACTAAAAAAATTGTTAAAACTAATGACTTGTTTTTTAAGCATACCACAAATTTACTTTATGAGTAAAAACATACTAATTTAACAATGGAAACAATAATGAATTGAAAATAAAAACTTATCCCTTTTAAAGCATAAGTTTTAAAAATATAACATAGTATGTAATTTTCTCATCATTTCTCTCAAAAAGTGTAATTAAAATAAGAGAAAGTTGTAATTAAAATAAGAGACGCAATTCATCAAGAATCGGACTGAAGAGTTTATCTCAAGGTTTACTCATCGAGGACTTTATTTTGAAGGGAGGAGACAAAATTTTAAAGCTAATTAAAAATGGATAAAACAAAATAATTAAAATTACTTTGCAAGAAGCGTTATGTGAAGTATTTATCGAGCAAAAAAGGTTAAATGAAAAATCATAATAACAAGATACCCCCACCGAATGGGGGAAAAAGCACAGTTGAATGAAAAGAATCTGCAACAGTACCAAAACTTTAAAGGGCCATACGACTTTTTTCAGCAGCATATTTTACTGATCTGTGAGATTTACTTTTGTGTTTGTTTAGAAGTGAGAAGGGGTACATATGCTCTATTATGAAAAACTTAGAACATTCGTGTCACCAAATTCTTCATGCTGAAATTGATTAAATGGGCATCTATTATAATTTTCTCTTTCTTTTATGTTTATAGAGTCCATCGTACAGGAGAAAAGTTTAAACTAATAGTTTGAATCATTTTTGTTTTTTGATTCAAAACACTATAATGATTAACAGCTTTATATTATAATTATTTTTTACTATATATTTAACTATTTTTTATTTTACATTATAGCCGTTAAATGCTTACTAAGTGAACAATAACCGTGCCAAACATAAGGTTTATCTTTATTATAACTGTATTTTATTTTACGTTATAACCGCTAAAAACTTACTAAGTGAACAACAACCGTGCCAAACATAAGGTTTGTCTTTATTTTATGTTATTTTATTGTTGGAAACAGCATCTAGTGAAGTTGTAGGATATTTTAAGCACATGTGAAGGTGGGTCTATGATATATCCCCAATTAGGCCGAAGTGAAGCTTTCTGTTCTCACAGCAAAAAGTGAGACTAGATTGGACCAGCCCATAAAGTGTGGAAGGAATCAGTCCTATCCACTTGTTCCTCTCAAAAGGCTACTCGTTCCATACTTGCCATAGTAAATTACAAATCTATGGGTCTATCCTACTCGTTCCATAATTGCCATGGTATGTTACAAATCTATGGGAAGAAAAGATATGGAAGCTGATGCTCAGTATGAGAAGAGGGATGGAGAGTGAAGAGAGTTAGAAGACAAGGAATATGAAAGATGAGAAGAATTGTAAGGTCCGTTTAGTTCGTTTAATCAGAAATATGTGGTTTTGATTTTTTTTTTTAGTTTAAAATATGTGGTTATAAAATAGGTTTAAAAAATTAAAAGCAATGGTTTTTTTTAATTGAGGCCTTTGTTTTTTAGTCTAAACTGTTAAATCAAGGATTCAAAGTCAAACCAAAAGCTATATTTTTTTTTTTCCTTTTTTCTAAATGCTATCTCGTGGGAAATTTTGGATCAAACTATTTGAACCATTAAACCAAATAGGTAGTGACCTTTTTGAGAGTATTTGAAAATCAAGTTCAAACTACTAAAGTATAAAGCTTAGAGTGTAAAGTTCTCATATGTCACAATATTTAAGTTCTAACTACAAGTTCAAACACTTAATGTTGGAATTGGTGCTTATGTAGCATAGTGTAAATTCCACGTTGCCATTATAAGATGTAAATTGTTGCATAATTAATAAAATAAAAAAAAATTATTCTCCTATATGTATATCTTATTGAATATATACATATGTAAATATCATAAAGGATCCAATACTTGTAAAAGCATATAATCATGTATATGAAGTGTTCATAATACAAAGGATGTGATTTTGTGTACTAATTATAAACTTTGGTTTACAATCAGTAGATTAAAGCTAGACACTTTATCTTACTAAAGCTTGTGACGTCATCTATTCCCAGCTTGGTGGAATGATCTTATCCAGATTATAGTAATGTGATGATTACTAGATAGAGACATTCGTGTGTTTGGAACATATTAAACTTAGACTAAAATATAATTTAAGTTCTTGTGTAATTCCGTAACAAGAAATTAGAATTCTATCACTTTGATCATTTTATGGATCTTACCTTAATTCTGAGGTGATTAATGGACTCACATCTATTTAGTATGTCTTTTTGTTGCCAATAAGTGAGATCTATAACATTCATGATCAATAACTTAGTATATCGAAGGCATACTAATATAGGTAGCTGAAAACACTCTTCACAAATATGGAATCTACAGTTTCTACATGATAGGATGATGAGATAATATTCCCATGAGTATTAGTTTAGGAACTTTGGTGAAAAATGCTTGCTATTTGATACGGGATATCAAATATTACCTAAATCCTTATTTAAAAGTTGTTCATAAATAGGTCACTCGTTAGAGAATTAACAGAAACTCATAAATAAAGATAAAATTAGAGAGGTTGTATGGAAATCTATAAATTTAACTTTAATTATGATATTATTGTGAAGGATATTATCACATGAAAAATGATTATATCAATAGATGACCTTTTTGATGACATTTATGTTTAAGGTTCTATATAATTTAAGAGTAGAACCTTAGTTTCCGATAGTAGCGTAAACTAGAGTTAATAATTATTATTAATTTATTCATGAGATAATTAAATTATAAATAATTATTAGATCTTAAATTATATATGTCCATTGGGCCCCCTTGCTAGCTCCATAATATTATTTCAAATGGATTGGTATAAATTTTCTTTAATTTTGTCATCAGGGGTAAAATTTGTAATTTCGCACAGTAGTCCACCAGGACTATGTGTGGTGCCACATGCTAAACTCTAGGAGTCCAATGTGGCATTACATCTTTGATTTTAAGTTTCAAATAGATCACCTGTAATCTATTTGTTATCTTGTAGCAAATAAAAATCTTTTTCAATAGTTAAAAATAGATTCTGCAAATAATTCTTTGAATTATGAGATAATTGAAAAAATTGAAAAAATCATGAAAGATGTTTATTTTAAAATTTAAAACAAATAAAATTTCAGCTTAAACTAAAATTAGATTTTAGAAAGATACTAGATGGATGCAGAATCACACAACTGGAGGTGGTTATGACACGTGTCACACCACTATTGGAACCTACAAATCATGCCTACCGCATTGGGAGTTGGCATGATCTACTCAAAATTCTTGGAGGATTCTGTTTCAAATTTCATGACTCTGTGTATGCCTATAAATAAACCTTGAAGGTTTTATGTTCACTAGACTTTTCTTTCTAGTATTCTTTAAGCTTTCCCCTTTAGAGTTAAAGAACCTTTGTTGAGAAAATTGGAAGGAAATCATTCAAGAGATCTCACTGATGCTTACACACTAGTTAATCTAAAAAGAAGAGAATAACGAGAAAGATTTAAAGGTTTTGAAACGCTTGATTATCTAGAACCATTGTCAAACCCGTATTATTCAATTATTGTATATAGTATTATTCAATGATTACCTCCTCATCGGTAAAGGTGATCGGGACATCCTGTTGTCGGCAGTTTGTGTTGATATGCTCGGACATGTTCATGAGGTCACCCCTGTCGATTAGCCGAGCTTCCCAAGCATAAGCGTGCCGCCCACTCGAAATGTCTCTGGTAACAGACCCTCTAAAAAATTATATGAATAATATTCGGGGGTTTCGAGATGTTTTCACTTTCATTGCGTGGGCAGTTCTGCATATCCCGGGTCGGCTGGTTCTCTCTCCTGGGCGTGGAGCCTAGAGTTAGGATTTGCTCCATGAACTCACGTAAATGCCCGTTTCAGACCAGCCTCTCGACCTGGTCCTTAAGCTGGATGCAATCGCAATTATTATGTCCCATATCTTTGTGGAAGTTGCAATACTTATTCTGGTCCCGCTTCACCTTACTACACTTCAGCTTGGGTGGGTCGATTAGTAGGTTCCTTTGCTCACCTAGGCAAGCACCTCATCAATACTTGGGACTAGAGGCGTATAGCCCTATAACTTCCCGGTCGGCACCTTCGGCTTCTTGGTTTTCTTCTTTTTCTTCCTCTTCTTGTTCTGCTCAACACCTGGCTGCTCGGGCATCGACTTTTGCCTATTCTCCTTCTTGTTGTCGCCGCTGCTGCCTTCTTCTCAGCGGCCCTTCATGTACTCAGCTGCATCGGCATACCTCTATGCATAGCCAAGTATCTAAAAAAAAAAAGCTCGGCTGCTTGAAAGCCAGCGACCATGTCATTTTCTCGTTTCAAAGACCCACGATAAAGGAGTGCTTTAGGGTCTCGTCTTCGACGTGTTTGACCTCGAGCACTGCTCGGGTGAACTGATTAATGTAGTTCATAACATTCCCATCTCCCTACTTAATAGCACAGAGATGAGTTATTTCCTTTCTCCTCATCTTTGTTGTAGAGAAGGCAATAGAGAATGCATTAGAGAGCTGGCAGAATGAAGTAATTATGGCTTGTTCCAAGCACCAGAACCATTGTCGAGCCAGTCCGATCAGTATCAAGGAAAAGGCCTTGCACATGGCTACATCGCATTCTGTAGAGGCATGTGTCCTTGGTATAGTTCGATGTGCTCGTCAGCGTCGACGGTTCCGTCATAGGCCTTGATCTATGGGACTTTGAATTTCGGTGGCATAGGGGCCCGCATGATGGTGTCAGTGAACGACGAATCTAATGCGCCGATGTTGTTTAGCCCGAACTGGTTGTTGCGAATCTCGTTAATCAAGTGCTACAACTCTCGGACATGGCGGCTGTTGGTATCTTCGGGCAATTCCACCCGATAAGGTGCTCCGCCCTCAACCCTGTCGCTAGCCCTGGGTCGACAATCTTGTTGTACTTTGCCTTATCGCTTGAGCCAATCAAAGACTGAGGCTCGGGAGCCCTGTGATGATTGGGCCCGAGCCTCCTACAGCCTAGTCGACCCTCTTGAACCTAACCTGTTATTAGCCGAGGCCGCTCGAGTGGACCGCCTGGAATGTTTGAAGTCAGCTTCATTGAAGTCTGCGACTCCTTGTCCTATTCGACCCCTGGCTTGGTCAGTCGGGGCTAGAGGAAGAAGGACTGGTGCCGGCTGATGCTGTGCTTGCTGTTATGCGAGCTGTTGCATGAGTATCTGCACAACATTGATGAGTTCTCGGATCGGGTCCTGGGCGACCGAGTCATTATCTTGATTGGCCTTCATTGTACTACCTTGGCCCCCTGGCCGAGATCTTGCTGCCCGAGGGTGTCCTCGTGGCCTGTTCAGGTTTTGCCGAGTTCGGGCTTTACCCGACCCCTCCTGTCGGGCACCCTCGTCCCAGGTGTTGCCTCATGTGACCATGCTTGGATCACGAGTTTAAGTTGTGGCTGATGATCTTAAATGAAGGCATAGGCGCCCTCCTTCTAGCATCAAAATATTGATGCTTACCAAGAAGCGGCAACGGATCAACACCACGTGCGACTACGCATGGTGGATGGCTCTTCCTTGCTCATCTCTGCCTGCATAGGCAGACCTACAACAAAAGGAGGGATGCTTCGAAGGTGAAGAGGAAACTAGTTAGGTAATAAACAAGGGCTCTCAGATGCCCAAGGCAGGTGCTGCTCGGCCAAGAACATGAGTTGGTTAGTTGGGAAGGAGCACGCTTGCTTGAGCTGTAATAAATGCACTCTATTTATAGGTTGCCACTTGAACCAGGTGTTAAGTGGGTTTTGCCCACGACCCATGTGTCACATCAAGGCGTGTCAGAAGGCAGAAGACAAGTGTCGTGCCTCCGTCGGTGGATTAGTTCCCATCCAACGGTTGGTCGTCCGCCATCTGTTGGCTAGGTGATGGCAAGTAGCAGCATGCTTGCAAGTTACAAAAATCCGACCTAAGCTAGTGTCTGACCCAAGAAGGCGACCATTCATGCCGCGGCCCGGAGGGCCCTTAAGAGCACCTCGGATAGACGATTCGAGCTAAATAGAGTTGGTTATATGCTCCCAATAGCTCATGCCGAGCAGGTTTGCTGACCACCTGAATAGGGTTCCTCGGTGGTGGCACCGAGCTCATCCCCAACAACACCTGCAACAGGCGCTGCTCTAGCAACAAAGTCTACTCCTCGCATAACTCCAGCAACTACTCCTTACACGACTCTAGCAACGACTCTATCCATGGGGCGACTTCGGCAACAACACCTGCTACTGGCGCTGCTCCGACGATGAAGCTTGCTCCTCGTGTGACTCTGGCGTCTACTCCCCTCGCATCTCCAACAACGACGCTGCTTCCCACATGACTCTAGCGACGACACGCCCGACAAGGAAGGCTGATGGAAAAACCATGGGTAAGAGAAACTAAGAAAAAAGAAGAAAAAAAACTATAGGATTTCATCCAAACAGGGGCAATTTTGAGATTTTAGTCAGTTGTACATAATAATTTAAATTAATTTGGTCTATTTACTAACTTTGTAAAACTTAGAGCTATTAATTTTTATTCATTAGATTTAGAATAAGTCCAAACCCAAAATACTTTCCTCGAAGCTTCCGTCCCGGCTGACTTTATACTTGTTTTGAATTTCAATTTCTTACTATTGCAACCAATTTGAATAATTCATTGTTTTTATCTTCATATTATATTTAGTTTCAAAATCTTAGCTTGTATGTAACTACACATTATTTAATGCATTCTCCTTTTTAAACAAGACTAGTTGAAACGTGCACTCCTCGCCTACGTATTTAAAATATTAAAAAATTAAAAAATAAAAATTAAGCGGACATGATTTAAAATAAAAAATGGGTTCAGGAAATTGTTAGGTTTTTGGTTAGCATAATTGACATGTAGTTATCGGGAAAAAATTAAAAGTGTCAAAATTTAAAAGATTTTGAAAGTTTAGGAGAATATATTTTTTAGAAAATCTATGAAAGAATGATAGATATAAAAAAAAAAAAAAAAAAGATAAAGATAAACTTGGAGAAAACAGAAGTAAATATTTGTCTTATACTTAGTAGATATATTTTTTAAATGTTTTTTAATTATCTTTTGGTTTTTCAAACTTTTTCTTTAACGTTTTTTTTTAAATAATACGGTAAGAGTTTTTCTTAATATACGAAATAATTGAAGAAAACGAATTTGACAATCTTAAAGTTTAAACCTTTTTTTGTAAACAGATTGCTTTATCTCTTATTCCGAGTTTGAATATGTTTGAAAGTGCAACTGTTTTTCTGTAAAAAGTACCAGAAGAATTCATGGATACAAACGTTGATGTGAGTGTGCTTTTTAGGAAATGAAAAAAAAAAAATGGTTTTAGAGTAAAAACTGCAACAATAGTTTTTGAAGTATGAATTTTCCAGCACCTTGAAGAGAGCCAATTTGGCATAAATGTTCTTAATTTTTAATTTGAAAAATATCTTTTAGATGTGTGAGACCGTTTTACTGTGTGTTTTCGGAAAAGTTACTTCAATTTTTAGGAGAAGAATTTGCAATTTTGAGAGAAGCCTTCTGCTGCAAATGAGACTCATGTGGAGCAAAAGTTAAAGATGAGTGGTGTTCGATGAACAAGCCATAAGAAGTATGTGATTTTAATTAGATTTGATAAATTGCTAAAAATAGATATTTCTATAAACCAATACAAACAAATTAGAAATTCAGAAAATAATGTAATAAACCACCTGCAATCAACACGAGTTAACCTAGAAACATGTCGTTTCCTTAGCAATTGCGAAATACAGACATAAAAATGGTGTCGTTTTCATACTAGTGTCGTCTTGACTCAATATAGAGAAGCATTATTTTGCGTGATTCATGTCGTTATTTACCCTCTAAAAAATGTTTCAGGAAAAAACAACATAAACGACACAACTAATATCAACATTAAAAGCTCATCAAGGCATTGCAGACAAGACTCCCATGACTTCTTGGATTCAGCACCAGCATCGTCGCCCATGATCAGAGCACGAAAGTATTCCCGATAGCGTTTGACGGATTTATCTACCCCATCTTTACCCCCATCTTTTTTTTATTGGACGGGTTGTAATATTTTCAAAATAAGTAAAAATAGTTTTATTTTAAAAAATAAAATTTTTAAAAAATTATACTAAAAGTGTTTTTAAAATTTTTTATCTTAAAAAATGTGTGAAAACACTTCTAATAATCCTAAGAACAAAAACAAACGGACGGTAACGTTGTTTCTTACGGTAACGTTGTTTCTTAAAACTTTGTCTTGTTAGTTTCCTTCTTAAGATCTCGTCATCTGTCCCAATGTCTTCACGTGTTGGTTTTTGGCATTGCGTGATTATTTGCAATCATAAACAGGTGTCCATTCAACTTGTTTTTCCATGTCATGTTGTTTCATGATTATATAGTTCTTACTTCAGTGAACCAATTGTAAGTTTTTCAAAATCTTACTTGTTGGCTTAAATGAGGTCAGCACCATGCTTATTTTTCTCTCTTCTTTTTTTTTCCCTGAGAGGCTAGTATTTTCTAAAGAAGAAAGAAAAGCTAAAACGACAAAATATTCAATAATAATAATTGAAGCTAGGCCATCTTCAATGTCCAATACCAAATATTACACATTAATAAAGAAATGGTCAAAAGTATCTGTCTGTCTCTATTCTCATAAAAGTCTCTCCGCTAAGGTTTCTTTTATTTCTCTACATCTTGCAACGCCCCCTCTCCTTGATGTCAGATTCCGGTGCCACCCCTAGGCAGTCTCCAACCTGAGAGTGGGAGGGGCATCCTGGTGTGACGGACATGGGTAACATCCAGTTGGCGAGAGTTCCACCTGCATGTCAGGGCCATAGAGGAGGTGGTCTTTTGGTGGTCCGTGGCTAGTTTTTGGGCGAAGTTCTGCTGTTGGGACGTAGCTGGTGCGGTTGCAAAGTGGTCATATCTAGTTTTTCTTGGCCCAGGAGGTGAGGGGAGGTGGTTCCTCATGTGAGGACCGGACCTGGGGAGGTCGATCTTCTCTTTGATGGTGTTTTTGCTCTTGGGGCTTAAAGGTTGTATCCGATGTCTCATGGTGGTGGCCAGTTTCTCTTCACTGGGGTGCGTGGCTGCCATGGTTGGAGGCATCCTGCTAGTTATGTTGGCAATGGTGTTGCTATGGATTTCAGCTTGGGATGGTGGTTGATGGGGTTGGACCACGTCTAACTCTCAGTTTTGGTTGTTGACGTCAATTGATCACTTGGTTATGTGTTGTCCTCGTTTCTTATAAGTCATTTTACAAGTTAGTTAAAACTAAAATTTTTAATTAAGAGTTATAGTATGTAAAAACTTCACACAATAGTAACTTTTTACTTTTTACTGTAGCTGGTAAGAGTTTTATACTATAGTTAGTTAAAACATTCCAAATACATGTTTAGTTATTTTTAATAAAGATATAGTTCCTATTTCGTGTTTATTTTGTTGTCTTGTTGTTTACTTAGTTTGTTTTATCTTTCGGTTTGGCCAGTTTGTCCTTCCTGCAAGAGCTTGTTATTTGCAGTGTGTGATTTGTTTTTGCATTGTGGTTGTAGCCTTTGTGCTACATTGTCCCGACCTATTATTTCAAATGTTCCTATCATTCAAATGTTTCCCGTCGCTCGTAACTAATTAAACACTAATTAAATAGTGTAATGTGTGCTTGTTTATTAGTGTGTCAAGCTGTTTTCCCTTTTTTCTTTGAGCCACTTACATGCATCTTTACCCTTCAGCATGAACGTAATTGCAGTA
Organism: Artocarpus heterophyllus; assembly: GCA_025403435.1. Classification (NCBI taxonomy): domain Eukaryota; kingdom Viridiplantae; phylum Streptophyta; class Magnoliopsida; order Rosales; family Moraceae; genus Artocarpus; species Artocarpus heterophyllus. The sequence continues at coordinate 12,455,754 of CM046333.1, forward strand.
GTGAAATTGGTCTGTATTGAGAGTTATGTTCTTTATTGCAATGTCTGTCGGCCTAACACATTTGTATTTCTCCCCTGTAGGAATGAAATTTATTCTTTCCAAAAAAAAAAAAAAAATACACTTGAAGCTGAGCTTAGCAAACCCAAATGACAGATTTTGGAAAAAAGAAGATTTCAACATTATTCGAAACATAGAAACTAGAGTATTCGTGTCACATGCAATGTGTTAAGACCGGTCCAACAAAACGACTAGTCTAACCCTTGCGATGCAAAAGCGATTAAAAAAAATTGCAGGCAGCTGAAGGCCAGAAGCTTAACCCTTAGTTGAGAAAGTATACTAAAACTTTGAAGTTAAAACTTAAACAAAGCCTAATAATGTGCTGAATGAACTATTTACCCTTATTATCCTAGACTAGATTTGCAAGGACACACAAATCCTAGAGTTACCAGACTGGTCACAATGACTAGTCAACTCAGTTGAGGAAAGGAGTTTCGGCCTTCTCGGTGACATAACACAAAAGAGGCACGTGTAAATGAGACTACAAGCCCCTAACAGATAACTGTCATTCATGATAGCAAATTTAACAATAGAGCACCAAACCAAAGTACTATCATGCAAGGGAAAATACTAGTTTAGCATTGCAAAATTCAACAACTAGGTTGGATTAAGTGCAAAATTAACCATACAAAGATTAACTAAGAGAACATCAGAAAGAAGAAGAAAAAAGTTTGCTCTTGAAAAAGTAGCCCAATCTAATGTCGTTCTCACTCAAATATAGCGCACCAATGGAAAATGTCTATGGCAATGGAATTAGATTCCAGTGAATGCCTTCTTGCCACCGCCAGAAGACCCGGCTGGAATAACTTTCAAGACATTAAACCTCACCGTCTTTGACAATGGCCTGCAATATTGTTAAAAGAAAAGCTAAGAGTGGAAACAACAGGAAAAATCAGAATCAAAGTTGTAGTAGTAAACAAAGTTAAACAATATTTCCAAGCAGAGGATCTTACCTGCATTGACCAATGATGACATGGTCTCCCTCCTTCACACGGAAGCATGGGGAAATATGTGCTGGAATGTTGGAGTGCCTCTTCTCGTATCTAATAGGTAACAAAAGTCAGCATACACTATTGTTAAAATAAAAGGTAGAGTATGCATTTTGAGAAGGATAACAAATCTAACCTTTGGTATTTCTTAACAAAGTGAAGGTAGTTGCGGCGAACAATGATTGTCCGCATCATCTTGGCACTGTGGCAAGTACCAGCAAGAATACGACCCCTGATAGAGACAGTTCCAGTGAAAGGACATTTCTTATCGATGTACGTACCTGCAAGGATTGTCCCAAAAAAATTCTTGTTACATATTACTTTAAAAAAATTGGTCCAAAACAAGAAGTCAAGAACCAAGCAAAAGAAAGAGCACTCATGAAGTTATCAATGCATATATCACTCAAATAACACAACTAGATATGGCTAGACAAATAGATTGATTAAGGCATCATTTTTCATTGGTGCAACACAGGTTCTACTTCACACCATTCTCTGTAAAGAAAGATATAATTCTACAATTTGAATACCCACAAATTCATTTAAGGGAGTATAACCATAATTTTTGGGTGCACAATGAATGAAAAAACCAACAAGCCAAGATCCAGACACAACAGAGAGAAAACAATAAGCCAATACTATAACAACAATATCATTACACAATAATTAGAGAATAAATGTTAATTACTTTGCAAAGCCATCTCATAAAACAACCGTACCATAGCAATCCATTGGAAATACCGTTAAACAAAGAGAAAGAATACATTAAGAACCATAATTCAAAGTATGTATTATGTATTATTGAGTTACACATCCCTAGAATCTGTGAATTACATCCCTTCTCTAACAAATTATGTCACGAAATCAGCTAATCACTGTATAGCATCCCTTAATGATCTATGCACATTCTTGTGTCACATACCTGGATTAAGTAGGAAAATCTAGAAGTTTATAAACTGGATTGAAAAAAAAAAAAAACTGAATCAATCTATCCAAGTGTTATCGAAAAACAACTATTAAAAATTTAACCAAACAAAGATTCAAACGCATTCCACACCTTCAATAGCCTCTCTAGGTGTCTTGAAACCCAATCCGATGCTCTTCCAGAATCTGTTTCCTCCTTTTCCAGGCCTCTTCCCCTTCGAAGTTTTCTTCGAGCTACAAAAATTGACACCAAATTCATAAATTTGAAACCACAAGCTCAAACACACACAAAAAAAAAAAAAACAAATTCCTAAATATCGGAATACTGGAAGCCTAATTCTTGAATTCCTCGTATATTTCACTCGATTTTCAAGCGTTTTTCTCGGAAACTTCAAATGAACGCAAAAATGAATTAATACAAAGCATATAACGCTCACCAGAGGAACACCTTGGGCTGCTTAAGAAACGCCTTCTCCGTCTGCAAAACAAAAAAAAAATGAGGAGAACGTCAGAAAGAGCCATGTGGATCAGACTCTAGATTACTATAAGGAGAGAAAGAGTGTGTGTAGGTATATCAGCAAGATAAAGAAGGGAAACCTGTTCCGCCATTGTTAGGGCTCTGAGGGAGACTGGTCCAAGCCAAAGACGCGAAAGGGAGGCAACGAGCACAAAAACCCTAGAACAGCATTAAACAAAGGAAGCGCCGCTGAGAATCTTATATACGGGGATACCTCCAATTACTGAAATCACTAAATTGCCCTTTGTTTGGGCAGATCAACAAGGCTGATTGAATCTGGGACGTTGCTTCTGCTGAGGACCTTGATGAGAAAAAATGCCTATTTTTGAAATTTTATTGAGTAAATCATTGTTTCAAAAATATTTATAGAAATTCATATACCATGTAAATAAAATTTATTTATAATAGAAGTAATGATTAAAAAAATTATGTGTATGTAAAACCTATTTATAATGTTAATAAAAATTATTTAAATAAATTATTTACATCGTAAAATGACTATTTATTATAAACATTTTCATCGCCAATCATTTGCTATGCTTAGTTTTAAAAAAGTTACATTTGCTATTATTTCTTCTTCTTTTTTTTCCTTGGAGGGCTCTTTTTTCCTTTTTGCAATTTAAGTTTGCCATTTTTAACATTTAAGAAAAATAAAATTAAAGCGGCTATTAAAAGGCAAAAAAAAAAGAGAGAGGAGAAAATAATTAGTTGAAGTTTTTTCCCAGGGGTTCATATACGTTTATATAATAAAATACTCTTTTGATGATTCTTAAAAAAAAAAACTTTCATGATTTTTTTATAAAATTATGGTAAATACTACTTTTACAAAGTTAGTTGTTGGTAAATAATAAGTTTTGAAAATGTTTATAATAAACAACAAATTATTAAATAAATAGAAATTTATTAGGTAAAAATCTTTTTGTTATAAGTAAAAAAATAATTTAAAGAGTAAATTTTTTATTTATTATAAATATTTTTAAAACTTGCAATTTATTTTAATTATTTAATATAAAAACTATTCACTTAAAACTCTTAATTTTTTATTTTTGCCAGTTTTTTTTTTTTTTTTTTTTTTTAAGGCTGTTAGGCCAATATTATGTTGGAATAAAAATAGATTGGCCAAATGTTTTAAAAAGTTTACAAAGTAAATTATAAAGGAGTAACTTACCCAAAAGCACCCTTATGTTTGAAATCCAAAGACTCCCTCGTCTTACCCTCTTCTCGTTCTCTGATCCTCTCTCTCCCTTTTCTCTGTATCTTCCTCTCTTCCTCTTTTTCTCGTTACGACGAGGGCGCAGCTCTCTCTGAATCTCAAAATCGTCATCAACGTCCCATGTTCAATCATTGCTACTACCTCATAAGCCAGCCATGACTAGAAGTTGCAGCGAAAACTACTGTCGCTCGTGAAGGAAATGACGACCGTTGCTCGGAAAAGAATCATGACGTCGTCACTCACGATGGAGAAGTCGGGTAGGTCTGCCAGGGGAGGTGCTCAGAGAAGAAACGGGATCTTCCAGTGGAGTCGTACACTGTGCGACGAGATATTTAATAGCCTCTTCGACGACCATGGCTCGAATGACGACAAAGATTTGCCGGAGAGATAGTCTTTTCCGATCGCCTCTAAACTTCTGCTGTCCAAGGGTAGAATTGTGATTATCCTTCAACAATTTTACTAGCTTCTTAACTACGTTATTTCTTGTAACTTGCTTTTTTTTTTTTTTCAAATGAAAGACGACGTTGTTTAGAGCAACCTTTAGTAGCCCAACCCAAAATAGGTTACGAGACACGGAGGAATGTGAGAATGTAAGAAGACCCAAAAGAAAGAGTGAGGACCAATAGGTAGCCATCCCAATATAAAAAGCCCAGATTTTCCCGACCTTGTTGGCCTTTTTTTTTTTTTTTTGGAAAAATAAGTTAAAACTTAAAGTTAGAATTAACTACTGTAGTATATGAGAGTTTTATACTACAACAAACTACTATAGTACATGAGAATTTTACATTATAACAAGTTGAAACTTAGTGGCTGTTTGGCTGAGTAGTGACAACCGTGGCTGTTTGACTGAGTGGTAGGAACCGTGGTTGTTTGGCTAAGTGGTGGCAACCACGGTTTTCACCACAAACTCAATTATGAATAGTGTAAAGCTCTCACATGTTACAGTAATTTAAAAAAAAAATGCTACAGTGTAAAGCTCTTACATGCTACAGTAAAAAAAGTTGTTCTAACCAATAGTTCCCACCACTCTTCCAAACACCCTCTAAAGTTTTAACTTATTTTTCAAACAAAGTCTTTTTTAATGAGCATGCAACACAAGAAAACAAACAAAAACAAGTTTCGTTTCTTTTATCTAAGGAAGCCATCTTTTTTTTTTTTTTAGATTTTAACTCATCAAATTTCATTGTGATATGTTTTTGAGGGTTTAAAGTGGAATTTGATTTATAATTTGGGAACTTAAAAGGACCGCTAATAAAATTACTCCAAATGGTTGCATAATTCCCAAAACTAGTTGTTATGTGTGTGTGTGTGTGTGTATATATATATATATATAGATATAGATATTGTGTTTGTAGGACGTAAGTAAAATTAAATTCGTAAGGCGGAGTGATGCTCACTCAAATCTATATGGGTGATGAAGCTGGTGGTGTCATTTGAAGATTATCCCTGGTGATTTGGGATGTTGTCTTTACTTATAGTTTTTAGTTTTGTTTTTCCTAAAAGTGATTGTTTCCCACTATTTTTGCATTGTTGTTTATTGTAGTGTTTTTTGTTTTGTTCGTGTAATAACAGAAGTGGTACAATTACAGTACCAAATTTTGACGTCAGATCGTTTAATTTAATGACAGCGGAGTTTGGATACGCTAGAGTTTTAGAGGAAGTTATAGGGGCTTGCATGGCTAGAGATTTGCTAAGAATTGTAATCTTCTCAAAGTACCATAACTTTAAGTGTTTGTTAGACCGTTTAATTGAATGATGCCGGAAACAATTTGTTTCGGGAATTTGTTTTATCGTAGTTTAAATTTTTTAAGTTTGAGATAGTAAGTTTAAAAAATATAGTTTAAAACTAGATTATGAACTAACATTTAGAAGAGTTTAAAAGGAAATGAAATCTAAAACTGTATTTAGAAATATGTTTAAAGTGGATTAAAAATAAGAAAAGATTGATGGTGGAGGAGTGGAGAATTTTTGTGAGAGCCATTAGTTCTTGATCAATGGCGATTAACAAGTGAGCTTGTTAAAGAAAAAATGAACTTGAAAACACCATGGCAGAACTTATCTTCAAACTGAAAATCTGAAAACTCCATTCTTCCCCTCCTTTGATGGCGTCCACTCCGACGACGGCAACAGCCCGATCTCGCCTCCTCCCCTGACAACGCCGCCGGCCAAGCCATCGTTGAGACATCCACATGTCTTGACAGCACCAAAAAAAAAAAAAAAATCAACAAAACTGAAAACGAAATCACTAGCCAACTCTTTTTTCTCAAGGCCTCTTCTTTTTTGACTTGCAGGATGCCTCCTCAAATGAAGCCACTCAAATCCACACCTCCCAAATTTGTATCACGCCTCTCCCTTACGGCCAAATCCGCACCTCATGCACTGTCTCTCTCTTCTTTTCATTGGTCTGTTTCTAAAGGGATATGAAAATTTCCTTTTGTTGAAAAAAATACACAAGAAAAATAAAATCCATATTTTTTACCAATATATGAATTTGTATATTATTGAAAGATGATATTTGTGAAATTAATTTGTGTAATTAGTTTGATATTTGTTGTAATTAGATGTTTTTGGTGAATGAAATAGGTTTTCCAGGTTTTCTTCTTGGGGGGGTTTTTTGTTTTTTGTTTTTTTTTGGCTTCAATAATTCTTCTATATATATGAAGGTGTATGTTATCTAGATCTGTTATCTATGATTTGTTTGTCCCAGTCAATTATGGATCTGGATGTTCTTGTTCATGATTTGTTTGTCTGGATTCTAGATCTAGGTTTTCTGCTCTTTTTTTTTTTTTTTGCTTTTAAATATGTTATTTTTTTATATTATTTTTTTAGAATAAAACTCCAGAAAATAAAATAAAAAATAGAATTGATAAAAAAAGAACTTGATTTGTTGATTGATTTGGACTTCATTTTCATTTTCTTTGAGATTGAGAATGGCAATGGCAAGTTAGCGGCAATGCTTCCAATGCTGAACGAGGAACGAATCCAAAAGGAAAAAAGAAGAAAAATCTTGGCTAAGCTAAGATGAAGAATCAGATTGGTTTTATCTTTGATTCAAAAAAATGGCCTCGCATATGAATATGGTAGAACCGGTGAAGGAGGAGGAAGAAGAAGGACGAAATTGGTTTTTTCCTTCGTATACGTTAATTTATTTTATTTTATTTTATTTTTTAGAATAAATATTATAACGGGGCATAAGACCGTATGTGATAGGTCCTATTTTAGTTTGATGTTGTCCATTGTAGAGTCAAATATAAAAGCTGTATCTTATCGTAAGATCATTATCCATCAGTAGAGTATTTTTGTGCCTCTGTTATAGCATTTTCCTAAAAATAAATTAAAAATATATTCAGAAATATATTCAAAATGATGTTAATTAAAAAGAGAAAGTTGTGGTGGAGAATGACAAAATTCTCTACCGGTAGGAAATATTGGTTACAACTATTGGATCAAAAATCAATAGCCTAAAATGACATTTACAATAAAAACTACCACACTTGATTATAACCTAAACAAACAAAAAAAAAAACACTTTCTTGAAATCAATCTTTGTCGGTGTTCACAGAGGGGTTAGACATTGCTTGGCGGCATTCGTTGGGGCGTCAACATCGTTCATGGGGGTCGGTAACGAGATTCATGGGTGCTGGTGTTGGGCCATCGTCGGAAATAAAAAAGAACACCCCTCCAGCCTGCCTTGCATCTCCTCTGACCACCACAAGCTCTATAGCCACCTCTAACACGCCTTCTTCTTCTCCGAAAATGCCTTTACTCTTTGTGTCGTTGCACCATCATGGGTGTTGGGCCATCACCGCGTCTTCTCCACGTCAGGTAGCTTGAAATCAACGGGGTTAAATTTAGAGAAAAAAACACGTCACACTTCAAAAGAGTGAGTAAATTAGACAGTATACTACATTTTTTTTTTTTTTACTATGATTAGTGTATTTTACTATTTATTTTTTTTTCATCTAATTTGTAACATTTCCTCTAACAAAAAAAATGTAAAATACCCTTAAACAATACTTGTCTGTTTTACTTTAATCTAAAATATTAGTGACTAATTATGTCTTTATACTATTTAAAAATGGTATGTTTTAAACTTTCTTATGTAAGATTGAAAAATAATGCCATAAAAGTGTTATTTATCAAATCGACCCCTAAAAAGTTGTACCATACTACCATCTATATTACATGTTTAAGTTGTACTATATTTAAGTATTTATGTATATATATAAAGCATAGAAATTATCCTTAAATTTAAGAACGGGGAATTTTTTGGTTATGCTTGTCTTGTTTAAGTTTGAGATTGGACCTCACTTTTTTTTTTCAACCAAACACTTGCTTATCTCCAAAATTGAGTTCTAACCCATTGAACATCTTAAACAAACAACTAAACATCTTCAATGTAATGCTATATTGATGCATCAATGTTAAATTTTACCATTAAGAATAAAAAATACTCTTCAATGTAATGTCATCTCTAATTTTAAATTTGTTCAAAGTTAAAACTTAATGGCAAATGTACAACCAAGTATTAACAAGGCAAATTTATAAATTAAATCCTATTAGTTAATAGATTGGCTTGTTTACTTTAATAATTACAACATCATCGTTTTTTAATTATTTTAATATTGAAAGTTAATTTTTAAAGTTTTCAATCCTTAATAATTGTGATAACAAATAATTATGGCATTTAAAATAACACTATCTATTGGAGTACAAAAAAAATAGCACATCCAATGTTTTATTTTATGACAAAAACAATAATAGTATTAACATTTGCGTTAGAGATATTCTTCTTATCAATTTTTTGTTCAAATTTTATGAGATAAAAGATTACAATAACTTTGATTATAACCATAAAACATAGTTTCAATTGCATTCTAAAAGTAAGTAAAAGGGTTACAGTGAAAACAAAATAAATCAATATGCAATCTATATTGAAATTTTCAAGAAGTAACATTTTAGTTTTATGATTTTATGAAAGGTACTTTATTTTACACTTAGTATTCTGAATAAAATATATATGTAGTTTCTAACTACAAAATTTAAATAACAGAAGAGGTAAATTACGTGTCTTATCGTATAATAACTTAAATATATTAAAAATCATTATTTTATGATGTAAAATTTTATTAGTATTTTTAGCGTATTTGTTTAAGTTAAAAAAGTTAGTTGGAGATGTAAAATTATTAGTATTTTTAGAGTATTTCATATAGTATTTTGTACCATGCGTGATTATTTTCATAAAATTTAATTTATCACGTTATGATTGCGTTCATGTTAAGGAAAAATCAAATTTATAAAACATTATTTGAGAAAAATACATCACAATATCAACAGTTTGAAACTTGAAAATACTTGTTATATAAATGTGTATAGGGTGTTTGGAAGGGTGGTAGGAATCAATAGTAGAAATCACTTTTATTGTAACATGAGAAAGTTTTATACTGTAACATATTTTTTTATTATTACTGTAATATATAAAAATTTTATATTATTTATAGCTAAAATTGTAATGAAAATTGAGTAATTTTTATTACTATTAAACATCCCGTAAATATGTAGTTCGAAATACGTTCTAAAGACGAACTAATAATTATTCCTTAAGAAATAAATGAGAAAGAAAAAAAAAAAAAGAAGGAAAGGCGGGAAGTAAATATAATAATAAAAGGGAAGAAAAACGAGGAAAGCCAAGATTATTGGGGAGAGAGCCACCAGTGGACACGGTTTGTGGGACCCAGCCACTTTGCTGAGGAGAACTTCTTTTGAAATTTCAAGCCTACTACACTTCCAGACCAGGCCAGACATCTTTCCATGAATTATTTTCCACCCTCCTCAATCCTCATGCCAAAAAGGTCCTTTCGGCGGAGTTGAAATCTTTTCCACTTCTCAGTTTTGAGTTCACACGAGGAATCTGTACTTTAAGGCCGATCTAAAAGCTGTTTGACAAGTCACGATCTGGATTATTTTTTCAGTCGTAAAATTTTCACCTTTTATAATAATAATAAAAAATTATTATAATATAAAATTTTTATATCTTACGATAAAAATAGTTTTAATCATCTGAAACACCTAACTAGAATTGTTACAATCATGTTTTTAGTTTTAATTAGTGTGCATTATTCACTAGTGAATTCTGATCTGATGATTGCTCAACAAAATTCTCAAAATCATAAAAAGGTATTTCCATCACAAGGCGTTGCTAATCTTCTACTAAATATCAAGTAAAATCAAAATAAAAAAATCTGATTGCTTAAAAATACGCATATCAGTGTTTTTTAGCTAAGAAGTACCATACTCTATATTTACTACCAACAACATTTAAACGGGATTAAAAAAATTAAAGAGGTTTGTTGATGTCATCCCGTTTTCATGTTTTGTCCTTTTGAAAATGACAGAACGTATTAATTTGGATAAAAAATCTAAGAATCTGACTGAATTTTACACAAAAAATCAAAGCGTTTTAGTTTTAGTCAAAATCTTTAAACGTGACAGTGTAAAGTTTTAGGTTTACCGTCATTTTTGCTCCTATACCATCGTACACTCGTTGCCGCACAATCTATTAGTCGGACACGGATCCTTAATACAGAATTGGATCACGGAGTCCCGAACCGTGAGTGCAATTTGAGTGCATCCTAAAGTGGGGCCAATGAACCCTGTTTCTATAGTTCAGAGAGGGGTATTTTGGTTGAAAATATTGGGACATAGGAGCTATGAACGGCACCAAAAAAGGAAAAAAAAAAAATTGACCATGGAAATTGGTATCCAACGCTCTCCTTCCCTCCCTCTTCCCACTTTCCCAACCGTTGCGACTCTCCACTTACCTCTCTCTCTCTGAATGACAGTGATAATGTCATACTTCAACTCCCTTCCATTCTCACTTCTACTTCTACTTCTACTTCCATTTCTCCTTTTCCTTTCTCCAACTTCATCACTTCACTTTTCCCATGGAGACTCTTCCACTCCAAACGCCCCACAAACATCACCCACACCATCTTCAGGTATAACATTCTCAAATCATTCTTACATTTTCTTCACTCTGGACAATGTTCTTTTCATTTTCTTTTTGTTTCCCAGGAAAACCAGCAAATGCACAAAATTTTAGTTTAAAACCTTCTTCATTTGTTCATGTCTCATATTTTCCTGCTTTACTTTAAATGGGCTTTTCAAGTGCTTTCCTCTTGATATTTTTCTCTTTCTGGTTTTTGCCTTAGGGTGGGAATTATCAGAGAGGCAGCATGATTATTTGGGTTATAATATGTGGGGGACCAAAATGTCATTTGTGGAGGGACCTGATTTGCAACCTATTCAATACTATTCACTTGTTTTAGCTGCGGCGAGAACACAGAGGAAAGACCCTCTTAATGGCTTCAAAAGGTATATTGGAGGATGGAATATCAGTGAACGCCATTATTGGGCGGTAAGTACATTACACATTCTTAAATCATGTGCCATCTAAATTGTTCAACATGTTTTTTTTTTTTTTTTAATTAAATTTCAGCTGAATCAGGACTAAGTTTTATACTTGAGAGCCTATTCATTAAGTTTTATACTTGAAAGCCTATTCATTTTGGTCTTATCATTGCAATGCTGGTAGTTGAGGTAGTTGGACCAAATTTAGCAACTTCCATTTATCAGTATTGTAACGAAAGGCACATGCGAAATTATTCATAGAAGGGCATTCTTGATCAAATGAATTATGGATTGTAGTTGTGATTTTTCTTGAAACATTTTCCAAACATAAATCCTCTAGGCAACTGATTTCAAGTTTCTTCATTAAATTAGCCAAGTGATATAAAAGACCCAAAACAAAATACGTTATCTAAATCATTTTAGCTTAATGCTTCCCTGTAGTTTTAGCTTTATGGCAATTGCCTCCTACTTTTCATAGTTATTGGTAGCATGCTATTTTGTAACTCGCCATTTGTATTTCATTTGATCTAGGTGGTTCAAGTGATCTTTTAAAAACTATCATCCCGCAAGCAGTCTTACTTCTCTGCGTTTGTTAACTTTTCAATTATTGTTCAATTTAATCTGTTTGATTCTGTTTCTCGAGTGTAATTTCCTCGTCTCGAAATCTTTTTTTTTTTTTTTGGTGCAGTCAGTTAGTTTCACTGCAGTCCCATTGTTTGCCATTGCTGTCATCTGGTTTGTGGCCTTTGGATTGTGCTTATTGCTCATCTGCCTTTGCCACTTCTGTTGTAAAAAACAGTCTTATGGCCATTCTCGGACAGCTTACACACTTTCTCTTATTTTCCTCATTCTCTTCTCCATTGCAGCAATGTACATCCCTCTCCTCTCTCTCTCTCATTACTTTGAATTTCTTCATATGTTTGGATGATTCTCAATATGTAATGATGCGGTTTCAGAGCTGGATGCATTGTGTTATACTCCGGTCAGGATAAGTTTCATCACAGTACAACGAGTACATTGGACTATGTTGTAAGTCAAGCGGATTTTACAGTCGGGCAACTAAGGAATGTGTCAGATTATCTTTCTCAAGCTAAGCAGCTTGGAGTGGACCAAGTCTTTCTACCTTCCAATGTTCAGACTGATATTGACCAGATCCAAACAAAGATCAATTCTTCTGCAAGCAATGTCGCTGACAAAACAGCAGAGAATGCAGATGACATAAAGGAATTTTTAGATTCTGTGTAAGTGAAGGACTATGAAGCTTACAAAATATATGTTTCTCGTAATTTGAGACTCATTTTGACCACAATATTGATATGTTTATTTTGCTCATGCAGGAGACTGGCGCTCATCATAATAGCAGCCATCATGCTAGTATTGATATTTCTAGGACTTTGTAAGCATCTTTAATATGCTTAAGATGCTTTATTTAAAGTTTGTTTAAGTGTTTTTCTCATTTCTCATTTCTGAACCCTGAATTCTGATTTTTTTTGCCAGTATTCTCACTTTTTGGGATGCAACCTCTCGTGTACATGTGAGTAAGAAAAAAATGTCAATATCATGTTGTTTCTTTTTCTAAACTGTTTTTGCTATTCTTTTTTCTCATGGTATTTGATTAACACAATTGTCTCAGTCTTGTGATCACTGGATGGATTCTTGTTGCTGGAACATTTATTCTGTGTGGCACATTCCTTATTCTCCATAAGTAAGTTTGTTTGATATGGTTAAATATCATTTCTGGTCCCCAAACTTGGGGCTGAATGCCATTTTGGTCAGGAATGTCACATGCCATTTTTCATCCACTTTTTAGCGGATTCTTAATGAAAGGACTTTAACGGGTTCCTTTTATAGATAAAGAACTAGTTATGAGACGTTTTGTATGCCAAGGACCAAAATGGGATTCTCTCCTAAGTTTAAGCACTAAAATTAGATTAACCCTTTTTAATATCGTTAAGTATGCAATAATCGACCCTCCCATATATGTATATGCAAGCCTTGGTTATTTTCACTGAAAGTTCACCATTTCTATGTGACTAATTGGGGCGTCTTTCCTTAAAATGTACACTAGCGTGGCTGGGGATACTTGTGTTGCAATGAACCAATGGGTGCTGAGCCCCACTGCTCACACAGCCTTGGATGAAATCATGCCCTGTGCGGACAAGGCAATGGCACAAGAAACATTACTGCGAAGCAAGGAAGTTACTTTGCAGATAGTCGAATTAATCAACGAGGTTATCACCAACGTGTCGAACATCAATTTTGCCCCACAATTTGTTCCGTTTTACTTCAACCAATCTGGTCCATTGGTCCCAATCCTCTGCAATCCCTTCCACCATGACTTGACTGATCGAATATGCACTGCTGGCGAAGTGGACTTGTATAATGCTACACAGGTAAACTGAGTAGCACTTAGCCTTAATAAGTTACATGGAAAAACTTAGATGAAAAACATTATGTTATAATGCAAAAGGTAAAGGTTTTGCCTTTCAGAGCTTAAAATTTCAGAAAAATATGCCCACTTGACTTGTATAAAATGAGCTAGATTGCAAAGAACTTAGAGGCCTTATTGTCTGGCTAAATCCTAGGACAATACTTGGTTGTGTAATTTTATGTGAGAAGTTCCCCCGCCTCGCCAAAAACTCTAGATAAATTTGGATTAGCGCCAATAATTTAGTCCCATCCAAAATGAACTAGTTATGCAAAGACCATTAAATTAGTTCTACTTCTGCCTATTATGAGTTTTTTTTTTTTTTTGCCCCTTCCCAAGAATCGTATGACATCATATACTTTGTATAGCAATTTAGAATCGATTACCAGTGAGGAAACAAGCTTAAAATTGAGCATTATATTTTCATACAGAGCAATGATAAATATCATGAAAGCATATATTCTCTAGTTGCCATTGATTATTTATACTTCTACCTTTTATGTGTTCACCCCTCTCAAGAATGGTCATGACATCGTACACGTTGATTAGCATGGATATCAGGAAATATAAAAACATGAGCAATCACCATATTTTCACGTAGATCAATAGTACATATCATGAAAATATAAAACGTGTGAAAATTAAATGAAACTACTATTTTGTCCCAGAGTTTTTTAAGTGCTCCTTTGGTTTAGATTTGAACCAAAATTTGATTTTTTTATAACAGAAGAAAACAGTGTAGCAAAATTATTCGAACCACGGTTACATATATCATTTTCCTTCTTGTTTCTATACAGGTGTGGGCGAGCTACGTGTGCCAGGTGGCAGCCAACGGTATATGCACGACGACAGGTCGTTTGACCCCGAACTTCTACAGCCAAATGAGCAGTGGAGTGACCATGAGCATTGCGCTACACAGCTACAGTCCTTTCCTAGTAGAGCTACAAGACTGCACGTTCGCCAGGGAGACTTTCACCCAAATATACGCCCAACACTGCCCTGATCTACGACGATACAGCAAATGGGTCTACATTGGGCTGGTCATGGTTTCCACGGCCGTTATGATGTCCCTCATCTTCTGGATCATCTACGGCAGGGAAAGACGACACCGCATTTACACCAAGCAATCCATGGCCGATGATGATCATGGATCCGGTCAAGGTTTGGAAGGCGAAAAGGATTAGATTAGATCCTTAGTAGTAAAACAAGAATATGTGGACGTCTTTTTAGTTTTTGACTCATATCTTGCAAAATGTTTGTACTTCTTATTAAAGTTGTATGCGTATTCTGGTTGTAATTTAGTGTTGTGGAATGTGGAGTTTCGTCTTTCTCTCTTTCCTTCTTTCTTTTTTTAGTTATTTTTTTGGGCTGATGTACAACATGTCTGCCGTTTGGTGGTGTTGGTTTGTCTGTCTGTCGTTTCTTTTAGCTCAGCTTATTTTCTTTGTCGTTTTTAAATTTGTGATGTTGTTCTATTGTAAAAAGTGGATTTAGACTGTTTCTTTCATTTTGACAGTCCGGACTTGGATATTGAACTTTGGGGAGCTTGTTGCTTAGCTTGATAAAGCTCAACATGTAAGTCCGGCCTCTCAGAAGAAACAGGGTCTAGTGAATCTAAATCTAGAGCCGGTAATTTCGGACACTGACATGATAATTGAGCCATAAATAGGTTGACACGAATAACACGAAAATAAATGTGTTGGATTTGTGCTAGCACGTTTAACACGCTTTAATTAAACGTGCAGTAAACGTGTTAACACAACATGCTTATAGCCTGTTTATAGCACATTTAAACTTAAAATAAAAAAGTTTCATAATTTTACGGTGTGCAAGGTTTAAATCTCACCGTCAGTTCACCACCCTGCGGCATGAATATTTGTTATCAAATGAGGGCTTCTAATATATTTATTGTAGTTTTATGGTATTAAAATAAAAAAATTTCATATGCAAAGTTTCACTTTCTCCGCCAGTTCACCACCCTGATGCATAACCGTTTGTTGTCAAATGAAGGCTTCTAATATATTTATTGTAGTTTTATGGTTTTAAAATTTCCACCTCCCTAGAGTCCCACATCGAAAGAAAATGTGAGCCTCTCTCTCATTCTTGTCCATATAAGCCGGTTTCCTTGTTTGCACAAGCATGAAAAAGCTATTGAGAGCTTCAACATACTTTGGATTCAAGGTGGGCTCTTTAAAATTAATGCAGTTTAAATATTCAATGATAAATGAATATTGTTACGTTTTGCACACTAAATTTAGTTTAGTTTATAGGGAAAATTATAAATAAAAACATTTTAGAATGAAAATTATAAATAAAAAATAGTAAAATATATAGTAAAAGAGCTTTATTTTTTAAAATATTGTTAGTCAAAATTTTTAAAAAATTTTATATAAAATTTTTTTATAATAGGTGTATTTTAATTGTGTCGTGTTATACGTGTTATAGGTGTTATACGTGTTATAGATGAGTCGTGTTTGTGTTTGTATTTTAAGCACGTTTATTAAACGTATTGTGTTCGTGTTTAGTCTAATTATGTCGTGTTATAAACGTGTTGACACGAACACAACACGTAACACGAATTGCCAGTCCTATGACTAAATCCAGTATTTACAACCAAACGACATCATAAATTAAAAACGACAAAGCGAATAACAAGATAAAATTAAAAAAGGGAGGACGGCAGTTAAAGCAATGGCACAATCGACCTATGGTATAGCTTCAACAAGGCTGCCAATATCAACATTGTGATTATTACGAAAATAGCGCAATGGAAACAAAAAAAGAAGAACACATATATTTACGTGGAAACTTAAGACAAAAAAAAAATTATGGATATAAGAGAAGAAAGTCATTAAACTTGAAAAAGATTATAAAGTGATGGTGATTAGGATGGCTAAAAATCGATAATGTCAACTCCTAACGTAATATATTATATATATATATATATAGGCGTAAACAAAATCTTAATATGTGATATAATCTAATGGACACAAAAAAATAAACTAAATGTCTCAAAACACAAAGTTCCTTACTGTGGGGGCCTTTTTGCTACTACCATTGATCTCATGAAAAAATCTTATATTTATTCTTTCATTACAATTGTCACACCCAAAAGCTTTTCGAGTCAGACTAAACTAAATTTGAGTTACTATACCCTACCGGTAATCATAAATATTAATAATGAGTTCAGACGAATCGCATTAAGGCAAGTAATATAATGAGGTTTGAATTTTAATTAATCAACATTGTCGCAAAAATACTAGAACTTTATTTCAAAGGCGAGAATAAAGTTGATTAGAAAAAATTGCTAAAAGTCTAAAGCCATATAATGTGCTTCCAAAAGCTAAAACATATCACTAACTGGATAGCTGGCAGTCAATCGGTCACCCTAAACGACAACCATCCCATGTGATCATAAATTTTAGACAGTTTTGGACGTTTTGGGCCGCTCAAT
The DNA here is from genome assembly GCA_025403435.1 of Artocarpus heterophyllus. NCBI lineage: Eukaryota > Viridiplantae > Streptophyta > Magnoliopsida > Rosales > Moraceae > Artocarpus > Artocarpus heterophyllus. Next base: position 12,472,746 of record CM046333.1, read on the forward strand.
TCCTATTATTGATTCTCAACATGTCAAAGAGCGTCCAAGTACAAGCACCAACTTATGCCTTTTATCATGGTAATGAAATTGAGAACTAAAAAAAGTAACATATCAATAATATTGTATTTTAGCCGTTAAAATATAATTTTGATTAAATCTAACACTAAAAATCATGCTTTATTGGTATATATCCTTGCCAAAAAAAGACCCTTTATTATTCTAGAAAAAAACTTATGCCTTTTATTCCTTCCCCAACCCAACAAACTCATGCCTTTAATTACTAGTTTAGTTTCTAAATAAAGACATATTATAGACCACAAATACAATCTAATGGTACTTTTACACTTTGCATTGCTTAGTTTATATCATTTTAACGTCAAAACAAACAAACAAACCTATATATTAACTTTTTTTTTTTTGGGTATAAAACAATATTAAAATAACCATAACAGTCATCGAAGTAAGTTGTTCAGTTTAAAGGCCGGAATTGTTGAACTACCAAGAACAAAGCCGAAAATCTAAGCACAACCCATATTCTCTTTGGCGATGGCCTTAGGCCTTCTTTGTGGACGTGATTCGCTCAACGCAATTAGCGCCATTAACTCTGAAGATTGTTCTTCTTTTCCTTTTTTTTAATGCAATGCTAGCTGTATTTTTGTGGAAAATTGTTTGTTTTTTAATTGTTGGTTATTGGGGTGTTTGATGAATGGATTTAAATTAAAAAAAATTAAGTCAAAAATTGCTATATGTGAAAGTTTTATACTGTAATAATCTTTTGCTTTATACTATAATATTTAAAACTTTACATTGTTTTGGTAGTTTGGAGGATATAGAAGTTTGCGGAACTAAGGAATGCTCCCATATCGCTAAAAAATTACAATATGACAACCATTAGCTTGCAAGGCTGCTTCTTCAAATGACTGCTTTTATTTAACTTGAAAAAGGTCGGTGCTGTATGATTGATTTGGTTTTGCTTGAGTGCGGTTAAGAAAGCCACCAAGAGTATATTGCACCACTGCATCTCAAATTATTCTTTTTTTTTTACATATTTCAAATTTTTAATCTTGATTAAATGTATTTTATATTTTGATATTATTATTAATTGAGGTCTAATAGTTAACAAACGTTAAAAAAATAGACAATTTTGATTACAAAATTTACATATGAGTTTTTCTTTAAAAATAGAGCTTATCATTTTAAGAAAAAATTTGAAGTTTAACATGTGAAAAGGAATACTTAACGAAAATTAAAAATTTATTAGCCAAATTCTCGTTATTAGATAACATAATTCATTAAGAGGTCATTTTAACCAAATAAAAATTTATTCTCTAACAACTTGCCTATGCATGAATCAATCATTAACAAATAAATAAAAGGCCAACCGCGTACCGTCTTTCTTAAATGTTATCCCTTGGCACAAAAAATTACTAAATCAATTATATCCAATATAAGGTTTACTTTCTGTCACATTCAATTTATGTCAAACAGCTCTCACTGATTGAATAAAATAAACGTCTTGCAATATTTGATTATTAAAAAAAAAAATCTGTGCAATATTCTTTACCATTCCAATTACCTTGGATTTTTCAACGGCTTAATGGGATCATAGTTATCGTGATCAAGAGACCTTTACAAATGGCAATTTCTTTCCTTCTCCTTGGTACCAAAAGATTTTGCTTCACTTTTAATATTGTCCTTTAACGACAAGCAAAGACCAAACAAGATAAAGAATATGCACAAAGTTGTTGGTCCATTAAAATGATTACATTTCCAAGATATTTTTTCTTTACGTAAATGCTTTACCACCAGGATCTGTCGTTCTGTCCAATTCATTCACGACAAATGTAGAAGTCTAAGGCTCTTAGCTTAGGCCGGTTTAGTTTAATTACTTGCTTAGTGTTTAAAGTTAAGCTAATGGCTAATTATTAGCCAGATAGATGCCTTTTATTATAAGATTTGTTTACAAAAGTGGATCTGAAAACTGGATCTTATTATCTTATAAGCATTGCTGTTAGCTAAAGTAAAGACATCACAGAGTAGATATCTAAGCACTAGAATTTATTACAAATCTGTAGCCACAATAAAACTATCTTTTTCCTGTTTACCTTTTACTTGTTTCTTCAAAATCTAAATATGGAATTGTGAAGCAAACTGTCAACTACAAATCTATAACCTGATTTTGCAGTTCGTTTAAATTTGTTATCAAAGGAAAAAATAAAACAAAGTTGGTCTTGTTAGATTTGATACTTGTGCCCTACATCAAACACTCCGCCGTCACAACCTTGATCCCGGCGCTGCGAGCTGTAATAAATCAAAACACAAAGGCCAGCAGCCCAAAATGCTCATTTTTCTTTCTCACTCAATTCTCTCTAGGGCCTGTTTCTCCCTTCGATGCAAATTTTGTTGGTAGGGACTTGCGTTAATAATCTATGATTAAAATTATGAAAAATTTTTGAACTTGCTTCCCTGTCTTAGAATCTTAGACATAGTGGCTATACTCTTGCACTAGAAAAAAGGAGCTAAAATTATTCTTCATAAGAAAAAGAGAAAACGTACAATATGTCATACTTATTAGATATTTTGAAGTAGATATCTGATTTTAAAAGATTAAAAGTAAATGTCATATTTTAATAGGATGTCTAGTAAATATGATTAGAACTAATAATTTGAGTTAATTTTGGTTAAAAATACTATATCAAGTAAGAGCTTTGCAGTGTAATATATTTTTTTTTTTACTTTTTACTATAGCATGCAAGAACTTTTCACTATTTATTGGTTAGAATCAAACCAATTGGTTTTAACCAACAACCAAAAATCTTATAAAATTACAACACTCCTCCGATCACCGCCAACCACTGCCACCTCTAGCGCGTCCATCGACATCGTGCCAATCACGTTGACAATCTGAAGAACCCCACCACTAGTGGACTCTAGCAACGCTTGCTTTGGGAGATCGATGCGAGGTTCGATGAGGGCGTGACTGGCTCTTTCGTGACCTTTGACGACGGTGAGGATCGCCCGCCATTCTTTCCCCGTGACAACTCTTGTCAGCGCTCTTCTCCTGAGACAAATCTGGCCGGTGCTCTCTCCCGCGACAGACCAGTGCAACAACTCCTCTCACAGTAGATCCGACGTGACAACTACAGTCTCTTCCCTGCAATGTCATTGCTGCCGTCGACCCGCGTTGCCATTTTGCTCCATGACAGATCCAGCGTTCTTCTCTTGCGGCAGCTCCAGATCAGCCCTGCAACATTGCTGATGCGGTTGGCCTTGCACTCCTCTCTCTTCTCCTACGACAACTCTGGTGTGATCATCTTCTTTGGCAACAAGAAATGAGAGATAGGGGACGAGATAGAGGAGAGGATAAAAGAGAGAAAATAAGTATTTTGAAATTTTTTTACGATTGATATTTATTTTAATTATTTTCAAATATGATATTTGCTATCAATTATTTTACTAAACCTAACATTTCCCTCATCCTCTCATAAAACAAAATTTTAAAAATGATGCCAAAGTAGTTCCCTCAGTGAAATAAATGGATAGGAGGAGTTAAAGTCCCTTCAATTAAAAGAAGTAACTTGAAGCGGTGATTCAACCATCACTAATTAATTAGTGTCCCCTGTCCACTTTCAGGTGCATAAATGATGGTGTTAATTGTAATAAGGTTGAGGTAGTTGAGCGTTTACATGCAGAACGCTAATTTGTTTTAGATTTTCGGACTCCGTCTTGGTGTAGATGCTTCATTTTTTTTTTTTTGAACAATAAAACAAATCAGGAAAACTACAGAAATCAATGTTCTATACTCTAAAGCAACGGTGGAACCACTCGAGGATGAACGGGTGCAGCCGTCTCCATGGAGTTTTTTGTTTTTGAAAATAACCTTTAAAAGTTTGCGATTTTTAAGTTTAGCCGCATTGAAATATTTTTTTGCATGTATGTCCTCACTAAATTTTACACCTTTTTATTTTACATTTGTATACTTCAAGAAAAAAAAATTAATGCATATCCTCACTGAAATAAAAGTCTAACTCCGCCACTGTTTTAAAGTTGTAGTGGTAATAATTTTTTTCTCTACGATTATTCTATTAGAAGCTAAAGCTATACAAGTCAATTTTTTTAATACAACGCTAATTGTTCCTAAAATTTGAACTTGAGATCTTTTTTTTAATCTACCTTGTCTTTACTAACTGGACTAAAACTGATTAGCAAAAGCTGCACAAGTAGAATGCAGTATTGCAAGGTCATGTGACAAACAAAGTCACGCTTCAAGTACGACAATAAGACTACCTATCATCATGACACCAATCAAACTTGTGGAGCTCTTTAATAAAGGGGTTGGAGTTTTTTTTTTTCCCCTCTAATTAAGGGGGAAATGTTGGACTTAAATATTGATTAGGCTGTCCAATTATTCGAATTGCAAGGTTAGCAACTTAGCATATATATGCTCAGAAAAGCTTAAAAATTAAAAGAGAAAAAACAAGAGAATATAAGAGATTATTGGTCTAGACATGGGCAAGAGCCACATTATTTGACAAAGCTAAAAATTTTAAAAAGAAGAAGAAGAAGAACAAAAAGGATGAAGAATAAGAAGAATATCCTCTTCTTTGGGCAGGGAAACTTCTGCCTTCTCTTTTCGGCCTTCCAAGAGAGGTCAAAGTGGCTTCGTTGATTTTTTTTTTTTTTTTGGTGGTGGTTACGTCTTAGTTAATATTATTTGACCAACTCAAAAACTTCAAAGAGTTTTGTCAACTTTAGAACTTTCTTTATTCTTCTTCTTTCACTCACTGTGTTTTTTTTCTTAATAAGTAATATAATATAATATAACTTGAAATACAGAGAAACGCGCCACACCCTCCGTTCAAGAAGACATTATTTGACAAGGTTGAATTAGTCTGCAAATACTGCAGTTGAATGTAGGAACGAAATAATCTAATAGTTTCTTCACCCGAGTACGTATATAATTATCCAGTAATGCATTTGCAAGGCTGTTTGGTGAAGAATAGTTTACACCACAAACTCAGTTATGAACAGTATAAAACCCTCACATGCTATAATAAAAAAAATTATTACAGTATAAAGCTCTCACATGTTACAGTAAAAGCGATTCCCATTAATAGTTTCCACCATTAGCTAAACTCTAACGTTAAATTTAAATTATTGGGAATCGTTGATTTGATTAGTATAATCGTGTCTGTGCACTTTATAGTCAGAGTGTAAAATTGTTTGGATCGAACAAAAATGATTACATTCAAATTCATTAACGTGAATACAAAATATAGACAATAATATATTACAGGTAAAAGCTATAAACAAGGAAACAAACAAAGGAATGACAAAAACAGAAACTAATTAAGAGAGAAATTGAATATGCATCCACAATCAAATAAATCCCACAATTCTGGTTGTTGACGAAATTCTCTAAATTGGTGCTTTCCATGATTCTCGTAACTAAGTCCATGATTGGTGCTTTCCATGATTCTCGTAACTAAGTCCATGATTGGTGCTTTCCATGATTCTCGCAACTAAGTCCACAATTCCATGATTGGTGCTTTCCATGATTCTCGCAACTAAGTCCATGATTCTCGCAATAGCCTCCCTCAAGCTATGATGTTTATGGAAACACATCAAAGCTTGCTGTCACTGTTACTTGAGAATCATGGACTGCATGCCTCCCTCAAGCTGAGAACGTGTTTCCAAAACCAATGAGCTTCAGTATAGCTTGGAACTGATCATGGCTGAGACCTTTAGTGAAAATATCAGCTAGTTGTAGGTGGGATGGCACATAATTGAAGACTAGCAGTTTGTCTTCATACTTCTTACGAACAAAATGACAATCTATTTCAATGTGTTTAGTGCGCTCGTGAAAAACGGAATTCGTAGCAATATGGATAGCTGACTTGTTGTCACAGTGGAGCGTGATGGGGCGTGGCACATCAACAAACATGTCTTTGAGGATGTAAGTAAGCCAAACAATCTCCTTAGTAACCTTTGCCATTGCTCGGTATTCTGCCTCAGTAGATGAAAGAGAGATGGTTGGTTGTTTCTTAGAACGCCAACTTAGTGGAGCATTACCAAGAAATGTGATAAATCCTGCAGTGGACCGTCGGGTTGTGGGACAGGCCCCCCAATCAGCATCACTATAGGCCTTCAATGTAAGACCGTTGTTGTATGGATAAAGAACTCCCTTATCTGGAGTAGTTTTGATGTATCGAACTACCCGTTTCGCCATGTCCATGTGCGGTTTCCTTGGTTGCTTGAGGAATTGACTAAGTAAGTGCACAACATATGAAAGATCTGGTCGGGTCAGCGTTAAGTACAGAAGTCTCCCAATCAATCTTCTATAGTTTAATGCATCATTAACAAGTTCTCCAACGTCTGCCGAGAGCCCATGTTGCTGTGGGATTGGCGTGTCAACCTTTCGAGGATTTTCAAGGTCTACTTCTTCAATGATATCTTGGGCATATTTGTGTTGATGGAGAAAAATGCCGTCTCTAGTACGTGCTAATTCAAGCCCAAGGAAATAATTCAAAATTCCCAAGTCTTTGATTTGAAATTGGCTCTTGAGATACTTCTTGAACTGAGCACATTTCGTTGCATTATTTCCTATTATTATGAGGTCATCAACATACACCAAAACGATCAACATGTCATCTTCCTTCATCATGGTAAAAAGTGAGTTGTCAGAATCACTCTGCCTGAAACCATAAGCCAGTAAAACTTCATAAAATTTTCCAAACCATTGGTGAGATGCTTACTTGAGTCCATATAGAGACTTGTGAAGTCGGCATAAAAGTTTCTTATTTGGACAATGGAGGCCTTGTGGTAGTTTCATGTACACTTCTTCATTAAGATCGCCATTGAGAAATGCGTTGTTGACGTCCATCTGATGTAATTCTCATCTCTTACTCACAGCGATAGCTATAAGGCATTTGATCGAGGAAAACTTGGCTACAGGAGCAAATGTCTCATTTTAGTCTAAACCTTTAATTGGACTATAGCCTTTTGCAACGAGATGCGCCTTATATTTGTTAGTCGATCCGTTCGGGTGCCGCTTGAGTTTGAACACCCACTTGGACCCTATGGCACGCTTTCCTTTTGGTAGCTCTATGAGACTCCATGTGTGGTTAGCATCGAGAGCCTGTAGTTCTTGTGCCATTGCCTCTCGCCATTTGGGATGTTGAGAAGCTTCTTCAAAACTACTTGGCTCAAGTGTGGTAAGGTCTGCAAGTTCTTCATTGACGGCTATGTTAGGAGTAAAAGAAGTGATTTGAGAGTTACCTTGCATGATTAGATGGCTCGGGTGGCTAAGCTGCAGAAGGGGACTTGCATTACTTGCAACATTGAGAACATAGTCCTCGAGATATTTAGGAGGACGTTTTGCTCGTGTTGACCTTCCTTCTTCCATGAGCCTTTCTTGATAATTATCCACTGCAACTGGATCATTTGCTTGATCTTCTTATTGTATTGAGTCTTCCAAGACTTCATCAACATCCTTGGCTTCAAGTTCCTCGTCAAGAAAACTGCTTGGAACTATAAGTCTTTCAGTTGCATCATTTTCTTTCCCATGCCTGCTATCATGGAAGGGAAATGAATGTTCGTAGAAAACCACATCTCGGGACTCAATGATTTTCTTCGTTGCAATCTCAAGTGCCTTATATCCTTTCTTTCCTGGTGTGTAACCGAGAAAAACACAGCGCCTAGATCGTGCTTCAAATTTATCAAGAGGCTTTGGTTTGTTATAAACGTAACACAAGCATCCAAAGACCCTCAAATGATCATATGTTGGTTTATTTTGAAAAAGTACCTCATATGGTGTTTTTCCATCAAGATTTGAACTCGGCATCATGTTTATCAAATATGCAGCTGTCTTGATGCATTCTCCCCAATAACATATGGGAAGATTGGATTGAAATTTGAGAGCACATGCAACTTCAAGCAGATGGCGGTGTTTTCTCTCCACGACACCATTTTGTTGCGGGGTGTGTGGGCATGTTGTTTGATGAAGAATTCATTCGTCGAATAAAGATCTTTTGAAATTTCTGGAGACAAACTCGGGCGCATTATCTGATCTAATCTTCTTAACTTGCTTCCTAAATTGAGTTTTGATCATTTTAACAAAATGCTCAAACAGTTTTGGAGCTTCAGCTTTGGTTTTCATTAAGTGTACCCAAGTACTTCTAGAAAAATCATCAACCAGTGTAAGGAAGTATGCATGCCCATCTTGTGTTTTAACATGATAAGGACCCCATGTATCCATATGAATAAGATCAAAAATATTTTCAGATTTATTGCTTCCAACATAAAATTTCTTTTGACATTGCTTGGCACGGTGGCAAATATCACAAGGCCCCGTCCTCTTTTTATTTTCAGAAACAAAAACATTAGAAATATCTTTTATTCTGGCTATGGGAAGATGTCCTAATCTGCGATGAAATAACTCTGCTTGCACACTTGATTTTGCCATGCATATTCTTCTTGGAGGCTCTTGGCATAGTTGGTAAAGTCCCCCTTTCAGCCTACTCGTTCCAATCATCATCTTGTTTGCAAGGTCCTGAATCACACATTCATTTTGTTGAAAAACAATAGAACAATTTAGGTCTCGTGTTAACTTGCTAATAGATATCAAGTTACAATTGAAATTGGGCAAATACAATGCATGTTTCAAGGAAATTAAATCATTTATTTTAACATCTCCAATCATGGTTGTCTCTACCTTTTCTCCATTTGGCAAAGAAACCTTGATTGGTCTAGGGAGGTTATTGGCTTCTATTAACAAAGTTGCATCTGATATGATATGGTCAGATGCACCAGTGTCAAGAAGCCAAATTATTTCTTTTACTTTACCAATGAAATTCACACTGGAATTGGTATGGTTCTCTTTTGCCAACAACGCTAGCAACTGGTTGTATTGTTCTTGTGTGAAGGCGGCCTGTTGATGCGTTGTGCTCGTCTGAACAGCAGCGGCTTCTTTGTCTTTTCCATCTATAGCAACTGCATGAGCAGTATACTTGTTCTTCCTTCTTCCTTGCCAATTGGATGGATACCCCACTATTTCAAAGCAATTATCCTTGATGTGTCCAATTTTGTTGCAGTGTTCACACCTAGGTCTTTTGCCTTGTTCCTTGTCCTTTTTTACGTTGACCTTGAAAGCAGCTGGCTCGCTCATGTGCATATGCCCGATGGTGATTTCCTCTGCGGTCAGCAGCGAGCATGCATTCGGCAAACTCGGTAGTGGCTCTTTGCAGAGGATATTCGATCTTACCACACCAAAAACTTCATTGAGGCCTATGAGAAACTGATGTAATCTCTCCTCTTCCTTTTCTCTAGCAGCTACTCCACAAGTACAACCAGTACACTTTGCATCATGGGGCCTAGAGAAGGAATTCAATTGTTCCCATAAACCTTTCATTTTGGCATAGTATGCTGCAACTGTCATGTCTCCTTGACGTGTGTTGACTATCTCCCGTTTAATCTCTTGGATTCTTGGACCACTTCCTTGAGAAAATCTCTCTTCCAATTCCTTCCACATGCCTCTGGCCGTATCATGATACACGACGCTACAATGCAGCTCCTCGTTGAGAGAATTAAGGATCCAAGACATCACCATGGAATTACAGGTGATCCAATCTTCTTCATCTGGATTTCCTTCAGCCGGTTTTGGTAGTCTACCATCTACAAACGCCATTTTGTGCTTTGAAATCAAAGCATTTGTGACAGCCCTCCTCCATGTTGGATAATTCGTTCTCTTGAGCATATGCGTGACAAGTTGGTCTCCTGGCCTATCTGAGTTGCTCAACCGATAGTGCAACGCCTTGTCAGTCTTTGTTGCTCCGGTTATCCTCACGGTGGTAGTCTCTGCTGCCATTTTTAATGGATTTTGTAAGCAATCAACCGCTCTGGTACCATGTAAAATTGTTTGGATCGAACAAAAATGATTACATTCAAATTCATTAACGTGAATACAAAATATAGACAATAATGTATTACAGGTAAAAGCTATAAACAAGGAAACAAACAAAGGAATGACAAAAACAGAAACTAATTAAGAGAGAAATTGAATATGCATCCACAATCAATTAAATCCCACAATTCTAGTTGTTGACGAAATTCTCTAAATTGGTGCTTTCCATGATTCTCGTAACTAAGTCCATGATCGATTCCATGATTGGTGCTTTCCATGATTCTCGCAACTAAGTCCACGATTCCATGATTGGTGCTTTCCATGATTCTCGCAACTAAGTCCATGATTCTCGCAATAGAGGGGAAAGAACACTGTTAAGCAAGAGATGGAAATAGAATGGCGGAATAAAGCTTTCTTTATTACAGTTTTATTGTTAACTTGTTAGTAATTTTTAGACGGCGGGAGTGAAGTACATGTAACCTCAATGTGGCTATAAATGATTGAAAAAAATACTTTTTTTGTCTGACGGAGATATAATTTTTGTTATACATAATCTACGAGGATATATTCTTATTAGAATGTAAATAAATGCTCACTTGATGATTTGCGAAGTTGTATTCTTGTCGGGATAAGAATGGTTTCTATGCTTGGGCGAGAAAAGTGAGACAACAGATCTTCGGTTGTGCTCACATCGAGACAGTAAATCTTGATTGAAATTCTTTACCTTTTATAAGTGAGACTATGGCAATTTGTTTCACGATGAATATTGCTTGTGGTAAATTGGGGGTGGGACAAGATTATTTGTGAAGGAGCCTTTTTTTAAAAGAGATAAATGCCTTAAATTGTTTGATTACAGTCATTGTTGAAGATGCGATCCAAGCGTCCAGTGGATTCAGGTTTTGCAGTTTAACGTCAATTCCTCAACAGTTAAATGAGATGGTTCATACTAATTCTTACTTGGCTTTAAGAAAGCATTTAAGCGTAAAAAAAGGGAAGGGCAAAGGGGAAAAATGTTCTCTGCTAGGGTTTAGGTACTATTAAGTTTCTTTGTATGGGCGTGGCATCGCCCGCTCTTCTTTCGGGTCCAAGGCACGGCACTGCCTCTAGGCTGGCCATTAGGACTTAAGTCTATGAGAGTGGAGGTCGTTCCACGCCTGGGTTGGGAGAGGAGGCACACCAGGGTTGTGGGGATTTGATTATCTGTCAAGACGAGCCAGATTGGAGGCCGGTGGATTTCTGTGCCGGCAATATCGCCGGGGGAGGGGGGGTGTGTGTCTTTTGTTGCTAGTAGCAATGATGCCCATGGGGTTCAAGGTAGATTTGCTGCCTGGGCGGCCAAAGGTAGAGGAAAATCTGCACCGCAGAGGAAGACGGGGCAAGCGAGGGGTGGTTGGGCTTTGGCTTTGGCTGTTGCCGAAGGCGGAAGGAAGCTGTGGTCAGAGAACTGCGACAGTGGAGTTTTTCGAAGAAATCGAGCTTGCTTCATCGGTTTGAGAACGGAAAGGAATGGGCAAGTGGTTGGAAGGGTGGATCGCCGAAGGTTGGGCTAGTCCCCAAATAGCCATAAACGGAAGAGATGGCGACGGTAGTGGGTCACTCCCAATCAGGGTGTTTCCTTCATGATTTTTGTTTGGTATATATTCTGGTTTTGTCTTTGGTTTTATGTCCAGTTTAGAATAAAAGAGGTGGTTTCCTCACCTCTAGTTTGGGTTTATGTTTCACACTCGTTGATTAGCAACATTGTGTGTAGTGATTATTGGTTAGATTTAAATTTATGTCGGGTTGTTTGCATCGTCGTTAGGATAGATCTGATCTCAATTGATTGGTTTTGTACATCAATTATTGTGGTTTAACAAGCCAATTATAAGCTGAACATGCCTTTTTTCTTTTGGGTCTCGATGCCTTTTTTGTCCATATGCGTCAATCGATTTTTACCGGTAGATCAATCATTGTTTGGGGTCTTTTGTGCGTATAGTGGGCGGTGCAATGCAACTTTGCTTGCGCTACTTTAGTTGAATAAGTTTCATGTTAAAAAAGAAGAAGAAAGAGATGGCTCATAAGGTCGCATAATGGGCAAAAAACAAATGGCATGTGCCTTTTGAATGAGTGGTTTGAAATTCCTAGTAGTTTGTTCTGTAATTTCAATACAATACGACGTAAGTTTATACCTTAAACGCTTTTGACAGAACGGTTTTGTTCTGTTTATTTCTTTGGTTTTGAAACGGAATCCTGCTTACTATACACACACATATATATATAAAAACAAAAAGATCAATAAAAATCTAGCGGCCTGGTAATTAGTTTACAGTAAAAATTTTTATAATATTATTTATAAAAATCAATGTTTTGAGGAGTCACAGTACTGGGGAAGGTAATTTAGAGGTCTTTACGAGTGAATGACGTAAAACGCACTTATTCCATATATTCAACAAGATTACGAAGAGAAGTTATGAAAAGATTTGCCTGTTTGGTAATCTGCAAAGAATTGTTAGGAAAAGAAGGAGACCTAAAAAAAAAGAGTAACTCTTGCAGGACTAACACTTTTCCAATTCAACCCAAAAAATAAGTTTTTTTTTTTTTTTTTAAACGTTTACTGGGTACTTTTCTTATTTATAGTTGATTCATTATCTCCTCCAAAAGTCGTAAGCAGGAAGATTTTTTTTTAATTAAATTTTGAAATGATGAGCAGGAAGATTTTAATGCTGCTATTCTGCACTTATCAGATATTGCTAAAAATCGCGGCTAAAACTACGTAAAAGCCATCTATGAAAATTAACTGATGACGCAACCTTATAAAAGTGACTATGACAACTAAGGCCTTGTTTGATATTATTTTAGAAGTTTTGAAAATATTTTTACATAATTTTTAAGATAAAAATTTTAAAAATATTTTTAATATAATTTTTTAAAAATTTTTATTTTTTAAAATAAAATTATCTTTACATATTTTTAAAACATTATCAAACATGTTAAAAATATCGATACATTTATTGTTAGTTCAAGTTCTTTTATTTTATTTTTCAAAAACAAGAGAGATGGAAAAGTTTAAGCTCAAATTTGAGCACAGTCAACTTATGGGGAAAAAAGAAAAAAAGTCGCTTCAACTTTAAATAAGGGGGTATAACTTATAAGTGTCCTTAGATTATGATCAAACGCTTCAACTTTAAATAAGGGGGTATAACTTATAAGTGTCGTTATACTATGATTAAAAAAGCTTGTAAAAAAGAAAAAAAGAAAAAGGTCGAAGTATTATTATTTTATTTTAAAGAAGCAAAATGAAGTTATTGGACCCAACAAGCTCAAGAAACAGCAATAATTAATCTACAAATCTTGCTGGCTTCAAGAAAATGATGCGTGCCAACTAATTGATAGATATCTTGAAAAAAAATATATCACATTACATTAATTTACATTAGATTATTGAAAAAAATAAGATGTCCATATTTGTTTTTGTCCTTTAGCATACGAACAAGGAAAATAGAAAAACGAAATAAATCAGACCAACTAATTCTCATTAATTAAAACGAAATTTTCGGTCACAAATAAGATTTCCATATTTGTTTTTATCTTTTAGCATACAAACAAGGAAAATAGAAAAATCATTAATTAAAAACGAATTTTTTGGTCACAATGTTTTAAAAATGATTACTCTTGACGACTCCAGAAATAATATTCTTAACTCTTAGGACAACTTTACCTTTGTTGCATTCTCAATTCTCAATCATAAAAAAAGAAGAAAAAAAAAACTTGCCTTATTGTGCAATCCCACTGTTGCCCTTTTAGTCAGAATTGTTACCCATCCCAATCAAATGGTCCTCGTTTTACAACAAAAATTTCCTCTTTTTTTCGTTTACCTAATTTTTTTTAATAAAAGCATTTTCTAATTTTCAATTTCAACTAGGAATATTTTCAAATAATAAAAATATTCTTTAATGGTAATGAATCATGAGCTCGGCTGGAGACAGTTTCGGTATACTGTAGGTATGTTTGGTTCGAATATTTAAGTAAAATATTTAAATAAAAATTTAAATTTTTATAAAAAAAAAATACTGTAACAAAATGATTCAACTTTAATTTAAATATTCAATCAAATATATCTGTAATTTTCCGACAAACCATTGGTTTTTCTCGTACATTGAGAGGTGACCGTTTGCCTAACTGCTAACACGTGGCGGCATCTGCAGAAGTCCAGATAAGCTGTTGGACAAACGGCTCCAAACTTTCGGCCCCTTCACCCCCCGGTTCACATTAATCCAGCCGTTAGCTTAGATCCCAACCCACCCTAACCCCACATCGAGTTAACTTAACTATTATTCTACCACGGTTAACCACCTTACTAAATTCCCCCTAAACATCCACTTAATTACGATATGCCATTTTCTTTTCCACGCTATAAATGCCCGTTTGGAGACTCGTTGGGTTTGCCAAACCAGTCCCCCAAGGGGGCCCCTTAGGGAAATCGATTGACCCGAAGGCGCCTCTTCTCTCTTTCTCTTCACTTTCTCTCTTCTCTCTCTCTTCAATGGCGGCTTCATCTTCCTCAAGATCAAGAACCAGATCGAGCGGACCAGTACTGAGGTCCCTCTCACCCTGCGGGAGATTTTACTCGCCGCCATCGAATTCTTCGATCTCGTCTTCGTCTTCGGCTTTTGCGTCCTCTACGAGTTCAAGCTTTTATTCGTCGGGCTCAACCTTCTTCAGCCCTCAGGACGACCACCACCATGAGAGCCACCGACCGGCGTCGCCGACTCGCGTCAATCTCTACCCCTCAGCTCCCCGATCTTCGTCAGTCCGATTCTCCATCGATCACCGCTCGATCTCTCCCAACCGATCCATCACCGTGACGAAACAGAAGCCGATCTCGATGACCAAGAAGACCTGTATGTGCTCTCCGACCACGCATCCTGGATCGTTCCGGTGTAGCCTTCACAAGAATATGAGCAGCGGAGGGAGCCACAACGCGGCGTCGTATCCTTCGACCCGTCTGAATATGCGCAGATCGGCGATGACAAACTCGCTGGTTCGGATCGGTGGCGTGGAAGGTGAGTGGGTGAAGAGAGCGCTGACGGCTCTGATCCGGCCTTCTTCGCACCAGCAGAGAAGGAGATCCGCGTTCCAGCCGACCCGAAGTCGCCTCTCGGTGATGTCGACGGCCGACGATCTCTGATTCGGTTACTTTTTTCTTTCACAGGTTGGTTCAATTTCAGGTTGTATATAGTTTTCTGATCTCAGATTCAGGCAGAGATGTCGGAATCCGGCGTGTATTTACTGAGTTGGGTTTGAAACCGTGTGTGCTGTGGAGGAGTTTTCATCGATGTCCTCCCTTCGTTGGAATCCGAGGCGGAGACTTCGTCGGCTCTGGAGATCTCGGCTCCACCGTTTAACGGAGAACGAGAGTCAATCGGGAGAGTTTTGTCCTTGGAGATCTCGAAATCCTTGAAATTTTTGCGACAGGACTGAAGTACTGATAGATAGATATTTAAAAGTACTCCCCTTTTGTACATATGATTTGCTTATAGAAGCACATTTTCGGGTCATAAATCTTCCTTAACTTAAAAGCAAAAGCAAAATTAAGAATAAAAATCAACACCTATTTTTTGATTCAATATGATATCAGGACTCAAGGACTCAAAAATCTAAATCAGAACTTGGTAAAGCTCAGATCAGATGCGTAAACTGTCAATTCACCGGCGTTTGAGGCGTTGGGTTGGTTGGCGGTTGTGTGTGCCGTTGGCGTCGTTGTTTTGGGTTGACGGTTTCGTTGGCCGTTACTCTTTATCGTCGTTCCGTTGCGTGTGCCGTTGATTCCGACGTTGTCGTTCGCCGCGTCTGTTTTTTCGAGGTATTTTCTTTCCCTAGTTTGATATATTTTTCTTTTTTAAAAAATATTACGACATATATATATTTTTTTTCATTTGTATTCTCTAACTTCTTTTTTTTTTTTTGGCGGACGTATTCTTTAACTTTATTTTAGTTTTTTTAGTTGATCTGTTTACAGGTGTTGGTCCCTGTGGCGGTTGTATTGTCAAAGGTGTGGGGCTTTAGACTTTTATTTCATCAACTTCAAAAAATATGAAAATTAGAATTGAAAAACTGCCTTGAGCGGGAATGAGAGCCCAGGCGGCGAAAGTTCTATGTGGATGTATTCCGTGAATAATGAACCCTGAAGTTTGAACAAAATAAGATAAAAAAAAAAAAGGCCGAGGGAAAAAATGGAAGAACCAAATTGATTTGTGGATAAAATTATGGACCCGTGAAATTAAACAGTGACAAAAACAAATATAATGAGAGGATGTTTTAAAATTCACTTAAAATTCAATAGTAGAATATAGATGAAATTATCCTTTTCTTCACTTCAAGCCAAGAAAATGTATGTGGTACGGTTATAATCAGAAACTAAAAAAAAAAGAAAAATCCTATCTTACGAGTGGAAGCAAGGCATTTCCAAAGGGGGCCCGATTTCTTTTTACGTTTTTTCAAGAAAAAAAAATAAAAAGAAAAAAGAGGAGACGATTTCTTTATACTTTTCTTTAATAAGAGAGAGGAAAAAGAGAGAGAGAGAGAAGAAAGCAATGTTTGACTCCGTTTTAGCTTTGGAGTTGTTGGACGGTGGCAATGGGGTACACGTTGCATTGTGCACAAGTACAACTCTCTGTTTCTTTTCAAGCAAAAAAAAAAAAGAAATGAAAGTATAACTCTGTTTTCTTTCTTGTACGAAATGCAATGTGTGATCACAATTCACATGGTGGCCCTTGGTTTTGCACCAAAAGCCGACTGTAGTATAACGCATAGAGTTAAAGTTCTACAAGAAAAAAAAAGTATAAAGATAAAGTTCTACGAGAAAAAAAAAAGAAGCATAAAGATAAAATGGACTTCTACTCAAAATTAAAACGCATAAAGTGGGATACTAGAATGAATAATTGCAAGCCTTTGCTCATCCATACGGCGCAGAGACATGAGCCATAAGTCATGAGCCATTGACTTATTGGGTTTTGAGAAGAATGACAAACTGGACCACTTGGCAGTTGAGATTTCCGGTTAAAAAAAAAACCTTGTCGGTTTGCAGCTGGCCATGTCGAAATAATGGGCACAGCATGCACGCTCGCCTGGACCCCATTAATTCAATTGTGACAGCTCATAGTCATGGCTCCCTTATCAAACTGTGGACTGGAAGTACGTGACCATTTCTTAAAATCAAGAGAACCATTTAACATTATTTTCAAAACAAGTAAAAATATATTTTTTTAAAAAATAATTTTTTTAAGAATTATGTAAAGGGTGTTTTTAAAATTTTTATCTTATTATAGACGATAAATCTATAATCAAATATTAAAATTTTAGATTACGTTACTTAAGAACTTGGGCCCTCAAATCACCGTTGAATGGATCTGTAAACTTGAATTTGTTTACTAGACTAAAATGAAATAAACAAACTAAAAGTGAAGTAAAAATGACACGGGATTTATAGTGGTTCATTTTGTTAATGAAGAGCTACGTCCACTGTAATTCACTATGGAGTTCTTGAATACAAATTACAAGAGAAGGATAAAAGTAAATCGGCAGGGTTTTAGTACTATATTTTTGTCCTCCGTACATCAAAGTAGTCTCCCTCTTATATAGAAGATGAGAAAGGATAGTTGCTCTCAACCGTATGATGGAGTAGGATAGAGCATCATAAATAATGCAATAGTGGGACACATGTCGATCGATGATAGGCTGAAAAATCACGCCTCCCCTGCATTTTGGTCCATGACCAAACGTGCTACAACCGCCGGTTCGTGCTGTTAACTGTTAGCTCGAGACAATCGAACCAGTCGAACAAAGATGTGAGAACGAGTGCGAATTGTCTTCGACGAGCGAAACGACACAAATCATGCAATACGATCGAATAAAACGAACAATGCGAACATTTAATTCGATTGGGCTTCACTTAGCAGATTTTACTCGACCTATCCAACTTGTATTATCATTGGGCCACACGGGCCTGCTAGCAATTTAGGCGTTGCTAAAAAATTGCACTCCAACACTCATAAAGCATGCGGAAATATTTTCAAAAATTTTGAGAACAAAAACAAACGAGGCTAGCATCTTCACTCCTGTTTGATATTAGTTGGTTCTAACTAATTTTTCAGTTATAAACAACATAAAGCTCTCACATGTTACAGTAAAAGCAAAAAAAATTGCTACAATATTTATGTTAGACATGTATGCCCTAAGGAGTAAAAATGTAATATGTTTTTGGAGACATTTTTATCAAAAAATAATTTATTTATTATTTATATAACAAATCTTGTCCTCTTTACATTTATATTTGTTGAATGTATGATAAGTAAACAAAAGTCTGAGACTGTCTGTCTAATCCTTAAAAAATTAGGCATATGATGGACAAATTATACAGAAGACACGATTCTTAAGGTGATAGTCTAAATCATAAGATCCCTAATTGAGGAATAAAGTTAGGCTCTTTATTTATATAAAGATTGTTATATTGTTTATATCCCTAACGGGAGATCGTTTATCTTGACCATCGGATATAGACTCCACAAATAGAAACATTAGCACATTGTCATAGGTGATGATGTGTTAGATCAGGACATAAAGTGAATTAATTTGGATTAATAATTATGTCTCGGTTAATCGATTCACTTTAGACAATCATATGTATTGTATCTTAATCTTGAGATGAATAGTAGACCCGTTGTCTTGACTTGTGTCGTTTGATATACTAAAGGGTGACATTCACATCTTAATAGTGGTATGCATACTGGCACGTTGGAGGCATGACTTTTAATAGCGTAGACCTGTTATTCATTGATATGGAATCCATAACTCCTCTTCAGGAGTAGTTGATATCCTTTTATAAGCGTTATCTTGTAATTGAAAAACTGGAGCGCTCAATCATTTGGATATATAGGTGTAACCAAATGGTATACCGTATTTGGATGGTAAGTTTTCTGATTGTGAGATAATGGAACGTAAGATAAAAATAATTGGAAAGGTAAGACAGAACTTGTCCTTAAGCCGATTATAGATAATCATATGGGGATACGATGCATTATGATATGTCATGAAAACTTAACTATACGGGCTTCGTAATTCTATACAGTTCGAGAGTGCAGCTCTAAGCTTTTAGTGAAGTAGTGTTGAAGTTAATAGTTATGAAATGCATATCTGCGATATTGGGTTCTAAAATTATCAGAAACTTAAACTATATAGGTCCATCAGGTCCCCTTTGCTAACTCATAAAAATCTTGTAACCATACGACGTGCTTTTCTAATAATTTGTGACTTATGTCAGATTATCAGATTGGCTGAAAATTCGATAGGATCAGATAATTCATGTCTGTTTATTGGTTGAATTAATTTTGTGAAAAATTAATTCAAGATAAACTTATTGAATTATCGGGATAAGATAATTCATGTCTGTTTATCGGTTGGATTAATTTTGAATAAATTTATTCAAATAAACTTGTTGAATTATCGGGAATATTTATTTTCATATATATTATCTAAGATATGACTGTTTTAATCAGATAACTTCTCTATTGGGTTATTTAAATCAAAACTGAGGTTCTATCCCAATAATCTTGGGTGAGAAATAAACATTTGTAGGGATCATTTATCGTAAGTTCAGCAGGCCAATCTTTAAGTTTGGCCTGCCGATAGAGTAAGTTCGGCAGGCCGATCTGCCAGTTTGGCCTGCTGAATCACGTATTTTCATGCAGATTTTATTAGATATTGATCATGATTTGATTTTGATTCAAATTTTTGAGGCCTTATCTAATAAGGACTGACTTTAGGCCTAACCTCTATAAATAGGTAGTGAGTCTCATTGTTATTTAGATCAATTGAGAGATTAAGAGTAAGACTCTGCTGATGAGGCTCTATAACTTCTTGAGAGCTATTGTTTACAAATCATGAACACTAGTTTTGGGTTTTCTTAATTGGTTGAAAGGAGAGTCACAAGGGAAAGGTTGAAAGACGTGCACCTATACGCACTCCGATCGTGGATAGATAATAGCAAAGAAGACCAATTGGTTGAGGCTTTTCTGCAACGTTATACTCTTCATAGATTACGGGAGCTTTTCTGCATTTCAAGGTTAGTAAGATCTAATTAATTTATGCATATAGTGTGTCAAACTTGTGTTTTAGAAAATATTCAGACATAAATATTTTTAAAATTCCGTTAAGTGCTATTTTTCCAACAATTTATAGTTCTAACAAATGATTTTAACCACCATACCAAACACCTTGATTATTCAAACAAAAAAGAAGGATGATTAATTTTGTAGCAGTTTACGTGTATCTATAGAAAAATCCTTCGATAGGTTTTGATAAAATACTAAAATTTTTAATTGTGGGATTTGTATCAAACTGTACTAATCATTATTCTTTTCTTTAGCCTATTTTAATCTTCGTATGATTTGACGGATAACTATAAGGGTTAATTTTTGTACGTAGAGTATTTTTGGTTTTATATCGTATAATATCTTATCATACTTATAAAACAATTTTAAATTGTAGTATGATTTGACTAATACCTATAAGAGTTATTTTTTGCACGTAGAGTATTTTTCGTATCCTATCATTTGATTTCTTATCATACTGATAGGATACAATTTTAAATTGTAAAATCATACTAAATAAAATAAGTTATGTGATGATTGATAAAACTTGATAGAATTTTGCCAGTTTATGACCGAGTCTTAACTCATTTTTTTAGTTTTGTACCTCTTTTTGCATTTCTTCCTTTCTCTAAGTTGATATTAAAAGGAGTAAGTGAGGACATATCTTTAAAATATTAAACAAAAGACTTGAAACTCTACCTCACCGTAAGGGATTTATCTATATTTCTCATTGTTAATGAAAAAGGAATGAACTCCACAATTATATTTTTGGTGCCTGTTACACTTCTAGTTATGAGATGTAACCCAAAGGCCTTGTTGTTGCCTTTTGGGTATAATTACTTTTCAAAAACAACCTGTCCTTCGGGCCGAATGTTTCGGCCTTCGGCATTGTAAAACATTCTGTTACGGTTATGGGCTTAGAAAGAAAAACTATCTTTTATCTCCGTGAGATTATAACATCGTTACTTATAAAACTGTAAGTTTAAATATAGTATATAGTGTATTTTTTAAATTGTATCATATTGGTTTTTAATAACAAGGTTATAACTCAATGAGATTTAATAGGATTGGTTGTTTAAAAAATTTCAAGCAATGTGAATTAGGAGCCAAATCAAATTGGTGTTTAGCATTCTAAAAATATATGGAGGGGTTTGTTTTATGATCATGTGTAAATATAGAAGTGGAAAGTATAATATAACATTTATATATAGGTTAGTTTGAAATTGTTCTCTCAGAAAGAACAATAATTGACTCAATTTCCTTCTTATAATTCAAAATGACACAAGACTTCCCTTGAGCTTATAATAAGTTGCAACTTTTGTTTTTCATCATTGAGATGTCAATTTTTAGGTCACATAATTGCTTAATAAAATTAGATTTTTTGAAAGACATTTTTTTCACTCTAATTCAAAGTATTGCCTTCTACTTTACTAGCAACCCTTGTATTGCTATTGCCCTTTAATTGACTTTTACCAGCTAATCATGTGACTCATACATGATAAAAATGATAATAAAATTGATCATTTATTGACAAAGATACTAAAATTAGTACTTATCATAAGATTAGGAGTAGATTTATGTCATCTTGAGTTATAAAGGGTAAAATGAGACAATCTTTTACTTTTTGAGAAGGCAAATTTAAAACTAACCCTTTCTTTGATGTAATACGTATGTTGGACATGTGTAATAATAACAAATTAGTAGTCCAAACCAATTATGTACATTTTTAATGTCAATATTATGCTAAACAAATTATATGTTATACGATAAATAATTCACTCCATTAATTTTATACTACATTCTTATAATTATGCTCTTTTAAGTTGATACATAACATCCTTAAAGGAAGTTGATACGTAGCAAGGTAATTTTTGTTCCAAAGTTGTACGTTTAAGAAAGAGGATAGAGTTTTAGAAAAACTTAGTTCTGATATCCCATTTTGTCATTAAAAAACATTTTTTGTAGAAGGTTGATGGTTCGTTTGGTGTGGGGTTCATAATGGTATGATTTAAAACTTAATACTTGAATTATGAGGTTCATAATGGTATGATTTAAAACTTAATACTTGAATTATGAGTTCTAAATTGTATGATTTAAACGGTAATTTTAAAATAGCATTTAGAACTTAAAGGTTTAAATTGAGAATAAAAATTCACATCAAGTTTAAAACAAGAACAGATGTTTGAAAAACTATGATTTATAAAAGAAAAATGACAATGAGAATAGTTTTTATTGTAAAAAACGGTTCAAATCGTACAAACTTTAGGGGGTGTAAAATTTGGATTTTAAAGGTTTTGGCCATTATAAAACCAATAGTTTGAACTGATCTTAGTTATTACTCCATCAAATGCCAGTTTGAACTGCCTTTATTATTTGAATTTTCTTAAATAGTTTTGAATCTGTGTACCAAACAGCCCATAAATCCCATTTGGAGCATAAAACCTATGTGTTAATTAGATTTCACACAACTTACCAAGTCTAGCTATTTATATGTATTGCATTAATTTGAAAATCAGACAATCCATATATTTGAATTCCATTAAATTCATCCCAAAAACTATGGAGAAAATTAGATATCGTACCACTTCTTTAACACCTACTAATATTTTATACCACATTTTTTTAAACATTTAATTCATACCACTTTTGACATATAATATGTCCAAATTATTCTCACAAAAAATCTAACTACCTAGTTTTTACTCTCTCTCTCTTCTCTCACTCTATGTTTCATGCTCTTCCTTCTCCCTCTCCATGTCTCTTTCTCTTTCCTCTCTCTCCTTCTATTTCCTAAAAGTGGTATGCTCAAATTTTTTCACTGAAGTAGAGGAATCAAAAGCATGTTTATCAAATTGACCCTAAGACTATAAATTAGGCTTTGGGCTGTAAACGGGCTTTGCTTGTTGGGCTATAAAGCTCACAAGCCCTTTGGTTTCTCGGTTTCTTCAGGAATCCGGCTTTTCCCACGGTGATAGGCACAATTCTGTGTGTGCTCGCCTTTTTTATTTCTTCCCTTTTTTTTTTTTTGAATTTTTATCATTTTGGTACGTCATAATTAAAAAAAAAGATATTATAGTTATTGATGCCTTGCTCGTGATCAACGCCACATATAGCTGCAAACGGTGGTTGGACTATCGTTCCTACTTGTTCTGACCTCCCATTATGAACCTATAAGAAGAAGGAATGCCTCGAAGGTCAAGGGGGCATCAGTGTGGTGTTAGCTAAGGGCTCTTCGATGCTCAAGTCATGCATTTATTTGACCGAGAGAGAGGTTATGGTATGTGTAAGAGAGTTCACTTACCTTGAGGGTGAAATAAATGTTTATATTTACAGCTCTCCACCTGGACTAGGTGTAAAGCGGGTTTGACCCTTGAACTGGGTGTTCTATACGGGGTGTCATGGAGGTAGTGACAGATGTCATAATCTCTTAGGAAGGAGGATTGCCCATTTGAGGGTCAGGGTAATACCACGTTGGCCTTCACGAGCACACATGTTGCCACGCTTGATTAGGGTGTGGTAGCATCAAGCAAGACACATGCGTTGGTTGGGGTGGGCCCTCGAAAACATCCTCCTTGTATGGCAATCAGTGGCGACCAGGGAAGAGCGCCCCCAGGGGACATCATCCAACCAGGTAGCGGCAATCTTTGTTGGGCACACGGGTTAATCATGCCAAGCAAGGTGGTCGGTGACCTCAAGGATGCTTCCTCGATCACCAACCGAGCAAACTCCCAATAATATTAATATTTTCTATCTCAAAACTATCAAATGGTACTTATATATATTTTATAAAAAAATAATTTTAATAGCTTAAGCCCGTGTTTTATAACATGAATTTTTAACTTATCCCTTCATTCATAAGCCCTAAATCAACTTTTATAAAACTATAAAAGAAAACAAGTATAGACAATACAAAAAATAAAGAAGTCTACGCATATAATTTTTTTTACGAGTTTTGTTTAATTTTTATTTTGATTTTCTATTTTAATGCAACGAAATTAATTTAACATTTATTAACAAAAATAAATAAAAAAATTTACGTCATAAAATATAAGCTTAAAGTGTCAAAATAAATTTTTGAAAATCACGAGTATTGTTTTCCATATTTTTTAAACAATAAAGTCCCGAAACGATTTTATTTTGAAATACCAGGTACTACGTGTGTGTTTATATATATATGTATATATATTTTTGGATAGAAACGCTTGTTGGATTTGCCGAAGAAGTAGAGAAAAAAAACCTGTCAAAAAAAGTAGGGGAAAAAAAAACGTCAAACGCTTCCTAAAACGACATCATTCTACCCCCTAACGAAGGTTCCGCCAGTTGAATTCTCCGGCTCCCACGGTTTCTCTGCGACCCATTATCCAATAATCTTCTCATAAATGTAGTTCGAAATCCCAAGCCCCTCCCTCTTCTCTATTATTTCTGCAACACCAAAAATCTCGCCATGTCCCGTTTTCCCTCCCTGAGAAGATCCACGCCGTCCATCCGCCAAATTACCTCGATCCAAGGGCTCCAAATCAGCCAATTTCACACCCCGTCGCCATCTCCGATCAGCGGCTCGAGCTTCGAATCTAACACGCACGAAAGCCCCGCCCTTGGCTCTTTCCTCAGATGGATTTCGGGAATTGGAGTGGGTTCCGGCCTAGGGTTTCTGTACTGGTCTTCTTCTTCTTCTTCTTCAACCGATTCTGATTCGGCTTTCTTCAATCGGCCGATCCTGTCCTTTGCCGACGCGTCGGCGGCGAGCTCCGAAGCTGCGGTGCAGGATCGGCGATCGCGTTCTTTGTTTCACAAACTGTCTCTGCCTGAGAATAGCCCCAAGTTTCTTCTCTTTGGAGGCAAGTCTTAAATATTGTTGCTTTTTTAGGTCGCGCAGTGAGTCGATAAGGAAAGTGAATTACTGGTTCTCTTGGTTGTGAATGCAGATGCTTATAGGAGGAAGGTTTTCTTCAACTATGAGAAGCGGATTAGGTTGCGAAGTCCTCCTGAGAAGGTAGGTTCTTCCTTAACGAGTAGATTGTTGAGATATTAGCAATTCTTAATTGTAGTTTAAATTTTGATAATTTGACAATATAGATTGTTGGAAGTGTTAAAAAAAGATTGTGTAATGGCTTTGGTACAGTTTTTTTTTTTTTTTTTTTGTGCTTTTACCTGTTATGCTGAAATATTTGCCACTTTCTGTCTTTTATCATCTAACTGTTTAAGCTTCATTTACGTTGGTTTATTCTTTCCAGTGCATGTACTTTGGCTTGTTATGTACTACGATTATCTTCTTGTTGTCGTTTGTCTCACAATGGTCTGAGCTATTCATATGTTTAGTTTGCATCTGAGAATACAAAAATCTGTAAGTTGATGGATACCTAAATATTGAGATTTTGATTATGTTTTATACATGTCGTTTAATGCCAATGCCCTTTATCATCTTTTGCGTGAAGGTTTTTGAGTACTTTGCATCTGTTCGTGCTGTAGACGGAGAACTACTGATGAGACCGGCCGATCTTATGCGGGCGGTCGTTCCTGTTTTCCCTCCATCTGAATCCCATCTGGTCAGAGATGGGTATCTGATAGGGGAAAGGAGTCCTGGTGACTTACGTTGTGAGCCCTCAGAACTATTTATGCTATTTGATGTAGATAATGACGGACACATATCTTTTAAAGAGTGAGTTTCTTCATCATTATTAGATTTTGTAATATTACATGGCGGGGGTAATATATGTTCTAATATATGTTTCATCTCTTTACAGGTATATATTTTTTGTAACTCTACTCAGCATTCCTGAATCAAGCTTTTCTGTGGCTTTCAAAATGTTTGACATTGACAATAATGGGTAAGTTTTCTTTCAACTTTGAAAAAGGAGTTTAGAACGAATAAAAATACCCAGACAATAATAAAATATAGATGTTACACTTGAAGTATGTCCATTCAATGTAAATATGGGTTAAATAGAGTCCCTTGCCCAACATGCTTGCATCAAAAAGTCATTACTTATGCCAATGTTTAGTAGTTTCAGAGCTTGCAAATTACTCACCTTGTTGTTTTATAATGTCGTTTCTTTTCTGTTTCTCCAAAAGGAGAAAACATCTTAACTGAACTGCAAGCCAATGTGTTAAGGTAGACTTAAATGGGGGCAGGAAAATTGCTGAACTAGTAGTCAATGCCTTTTTATATATAGATTGTAGAATTTAGTGTTCCAATATTATGTCATAAATGTTAAGATCTTCACTTTTCTATGGGTGATGACTTGATTATATATATTCACTTACAGGGAAATAGATAAAGAAGAATTTAAGAAAGTGATGGCTTTGATGCGAGCACAGAACAGGCAGGGAGCTCACCACAGCGATGGGCTTCGGATTGGGCTAAAAGTTAATGGTTCAGTTGACAACGGAGGTCTTGTGGAGTACTTTTTTGGTAAAAATGGAAGGGAACACCTGAAACTTGATAAGTTCGTCAAATTTATGAGAGATTTGCATGATGAAGTATGTCCTTTCCCTAAATTTTAAATCTTACAATTTATAGTTCATTTGCGCACACACGCACACACACAATATGCAACACAGTATCAGATATATGCATTGGTTCTTCCAAGCATATTTCTTACAAGATATTTGAATAGCTGGTGTCAAAGATTTAGGCTTTGTTAGATCTGCTTTAGAGTCATGAAACTTGCATGGTAATTATGGCTGCAGTAGGACTGAGATGAGAGTAAAAGTTTCTATGGTCTATATGATGCAGTAGTTTTGATAACTTGTAAAGAAAACTGAATTTGTAACTGGTTCTAGCAAATTCTGGACTGAGACAATAGCCATTAAAGTCAGTTCAAGCTGAGAGGGGGCAGTAAAATCAGTTACATGCTGAAAAGTGGAAGCAACCTTATATGTGGGAATTGCCTGTAGTTAATTTTGATCGTCCCTTCATATGCCTTCATAAAGGCTTGAAGGAATGTTTGGGTTTGCAATGGACATGTGCATTTAAATTTTGTCTTATGCGTCTAAACTTATCAATCCACTGTCGTTTTATGTTGGGAGTTATGATGTAGGATGTGCTATCTTTTCCTCCTTTTTTTCCCTGTTTGGTCTTTAGCAAGTTATCTTATATACTCGTCATATCTGAATGCATGCTTGTATCGTGTAGATACTCAGATTGGAGTTTGCCCATTATGACTACAAATTGCGGGGAACCATATCTGCCAAGGACTTTGCATTGTCTATGGTTGCTTCTGCCGACATGAGTCATTTAAGCAGGTTGCTTGATCGGGTAGATGAATTGAACAATGAGCCACATCTTAAAGATTTGCGCATCACATTGGAGGAGTTCAAAAGCTTTGCAGAGCTTCGAAAAAAATTGCAACCATTTTCTTTGGCTTTATTCAGTTATGGAGAAGTAAATGGTTTGTTGACACGAGAAGATTTGCAGCGCGCTGCTTCCCATGTAGGACTCCTAACCTTTTTTCCCTCATCCATGTTCAATTTTTGACACATGGATGAACTTTCTAGTTCTCAGAGAGTAATTTCATTTTGTAGAGAACTTTATCTGAACTTTTGGGAGCTTTATACTATCAAATCAACTACTATCAAATCAACTACTTTTCTACCTTGCAAATTCATTATTCTACACTCATTTTCTGATTGTCTGGGAAATTCAGGATTATCGGATACAAGCTCACTAACGTTGACCTTCTTCTTTTTCTCTGTATATGCATTACCAGGTTTGCGGCATAGATCTCAGCAGCAATGTGATCGAAATCATTTTTCACCTGTTTGATGCAAACAGTGATGGAAGTTTAAGCTTGGATGAGTTCGTCAGAGTTTTACACAGAAGGGAAAGGGACATGGCTCAGCCCGTGGAGTCGGGAGTCATGGGTTTTTTGTTTCGCTGCGGGAAATGGACTTAGAATGATTCCTCTTCCGCATATTTGCGTCCTTAATTGGATGTGCCGAGGTGTATTATTTGACTCTTAACTAGGATACATATGATTAGAAAGATCCCAATTGGATGTAAAGTTGGTGCTTTATATAGGTAGTCTAAATTCTATTACGAGCTCAAACGGTAAAAATTATCCTCTTCCTCATTCGACGTCTTTAAGTTCTACTTGTTCATTGGCGTAAACGGTTTCCTATGGATATGCAACAACCATGTGATTCTATTACTTTGGATAATAACGCACAAAAGTATTGCTACTTGAACGAATTATTAGAAAACGCTGCTATAAGGCACATAAAACTTGTTATCAAAATGAAGCGAATGTTCTTCTCTTATGTTGTTGCTTTGGTTTCAAGAACAAAATCTAACGTGTGGCTGCAATTAGAACATACAAAATTACAGATTAACTAGCTACGTAGGACAATTGACCATAGTTTGCTCGGCTGCTGATATGGGATTAGCATCTCTACTTGCGTTTAGACATATGATGACAACGCTATTGTAGTATAAAAATCGTTAATAAACATTGCTTTTTCTTCCTTTTTTTTTTTTTTCGATAGAAGTTGCTAAAATAATCGTTGCCCTTGCCCAAGCACTTTGGTACACTTTTAGCCTTGACCGCCTTAGACTTCGTAGCCGCTTGCCTTACAGGTTATTTTTGTTATCTATCATTGTCAACATTACTATTCAAGACTCCCCTTGTAATCGATTATCAACTTTTACTCAAAGCTGTTTATGGATTTTTTAAAACTGTTTATGTTGTGCCAACATATGCACTATAAATAAATAAATGAACATCTAATTTGAGCACCCAAATTTCCTATATTTTTCTTTACCGATTATTCGAGAAATGCTTTCCAGTAAAGGAGGAAAAACCATGCCTGCTCCCCACCAAGGAAATCTGAACTATTTGGGGTTATTTCATCTTTCAAGAAGAGTCGGTACTCACGATACAGAGGTAAAATGTCGAGGCAAATTAAGAGACTTTTGTTAATCCTCTTTTGTGTACTTTTAACAGTGATCATTCCATGTCATTTTATGCCCTATACTTTTACATGTTGCAACTTAGGTGTAAAATTAGGACCAGTCTCTTACAAAAGTTAAAAAAAAGTCTATGATAGGATATCAGGATTAAAGCTTTAACTATCAAATCTAATTATAGTATAAGTTTTTATAGGCCGTTTGACACTTTAGTTGTAACTGAAGTCTATAACAACTTTTTGTTTTTTAATGTAACTATTTAGAGTTTTAAATAGGTCATAATTAATTAAAACTTAAGTGCTAAACAGGCACTTAGGCAACAATATATATTTTTGGGTAAATAGTTCAATTGGTCCCCCTATCTTTTTAAAAAGTTGTAATTTGGTCTCCAATATTCTTTTTTTATTTGACTGGGTCTAACCTTTTAAAAAGGTGCAATTTGGTTCACAACCGACTGTTAAAAAATATTTTGACTTAGTGAAGGTATTTTAGTAAAATACATATTATGTTTTAAGGAAAATAAAATTAAAACATAGGAAAAGATAAAAAATTAAAAAACTATATTATTAAAATTAGATCCTTTATTTTCTAAAAATCAGATCTTTTTACCAAAAAAAAATCAAATTAGATCTTTTTAATCTAAAAAAAATCATATATCTACTCAAAAAACAAAAACAGATATTTTTAATATAAAAAAAATCAAGCTAAAAAAATTAGGTCTAAAAACGTTGCTCCAACCACACACACCCCCAATCCCTTGTTGGCAACATCTCCCCACCCACCCTCCTTCTCTTAGGCATCCCCTCTCCAATTACAAGACTGACTGGGAAAGAGGGCCATAGACACAACTAGCGTGATCGATGGAGAACTCAACGAGCGTAGAGAGCTTCCCAATGGTGAGGTAAATCCAACATGTGAGGCTAGGGGAACCGACATGGGGATCATGGAGGTTGAAGAAGATGCCAGTGAAGTTGTAGGGGTTGGCAGTGGAGTCCCAGGAGGTGACGGGGAATGGGGGTGCCTCCGTCCCCTCTGTCGGAGTCGCCCATGACGATGCTGGGTGGGTCACGAGAGAGAGACAAGGACGCATGGGTGGGTCACAACAGATAGACTAGGACGATGGTGATTTGAGACCGCCAGCTATGGCAAGCTCGCCTGAGTGCATTTAGTTTTTTTTGTTTTGTTAACTTTTTTTAGGGCTGTCAAGCCTTTTTTTGTATAGATTTTTTAATAAATTTTGTCTTAATTTTTATTAATTTTTAATGTATTGTAAAATTTTAATTAAAAATGAAGTTAAAGAAATTTTTCTGTTTAAAATTAAACATAGGGACTAAATTGTACCATTTTTTATAATAATAGACCTAGTTAAATAAACAAATTAAAGATCACACTATAACTTTTTTTAAAAAAATTAAGGACAAATCGAGTGATTTAGCCAATATTTTTCCACACCCCATTTTGTTTTGTAGATAAGAACGAAAAAATTAACAAAATAAAGAAGGAAGCGAAGAGAAGCCACATGGGGATTCGTTGCGGGAATATACCAATATACCATTTGTTACTTGAGTATTTGCCACGTTCAACATGAAGTGGGACCCACGAAGATTTTGTACTTGACTTTTTAAATTCTAAACTTACGGAATGTGAAATTTACAGGTGGACTATTATGTGTCCATCTGGTTTGATTCTTAAGTCCCAACCGAGCAAGATTGCCCCCTTCATACGCGTGGCATGCACGCCACAATATTATTTTTTGTTGCTCGTTTGTAGCGCTGCAATAATAGTTCTGGTAATATACGCCCCTAAAAAAGAGTATTTGTATCATACAGAGTTACCCTAAAAATATATTACTGGTAATATTAGGGCATGTTTGACATTGTCCTATTGTTATTATTATTTTTTGTTTCAAAAAAGTGTTGTTTCATAAAGATTATTTTTATTTTATTTTCAAAAAATAAAGGTATTTGGTATGATTTAAAAAATTAATAGGGTGTTTAGCAGGATGGTTAGAATCGTTAGTTAAAACTGTTTTTTACTGTAGCATGTGAGAGCTTTACACTGTACGTGATTTTTTTTAATTGTTATTATAGCATGTAAGAGCTTTACACTGTTTATAACTGATAAAATAGTCTAGACCACGACTTGCCAAACACCCTATAAAATAAAATTTAAAGTTTGGATAACGATTTCTTTCCTCATACTGAAACAAAAAAAAAAAAAATTCTTACAAGAGAGAGAAAGTGATGAGTAAGAACAAAGAGAGGATGCGAGGAGTGAGAACCTTTTAAGAGAGAACAAAAATGAGAAAATCATCATAGAGAGAATGGAAAAAAGAGAGAGAAAATCATTAGTGTGATCTCGGCACGCTGGCTCAACCTCGACTCCAATCTCGACTCCTCAGCTTGATCTCAGCCCAAGCAACCTTGATAATAATATTAGACCATCGGCTTCGACCTCTGACGATAATCTTGGCTTGTTAACCTAACCCAATAGCAATATCAGCCTGTCACTCCACTTGAGTAACGATTTCAAACAGTCATCTTGACCTAAATGACGATCTTGGCCTGTTGGCCCAATTCTACTTAGCTCGATCCCATTTATGTCATTGATGAAGGAAAATGTGTGTAGTGATCGTGTTATTTTTCCATTCTTGGAGAACACAGAACAACATTTGTTCTTTGTTTGTTTTTATTTAATTTAAATCTTTAAGAATTATTCTCAAAAAACAAATACCAAGCACCCCTAATTGTTGTTAAAAAACGTTTTTTTTTCTTCTAAATTAAAAAAGTTATTTTTTTAGTATTAGCGCTAAACAACCTCTTAGAATCTCAATATAAAAAGCTAAATCAATATTCGGTATATTGGTTGAAACTGTTCAACAAATAAACAAAATAAAACAATAAAAAAAAATTATTATAATATAAAATGATTACATTTTATAGTTTTTAAATCAACATTTTCAATTACTAACTATTTTTCAAACATCATATAAAAGAAGATAGATCTAGAATTTATTGCATTACCCGAATGCCTCATCACTCACATTCTTTCCTATTTCGACGTTGATCGAAATGCTTAAATTTGAAAAAAAAAAAAATCCTTTTAATTTCCATTAAAATTTTGGCAGCCATGGAGACACGCGCTCATGGAAGGTGGCGACAGCCATCCCAGCCAGGAGCCTGGAAGGTTGACCTTTGGAGAATGGGAAACCCTAGAAGTAAGAAAATCCAATAACAAAGATAGAAGGACGATAAAAAAGCGCGTCTTTATTATTTTCCACATATTTCTTGCCAAAAGAAAGCCCATTTCATGTTGTCCTGTCGGAGTCTCTTTCTCGCCTCATCATTGCGAAAACAAAAAAAATTTCATTCAATTCCCGACTGTTAACAAACTCAGGATTTTAGTTTTGTTTTTGTTCTCTCTCTGAATCAGAAGAGATTGAACAGCAAGCAATCAGAGAAGAAGGGAATAAAAAAGAGAGTGCGTTTTTTCTTTTCTTTTCTTTCGTTTTTTCTTTTTTGGTTTCACCTTTTGTTATTAATTGTTGTTTGGGACTTGACCTTTCTTTTTGGTTTTTTCGTGATTTGGTCCTTTTTTCCACCTTCTTTGAGTTTGAAATTTGTGTTTTTTTCATTTTGGTTTCTTTTTTCCCCTACATATATATTGAAATTGGTTTGCTTGTGGAATTGGGTCTGTTCTTCTTAATTCTGTTTCGATTATACACATATATGAAATTGGTGAAACTAGGGTTTTTGATTAACGCAACGAATCAGAGCTTATAGAGCTTTGATTTGGGGAGTCCTTTTTTGAAGAAAAAAATTATGGGAAAACCAACTGGGAAGAAGAAGGACCAGCAGGTTCCACAGAAACCTGGAAATAATGCTAATAAACCTGGAAGTAAATCCTCTGATCGAAGCTCGAAAGCAGCTTTCGATGAAGACACCGCGATTTTCATCAACATGTCTCAGGAACTTAAAGAAGAAGGCAACAAGCTCTTCCAGAAGCGTGACCATGAAGGAGCTATGTTGAAGTACGAAAAGGCCCTCAAGCTTCTTCCCAAAACCCACATTGACGTTGCCCATCTGCGCACGAACATGGCCTCTTGCTATATGCAAATGGGGCTCGGCGAGTACCCGCGAGCGATCAACGAATGCGGTTTGGCCTTGGAGGTTTCTCCGCGATATAGTAAGGCTTTGTTGAAGAGAGCAAAGTGTTACGAGGCGCTGAATCGGTTGGATTTGGCGCTGAGAGACGTCAACACCGTTTTGAGCGTCGAACCGAATAATCTCGTTGCGTTGGAGACTCTGGAGGGGTTAAGGAGAGTGATGAGTGAAAAGGGTATCGTTATTGATGAGAAGGAAATCAGTGTGGCTGCCAATGTGGAGCGGCCTAGCTCTTCACGGCTTCGTAAAGTGGTGAATGAGAAAGTGAAGAAGAAGAAGGACAAGAAAGTTGTGAACAAGGTGGCGGAGGAGGTCAAGGTGGTTGTGGAGGAGAAAGGTGGGGTTGTTAAAGATAAGGAAGTGATTGAGAAGACTGTCGTTGAGGGAGCTAAAGTGGCCAAGAAGAAGAAGCCTGTCAAGGAGGAAAAAGTGGTTATGAAGACGGTTAAGTTGGTGTTAGGGGACGACATAAGGTGTGTGCAGTTACCGGCGAATTGTAGCATGAGGTTGGTGAGGGAGGTTGTTAAGGATCGCTTTCCTGGACTGAAAGGTGTTCTTGTGAAGTATAAGGATCAAGAGGGTGACTTGATTACAATAACTACTGCAGATGAACTGAAGCTGGCTGAATCTTCGGGTGATCCGCAGGGGTCTCTGAAACTATATGTAACCGAAACAAGTCCTGATCAAGAGCCAGGTTATGAGGGAATAAGTGATGAGGAGGGAGATAAAGATAACACAAAATTTAGTGGTGTTATCGAGAATGGAGATTTTGGAAGAGATGGAGAAACGGAAAAAGGGGTTACTTGTGTCGAGGACTGGATTCTTCAGTTTGCGCGTCTGTTCAAGAACCATGTTGGTTTTGATTCTGATCCGTACTTGGACCTTCATGAACTTGGCATGAAGCTACACTCTGAGGCCATGGAGGGCACGGTAACAAGTGAAGATGCTCAGGAGCTTTTTGACATTGCTGCAGATAAGTTCCAAGAGATGGCGGCTTTGGCATTATTCAATTGGGGAAACATTCACATGTCCAAGGCGCGGAAGCGAGTGAGTTTCCCTGAAGATGCTTCAAGGGATTATATTGTCGAGCAACTTAAGGCTGCATATGATTGGGCACGGACAGAGTACATGAAGGCAGAGAAGAGGTACGAAGAATCTCTGAAAATCAAACCAGATTTCTATGAAGGTTATCTTGCGCTCGGGCAGCAGCAGTTTGAGCAAGCGAAACTCTGTTGGTATTATGCAATTGGGAACAAGGTTGAGTTAGAAACCGGACCTTCCTCAGAGGTTCTTCAGCTTTATAACAAGGCTGAGGACAGCATGGAGAGGGGTACGCTGATGTGGGAGGAGATGGAGGAGCAGCGTCTAAACGGACTCTCCAAAATTGATAAATATAAAGCCCATTTAGAGAAAATGGGGTTGGATGGTTTGTTGAAAGACGTATCTGTTGATGAGGCTGCAGAACAGGCTGCAAATATGAAATCTCAGATATACCTTTTATGGGGTACCTTGCTGTACGAACGATCTGTCGTGGAATATAAGCTTGGCCTGCCAACTTGGGAAGAATGTTTAGAGGTTTCTGTTGAGAAGTTTGAACTCGCAGGAGCTTCTCCAACAGACATAGCTGTTATGATAAAGAATCACTGTTCCAATGAAACTGCACTAGAAGGTAAAAGTCTAATGCGAGGACTTTGCTTGTTTGAATCACCCTTTTTTTTTTAGCCTACTGGCTTTCAAAATATTAGCAATGGGAGCATTCAATTATTCAATTTTAATTGGCATGCAGGTCTAGGTTTCAAGATTGATGAGATAGTGCAGGCCTGGAATGAGATGTATGACGCTCAGAGGTGGCAGTTTGGCGTTCCATCCTTTAGGCTTGAACCATTGTTTCGTCGGCGGGTTCCTAAACTTCATTCTATCTTAGAGCATGCTTTTTGAGTTTTCATAGATTGGCTATTCTTTACAAGTAAATTTGTCAGTTTTTGTTAGCCCAACTTTGGAAGCTACCTAGTTGGATGCTAAGATAGGTAATGCATCTATCACTTACTTTTTTTACTTTCCATCTTTCTTTTTGCTTGCTTGCTTGCTTGAAGCCTATCTCTTAACTTGCTTTAAACAAGAATCTTTGATCGGTTTGCATGCCATTAATCTTCTCCATATTAGGAGAGTGTTTGCAAAACTCGTTCCTTAACCAATTTACTTGGTTTTTGCAATGGTCAACGGCTTGGGGCATCTCTGTATATGCATGCTAGCATGCATGTTATACATGTGTTTGTTAATGTGTATTTGTATGTAAATGCATGAGCAAGGAAATATGTGCAAGATTCGTGCAAACTTGTGAGGTTTAGAGATTTAGGAAATTTGCAAGCTAAGAAAGCACCATAACATATCACATTGGCAATTATGAAAATATTTTCTTTTGGAATAACCAAGACATCCACAGACATGTAAATGTGAAACCCCATGGCTATATGGAAGCACTAGAGAAATAACTCATGCTATCTGGTGGCATTACTATCTGTACCTACTAGCTAATGCTCTCTATGCCTTCGGTGTCAAAGAGAGTTATTATTTTGAGTTTGAAAATGACACTGGAACTTTAGTGGAAGTGCCCTGCTTGTAAGAGTGACTCTAGAAAACATTTTGTTCTATCAATGTCTTGTTTAGTTACTCATGGTTTCTCTTGTATGGATCTCCTGCAATCAATCTAAGTTTTTCTGGGCTTGTTCACACAGAAATGTATTATATTGTGTTCGGTAAGCACTGAAATTATAGCCACCTATTTCTATGCAAAA
Organism: Artocarpus heterophyllus; assembly: GCA_025403435.1. Lineage (NCBI taxonomy): Eukaryota > Viridiplantae > Streptophyta > Magnoliopsida > Rosales > Moraceae > Artocarpus > Artocarpus heterophyllus. The sequence goes on from CM046333.1 coordinate 12,508,628, forward strand.
GATCTGATTGGAAAGTTCATTTACTGAGGGTAATTGGCACATTATCTAAGAACAAAAAATGTAGAAAATCTCTTGCCCGGAAATTCTGCTTAATATTGATTTTGCAAAGGGGTTTGTGATGAATTTATCTTTTGTTTTGGCAAGGAGGGATAAATGCTAATTTGCCTTAGCATCAGTTTTTTTTAAACCTCTTCCGTCGTCTGTATTGGTTGGCAACATTATAAAACGAACACTTCAATTCTTCGTCTAATCTTTTGCCATGTTTTGCGTCTCACTAGCATTGTCAACATTTTTAACAATTTTTTTTTAATATGACTTCTTGAATTTACATGTTAATGTCAATAATACCGCAATTCTCCCTAATGAATGATAATCTCTATTGTCCATTCTCGTATTGCAGGTTCTTTTTCTACATGGACTGTTATGTTTTGCTTCTTGTTTGCCGTGGGAACAAGACAAAGTTTGCTGGGTGTTGTTATGAACGTGAGAGAGCCGGGGTGCTTGGAATTATTTTTATTTTAGGAGGGCTTTTTTTTTTTTTTTTTTTCATGAAGCAATTATTCACACAGTTTGAGATAGTGGGTATATGATTGAATTTGTTAATTTCAAGTGAATAAGCAGAGGGTAGTAACATTGTGTTAAGAGGTTTGTTGATTGTTGTAGATTGTTATTTGTCAGTCGTAACAATCTTTGGGTTTTTTGTATGGCAAAGCACCGTATTCGTATTATGTATACATACATGTGTTTTTTTTTCCCCAATCCGTCAAATGGTCGCGGCCATTATTGCTATTTGTTACTTGGATGGTGAATAAGGAACGAGAATCAATTCAAAGCCCATTTCAGGGACCATTTAAAGGGGGGGGGATCCAGAAAGAGAAAGCATCGGCTTGTTTAGAAACTTCTCTCTTGAAGTGTTAAAAAAACAGCACGAATGGAACTTTGTGTTCTTTTCGTCAAAGTGTCAAATCGTCTATCTTAACTTTATTGATATTTCTTTGAATTTGCTACGACACCCTTCTTACCCCCGCTGTGATGGTGCATACATGTTACAAATATTAAATCCAACTTAAACAATACGGAGTTTGAACTTAAACAATACAAAGTTTTCATCTGATATAGTATAAAACAAACTTTGTTACAACAATAATTTGTTACAATGTAAAGTTTTTATATATTATAATACTTTCAATTTTAATTTTTATAGGCTTTTTTAATCAGTGATTTTAACCTTTAATTGCAACTATAAACAATATAAAACTTTCATATACAATAAAAAAGCTATAACTTAAAGTTTTCACATGCTATTGTTATTAAACTAAAACTATTAATTTCAATAATTCTTTTAAATAGCCTATTAGTTCCAACTATTTTTTTCAAATACCCTATAAATAGTTAATACTTATACAAATTTTTTCAAATACCCTATACAGAGCTTATAAGTAGTGTATTTTGTAGAATTCTCCATTCTTTTTAGAAGAAGAATTTCTTTTTATGTATACACATACGTACATGTGTTGTTCTTTTGTGTGTCTTATCTGTAAAACTGGTTCTCATCAACAAAGAACCTCTTTTGTTGTTAGTTTTCAACCGTTCAATTGGCTCAACATCTAAGTTACACAAAACCAAAAATAAACACACTTTTACCCAATCATTTTTAATCTTCACTCTTTCAGTTTTACAATAACAAATAAAAAAGGCCTAAAAAATCAGAAAAAAAATTCTCCTCCGTTGGGGGTGGTCTTCCGGCGGAGGGGTGGCGCTTGTAGGGTCGTCGGGCGAGGGATGGCAGGTGGAGGAGCGGCAGGGTCTCGATCCACGAGACGGAGTTCCATAGGCAAAGAGAGCCCACGGTGGCTTGGCAAAGACGTTTGAGGAGAAATGAACCTCTGCGACACAGGGTGGTCGCAGTGAGGCACGAGGCCAAGATTTCCATCGCGATGATGCCTTATTTCTCGTGATCTCCGTCGACACCCACGACCTCTTGGATCTATCGGCGCACCTCATTTGGAGCTGTTGGCGATGAAATGGGACTGAAACCGTCGCTACAGGGTTGTGGTCTTGATGAAATCTCGACCTAAAGCCAGCGCAATCGGTGGCTGAGATCTGTCGCTGCGCACTTCAGATCCCGTGGCTGAGATAGGTGTCATCAAGGGCGTGGTCGGAGAAGGAGACGGAGGGAGTCACTGTGTCGGCCTAGGCGGTGCGGTGTTCTCGGCAACCCAAAAATCTTCCCTCGGCAAGACAACGATTTTTTTTTTTCATTTTTTCCCTAAAAGGTGCTTTTTGTTTTGTTTTTGTTTTTATTTTTTTTAGATTTTGTGTTAAAAATCTGGTGTATTTAGACTCACTTAACCAAAAATAAGCTCTTTTATTTTTGTCTATCCGATTTAGGGGGGATGGTGGAGAAAAGTTCTTCTCGATAAGAACTTTTTTGTTAGTCTTATCATACTTTTACCCTTTTTATTATTGTACTTCATCCTTAAAATTTTAAAAAGGTGAGAGTGTCACTAATATTTAAAAAAATTGTTCTTAAAAAATGTTTATGAATAAATAAAATTTTGAAAAAAGTTTATATCTTGGATTTTTTTTGCTCCCATTATATCGTGGAATATTGATTATAACTATTATGTGTTTTAACTTTTAACTATCAGATTATTATCTGAAAACGTAGATATTACGTATCACAACGAAAGAATGTTAAAATGATATTTTTTTAACAAAAAATTAGAATAAAATAACATGCTGTATTTACGTCATTTAAAATTTTTGAATTTAAGTATTTAAATTATTCAAAAAATAAATAGTTCAATTATCTTTATTGAATTAAAATATAATTTTTTTTATAAAATATTTATATGTCTCACAATGATTTTATTAAATTAATTACTATATAATTATATAATACAAAATATAATATAATTAATATATAATTAAGATATTTTAAAGATATTATGGTGGGTGGATAACGGAAGCAAAATTGACGTCATAATAATAGAGAAATAGAGAATATGTTTTAAAAAAGATTTTTTTTCCAGTCTTTTTCTTTTTTGGGGTTGATTGAGTGCTATAAATACTTGTGCTCCACTCTACACTTCCCACAACTATTTCAGAACCCAAAAAAGGAAAGAGAGCTGTTAAAGCATCTCTACGCTTTAGCAATTTTTCTCTCTTTTAGGGTTTCCTCTCCTGTTCTTCTCCCAAATTCCTTCCATGGAGATCGTCAGAAGACCATCGCATGCCGGTTCCTGGTACACTGACAACCGTAAGCCTCTCTCTCCCCGGGTTTTTTCTATTAACCTATGTGGTTTCCGGGAAAATTGAATGATAATACCTAAAAATCGCCACTTTACTTAAGTTTGACCAAAAAAAAGGTGAGAAACACCGTGCTAAATTTAAAATGCCTAAACAAATTCTGGTGGCAAAGGAAAACTGAATTCGGAAACAATTTCATGAACTACGTTCTGAACTGGGTTTTTGTTTTTGGAGTGAAAGTGTAAAAACCTTAAATTTGGATGCTTTTCTCAATACCAGTAGACGATATTTACGAGGGAATTGGGTTGAAGATTTGAAGTAGAAGTTTTCTAAAGTAATCATTTTTGTAATTCCTTCTTTTATTTTTCAGCAAAAAAATTAGCGGAAGAACTTGAGCGATGGCTCAGAGAATCTGGCCTCACTAAATCTCCTGATGTTCGAGGTGTTATTGCTCCGTAAGTTACATTATTGCATTGTCTTGCTGCTTTTATTTATATAAAAATATCAAAATTTTCTGAGAAATTTCATTTTTTTATTCTTTTTTTTTTTTATTCCCTTGGTAATTGAACGACATCCACAGGCATGCTGGTTATTCCTATTCTGGTCGTGCTGCTGCCTATGCATTTGGGAATATTGATCCCACAAACATGTGAGTTATTTATTTTGTTCTTCATCATGATGTTGGTTTTCTTAACCCCATTATTGTAAATTTTTCATGAACTTGTCGAGATCTATTAGAATGGCTCTTGATTTTTGTTACTAACTTTGGAGGAAATTCATTCTTCAGTTCTCGGGTGTTCCTGCTTGGTCCATCTCACCACTATTACACCCCAAAATGTGCTCTTTCCGTGGCTTCAGTTTACAAGACTCCCATTGGGGACCTGCCAATTGATTTGGAAGGTGTAGTAGTTTTTTCAGTTCGTGAAATTTTAGTCCCCTAGAGGAAACTTGTTTATTATGTAAAGTAGTAGTCTTTTTCTGCTTAAATCTTGTTTCTTTTATTCTCAGTGATTGAGGAGCTAAAGGCTACTGGAAAGTTTGATCTGATGGATATTCGTGTTGATGAAGCTGAACATAGCATGGAAATGCATTTGCCTTATCTTGCAAAAGTTTTTGAGGGGTATTTTTTCTGCATGGTGAAGTTCTATTCATTGATAATTTTAAACTGAGACTGACTTCTCATGATGCTCATCCAGGCACCCAGTAAAGGTTGTACCCATTTTGGTAGGTGCTGTTAATGCTGAAAATGAAGCCATCTATGGACGGTTGCTTGCAAAATATGTGGATGATACCAAAAATTTCTTCTCTGTATCATCAGATTTTTGTCATTGGGGGTCTCGGTAAGCTTCAGTATTTAAAGTGTTATCCACTATAAAACCAAAATATATCTTGCATTGGGAGTTGGCAAAATTTGTTCATCATTTTTGAAATGCTTAATACCAGTATCATTTGTTCAACTTATTTTAGTTAAAATCATCCATTTATTTATCTGCGTATTTTTTTTTTTTTCCAATATGACTAGTTACTGACAAAAAAGTTGTCTTTTAAGTTGTTCAAGTATCACTTTAAGCTCTCAAATTTCGTGGCCTTGTGAAATCTACACAACGATCAGCATACGTTGCTAAATTCATCTGATTAAAGTTCTCTCTGCTTATCTGCATGATGTTCATTTAATGCACGGTTTAGCCTGCATGATCATTTCATTTCTTTCTTTCTTTCTTTGCTGGATAAAAATATCTTTCTATTGAGGCTTGTTCACTTTGTCTCAGATTCAACTACATGCACTATGATAAGAAACGCGGGCCCATATACAAATCTATTGAAGCTTTGGACAGAATGGGGATGGATATAATTGAAACTGGGGATCCAGATGCTTTCAAGAACTATCTTTTGGAGTATGACAATACCATCTGTGGACGCCACCCAATTAGTGTTTTTCTCCATGTAAGTGCCCCCAGCGTGCTAGCTGCGTGTTATGTCAAGGAATTGCTTCTTTTTTTCTTTATATATGTATGTTGTGAATTCTTACTGCATTTCACTTGTTTCGTTAGATGCTGCGGAATTGCTCAACAAAGGTGAAGATCAATTTTCTCCGATACGAGCAGTCAAGTCAATGCAAAAGCATGAGGGACAGCAGCGTAAGTTATGCATCAGCGGCTGCAAAAACAGACGCCTGAAGATGTAAATTAAACTACTGCAGAGCATATCATTCTGGGGCACTCACCAATTCAATACTCAATTGAATCGACTGTAATATTTAAGTTGACGCATTTGCAAGGACTATTTTGTATTTCCCACCGGCTCTTACATTGTTTACTAAAAACGGGATAATGTTCGCCATCTAATTGTCTTCTTGCGTTCGAGCATATTTTTACTGGTTCTTCACTTCTTTCATCGTTCACGTCTGAATATTTATATCAAAACTCATGCACAGATTACTAAAGTAGAGCGCACTACCAGGAACCCACAAGTGATTTATGGTTTTCTTTGTACAGTGATGGTGCTACCATAGTATGCTTGAATTTTTTAGGTGATGTTGCCTGCGTATAAAGATGTGGGGATTAGCTAAACTCAAGGGGCCAGCTTAAGTGGCTCAGGGCTGTACTAACTGAGAGGTCTTGGGTTCAATTCCCCTTGGGGCCACCTCCCATGATTTGTCTCCCGGTGTGTTCGGATAAGAGGGTTTATATATTTTCAGGGATTAATCAGGTGTTCAAATAGATATGGATATTTTGTGGGAAATAACCTAGTAGTGTTCCATTGTTTGTTGTTGACAGATTTTTGTCAACTCTTATTTTGAGAAAATGCTTTGAGGATATAGCCTCTGTTAAGCATTGCAATTAATAAAATACCTATTCTATTAATCGTGTGATGCTAACAGTCATCATCATTGCTTTTCTTAGGAAAAAAACAAAAATGTTGCATGCTTTTGCATTAAGCCTCTGTTAAGCGTTGCAATTAATGAAATACCTATTCTATTAGCATGTGATGCTAACAGTCGTCATCACTGTTTTTCTTAGGAAAAAAACAATAATGTTGCACGCTTTTGCACGTTTTTTAATGCAAAATTTTTAAAATTATTTTAAGCACAATTTTTCAAAATAAAACTATTTTTATCTATTTTAAAAACATCACCAATTGGACTCTTTTCAGTCGTACGTGTAGAAAATGCCTCGTTTTCTAAGAGTACATTAATGCTTAAAGGTGCAATTTTGTCGAGGAAAATTTTGGAAAGGGTCCAGAAAAAGCATTGCCGCCTTTATGCACAACAACGTCAAATATTTGGCATTTTGCATGTGTCACTGTACTCTTTACAAAATGCTTGGATGTGTGCCTTGCAACTCCGCAGCACTATGTTATTCAGCAATCTTCTTATTTTTTCAAGGCATATGTTCCCACAATATGAGATACTTGACATTGTAATTTCCTAATTACACCAAGGTCCACTCCACAAAACTTATATTTGTCTTCCGACTCTGTTGTTCTCTGACATGTTCTGAACTGACGGGCCAATTCCCCATTTACCTTCAGGATCCAGAGACTCAAGGACATAAACCTCTCCATTCGCGAGTCCAACAGCAAATTGTGTTGGTTTTTGTGGATGTGCTGCAACAACAACCGGGTATGCATTTGAACTGCACAACCAAAACATGACATGTTAATTTGACAAGAGGGTTTATAGGGCATCTTAAAGTGAGTAGGAATTGAATGGACGGTAGCATGTGAGAGCTTTACATTGTAGCATAATTCTGCTTTACACTGCAGCATGTGAAAGTTTTATATTGTTTGAGTTAGAATTAATAAATTACAACTGAGTTTGTCAAACACGACATTACAGTAATAACTTTGAACAAATGACATTTTAAATTTTGATGCTAAACAAGCTTTTTCTGTATATCTCTGCTAAGGGAAGGATAATTTCTTTAAAACCTAGCCAGATTGGTAGAAAAGGTTAATTACATAACCATACCTCCTAGTTTTTATTATTTATTAATTTGTCCTTTTGTTTTTGAAAATTACAAAAGTATTTTTTGAATTCAAAAAATTTATTTCAATTTTATTCCTTATAAATTTTTTCGACTTAAAAACATAGAGACAATATAAAAATACTATAAATTAAACCTAATTTGTTTATCAAATATATGTTTTTTTGAGAAAAATTTTTAAAAAATATATATTTTAAAATTTTAAAAAGTCATAAAACTTAAGATCTTTTTTTGAAATTTGATGTTTTGTTTTAAGATTTTTTTTAATGTTTTTAATGTATAAAATAAAATCATAACTATTTAGTCCAATTTTTTCTATTCGTAGAAATGAAAATGAAATAAGTTTTTAAAATTAAGGATACTTTGATAGTTTCTAATAATTGAAGGATAAATTGAAAAATAGTTAAAATTAGAAGATATAATTACGTGATTAACTCTCGTTAGAAATTGGTATGGATGTGGCATTACCTAATAGCAGGAAGATAAGCAGACGGATGAATTCGGTATTGTACTTTGAGAACTAAAGCATCAAATATGGCTATGGTTCCATCCAGAAAGCTGGCATATACTGTCTGGCCATCGTACGAGAATGTTGCATGCGAAACTGGAGAAGCTGTTCCCGAAATATTCCACTGAAAAAAGAAGAAGAAGAAAGCAACACCTTTCTTTTTAGCTACGTCCTTTGTAACGAGCAAAACTGTTAAGCATAGACCTAGCTCCTCATATCAGAGAGGACAAATACCTGCTTAACACATTCTAGGTCTTGAACCCCATAAATTGCAAGGTGGGTCTTGCGGACGGCTAGGAAATGTAACTGATCCTGGTGAATCTGGATATGAGTATCTGACTTTACTTCCAACTCCTTTCCATATGGAACTTGCAAGAATCTGGTTTTCTCCATTTTCCACCCATCAGCATTCCATGTGAACATCTTGAGATCACAAAAATTGATAATCAGAATTCCAAACTATCCTTCAAGCTCTTACCAAAACCTGTTTAGCTTTGAAGAGCTACGTAAAAATATCAATAGTTATGCCATCATTATAGGTGATAAAATAGCATCTACTAACCTGTTCATCAGCACCAGAAGATATAAGCAGATTTAGAGTGTCTGAGAAAGCAAGGCCGGTGACTCTTTCCATGTGGCCCTTAAGCTTGGCTTTGACCTGCAAAATGATAGCGATGATTGAGTAAACGGGTTTTTCTAGGTGCAAATAAGCCAATCTACTAGTTTATAAGATAGTAAAAAGTACCTTGTTTGTTCAAACATTATAAATTAATATGGTCGAATTGTCCATGCCAATGGCTACTATGTTATTATCTCTAGGGGGGAAAGCAAGACATGTAGCAGCAGGTGGCGGAGGCATCATGGTTATCAGTTTCTGTGTGTTAACCAACAAAGTTTGAGACGATCATTTTTAACCACTAACGGCAAACTTTTTCACAAATTTTTGTTTTTGAATGCAAAAACTCCTAAAAAGATCTGCTGTTTGTACCATAATTTATATACAATTTACCTTAAATGTAATCATGTTGAACAGAAAAATTACCCCTCCCGATGCTGACAAGAGAAACGAGTCATTCTTGGACAATGCAAAGCATGGCACAGCCTCTCCAGGTTCACTTCCAGGGAGGTCATTTCTCATCGGCTGTAAGCCGCTCTTTGGCTGCCATAACTGAGGTTGAACCTTGTCTGTAGCCTGTATCAAGCATCTCCTTCCTTCTGTGCTTCAAGTTTCAATTTTGGAAAGATATATGAGCTTCGAGAATAACCATCAACTATACCACTATTGTACCTTGCCATTCGGATTAAATTCATTTTGTGGCCATTTCCAAAGTAGATGAATGGCATTTGATGCTAAGGCCAAAATGGCATTGCCTGAACTAGTGTAGGTCAGCCTTGATATCTGTCATTCATCAGATAGGAAGGTAATTTAGAAAATCATGGAACTTATTCCTCTTAAATTCCAAATCTTACAGGCTCATTTTCATATAAAACCTCAACAGTTAGATATTACAACAATATTCCAAAAGCATCAACCACGTATTAAGATGTGCTATTTAACCAGTGAGCAGAATGGTAGTTTTAGCAATTTTATCATCGAAAAAGAAAAGAAAAGAAAGAAAAGAAAAGATAATCTGTAAAGAAAGTCCAAATTCGGTAGACGCACAATTTAAAAATTAAATAAAAACGAAGACATAAACAGATGAAAAATAAAGTTATACCTCATTTGCTTTTAAGTGAGCAGACAGTTTTAAGGATTGGCATTGAGAAGGTCTGTCAAACTCAAAGAGATACCTGTTCACTTCTTTAGCACCGACTTCACGAACTAAGGATTTCACATCCTCTATATCTTCTGGGTTCCATTTCTTCAGAAAGCCATGTGATGTTGTATGGTTCAAAGAAGTATTACCAATTAAGAGAACTTTTCATCATGCAAATTGCTAAAACAAGAAGTAAACTTATATTATATATATATATATATATATAGTTTTCCTGAATTCACACCTTGAGAATATCTCTTTCCACGGATTCAGCATTACCCGCAGTTGAATCCGGGGAGACAGCAAGCTGCATAAAGTAACAAGCATTAGGAAAGAAAAAACAACCAATTCAAAAAGTGAAGTGAGACATTTTCCACAAAGAAATAATAACAAGAGTTCAATATGCTGACCTTTCTCTGAGTGTCAGAGCCATCAACAGAATGTTCCTCGCTTGTTTGCAACAAATGGAGTCCATCATCGGTTGCTAATATCTTAATTCTGTTTTCGTTTGCAATAACAGCCAATAGTGTGCAGTCCTTGTTGATGTTAATACGAGGAGCCACCTAATAAGAAACAAAAAGGGTAGTAAATTTACAACTTATATTGCTCTTGTTCTTATTTAGTATAGTTAATCCGATTTAAGCTACACTTGATGTATAAAAACCTGTTAAACCAAGTACTCTCACCACATTGATATCAGCCATAATCATTGGAGGAGCCACAATATACAGGGTGGAGGCACATGTCTCCACTTATATCTTGAAAATTTAATTTGTCTACCTAGATTTTTTCTAAAATTTCATTTGCACTCCCACGTTATAAGAAAATTATAACTATGCCAACTCAATAATTGATATATATATAAGCATGTCCTTATTGAATAACAAACTATCTCTAATTTTTTTCATAGTGCCTAACTGAAAATTTTTTTGCTCCACCAATAGTCATAATATCTCCGTTTCAAACTGAAAAGGAAAAATGGCTAGAGAAGAACTCACCGGTAAATCTCCACCTGTGTCAATAGTCATCAAAACTTCCTTCTTGTCCATATCCCAAAATTTAATCACATGGTCATCACCAACGGTCAAGAGCTGGTTCTTGATTGTAACAAATTGCACTACAGACGAGGGGCTTGAATTGAGTCCTTGGTACATTCTCCTTATACAACCTTCACTATCATTCCATTCAACTAGGAACGACTCCCCTTCTTTATTGGTCCCACATGAAAAAAGCCTACATTAAAATCAAATGCAAAAATGGCATTATTATTCAACCTCGTTTTATTGAAACATGCACGCCAAACAAGAGTGCAGATAAATCTATCTTTATAAAGAATCCTTAGACCATCGGCACTATAAACCATTCTTGTGCTCCCAAGAACTGGAGCATCATAGTCAATTCTGGCTCCCATATTATCATACAGCCATGCTTTGATCTTGCCATCCATTGATAGTGAGAAGAGAAACTGAGGCGCAAAAGCACAATTTATCAGACGATTTCCAATTTCGAACACTGGCACTATTCGGAAGTAGCAGTTAAAGTAGTTCTTACATCAATATTTTCCTTGGTATGACAACAGATAGAATAGACAGGAGTTTCATGACCTTCAAATGTGAACTGCCTGTTGCCAGTAACCACGTCCCACACCTAAACAGACATTAATGAAATATGTCAGAGTTTCACATTAATGAAATTTTGCAATCTGGCATTAAAGAACCAACCAACCTTGATTGTCTTGTCATCACCACATGTAATGACCAAAAGTTGGTCGTTAGGAGAAGAAAAAGCCAAGTCATTCACATTGCCCAAATGGGCATCAATCTGCATATGAAAAACTCAGCATAAGATTTAGAGTACCATATACAAACAACAATCCTTTGACTTCTTATATTTATGCTATTTTTTGCAGCCAACATACCTCCAATTGTTGTCGAATGTCATCTCCACCAGAGTAAGAATATAACTGTACAATATGTTTCGAATATGCAACCCCTGATTTGAAGTTCACCAACGATGTGATTATCATCTTAAAAAATCAACTTCAGTAACTATCATTATTCTTAATCCCTTCTTTCATCCGTTTCTTACCAAATAAAGAGCCATCACGACTCCACATGATATGATTAACAGAGACACATGGATCCTTGACCAGAGCTGCCTGTTTACATATTCAAAAATGGTCATATGCTAGATAAAGGAAATAAGCTTTTTTCCCCCTTTTTTTTGGAGAGATCAAATTATGAAGCAGAGACCTTAAATGCCATAGGGCAAGCTCCAATATCCCAAACTCCAAAATTTCTTAAAAGCAACTACTTTCCATGAGCAACCCTACATCCCCCACAGAAGTTCCAACTGGAGAAGTACATTTTGAAGGGATTGTGAGTAATATCCATTATAAGTAACAAATAATTTGCCACATGTTATCATATAATAACCTAGGCAAAGAACATGCTATCTTGGATTAAGGAAAGGAAACATAATTTCGTATCAGTCAACCTAGAAGAAATGTTTGCTTAACGGGATGAAAATCCATGCTTGTTGGACATGAGCCCTCGGTTAACGTTAAAGCTATAGTTGTGGGCACGTCAATGTGCATGGAAGGCTCGTGACTTGGACCAGGATACCTGTTAGGGGAAACTACCTGCAGATAGATTAAAACCAAGGTGTTAAAAAAAGTTTCGACGTGATGACGCTCCACAGCAGATTGATCCAGCTTACTTCATCCAAGCCCTGAAAAGCTTTGGATGAGATATCTGAATCTTCAAGATGATCTCTAGCTATAGCCACAGAATGCAATTGAGAGTCAATAATAAAAAGCAATGGTACAGTACTGTAAAATGGAGTTACGTATATAAACCAGAGACATCATGTTAGAATTGTGACAAGTACCCTGGTTGGTTGGAGTGTCATGATAGTTTGCTTCAAGACGGAATGCACAATGTGTTATGGTAGATGGACTTGGAGTCTGACTGGTGGAATGGGCCACAACAGACGATGATGTAGCTTGAGAAGGCTAATCACGAAAAAAGTTTAAGCATTCTTATATGACATAAAACAAAGGAGTTGCACGTTGTGTCATTAACAGGAGAAGAACCTATCAGATAATGTAAGATAAAGCTTTAGGATCAAAATCCTGGGTGCATACTTACATTTAGGTTGCTTTCAATTAGTTCAGCAAATGAAGCCTCAATCGGTGGACAGACATGATCAACAAAAAGGGTTTTGATTTCCGGATTTGGATTGGAGTGTTCACATAGTATATGCTGCCAATTCAAGCTGTCAATATTTACTAGAAGTCAGTTCTTTCTACAGCTTGCAATAAACGTAAAGAAGCTAAAACCTGGACTGAAGAAGACTAACCAAATGAGCGCAAAGAAATAAGAACACAAGTTATACATTACCATCAAGTATTAAAGATCGAAAAACAATACCACCTTTGGTTAATGAGACGGCGTAACCTATGGCTTTTGATGGTAGGAAAGTTGAGTTTGCCATGAAAAAGCGGATTTGCCTCGATCAGTTTCTTGACTTCTTGCATAATAGTTTCCCTGGCAGACTTGGTGTCTCCATACAAGGACAGAGACTCATGGTCTCTATTGAATGTCAGAAGATACATCAGGATATATATATATATATATATGCACACATATATACGCATGCCGAATTCACCACACTACATAATCAAAAAGGTCATACCTTATATCATCAACGGTCAGAAGTTGTGCCATTTCTTTGAAGAGCTCTTCATTACTGCGCTCAAAAACTTTCAGGTCTGTCATGAGGATATCTAAAGCCTTGGCACGTTCCTTTCTGCTAATGGGAAAAGCACACGCACACAGCACTAAAAAGACTGTAATTGCTTCAAGAGCTACTTGAGAATAAACAAAAGATACCCCAATATCAAGATTACCTATCTAGTGTCTCAAAGAATTTCTGCTTCCTGATTTCAAAGTATATCTTGGTCCAGTACCTATTGTCATCAAGTTTTGTGAAACTAGAAAGGTACCTCTCTGCCTCATGCCAATTCCCACTACGCATCATCTCTTCAAAATATCCCATGCCAAAGGAAAACCCACTTTCACTTTCAAGCCTATACATCAATTCACAAAGTAATATAGTTGATAAGTATAAGTGGGTGCTTATCAAACCTCTTTTAAGAGCTTATGCACATGTAAAAATTGTCAAAGTTGAATAATTCTGTATAGAGTATAAAGACAAAACCTATCCTACCAGCAAGACGCAACTCCGAACTGTCGGATTTTCATAAAGTTTTATTGAACTATTGTACTTTTCTTAAACTAATATGATTATGATGTAATTTGGCGGTTCAAAACTGTATTTGATGTGGCACTTTTCGTACATTTTAACAGAATTCTTGTAAAAGATTTTGAGAACCTACATGTGAGCAGTTTGTTTGAAGCCTTCCTCATCACAGAACTGCAAAATTAAGAAGACAAGCTCTCTGCTGAGCGTAGACATGTCTCCAAGGGCACAGTATCGTCTACAAAAGCTTTATCTGAGTCAGAAAGGCTATATTGACAAAGTTTTGCACAGGTTCAACATGCAGAAAGCAAAACCAGTGAGCACTCCGTTAGCAGCACATTTCAGACTTTCAGCTGCATTAGCTCCACAGTCAGATGATGAGGTTGAGTACATGTCATGTGTTTTGCACTCTAGTACAGTCGGTTCTCTCATGTATGCTATGGTATGTTCTCGCCCAGATTTATCATATGCAGTTAGTGCAGTTAGTATATACATGGCAAATTCAGGCAAAGAGCACTGGAAAAGCAGTGCAATGGATTCTCAGATTTTTACGTGGTACTACTGATGTTTGTTTGCAATTTGGAAGCACTAGAGATTGTGTTATGGGATACGTTGATTCTGATTATGCTGGAGACTTAGATAAGAGGAGGTCACTTACTGGGTATGTGTTTACAGTTGGTGGTTGTGCTATCAGTTGGAAGGCTACCTTGCAGGCTACTGTTGCTTTGTCTACTACTGAGGCTGAATTATGGCTATTACAGAGGCTTTCAAAGAAGCTATTGGGTTAAAGGGCCTATTTGGAGAACTCAGTGAAGATTTGAAGACTTCCGTGGTGATGTGTGACAGTCAGAGTGCTATTTTTCTCACTAAAGATCAAATGTTTCATGAGAGGACGAAGCACATTGATGTTCGTTATCATTTTGTTCGTGATATTGTTGCTCATGGTGATATTGTTGTGAGCAAAATCAGTACACATGATAATCCTGCCGATATGATGACTAAGTCGTTACCTACAGCTAAGTTTGAGCATTGCTTGAACTTGGTTAGAGTTCATGCTCGTGCCGGTTAGTTGCCCATTAGGGCTTTGTGGAAGAGGTGGAGAATTCGGTTAATCACATGTTGGAGTTCTTTATGGTGGATTTTGTGTCAAGGTGGAGATTGTTGTTTTGTGACCCAAAATTTTTGGCAGTGAGGCAGCGCCGCGGCGCTTGAAAGCAGGGCCGCAGCCCTACAAAGCAGCACCGCGGCGCTCCAATGCGGCCAGATAGTGTATTTTGCGTTTTTACGCGTTTTTGGGTTATTTTGGGCTAGGGTTTGAGCCCCCATACATATAAATACATCATATTCTCCATAGTTCATTATAGTGAGTCACAAAAGAGAGTCACATTAGAGAGTCATAAAATTTCATAGAGATCATAGTGTTGAGAATGATACAGAGAACTCAGTCTTGTGAGTTTGTGAGTGATTGAGTGAGTGAATTTCTGTATTTGAGCGCTCTAAACACCGTTGTAATTTCCGTTTTGTGATTAGTGAATTGCTTCTCCTCTGCCCGTAGTTTTTTCACCCTTCATTAGGGTTTTTCCACGTAAATCTTGTGTGCAATTTTATCTCTATTTCTTGTTGCTTATTGCTTTGATTTCTAACATATATATATGCACACATATATACGCATGCCGAATTCACCACATTACATAATCAAAAAGGTCATATCTTATATCATCAACGGTCAGAAGTTGTGCCATTTCTTTGAAGAGCTCTTCATTGCTGCGCTCAAAAACTTTCAGGTCTGTCATGAGGATATCTAAAGCCTTGGCACGTTCCTTTCTGCTAATGGGAAAAGCACACGCACACAGCACTAAAAAGACTGTAATTGCTTCAAGAGCTACTTGAGAATAAACAAAAGATACCCCAATATCAAGATTACCTATCTAGTGTCTCAAAGAATTTCTGCTTCCTGATTTCAAAGTATATCTTGGTCCAGTACCTATTGTCATCAAGTTTTGTGAAACCAGAAAGGTACCTCTCTGCCTCATGCCAATTCCCACTACGCATCATCTCTTCAAAATATCCCATGCCAAAGTAAAACCCACTTTCACTTTCAAGCCTATACATCAATTCACAAAGTAATATAGTTGATAAGTATAAGTGGGTGCTTATCAAACCTCTTTTAAGAGCTTATGCACATGTAAAAATTGTCAAAGTTGAATAATTCTGTATAGAGTATAAAGACAAAACCTATCCTACCAGCAAGACGCAACTCCAAACTGTCGGATTTTCATAAAGTTTTATTGAACTATTGTACTTTTCTTAAACTAATATGATTATGATGTAATTTGGTGGTTCAAAACTGTATTTGATGTGGTACTTTTCGTACATTTTAACAGAATTCTTGTAAAAGATTTTGAGAACCTACATGTGAGCAGTTTGTTTGAAGCCTTCCTCATCACAGAACTGCAAAATTAAGAAGACAAGCTCTCTGCTGAGCGTAGACATGTCTCCAAGGGCACAGTATCGTCTACAAAAACGTTCAAATACCATCGAGAATATTCCAATTAGGTGCATTCATATCATAGAAGATTATATATATATATATATACACACACACAGAAGCAGAAAAAAGTCGGAACTGGATCTGTGAATGTCATGGATTTGTAGTAATACTTTACCAATGAAAATGAAACAATTTCTGTTCATAAAGCTATTTGGTTGACACAAAAGACAGAAAAGATTAAAGGGAATTCGAGTTGGTCTGGGTTCAAGAATCGATAGAAAGATGAAATATATATATATATAGAGAGAGAGAGGAGAAGAAAATATAGGAAAAATAAAGTTGTGCAAGGAAAAAAAATAAATTTATATTAAAAAAAAAGTAAAGTTGAAGACGATCGGATTCAGGATGATCGTCGAAGGAAAAGGAACTATCCAAAATTGAATCAACTCAATCTGAGGAATCCGAGGACCGTCTTCACTGAATACAAAATCCCATCTCCATCAAAAGCGTTCCA
Organism: Artocarpus heterophyllus; assembly: GCA_025403435.1. NCBI lineage: Eukaryota > Viridiplantae > Streptophyta > Magnoliopsida > Rosales > Moraceae > Artocarpus > Artocarpus heterophyllus. The sequence goes on from CM046333.1 coordinate 12,525,399, forward strand.
GAACATTTGCAACAAGGAGATGAAGAATATATATATATATATAGAAAGTTCAGAATCGAAACAAATAACAGTGAGAAATTTGATTGTAAAAGGGAGAAGAGAAAAAAAAAACTTTCCTTCGATAACAAAAAGTTCTTCAGAGGAAAAAAAAAGTTCAACCTCAAAAACAATCAAATACGTTTTGATAAAATCCGGATTTTACTGGACCAAAATCGTGTTTTTACGTATTAATATTTGATTAAACGGAAATTAAAAAAAAAAGGTCTATACCTCAAACCTTTTTCTCTGTCTCTCGGAGTTTTGTGTCTCTCAAATTTAGAAGTTTTACGTTTTTAAGTCTTCAGATGTGTGACCTGCAGAGACCAGCAGAGAAAAATGAGACACGCGACTCGTCAAATATAGCTGGCGATGTGTTTCAGGTGATAAGTAGAACTACTTATTTCTTTTTTTTTGGTTTGCCAAAATATCTGAGCCTGATTGTGTGTGTGTATATATATATATATTTTATGTTCAGAATGATATTTTTGTTTGAGTTATGAGATCCCTCGTGTGTCTTACAGAATTCAATGAGTAAAATTTTAAGGTTAATCACGTGACTATATTTTTTAGTTTTTATTATCTTTTAATTTGTCTTTTTATTTTTAAAAACTATAGGTATCGTTAATTAAAAACACATTCTTATGCATAACAATATAAAACTTGGATAGGAGTTGGGTGCATCCTCTCCGTTGCCAATCGTTGGATTACATCTAAATGTTGGGAAATTTTGTTTTTTATATTTTCTAGGCAACATATAAAATATAACAATTATATTATGGATATTTAATTACAACGGGTCATTTTTATATGATTTATTTATGAAAAGCTTATAGGCTATTGATTAGCTATGGATTTAATAAGTGTATACCTAATATTGACTCAACTAGGTTTAATTAGACCCTAGTAAAAAAATATATCAATGAATTGTAGGTTATGGTCCCCTTTCTTCATCAAGAAGAGAAAAAACCTATTGAAAAACTAAGATGATTCATTTATTATCATAGTAATTCTGTAAAATAACCAATAGTTGCTTCTATAAATACATGTATTTATTCATTAATTTTGTTTATTTATAATCTGGTATGATATGATTCTAAAACTGTGATATTGTTATTATAGGGTTTTATAAAATTATGAATATCTAGAATAAAAAATTCTAACACCAAACAGTCAACAAATGAGAGGCGCATCAAAACCGCGCACTATTATACTGCAGATTTTCCCAAGTCAAAAAACTTCAATTGTGGCAAATGTAAGTACTCATTTAAACCTATGATACAAGGCAAATCTCATGTAATTAATATTAAAAGATGCATTCACAATCTTATAGTACGCTAGTCAAGTTCTACCACAGCCAAAATTCACATAAAATTTCTGCAGGCACATCAATTTAAAATGAGTTGCAAATGAGCCAAACTGAAGAAAATATTTATTTCAAAGTGTCAAACGTCACGTTATGACGACGACAAACAACAACTAAAACAAGAAAAAGCACGTAACTTCTTTTTTTTTTTTTTTTTTTCTGATAATCAACCAAAAAAAAAAAACACATGATAGGACTGATTGATGCTAGGTCTAACAGCATTTTTATATCCGGCCGCCGCCTACGGTGAATGGACGATGACCAGATCATTATTTTTGGTCAGCTCCGACATTGTTGGACAATCCAAGTCCAAGATTCAGCGATGGCTTTGAATAGTAATGATATTGATTGTTGTTCACAAACGGACTTGGAAACTGGAATAATTTGCCTTCAAGCGCCGGATCCAGTTGGAACCACCTCTTAAACTCGTCCATCAACGCTCTTCTCGCCGAGACCGTGTCTCGGTAACACCTAAGCATCGGATGTTTCCTATTTAAAAGAAATAAGAAATAAGAAAAAAAATTTACACCGCAAGGCTAAAGTATTACGATGAAAATTAAAATTCAACATAATTTTAAAAATATTTTAAAAATAACCATAATGATATATAATTGTTGTAATAATATTATATTTTGTACTATATAATAGCATAATAATTGTTTAATAATATTGTTTTAGATCATATGTAAAATATTTACAAACATAAAATATATTTTTACTTTACAATTTTAATTAGGCCATTTGTCTTATCATCCCAAATATATTGTTAGATGTGTCATAATTATGAAAAGGAAAAATTAAAATAATTAATAAATCGCTATTGCGCACGTGCGTATACGTACCTAATGTTGTCCAACATCAAGAGCTCGATGGCGTCTTGAAGCAAGTAGTCATTGTATCGCTCGAACGTCCTAAATTTTTCCATCATAATTTTTACTGCCGTGGCTCTGTCCCCACTGCGAAATCGGTACTATTTTTTTATTATATATATTTTAAACGACAACATCAAATATTATTTTGCATGGTTTGAGAATTTTTCAAATATATATTATATATTTAAAATATCTCTAATCAAGCATCCGGATCGACACAATATTGATAACATCTTTTGTAAAACATAGTAATATTATTTGTATATTTGTATAACATTCAATATGTTTAGTGCAATACTCAATAAATATAGCCAAGAAGGTAATATATTGAATATTATACCGAAGAAAATTTAATGTTACAAAAACATACCCACGATATTATCACGTAAACATAAAAAAATATCACTACCAAACTACATTCTAGGTGCCAGATTTCAGATTATATATTATATAAGGTGTAAATGATATAAAATATATCTATATATATATATATATAGTGTACTTGTCGAGGGCTTCAATGTATTTTTGCTTGCGAATCTCGAAGATGGTTCGAGTCGAAACTATGTTGTCATGGATAGAAGTGAAGCCACAGAAGTATTTCTCGGCTTCTTCAAAGTCTCCACCGAGGAAAAGCTCCTCGAAATGCGCCACATTGAAGATAAACCCAGATTCACGTTCAAGCCTGTATGTTACATATATTTTGATAAAAACCAAACAATATATTAAATAAAGAGTTAAACGACTTCTTTTCTTATATATGCAACAAAATTTATACAAGAAATAATTAAAGCCAGTATATCTATATATATATTGATAATATTATATATATGAAAGGGAAATACGCACGTGCGAGCAGTTTCCTTGAGATTAACTGACTCAAGGTATTGTAATATGTTGTAAACCATTTGTGGGTTGGAGGACGGAGATGGAGATGCCATGATATCACCGAAAAACAATTAAAATGAACCTACATATATGCCCATAAAGACCAATAAAAAAAGAATATATATTAAAAATGAGCAAAATAAGAGGGGAAAAAAGAGAAAATTCAAGAGACCAAGAAAGAAAAATTTAGAGGGATGTAAATGTGAAAGCAAAGGAAATTTGATGGACAAGAAAAAAAAAAAAGAACAGTACTTCAGTAGAAGTAAAGTTCTGATTTCCATCACTTGTATGAATGTTTATTTATACAAAAGGGGAAAAAAGGAGGAAAAAAAAAAAAAAAGAAGTCAAAGTTTTGATTCTCACTTCTGAAGAGTGACGAGATGAGTGAGGAACGACGTGCATTGGATGTGTTGGCGAGAGCATGAATTTATAAGGAGCGAGTAGAGGCTTTTGGTTTGACCATCTGCATCAGTTTCTTGTGTGGGGTCAGTTATGAAACCCATTGGAGACTTTCTTATGTTGGGTCCCACAATTCGCTCATCTAACATTTTCTATGGCGGACGCCCTTTGCGCGTTTGAGAAACACTCGCGGTTGTGTGAGAAAAGTAGTAGTTATACTGTGGAGGCGTTTCCATAGTGTTATGGTGAGCTCTTCCTTTGAGATGCCTAGATCAAGGAAATAAGTGCCTCAATTGACAATTTTGACCTGATCATCTAAAATTTTAATTAAAAAATAAGATCAGCTATTTAATATATTGAGAGGGAGTGCTAAGTATTGATTGTTTATTAATTAAAAATTATTATGTATAACATAAAATGAATTAGAACTAGGTCTGCGCGTGACACTTAAATTTTAACAAGCGCGTGGAGTAAATTGTAATGTTGAAAAAATTTATGTGCCTTCAACCTTTAATGAAGTACTATACTCAATCTAGATTGTTTGATACATGCAAATAATTAATGATGATTAAATTGTTTATTATTTGAAAATTTAAATAATAGCCGCGTATATAACGTCAATTTTTTTAAAATAAAAGGCATTCATAAATAATTAACTAAGAATTTTTAATCACTGATCTAACAACAACAACACTCCTAAATCATTAACTACTAATTTCAGATCATTAATTAACAACAACAACAACAACTCGACAATTGGCTTTGAGCTTAAAAACTCGTGTATTTCCATAATATTAACAAGCAACGTAAACTGATGATGTTATGACATCAACCTGCTATTATTTTAAGTCAACTGCTAAACAATATAGAGTTGATCATGTGGCAAACCTTTTACGAGGTTAATTGGACGTATTTCAAATAACATTATACATGTACAAACTAATTAACTACTTCAATAAGGAAAGGATCTGAAGTGAATATTTACGATGGAAGTTTATATATTTGTAACTATGTATGAAGCAAAAACAAGAATGTATATGTGTAACTATATATAAAGTAAGCTCACATATAAGCAAATAATATATATGTAGTTCCAACGATGTAAATTAAAAACTACCGAGTGAAATTCCGTTTTATATTTCTAGGAAAAAATATGATTTACTTTGGAATCAAGGGCATTATTTACAAGCAAAAAGAAAACTTTGTTTACAAATTTAATAATTATAAACATGATGTAAGTTAATATACAATATGAAAGCAGTGGCGGAGGAAAGTAATGCCAAGTGGGGGCTGCCGTCTTATTCACTTTTCAAAATTAAAATTTGACTCTTTAAAATTTTTTAACTCGCAAATTATGTTCTATTGAGATTTAATATTTTCATACATAGCCTAGTTAATCTTTATTTATTTTTTGGAGTTTTATTTCTATATTTTTTTAATAAACAACTTGACCATGATAGAGAAAAGATAATAATAGAGTATAATTTTGAAATTTAAAAATATAAACATGATAAAACCTAAAATATAAAGTATAATTTTTTATATTCTTAAAATCCAAAGTATAAAAATGAAAAAGAAAATTTATAGTAAAGTATTCTCATCGATAGTGCATGCTTCTAAATAGTCTTGTCAAAATAATAAAAAAAGTGTGCACAAGAAAGCCTTACCAATCAAGTATCTTACGTAGTAAAAAATACTTAAATACAAAGACTAAGAATGTAAGGTATGATTTTTTATATCCTTAAAATGTAACGTATATAAAAAATCTATAGTAAAATATCATTATTAGTAGTGTATGTATCTAAATAGTAAATCAGACTAAAATCGTATCAAAATACTAAAAAAAAGGTATGCACAAGAAAAATAACAATTTTTTAATGAAAATCTATGTTTCAAGACAAAATCCTGCTAGTAAATTAGTATCTTTCATAACATAAAATTCTCAAATGCAAAGAATAAGAATGTAGGGTATGATTTTTTTTTATATCCTAAAAATACAAAGCATAACAATAAAAGAAAATCTACAGTGAAGTATCCTCAACGGTAGTACACTAAATAGAAGATTTGACTACAATTATATAAAAAAAAAGGAATGCACAAAAAATAAATTTTGACGAAAATCTATGTTTATGACAAAACCTTACCATTAATGTATCTTTCTTAGTATAAATTTTTCAATATGTATGTAGAGTTCTTGAAAAACACTAAAGTACCTTTCTTAGTATAAATTTTTCAATATGTATGTAGAGTTCTTGAAAAATATTGTGATACAACTTTTGATGTTATTGATTTAAAAAAATTTAGTACATGTACCGTAATGCTCTTATCGAAGTAAAAATATGGCTCCGTCATTCAATGAAAGCAAGTCATAATTTTTTGAGAAAGCAAGTATACTTTTCAATTAAAAAAAAAAGAAAAAGAAAACAATACATGACATTCGGTCCATAAACCACGAATGCAGGTGTGACAAATACAAATAAATTAGAAAAATGCATTGGATAGTGAGAATAGGGGAGAGAGGTCCACCGTAAGGTGCGTGAATCTTGCACCACTGCACCAATTCTTTGCTTTTGCGCGTGACGCTCACGCAGTTTCAAATTGGGTCCTACACAGCCACTCCACGTGGATTTCATGTTTGGTCCAACGTTTTATTTTTTATTTTATTTTGTTAAAATGGCCATTTTAGGTAAAATGTTTTAAAAGCTGATTTTTTCTTACACATATTTTTCCATGCATACTTTGAATAGGTTTTTTTTTTTTTTTTTTTGGTGAAACCATAAATGTCTGTCTTTCATGAAAGAATAACATAACATATATGTTCAAGAAGGCACCTTAATTGGATGAAAATTACGTTAGAATTACAATAATATTATTGATTTCACAATTGATGATTGGATATCCTTATGATAATTATGAATTTAATGGCTACACATATGACAATGAAAATCTTAGTAGTACTGAATTTCACGGCTTAATACCACAAGAAAGATACAAACAACTTTTTTTTCCCCTTAAATGGCATAACCCAAAAAGAATAAAAAGTGATAAATTTTCATTCATACCCTTGGTTTTCACTTAAATTACACCTTTTGGCTACAACTTTACGTCCTTTTTTTTTAAACCAGCAGGCTTCCTTATTTATTAAGGAATAAGAGAAGGGAAAAAAGGTAAAGTATTCAGGCTACCTTAATATTTTGTTTGCATAGTTTTTATTCTTCTATGATTTTCATTCAATCTGAAGTTCTTTATTTTTTTCCTATTTAAGACTCAATTTGAAATCTTTTTATGCAAGCATTAGACAAGTAAATTATCTTATAGGTCCAATCTCTATCAATAAAATTAAAATAACTCAAGTACAAGTCAATCATGATCTGTTGATTTAATAAAAACAATTGGATTTCATACGTGCGTTTCACGTGAAAAAGAATCAATAGCACGTTATAGTGATTCAATTAAATGAGCATAAGAATTAGCATAATAATATTAACTACAACAACAATTATTAATAAAGGATATGTTTACCAATTTATCATGAAATGAAATCAGAGAGGGATAGTTAAGTATGCAAAGATAATAAAAGGAACAAAAGAAGACGATATTTGATACCATTTGTAGTTCTGATTTGCCTATATTATGAACAAAGACGCAAATAATCTGATTTTTTGTACTGCATATTGTTTCATGAACGATCATATCAACTTACATACTAAAATGGCATTGCGCATAACTAATAGATTTGTAAGGGTGTATATGTTATTTTATAAATCAACAATATTGATAATTTTGTATAGTAACGTCTTTTTTTTCTAATTCAATGCAACATAAAGTGAGCGGTAGGATATTAAACAGAAGCATCTGCATATTTTTTAAGGAATAAATTTACCAACATCCTTTAGAATTAGTTCTTGTAGTCAATTTTATTTTATAAATAGTTGCTAAACAAAAAAAAATGTATCTTATAATGTCCACTAGTTTATTTTTTAATGAAAACTGTAAACTAGATAGCAGTTAAGTTATTTAAAAACCTATATTCATGAAAGGTATTCGAGATTTCTTCTTTCTCTATGAAGTCCATGTGTTAAAAGTTGTATTGAATTTAGTCCTAAATTAGATAAACGAGAAAAAATTATTTCCCCGATTAAATAAATATATGAAATGTAACCGTTTCATTATTTCTAACGGTTTCAAACAAAATTGAAACCAATTCATTTGTGTAACGGTTTTTCATAATTGGTCACATATTCATTATCATTAAACTACAATTATCAGCTCTTAGTAACTGAATTCTTGAACCTGTATAAGAATCCTTGATGGAAGGATTTCTTATTAGACAGCCGAGAAAAACTTTTTTTTCTTTACGTTTATTGTGTGTTGAACGAAAACTTGGGTCCCCAAGTCCGAAAATTCTCTAAAGAACCAACACCATCAATTGAGTTTTTTTAGAGGACTTGAAAGCTCTCAAGTGCAGGCAGCCACGGAACACCAGAGAAACAGTGCAATGGCATGAGGTATTATGTTCTACACGCTTCCGTTTTAATTCTATATGCATACAGATTCAAGCATGTTAGAATTCGTTTATGTTTTACATTTGGTATCAGAGCCGTAAATCACTCTGCCTTGCGTGTGAACTGTGGAGTTTGTTTAAAAAAAAAATTTCCGTGTTCATGACAGTCACGGTTGAATTTTTTTTTTTTTTTTTGGGTTTTGTTTTTTAATGTTTCTTAATTAAAACTAAGATTAGAAATCATTTAGACATTAGATTTCTATGAATTCTGCAATTTGAAACGTCAAAATTGGTGTCCGGATGATAGAATTACAGCCGGGTCTCCAACCGGGTTGAAACCGTGTCGTTCAGGTGAAGAAGACCTGGATTCAAGGTTGAAGACGAGAAATATGACATGTCGTTTGGCTTGGGTCAGCCAAAAACGACATGTTGTTTCAGGCATTGAGGGGCTCGTTTCAGTCCTAAAAAATGACAAGTCGTTTTAGACAATAATGACCAAAACGACATGTCGTTTGGAATGTTGACAAGCTGCCGTCCAAGTTAAACGACGTGTCGTTTACGCGGGGGGGGGGGGGGGGGGGGGGGGGGGGGGGAGGGCTTCTCCAAACGACGCCGTCTTTGAATAAAAAAAAACCCAAAAATTAAAAAAAAAATTGATTTTTTCTAGATTTCATAAAATGATATTTTTTGGGAAAATTTCATAAAATTTCAATTTTTATAATTTTATGAAATTTTCATAATATCCACAATTTTAATATTTTTTATGAAAATTTTCATATTATGGAATAAATTATGAAAAATTCATAATTTTGAATATTCATAATTTTTGGTATTTGTTATGAATATTATACAATATTTGTGTGGAAATAATGTTGTAAATTTATATGCATATAATGTTCATTATGTATAATTTGTGATTTAAAATTATGCATGCAATATTAAGTTAAATAATTTAGTACATTTAATTTTGTGCAATAATGTGCTAAATTATATTTTTGAGTGTATAATTTTAATCTATACATAATGAAAATTAGCACATAAATTATGGTTCTTTGTTCATATTTATTTGTTGCTTAAGATAATTGCAATTTATTTTATGAGCAAAAATTTAAGAATAAATGTCTTGTGATATATGTATTTAATTTTTGAATAATTAAAGAGTAGCCACAGTATCTTTGATTATGCAAAAAATTATATTAGATGTTTAAATCACATATGGTAAAACGACATTAAATTGTGATTAATCATATGTAATATGATAAATTTTATCCCACAGGATTTTTTATTATATTTAATATGATTAGTTAGGATGATGTATCAAATTATCTTTCTTAATTTACCCACAAGAATTAAGAAAAGGGCATATAATTTGATAGTGTCATCATAAGGATATATGAACCTGTTTGAGTTAAAAATTTAGCCCACAGGAAATTTTTATGTCATTTGATTCATATTTTAATGCATGATTTACATTGGTAAATATGTCATAAAGTATTGTAGCCTCAATTTAGTAATATAAGCATGTATGTTTTATTATGCAGCTATGCAAACTGTGAGTTACTCTGATTTCCAGTGTGACATTCCCGAACTTAAGGGAGACAACTATAAGGTGTGGAATGAGAGAATTCTTCTTCATTTAGGTGTTATGAACATTGACTTGGCTATCCGTAAGGATGAACCACCTGCCATTACGGAGACCAGCCAGCCAGATGACGTTGACCGTTATGAAAAGTAGGAGCGATCTAATCGGCTCTGCGTAATGTTCATAAAGACGAAGATCTCGGCTGGCATACGTGGTTCATTGGAGCAATATGACAATGTGCGAGCTTTGATGAAGGCAATTGATGAACAGTTTGCTACATCAGACAAAGCCTTGGCTAGCACCTTGATAATGAAATTTTCATCCATAAAGCTTACTGGAATTCATGGTGTGCGTGAGCACATCATGTAAATGAGGGATATAGCGGCTCAGCTGAAGACACTTGAGGTTGAGATGTCTGAAACCTTCCTTGTGCGCTACATCCTCAACACTTTTCCACATCAATCTGAACCTTTCAAGATATCCTACAACACACATAAGGATAAGTGGTCCATCAATGAATTGATGACCATATGTGTTCAGGAAGAAGGAAGGCTTGTTATGGAAGCGGGAGAGAGTATGCATCTGGCAACTCAAAGGAAGAATAAGGGCCAAGCCAAGAATAAGGGAAAAGGCAAACTGTCTGCTCAAGCTGATATCAAGAAGGAATCCAAGTGCTTCTTTTGTAAAAAGAAGGGGCACATAAAGAAGGATTGTCCTAAATATCAGAGATGGCTTGACAAAAAAGGTACTCAATTCTCACTTGTTTGTTATGAATCTAATATGGTTGATGTTGAACATAACACATGGTGGATTGATTCTGGTTCTTCAATCCATGTCACTAATTCCTTGCAGGGATTGCAAGGCCTAAGGAAACCAGTGGGAAGTGAGCAGTGCATTTATTCAGGCAACAAGATGCGCTCACATGTAGAGGTTGTCAGAACATGCAATTTAGTTTTCTCTAGTGGTTTTATTTTAAAATTAGAAAAGACATTTTATATTCCTAGTTTTTCTAGGAATTTAATTTTAGTTTCAAGGCTTGTACCATTGGGATTTTCCTTTAATTTTTCAGACACTATATTTAGTTTGTTTTATAGATCTGAACTTATTGGAAATGGTATATTGTCAAATGGTCTTTTCAAAATTAATTTACAAGATAAAACTTCTTATACTTCTATGCATGTTCAAGATAATGCTGGCATTAAGAGAAGTGTTATGCATGAAGATTCCTCTATGTTGTAGCACCGTAGATTGTGTCATATCTCTATTGAGAGAATAAAGAGATTAGTGAATGATGAAGTACTTAGTACTCTAGATTTTACTGACTTTGACACTTGTGTGGACTGCATAAAGGAAAAGCAGACCAATATGTCAAAGAAAGGTGCCAAGAGGAGTTCAGACATATTAGAGATCATACATACAGATATTTGTAGTCCAGACATAGACGCGTATGGTCAAAAGTATTTCATTACTTTTATTGATGATTACTCACGATATATGTATCTCTACTTGCTTCATAACAAAAATGAAGCTATAGATGCCTTTAAGGTGTTTAAGGCAGAAGTAGAGAAACAATGTGGTAAGCAAATAAAGATAGTGAGATCTGATAGAGGTGGTGAATACTATGGTAGATACACGGAAGATGGACAAGCGCCTGGTCCATTTGCGAAGTTTCTTCAAGAACATGGGATAGTTGTCCAGTATACTTTGCCCGGTTCTCCAGATCAAAATGGTGTAACAGAAAGAAGAAACCGAACATTGTTGGATATGGTGCGGAGCATGTTTAGCAGCTCCAAGCGTCCTAGGTCTTTGTGGACTGAAGCTCTCAAGACGGCTATGTATATATTAAACCGAGTTCCAACTAAGGCTGTCTCAAAGCCACCGTTCGAGTTATGGAAATGTTGGAAACCAAGTTTGCGACATATACGCGTTTGGGGATGCCCGTCTGAAGTGAGAGTCTATAATCCACAAGAAAATAAGCTAGACCCAAGGACCATAAGTGGGTATTTCGTTGGATATGCTGAATGGTCTAAAGGATACAGATTTTATTGTCCATCACATACCACTAGGTTTGTGGAATCAAGAAATGCCAAATTTCTTGAGAATGACTTGATCAGTGGGAGCGATAGATCCTGAAACACCGTTCCAGAGAAAGCTCATACAGATGCTCAAGCTTTCACTTCATATGATAGAGTGATTATTATACGCGACACGCCTACAATTCAAACGCGTGTTGAACAACAGCCAGTCATTCAAGTTCCACAGATTGCTGATCAAGAAGCAGTAGATCCAGCTGAACAATAGATACAAGAACCTATTGAATAGCCAGTTGATCAACATGCTGCTCAAGAGAATGTTGAACCAGCATTAAGGAGATCTACTAGAGTAAGACGATCAGCTATTCCCAGTGACTATATTGTGTATATACAGGAGTCTGACTACAACATAGGAGCCAAAAATGATCCAGAAACGTTTCCACAAGCCATGAGTTGTAAGGAATCTAACTTGTGGTATGATGCCATGAAAGATGAGATGAACTTTATGTCATCTAATGGAGTTTGGGATCTTGTCAAGTTACCTGATGGTGTAAAAGCCATTGGATGCAAATGGGTCTTCAAGACAAAGAAAGACTCATTAGGCAACATTGAGAGACATAAGGCAAGACTCGTTGCTAAAGGATTCACTCAAAGGGAGGGTATAGATTACACTGAGACTTTTTCTCCTGTATCTAAAAAGGACTCCCTTCGTGTGATCATGGCATTAGTAACTCATTTTGATTTTGAGTTACATCAGATGGATGTGAAAACGACATTCCTCAATGGTGATCTAGAGGAAGAGGTTTATATGAAACAACCTGAAGGATTCTCCTCTAGTGATGGTGAGCAATTGGTGTGCAAACTCAAGAAATCCATATATGGTTTGAAACAGGCTTCCCGTCAATGGTATTTAAAATTCCATGATGTCATCACTTCATTTGGTTTTGAAGAGAACATCATGGATCAATGTATATACCAGAAGGTCAGTGGGAGCAAGATTTGTTTCCTTGTTTTATATGTGGATGATATTCTTCTTGCAACCAATGACAAGGGGTTTCTATATGAGGTTAAACAATTTCTTTCTAAGAACTTTGATATGAAGGATATGGGTGAGGCATCTTATGTCATTGGCATAAAGATCCATAGGGATAGATCTCGATGTATTTTGGGACTATCGCAGGAAACCTATATCAATAAAGTCTTAGACAGATTTTGGATGAAAGATTGTTCATCAAGTGTAGCACCCATTGTGAAGGATGATAAGTTCAGTTTGAACCAATGTCCAAGGAATGATTTCGAGAAAGTTCAAATGAGCAACATTCCTTATGCTTCAACTGTCGGAAGCCTTATGTATGCTCAGGTCTGCACAAGACCTGACATTGCATTTGCTGTGGGAATGTTGGGAAGATATCAGAGTAACCCAGGCATTGACCACTGGAGGGCTGCAAAGAAAGTGATGAGGTACCTTCAAGGTACAAAGGATTACATGCTTATGTATAGACGAACTGACATTCTAGAGGTGATTGGCTACTCCGATTCAGACTTTGCTGGCTGTGTTGATTCGAGAAAATCAACTTCAGGCTATATTTTCATGCTAGCCGGAGGAGCTGTATCTTGGAGGAGTGGAAAGCAAACGTTGGTTGCTACTTCCATGATGGAGGCAGAGTTTGTTTCTTGTTTTGAGGCTACTTCACATGGTGTATGGTTGAAGAGTTTCATGTCAGGCCTTAGAATTGTAGATTCTGTGTCTAGGCCATTAAGGATATATTGTGACAATTTAGCTGCTGTCTTTATGGCTAAGAATAATAAGAGTGGCAGTCGAAGTAAACATATCGACATTAAGTACTTAGCCATAAGGGAACGCATTAAGGAAAATAAAGTGGTCATTGAGCATATAAGCATTGAATTGATGATCGCAGATCCTCTGACAAAATGAATGCCACCGAAGTCATTTAAGGATCATGTTGTACAGATGGGACTTGGTTCCATAATGTAAATTTGTTTGTACATACAATTTACAGTTTTAATGAAACTCTTATTCAGTTGTGATATTTTCTCATATTTGTTTTGCGCATAAAGTTATTAGAGAAAAATTCACATTTAGTAGGACCAAGAATAAACATTGGGTTTATTCATAAAATTAAGTTACCATATAAGGAATAAAGTCTGAGAAATAATACATTGTAATACATGGAAGATAATACTCATAATTTAGAGAAATTATCGCCATGATTTATGTATTTGTTTCCTGAAAGTTTGGGTTTAATGGATATAAGGATAAATATAGAGACCAAGTGGGAGAATGTAACCATTTTATTATTTCTAACGGTTTCAAACAAAATTGAAACCAATTCATTTGTGTAACGGTTTTTCATAATTGGTCACATATTCATTGTCATTAAACTGCAATTATCAGCTCTTGGTAACTGAATTCTTGAACCTGTATAAGAATCCTTGATGGAAGGATTTCTTATTAGACAACCGAGAAAAACTTTTTTTCTTTACGTTCATTGTGTGTTGAACAAAAACTTGGGTCCCTAAGTCCGAAGATTCTCCAAAGAACCAACACCATCAATTGAGTTTTTTCTTTGTGTAACCAATTCATTTGTGTAACGGTTTTTCATAATTGGTCACATATTCATTGTCATTAAACTGCAATTATCAGCTCTTGGTAACTGAATTCTTGAACCTGTATAAGAATCCTTGATGGAAGGATTTCTTATTAGACAACCGAGAAAAACTTTTTTTCTTTACGTTCATTGTGTGTTGAACGAAAACTTGGGTCCCTAAGTCCGAAGATTCTCCAAAGAACCAACACCATCAATTGAGTTTTTTTGGAGGACTTGGAAGCTCTCAAGTGCAGGCAGCCATGGAACACTGGAGAAACAGTGCAATGGCATGAGGTATTATGTTCTACACGCTTCCTTTTTAATTCTATATGCATACAGATTCAAGCATGTTAGAATTCGTTTATGTTTTACATGAAAGACATCAAAAAATATGGAAAACATACTATATTCAGTCGCTAATATGGAAGAAAGTGTCAAATTAACCCCAATATGAAATAAGTAGAAAACTCAAATATATGTAGCTTAAGCTTTATTGGAAATAATTTTTTAGCAGTATTTTAACTTTTAAAACAAAAAGTTATTCTTTTGGTTAAAAAATTAGCATGATAATCATATTTTTGTTTTATTTTTTAAAATCAAAGTAAACAACAAATTTTTTGTTTGGAGGTAGAGATGCGAATCAAGGGTAGACTCAGTGGTTAGGGTTGGGCTAAGACATGGTTGAGATTGATGTTATATTTTTTTTAAAGAAAACTTCATTAAAACAAAGAGATTACAAATTTATAGGGTGTTTGGATTGCCGGTTCTAGCTATCAGTTAGAACTAAAAATAATATAGCAATTTAAAATTTTGTGAAAGAAAACATTGTAGCAACACCAGTTTGAACTAATTTTTTTTGTTCAATTGTTTGAACCGATAAATTAAACATCACTTTGTTTACATATGACCAATCTTAAGAGAATTTGATGCCAACTATTGACTATATTCATCAGTAAGAATGACATTGGCACATGAACAAATTTTAAGTATTGAGATCCAAAGGAAAAAAACCCACTCGACAAAGTTAGAGCTCAACAAGGCTTGTTACAAAGTATCATAATAGTCGATGGATTAAACTACTCTACTGAAAACAAACCCTCCCTCCAAGGGCACAACAACATAGCCTAGACTAAGGTCTAGTTCTAGTTCAACTTCTAGACACCTTTTACTAACAACAGACGAAGGAGACAAACAAGCTAAGACCGGAAGTGGAGAGAACACCTCCATTATTACATATTGAATAAAAACAAAACATAAAAAACCACATCAAAATGGTAACATTACACAATTATTGAACAATAAAAAAACTCTAAAACACAGAAAATATCATAGTCGATGGTCCGAGTTTGCCAAGCAAGCCATTACTAGATCCCTCGCCAAAGAGAAAAGGTGTCCCCCACCAGTTTCCTTCGCCCTCCCTAACTTTGCCACTAGCCACCACTCGGCCTCCCTTCGCCCCTGCCTTCATTGTTGAAGAACTACTACAGATTACAGATCCTTCCGCCATGGATCCATCGACCACGGCAAAATATTGGCCTCCCTTCGCTCCTGCCTCCGTCACCGGGGAGCAGTCATGCTTCTCCCTTTGTGTCACCACCATGTAACAACCAAATTTGGCTACCTCGACCATCATATTGGGGAGAATACCCTACGTCACCACTGCTACTCCTCGGCCACCCTTTGCACCTATCCTTACCACTGGAAAGTAGTTGTCGCTCCTGGCTCCATCCTCCCCAAATTTGACCCCCCAACCAAAACTTGACGTAAACCTGATCTACACATAAAAGGCCAATTGCTCTCAAAGCTAGAATCAAGGCAGCCAACCTAGGCCTGTGCTGGATTCCAACCTTAGGGAGAATAATTAGATTGAGGATGATTGTGCAACTTGTTTGGTAAGAAAAGAAAGCTGAAGAAATGAAAATATAGAGGCTAAAAAAAATGGCACATCTTTATTCTCACTAACTTTAATTATCCTTTTAATGTTGGATGGATTTTAAGTGGAAAACTTGAAATCTAATAATAATCGTGACTATAATTACTTTTTCATCTTTATTTTCAAGGTAAGATAATATAAGTAGATTAGATAAAATAGTAATTGTGAAAATCTTTCATTTCCCTTTCTTGTTTACTAAACAAGTCAACAGAAAAGCAATATCTTTTATATTATACTAATTTCTTATATCTCACATATTCTATTTTTATTATTTTCTCTCTCATATCTACCAAACAGAGTGTGAGACTAAGGTGGTGGGGGTTGAGATTAGAATTTGGATCCGCTAATCTCTTAGTCCCAACCCCAACTTTGTCAATTACTGCAATCTTAATCCTAACACGATCTCCATCTTGTTGAAAACAAAATAGCCAAATATGTTTTGTGAAAAAATCGAAAACATATTTTAACAATAGAAAACAAAAACTAAATAACCAAAAGTCTTTCCCGAAAGGAAAAACAAATCCTACAAACTTGATATTAGATGATGACTACTTAATAACATTTTCCATAAACCATCGTCTAATATATTAAAAAAAGACGACATAAAGATTTTCGTGTTCTAGAAATCTGTATAACATATTGTCTAACGTGACTATCATCTAATATAGCAAATTAGTATAATTTAAAAAATTTTCCCCAAAAAAAAAAAAAGAGCAGACTTTTCGTTTATCCTTTTTCAGGAAAATTTTCAAAATTTCTCTTTTATAATTTCGAGTTCTCCAAAATCTTGATGTGTTTCTCCCAAATCTCCCGTCATCTCTAATCCCTCCTAAATCTTAAAATTTTAATTAATTGACTATACAATTCTTCGAATATCACCTAAATTCACCGTTACATGTAATAAAACAAGATGAAAAACTTTTGCCCTTTTTGCCCTTTCTTTCTTTCTCGGACAGTCAACTTTTACCCATAAACTGACAAGATTCTTCTGTGTCCTCTCACTTGACAAGTGTCAACTTACCATTTGATCAGAACATATGAGGGAACAGAAATCCGAACGCACACGAACGGAGCGCAACTTTCTCTCAATCTCAAACGGTCGCTGTCATCTTTTGGACAACAGCCTAGACAGCTGTTTCCGGACTTTTTAGGCTGGCCCCACTTCCGACAAGTGCATTAGTTCATTAACTGACTTATCAAAAAGGCACTACTTATCAGCTCATGTAATTATAAGCCATTCAACTTATTCCTCGTGAGTACCGCCTCGGCCTATAAATACGCCGGCTTGATTCGTTCACAGACATCACATGACAAGGAAACGTCTCTCTCTCAGTCTCTACAGGAGAAAAAGTTAGTGAGGGAGAGATAAAGTTTTAGGGCCTTTTTTTTTTTTTTTTGTCTTTTTCCTCTGTTTCTTCGCCGGTTCTGCAAAAGTACGTCTCTTGTTCCTACCTTTTTTTACCATTCTGTTGTTTCTTTTTTTTTTTTCGCAGTCTCTCATTGTTCTTTACTGTTTTTTTATCTCTAAAAACCCATTTTTTTGTATAAAAAAAAATCTTTTTCATTTCTCAGTGGTGGTGGATTATTGCTTAGAGTTCTTTAATTTTAACGAGACTAAGTCTTGAAAATGTTCTCTTAATGAATGAGGCCGTTTCTTCAGCTTTATACAGAGTTTCGTTTTGTCGGTTTTCTCGTTAAACTTTAGTGTTTCTTTGTTTATTAATCTTTTCCTTTTCTTGTTTATTTGAAGTTTATACCGCATTGAAGGTTGATGCGTTTTTGTGTTTATTTTGATGAAATCGCCTGCTTGTGTGAATGATAAATAATTTTCCGGGGAAACTTTTTTTTTTTCTTTTGCATTTTTCTGAGAAAACGTTTTGTTTGATACTTATTTCTCTCCCCTCACTCTTTTTCCCATTTTTGTTTTTCTTTTCCCTGAGTGGAACCTCTATTATACTCCACCAAAAAAACAAAAAGGTGTTTTTTTTTTTTTATGATTTGCATTTACTCTGTCTTTTGTTTTTTTTTTTTTTTAGGGATATATTTTTTTTTGTATTAATGAGATTTTCTTTATTTTTTAGTCTCGGGGAATAAGAACAAGAGACAGCGATGACGTCGTCACTCAGTAGGGACCTTATCTTCTTGATCTTACAGTTTCTGGATGAGGAAAAGTTCAAAGAAGCTCGTCACAAGTATACTTAATCCCTCTTTTCTACGTTAAGCCTTTTAAACTTTAAAAAAATTTCTCCTTTATATATGCACTCTCTTCTTTTTACAGGCTTGAACAGGAATCCGGGTTGTTCTTCAATTTCAAGTATTTGGAGGATTTGGTGATCTGTGGGAATTGGGATGAGATCGAGAGATATCTTTCCGGCTTCACCCGAGTGGACGATGACCGGTATTCGATGAAGATCTTCTTCGAAATTCGGAAGCAAAAAGTACCTTGAGGCATTGGATAAGTAAGCCACCATTCTTAAACTCTTAAAAGGGTTATTGTGTTTTGGTCTATATATACATGTTTTACAACATTTTTTTTATAATTATTAATATTATAAGCAGGCTTGATAGGGCCAACGCAGTGGAAATCCTCACGAAAGATTTGAAAGTTTTCTCCGATTTCAATTAAGATTTGTTCAAGGAAATGACTCAGCTCGTCACCTTGGACAACTTTAGGTGACATTTTCTACAAGAGTTGGTTATGATAAATGTAAATGAGGATGTATTTGAAACGATGAAACTCATCTGGTTTATTTATTATGCAGAGACAATGATCAGCTCGTTGGCTATAGAGATGCCAAGACTGCAAGGGCAATTATGCTGGTTGAACTCAAGAAGCTTATCGAGGCCAATCCGCTTTTACGAGAAATGTTGCAGTTTCCTAATGCAAGGAATTCGAGGCTACGGATGCTCATCAACCAGAGGTATATATATTTATACATATAAAAGTTACTATGCCATGCAGATTATGTTCTCGATTCATAAATTTTCACTCTATTGTTCCTTTTTTTTTTTTTTTTGTTTCTTATTGTTATAGGCCATGACATAGGAATTGGCAGCATTCGCTTTGTCCGAACCCAAGACAGAATCCAGATACAAGAACCCTATTTCTTGATCACAGTTGCAGAAATTCTAACGATTCATTTGCACAATTACATGGAAACAATCAACTGATGGGATCGGTACTGAAAACTGACAGTCTTGTTCCAACAAGTTCAAATGGGGTGTATGATCAAGTTCACTTGGTCTTCTGAAACTGCTTTACCTTTTTAATTGTTTTTTTTTTTCATTTTTTTTATCAGCCCTTCCAATCGCCAATGCTGGCAGTTCAAACTCCTCCGTCCACATGGATGTCAACTCCCACAGCTGCAAGTCATCCAGCAGTCTCTGGAGCTGCTAACGTTAGCGGTTTTGGTGTTCTAGGAAGTCCAATTGATAATATGATATATTCCCTAGTTCTCCTGTAGAAATTCTAGTGTAAAAAAACAAATATTCTTCGATTTTGAAATATTGTTGTCTGTGACAGCTGTCACCCCAACGGTCCCTAGGGAATCTTCCGATAGCGCATTTAAAAACATGACGTTCCCCCGGAGCTTCAGCCAGGGTAAGATCTCAAACCAAAAATAAATAAATATGGCTGTTTGGATCAAAACATTATTTTATATGCGTTTTTCTTTTTTGTATAGAATATGTTACCAGGGAGTAATCCAGTTCAAAGTGGTAGCACGGAGGAATTTCCCAAGACTGTTGCGAGGACACTAAATCAGGGATCGGTTCCCACAAGCATGGACTTCCATCCCATTCAACAGACACTACTTCTAGGTTTTTTCTTGTGAGCTCTTCTTGAATTACTTTTAGTCACATATTCAAATATTGGATGTGTTTTGATATGTTGAGGTTGTGAGCTGATCTCGTACTATCTTCTCCAGTTGGGACTAATGTGGGAGATATAAGTTTGTGGAAGTCAGTTCTACGGAGAAGTTGGTATCGAAAAGTTTTCAGGCTTGGGATATTGGAACTAATTCAATATTTTCAAAGGTATATTCTCTTCTCAAACAATTTTAGAAAAGCAAGATCAATGTTTATGTCAACAGAACCATCACCATTGTTTTGCAAAGGAATTTCAGGCAGCTTTAACCAAAGATCCATTGGTGTCGGTCAAGCGAATTTTGTGGAACCCTGATGGCGGTATATTTGGTGAGTTTTAAGGCAATAGGATGATAATTTTTGCTAGTGGTATGATTTCATCTTCTGCTAACTATATGTACCTATTCTTTGAATTTTAATAGGAGTTGCATATTCCAAACACCTTATGCAGCTATATCGTTATCACGGTGGAAGCGACATCAGGCAGCATCTGGAGGTAGGTTCAATAATTATCTTCTCTTATGAAGTATATAAAATCTTTCTTCTTTTCCTCACTTTATTTTTATCTTTTATTATAGCTCTTATCCTTTTTTTTTTTTTTTTTTTCTAGATTGATGCTCATGTTGGGAGTGTAAATGATCTTGCCTTCTGTAACCCCAACAAGCAACTCTGCCCTATAACTTGTGGCGATGACAAGACCATCAAGGTTGGTTAGCAGAAAAATGATTACATATATCGCTGTAGTGATGGTAAACAGATATTTATCTACATGAGATGCTATGAATGTTCAGGTGTGGGATGTGGCTAGTGGTACAAGGTTGTATACCTTTGAAGGTCATTCCACTCCTGTTTATTCAGTGTGTCCTCATAACATGGAAAATGTCCATGTAAGAACTTCTCTTGATTTTTTTTTTTAATTTTTTGCCTTTGAATTATCCCAAAAAACCTGTTTCTTCTTACGGATGATTTTCAATTTTCTGCCTCAAGTTTGTATTCTCAACATCAATAGACGGCAAAATAAAAGCATGGTTATATGACCTGGCTGGATCAAGGGTCGATTATGATGCTCCTGGCCGCTCATGTACAACAATGGCTTATAGTGCAGATGGGAAAAGGTTAATTTAGTTAAGGAGTTGGTCTAGTATTCTATAGGTTTTGTGACTAATGTATGTACATTCTGTCAAAATTTGATGCTTATATCAAACAACCCTTTGTAGGCTTTTCTCATGTGGGACAAGTAAAGATTGGGAATCACATGTTGTTGAATGGAATGAAAACGAATGTTCTGTGAAGAGAGCCCACCAAGGATTTCATAAGCATTCCTCCAGTGTTGTCCAATTTGACACAATCAAAAACCAGTTCTTGGCTGTTGGTGATGACTATTCAATCAAAGTTTGGGACGTGGATAATGTGAATTTATTTAACACCATTGATGCTGAAGGAGATCTACCGGTAAGTTTCACTCTAGATTTAAAATTATATAGGCATATCATAAATATTCAATTGTGGGAATTGCTAATTTATTCTATATATCTTTTGTTTTTAAGGCAAGCCCTCGTATCTGCTTCAACAAGGATGGCACACTATTGGCTGTTTCAGCAAACGAGAACAGAATAAAGATTTTGGCAACAGTGGATGGTCTTAGTTTGATGCGCCCATATGACAATCACCCTCTTGTGGCCTCAAGAGTTGTGTCGGAGACTCTAACGATGGCATGTTCTTTTGAGACAATCTCTTCTTAGTTCAAGGTTTTCTTTACATATTACTGTGGTCTTGCATTTAAATTCTATTTACTTTAGATCAGACACTTAGCACACAACCTCCACACTAACCAAGTGAATGCATTGCTCGCCAGAATGGGGGGACAAGAAACTTGGACGATGTAAAACTGAGATCAACTGAAGAATCCAATACAACAAGATTCGGAAGGCTTAATGAGATCAATGAGGCTGCACGGCTCCAGTCACTAAGACTCTCATCTGCAGTTAACATAGACAAAGTAGGCTTCTAATGGTAATCGTGCCATGTCGGCCTCTATTGCAATAATGCTAATAAAAAGAAAAATAAAGCTGCTTAATTGCTTCTCCTGTTACCGTGGCAGATTTCAAGGTTGATTTACACTAATTTGGGTTCTTCCATTTTGGCATTGGCATCGAATGCTGTCCATCTGCTATGGAAGTGGTTTCGGACCGAACGAAATTTGAGTGCCAAGATAATGAGGTTACCTCAATCTACAATTTTGGTTCGAATTGATAAGTTTTAGTCACCCGTTTTACTCCAAATATTGTAGTCATATTAGTCCAAAATTATGCTGACACAATTTCTCAATTCTCACGGTGCAGGCAACAACCAAGGCTGCTCCTCAGTTGGTACAGCCAACATCAGGCGTGTTAATGACCAATGATTTAACCAATTTGAGGCCAGAAGATGCCGTTCCCTGCTTTGCTTTGTCCAAAAATGATTCGTATGTCATGTCGTCTTCTGGAGGCAAGATATCTTTGTTTAACATGATGTCATTCAAGGTAATATTTTTGGAAACTGATAGAATTTAAGAAATCAGGTTTTCTCTTTCCATCGTGAAATAAATTGCTCTTAAAAGATTGTTTGATTTTGGTACCAATACTTCACTGATGTGATGTATACATATATTTTTTTTACTTCAGATGATGACGACTTTCATGTGTCCGCCGCCTGTGGCGACATATCTTGCATTTCATACTAAAGACAACAACATAGTTGCTGATGGCATGGATGATTCCACCATTAACATCTACAATGTCCATGTTGATGAGGTATGTTCTTGCTGCTGAGGACAACATAAAACAAATGCAAGCAAATACACACACAAAATTTGTACGCCCACTTTTAGCTGCTGTCAATCTTTTTATAACGAAGAAGAAGATTGCAAAGAAATCACAAGCCTCAAGCCTCACGCTTTTCGGACACATTGCCTCATTTCCAAAACTGACTCTCCATAATATATGTCTAGTAAGAGGCCACCCAAAATACAAGTGTGATGTAAGGGCAATACTTAGGCTCCACTCACTCAACACTTGCTCTAGCATAGACGACGATTACACCGACAAAATCTTATTCGAGCAACAAGATGGTCATTTTCTTATCTCTTGTCAGGCTAAGAGCAAGCTTAAGGGTCACTCCAAAAGAATCACCGGTCTTGCCTTCTCCTTTATACTGAACACACTTGTTTCTTCTGGAGCAGATGCCCAGGTTCGCCATATCATTCTCTATAGAATGCCTAGTTAGAATAGACACTGTTATACTATCAAATCTCGAGATATTGACTTTTGGTATTTCCTTCGGTTCTTTTTTTGGCCCAGATTGTGTCATGGAACGCGGAGAGTTGGGAAAAGCAAAAGAGTACTTTCTTGCAGATACCAGCTGGGAGATCAGCGGCAGTATTATCAGACACACAGGTTCAGTTTCACATAGACCAGACACTTCCTCGTCGTACACGAGACTCAGCTTTCCATATATGAACTAGCAGAGCTCAAATGCATAAAGCAGGTAGCCAAAAAAAAACAAAATCAAAAATTCTTATTCTCAATACTTCATTTAGT
The DNA here is from genome assembly GCA_025403435.1 of Artocarpus heterophyllus. Lineage (NCBI taxonomy): Eukaryota > Viridiplantae > Streptophyta > Magnoliopsida > Rosales > Moraceae > Artocarpus > Artocarpus heterophyllus. Next base: position 12,549,060 of record CM046333.1, read on the forward strand.
TTGGTATTGAAAAATCTTAAAACATTGTCCTGTTTCTTGCTTTCTTTCAGTGGGTGGCAGGGGAATCTTCGTCGCCCATCTCCCACGCGACATTCTCATGTGACAGCGAGTTAGTCTATGCCGGCTTTCTTGATGGATTCATTCGCATATTTGGCTCTGCAAATCTCCAAATTCAATGCCAGATTAACCCCACTGCCTATCTTCCAACCAATGTCAGGTAAGAGTAATATTAAATTCGTAGTCTTCTCATCCTAAGTTAAAGTCCTTTCCAAGTTTTTATGTAGTAAGAAATATCACTATCTCATGTCATCTCATTTCCTTACTTATTTTGGTAATGGCAGTGGCATGGATTTCCCACAAGTTGTGGCAGCGCATCCGCACGAGCCAAACCAGTTTTCGATGGGGCTAACCGATGGCGGAGTAGTCGTGTTGGAGCCAACGGAGGCAGAAGGCCGATGGGGCATGCCTTCAGCACCCCCTCCATCTGCTGAGAATGGTTTACCGACTCCAGTTATTGCTTCTGGTTCTGATCAATCCTAATGCTGATGTGATGTTCATAATAGAATAAGAGTTGTCTGTTATAATTTTTTTTTTAACTTAATATCTTGTTACTTGGTGGACTACATCTACAAATATATTTTTGATTTTATGTTTCTTATAACAATGCAAGATCAATTTGAATTCCCTTACCTGCTTTAGTCTTTTTTTTTTTAAGTTGCTTCCTGTCAGTATACTGTCGTCTGTTGGAGCTAGTCTGCTAAGAAATATCATCAACAAAAATCCCACCTCAATTAAATATGGGAACAATATATCAACAACAGCCAGGAAGAACCTATAATATTTTTTTTCAACTATCGTAGATAATCATTGCTTTATTTTGTAATTTTTTTTTTGTGTTCCTTTTTTTTTTTAATACACAGTTAATGTTGCCGTTTAAGTACAAATGTATGTAAATATTTATATATATTTATTGATAAAGAAGGTTTTTCCTTCGACTAAATTGAATATTTACAATTGTAAAAACATAGACATATTAGGATCAAGGCAACAAACAAACTAAAGAATAAGGATTTTTTTTAATGTGCATTTTTTTTCTAATTAGCATACATCAACTACAAAGCAGAAAATCGAGTTCTATAAGAAATAAGTTTTTAATCTTTTAAAAATGGGACAATTTTTACCGCTTTTGAAAATATAATTATGTGTGTCTTTGTTTTTGTGGGCTTTTAAGTGCTGTTTGTTTTCATAATGTGCTGTCGTTGTTTAATTGTTTGATCGTTTGGTTTTTTTTTTAATTGTATTTTTTCAGTACTTCAGATGTTTTCGTAATCATTTTCCCAATCATTCTTCTTTTTTTAAAAAATCGTCGTTCTCATCAGTGCTGTCGCATTTAAATTTAGTGTCGTTTTTAATTGTGTGTAGCTGTCATAGTTTTGTGTCGTTTACATGTTTTGATATGTATTTGTATTTGTTTTGTTGTCGTTTTTAATTTTGCACCCCTTCTCTGGTTCAATCATTTCAAGACATTGTCGTTTTTTTAATATTTTTTGTTGTTGCCCATAATGCTGTCGTTGCAATCTATCGTCGCTCAATTAACTTTGTAACCTTTTGTGTTCTTTTATTTTAATTAAAATTTAAAATGATGTCATTTTTGACGCTTGAGTTGCTTCTTAAAGGAGTGTTTGTTAGTTGTAGTTTAGACTATTTACTCAGTTATAAACAGTGTAAAGTTCTCACATGTTACAGTAATAATAAAAAAATCATTACAACAAAGCTCTCATATGCTACAACAAAAATAATTTTATCCAATGGTTTTAACCATCATATCAAACATTCTATCAATGTCATGACTTATTCCTATAGTTCTATACAATGCAAATTCTGTTGTTTAGGCGGCGATATTATTGTCGTTTTTATTTTTATGCATCCTTTTTCGGTTTTTTTATGTTGTTTTTGTTTCCCTTTTTCTTCCCCTTATCTTAAATCTTTTTGTTATTTTTTCCCCTTTTTCTCCGCTTTTTTTTAATTATATATTGTCCTTTTATTTTGGGATCATTGTGGTTTCAAAGTGTGTGTTTAACTTGTAACGTTGTGATCTTCACCCTTCGATTTGTATTTCTTTGTCGTTTTCAAGTGCACCTGCTTAATAAATGGTGTCCTTTCATAGGGCCATTGCCCCTTTTTGAGCTACCATCATTTTTGTATGATTTTGTAATTTGTGGTGAGTCTACTCATCCACCTTTTCCATGCTATTTGATAAAGAGTAGTTTTAATCATTATCTCAGTTATAAACAGTATAAAGCTTTCATATGCTACAATAAAAAAAAATGCTACAGTGTAAAATTCTCACATGCTACAATAAAAACAGTTCTAACTAATGGTTCCTACCACTATGCCAAACATTCTATTAAAATTTATAGTTTTTTTATCTTTCAATTATCCCATTGTTGGTAAAAAAAAAAATCCCACAAAAGTACAAAAAATTTGAATCCAAAGATTAAATGGTATTACTCTTGCAAATAATAATAATAATAATAATAGTTGGGTAAATGAAAAATATATATTATATTATGTATAGCAAAAACTCCTATTATTTTTTGAAGATTATTAACACTAATGGTTTGTAAACTTTAGGGTTTTTTTCATTTACTTTTCTGAATTTTAAAAATTATCATATTTTATCTGTTAAACTTTTAAAAATCCTCGCTTTGTTATATGAATTTTAAAAACCATTATTTTACTAATGAATTTTTAAAATCACCACTTTGCCTCATGAACCTACTATTTTTTGTTCAAATAGGCAAAATCATATCCATATAATTCACACATGAGTCACTTATAAAAACAAAAATGAGATTTTATCACTTTTAAATTTTATTATTTTTTTACACTCTCACTTAATTTTTTTTGTCTAAACTATCATTACAAAAAAGTTTGTCTATATACGTTTTCTCATGTTTAATTTGTAACTCATTTAATAAATCGATATTATTATGTAACAGTATCGATTTACTAAATGAGAGTTATATTAAATATGAGAAGAAATATACATACAAATTATTCTTAAATTGGACTTCAAATAAAAAATTAAAAAAAAACTAAGTGAGAATGTAAACATAAAATAAAACTTGAGAATGACAAAATCGTATTTTTGTCTTTATAGGTGACTAATGTGCTAATTGTATATGTTTAATTCCGTCTACTTGAATAGAAAATTAAAGGTTTAAGGGACAAAATGAAAAGCTTTAAAATTTTAAAAAGAAGAATGGAGATTTTTAAAATTCATGAAGTAAAATAAAAAATTTTAAAAATAAAATAATAATTTTTAAAGTTTAATAGACAGAATAGATTAGACCTATAAATTTAAAGTTTATTGTTGTTAATGTCATAGTTTTTTATACATTTTAAAGATAAATTCTATCCGAAAATAAGAAAAAAAAAATTGTCTTATTATTATTATTATTTTTTAATATCTTCCTCTGCAAACTTCCAAAACGGTGTCCTGGATAAGAGTACTGCCAATTTCCTATCTCCTTGTAAAACCCTACCTAAAACCCTAAAACCTGCCTCTAGCTTTGGCTCTCCGCTTCATTCTCCACAATACTCTTTCTTGGGCTTTTCTCCGAATTCGAGCTTTCCTCTCTCTCATTCGCCAAGGATATGGAGATCGACAGAATTTGCTCAAACGTCATCGTTTTGGATGGCTTCCTCTGTTCCGCAATGGAGGCGTTGGTGGCTGAGGCAGCCATTGTGGCTTCCAAGTCCATTGCTTGGTCACTCTTCGTGGTAGAATCTCAATAATTTTCTTTAATCTTGTTTATTCCTCATGAATTGTATTCTTTCCTCGATGCGAATTGGGGTCTGAATCTTTAGACTTTTGTTTTATTTTGTTTATCTGATAACAAAGGTCTGTCCTTTTACTGTGAATAATAAGGTTTTGGTTGTTCATAGCTGAAATTTTGTCCCTTTAATGTTGGGTCTTATTTCTTTTGCTTCTATGTTCTTGGCCATTCTAAGATTTTCCTTTTTTTATTGTTTTCATTCACTTTTGTCAGAGATGTCCAAAATGACGAAATTCAAATTGGCAAAATGGATTCTTATTTACGTTTAGAATTCTCAAATATATTGTATATGTACGCTTTATTATAGCTTTTGTTTGCTGTTTTCTGTTTTCTTTTTTCTTTTTTTTTTTTCTTGAACTTGTTTTCCGTTAGATGATTTTATCTTAGAACATTTAATGTATATTTTTTTAATGCATATTAAGAATTAACTTTTTTGGTTTTTCAGATGGGATCTCCTCTTTGTAATACAATTGATGTGTTCCTCAAAGAACCCGACACCTTCAGAGGGTTAGTGACTTGATCTTTGTTCTGTCTTTGTTTTATTCTCTTGGAATTCCTAAAGGAGTAGGATCAACACGATTACATTGTGCAGGTTTCCCATCTCTGAGCTTTATGCAGTGACAAAACCTGGTCCTGAGAACAAAGACGGCGGTGAAACTGAGAATGGTGACGAAGAGGATAAAGATGCAGATGATCAGGATGATGATGAGGAGGAGGAAGGTGATGACAACGACGATGTATCTGGAGAAGAGGGTGAAGAGGAGGAAGGAGATTTGGAAGGTGAGCCTGAGGCCAATGGTGATGGCGGAAGTGAGGATGACGATGAAGAGGACGAGGACGACGAGGATGAGGATGAGGATGAGGATGGCGATGATGATGAAGGGGAAGATGGAGAGGAAGAAGAAGAAGAAGAGGAGGAGGAGGGCGAAGATGAGGAAGAGATACCTCAGCCACCGGCTAAGAGGAGGAAATGATTTTTTTTTTCCTGCTCCATTTCTTTTCCAAAATGGTTCGGAAATCTCAAATTTTGTGGGCAAGTATGGTTGGATTCAGGTCCTTTGTCCGTATATAGTGTAGAAATGCTCACTGTATCTGTACCTTGATAGTTTTTTAATTATAAAGCTTTGTTTAGAATCTCTAGATACTTATTTTCTTAAAAGTATGTGAATGAACATCAGAGTAGGAAATGTGGGGTCATTAAACAATTACGTCTATCAACCATTGTGGCGTAGATTCAGTTTGCTATTTAATTGCAACATTTATCAGAGTCAGTCTTTGACAGGACCATCTTCAACCCTGACATACTTTCGTTAGCAGCAACAGAACCAAAGTCAGCTTATTTTTCTTCCAAAGAGTTTATGCTTACAGCTCATCACAAAGTTAAAATTGTTAAAACAAATACATTTATCATTTCTGTACTAGACCAGTATATTTCATCTCATTGCGTGTGGTTTTCTGCTCCTTGCCTTTTAAGCAAATGGAACACAACATTTCACTACTATTTCAGACTTTCTAATATCACAAGTGTAGCAGCATTTGGCACTTTTCTTTTTCTTCGGCAATTTACCTACAGGCGGGGACATCAATGTTGGGGATGACGGCAAATACAATAGAGAAAGGAGCCACAGCTATTGGCTCGGACACTTTTTTATTTATTGGTTCCAAGGGTGGGATAACTCCGGATGGATTTACATTTAGTATTTTTTCATTTAGAAACACATTTTGGCTCTCTAAATGTCCATGTTTGGCCGTTAGATGGTATTCTTCCCTTGTTATATTTTCGCTAGATATAGATTCTTGAGGCGTTGTAGACAATTTTGTTCTTGAATGTTGCATATTCAAAGTCTTGGAGCTTGCAGTATTCTCTGTTGAAACGCGGACAAGAACCGTAGTGTGCTTCTCTAGGTTGATCAGGAGCAATGTGATTCCTTGCTGCAAGATCAAATGGATGCTTATGAGTTTGGCAAGTATCTAATGAAAAATCCGGATCGGACATTTATACTAAAATTTTTTCCTCACAGTTTTCTTGGAACAGTGAGCATAAGCACGCATTTTCTTTGTCCCGGAAAAGGTTGTCGAGAGGACATTGTTCCCCATCAATCGATGCCAAAGAAGAGCACTGCAAGGCAAAAACAACTCAGCAGATATACATATACATAAATATGTTTTGCCCTTCTCTCTTTTATTTGTTTATCCGGTTATTCTGTGGCCTGGAAAGAAAGCAAGGGCAATTCAGGACGAACCTGTAATAATCTGGATTTGGGACAAAAGTTTTAGTGTTGAGAAGACCATAATTTCCTCCAATTAATGTTTGTCTACAGTATGTTTTGGTACCATAAGATGCTGCCATTCCCAACTGGTCCAGGTACCTATTTGATAGGTAGCAAACGGGGTCTTCATAATTTAATAGTCGAATGTAAAGAAGGGGGAAAAAGAAAAAATTATATATTGCCTTTAGCTTTACCAGAAACTGAACACATATGCGTTGGTGACGAGGTTGCGGCCACTGTTATAAGCCCCTCCCGCTTCACCAACCCAAGCGACTGCCGATGTCCCTGAATGCTTAAGAATGCTTTGCAGGCTACTGAAGGTCCCGGACGCGCTACCGAGAACAGACGGGTTTAGGATCTTCTGAATGAGGTGCTTATCACTGCCTATGTATGACAAAACATGAAGGAAGAAGCGTTATTTAAGCGGCTTTAAAGAAACTGTATACTTGAAACTGAGACGGGGTTACCAGAAGAGAGAGTAAAAGAATGGACAGAGTGCCTTGTAGCATTTCAAAGTCAGAATTCTAGTTTACCTGGACCAAGGTTGTAAACGTGGTGGGAAACTACTTGAAGAGACTCGGGCGTTTTGTCTAAGAACTCCGCAAACCAACTGGGATCAAAAAACCCTCCTGGTGCAAGAACCAGTGGCTTAACTTCAAAACCGGCATAGATATCTTGGACGATGTCTTGGAGATGGTTAATGTCAGATGCATATTGGTCTGGTGCAACTCTTGCTCCAATTCCACTCCCACTCAGTTCATTTCCTGATAAGCAGAGAGACCTAGACTTAGTTATGTAAGTTTCAAATCCAAGCTCAAGTTTCTTGCATCAACCTTAAGTCCTTAACGTCTAAAATTTCTTACCAAGCTCCCAACCATGAATTCTATATCCCTTGTTGACTGTGTACCTCATAAGAGATTGAGCATTACTGGAATCCCAAGCTCCTTTGGCAAAACCATTGAAATCTATCATCCTGCCCCTTAGTGCATTTAGACCAAAAACGACAACAGCCCTGTATTTCAGAATTGGATATGGCAGTTATAAGAAAAATATTACAGAGGTAATAGAAAGTAAAGGCACTCCAATTTAACCCTAGAAGTTAAAATCCCGTTACTTACAAAATGATACGTCTTGGTCTAAAAGATGGGCTAAAAATTACGGGAATAAAAATAGTTTTAAAAAAGTGAACCATTGTCATAATTACCCAGTTTTGTTGAAGAAAATGTTTAATTGGTCCCACCGAGACATAGGTAAGCAGCCTTGAGAGAAGCCAAGCAATTCTGAAACATTTTTGACAAATGGGGTGCAAGGTTGTTGAGTGTCTCGTGTCTCGTATATGACTTTGTCTTGCAAAGTGCCCCCAAGCCTAAGTTTCAGGGATGAAAATGCTGCAATACTATCAAAACTCCGAGTTATTACTTGGGTTGGAAGAAACGGAAAGTTTCGTATTTTGTATGAAAGTGTAAGCGTCATTTACCTTGTATAGCATTTAGAAGTATAGGATTGTTAAGGTCCTATCAACGGAAGAAAAAAAACAAAAAGATACACGTATCAGCAGAAAAGAAATATATATATATATATATATATATATATATATTATAAGGGCATATTGTTCGTTGAGAAATTTTAGTGGTGCTAAGGAATATTATATCTATGCCCAATTTAATAATTGAATTATATAATTATTTCTCGTTTTACAAGACAAATTATACTTATGCTCAATTGTAATTAAAGAAAATCTTGTCGAGCACACTCAGTCAGGTAAATTTAATAATAGATGACTCAATAAATAAAATACATGATTATATATACATTCAATAAAATACTATCTCTAATGAAAACATAGTGCCATCATACTAAACAACCCTGCCGCTGGTCAAAAAATGGGTATTTATAAAACCTCGTCGTTTTGGCAGCATCCAGCATGACCATGGAGTGAAGAGTAGATTATTTTCAATCTTTACCCCTAGTAGAAGTTTCAACCTAAACTTAACAGTTTCACGAGTCCAGCTGACACTGGTGTACCATATATCATGAACTAGTATAAGTTGACAAACTGATAAAGACTGAAATTGAACATTTCTGAAGAAAGAAATATTAATAGTGGCTTACTAGATTGAACTAATTCAAAAGAAGTAAAAAGCTGGCTTACTAGATTGAGAAGAGAAGCTCTGCCCCAGCTGCAAGTTCCATAGTCACATTTATCAGGAGGCCACCAATCAATAGTGGCGCAGACATAGTCATTGTCTGTTCGTCCGACCGGAGCTATTCCATCGACAAAAACGTTCCCGTGCCTCGTCTTTGAATCTCCTGAGATTAAAATGTGACTCAAACGGTATATTCCCCAGCACAAAACTATGAGAATCACCAGAGTACACATCTTACAGAATAAGGCAACGTCCATAGTAATAGTGCTCTCTCTCTCCCCCTCTCTATCCAGGGTTGGAACCTTGGGTGATTGTAGAAAGGCTCAGTTCAAGATTAACGAATGAATAAAATGAGAATCTCAATTGCTTTCATGTGTATGTTTTAGTATATGAAAAAAGAAGAAAATAAGGGGAAAAAATGGATGGATATAAAGCCCACCCTTTTTTTTTTTTGGTTTAATAATTAAAGCATTTCATGTGGTCTTACTTGAGCACCTAGGAAACGCTGGTGGGCGTAGTCAACGATTGCTAGCCCTTTGCTTAAAATTAGAACTTGGAATAGTCAACTGGGGTTATCTTGCTTAAAAAATACTAAAAATTATAAAAAATCTCAACTTGTTCTTCGAATTATAGCTCCTATAAAAAGGACTGAAAATGAAGGTTGTACCTGAGGAAGAACAAGTTGGGATTTTTTTTTTTAATTTTAATTATGTAATAATAACTTTGTAAAATTATAAAAACACAAAATATGTTACTTATATCGTTGTCTAAAATAAAAATAAACGTCATGTTACAATTGATATCTTTGAAGAATTAAATATAACCTCGTAGATATGTATAATACTTCTCACATCGTTGTCGTCTCTTGAATTATTATTACGACTCCAAAGGCCAGGCAACAATAATAATTAGCAGGATATTTATTCAGTTTGTTTTATGGTTTTTTTTAAGTCGATTACGTAGCAACCTGTTTAGAGCACTAATTGAATTCTTCTAAATATTAGCAATTGGTTCATTAAAAGCTAGGACTTTAGCTAATACAAGTACGTAATAAAATTAATATTATTATGTTTTATCTTCTTAAATTCAGTGGGCTAAACAAGGGAATTAGGTCCACTTATAATAATATTAGGTCCACTTATAATAATATAAGTTTTGTTGAGAGTTTCTTTTGGGGAAGGTAGTTACTTGTTAATGGAATCTCATGCTCAAATATAACCAGGCCAGTTGAGTTCTTCAAATGTGTAAGAATCATATTGGTCAACACCTTTTTTTTTTTTTGGTTTTATTAGATATATAGTTAGTTACATATTGTAACTAGAGTCGAACGCTTGGCAAGGAGGAAAAGTTCTTGCTATTATAAAAGTGCAAGGGGACCGTTTATAAGAAGAAATCAATTAATTAAACACTTGTACCAAAACACTCGTGTCCAAAAAAAAAGTGACAAAAAGTTTTACTCATATTTCATTTCAAAGAGCCGTTATACATGTAGGCTTATATCAGTTACAAAGCTAGACCCTATATCAGTTACAAAGCTATAAGCAATTTTTTCTTAAAATGATGTTGGAAAAGTAAATTAAAACTAAAAATTTGAATTAAAATTGTTATAACATATTAAAACTTTATATTGTAATATATTTTTAAAAATATTTATAACAATTTTATAAGGTTGTAATTGGAATTAATGATTAGACTTTCTTGTGCACTGTTTCTTGGCCGGAAGGACGGGAAATAAATGCGGAAAAGGTCATCAACTTCTAGGCGTGCAAGGTACAAGGTTTTGCGAAAGTCATGGTATAACATCAGCGCTCACTCGCATGCATTTTTAAAAAAATAAAAATAAAAATTTTTCTGGCACAGTGAGGTTGTATTAATATTAATATTAATTGCTAGATTCGGTGCGATGAGCATTACTATTATTCTTTTATTTTTTGGAAGCACCAGAAATTATTATTACTGTCTTAAATAAACGATTAAAAGTTTGTATTTGGTGGAGCTCCAGCCAAGGGAGGTGATTACAATTACTACTACTGTTGTTGTTGACGAACAAATAGCAATAGCATATTGTTGGTCCAATTTCACCCAATTAATCCCATATGCCACATGTCGCCTTTAAAATGTTGGTGTCATAGAGGGTCGAGGCGGAGCGACCCAACCCTCGTGGTATCGCCATGACTAAGAATAGACATAGGACAAACACTGTTCAAAGTGTCATGTTGACATCCGGACGGGTGTGCCCTCAGCTATGACGCGGAATACCATCTGCCTCTAGGCAAAGGAATTGCAACCATCAAATCCCCAAATTTATTAGCCCTTGAGGATCAAGGTAAGGATAGGTATGGTGTACGGGCGTTACTATAGTGTCATTCACATGTCTACAGTGTATGACTCCTACCACCAATGCCCCTGCAACGACGAACCGTGCAGCTTGATGTATAAATGTATGCAATAGTTGATGTTGGGAGACGACCATTTGATGCCAAAAGGACGACCTGATACCTCTGAGATACAACCCCAATAGATGCCTTAGAGTCTCTAAGGTTTTGTGTCCTAGACTCTCCCACTATTAATTAAATCTCTCAACCTTTTTGAGATGATTTTACACCCCACTATCATACTTTTTAAACACTTCATTTATCAGAGTGTCAAAAACCCCTTCTCAGGAGCGGACCGTCGTACGTCAAGATAGAGTAAAGAGACTAGTAGTGAAAGTGACGAGATACATATTGGTATTAGAACAACCGCTCTACTAACAAATATGAATAGGTAATTACGAGAATACATTCATCTGACGTGTCGATAATAAAACTCAACAGTTTTACTATTCTATAAATTTTTACTCATTCGCTGGTTAATGTTAATATTCAGTCTAGCAGGTCTACTTGACAAGTTTGTTTGGGATGATTTACGTTAACGTATGAAGAATTTTTACGGTAGGAACATCAATACATTTTCACTGCTAATAGATTTTATTATTTTAGCCATTAAATTCTTTCCAACTATTTAATTTATGAGTGAGATCAGTAATATAGCGCGCTACAAATTTTTAATGTAAATATTTGTATATAATTTCAACAAATATTGAAAAAGAACAATTCTTTCCGTATGTAGAAATTCTCGTATGCTTGTGGTCTTGTGAGTTCTTCTGTCTCATTGTTACAATCAATGCATGCCTTTTTAATCTCGTGGGTATTATATCATTTGGATTTTGGTTGTTATCTGAATTTCAATCCATTAGTGCAAAGTCAAAGAAATTATGAAGTTTAAAAGAAACCAAACTTTTTGTGGCTTGGACGGCAAGATATTAAGGACCCTAATAATGCCCCACTAAGTAGGGTGCATGCATATGCTTGGTACAAGTGCTAGTGCATCTCTCTGTCAACAAGGACCGAACTACAAAATAATAAACTTAGGAATCTTGATGTTACTTTCCAGTTTGGAATCTATCATTCAAGCACAAAAATGTAATTTAATTTTTTCCCCAGTCCTCTACGGTTTTTCAGATCAATCGCAATATCCCAATTAACCTCGCTAAAAATATGACAAATTCAGCAAATTAATCGGCCTTCAATATGCATATTAAGCCATATCGACAATAAGCATGGTAAGCACACATATGAACCTCAAAAAATAAATACATAAAATAAAAAGAAGAGGGCAAATTAAAAAATTAGAAAAAAAGTCTTTTAAAAAATTAAAAATAAAAGGGAACCTAGATCAGATGGTAGATTCTTGCACCACCTTTTGTACCAGGGAATTAATTAGAGGGATAAAGAGAATATGTCAACTTTTTGGTAACAATATATTCTGATTTTTTTCTCGTTTAAACAGATAGTCTAACTAGTAGTTTTTTTTTTCCCCAATTAGCATAATAATCTGACATTTTTTCTATCCCTTTTAGTAAACATATTGATTGTGATATTCTTTGGCGCATATGTTGGTAAGAAAAATCTTCAAACATTTATCAATATTTTTTCCCATTTTATTTTTTCCTGTATTATTCAGCGGGATTTGCAAAATATCATGTACCTCTTATTTCAACCCCAAAATTAAAAGAACGAGATTTTATGCCTTTCTCGTAGACGAATATTGTTCCTCATTTATAGGAAAAAATCTCATATTATTACTATCTTAAGAAGTTCAATCATATAAATTCTTAGAGAGGACCTTAAAAATAGGTAATTAATCAATCAATCGGTTGCTTTTCGTCCACGGCCAAATTACTAAGCAAATAATTATGGTACATTAGTTTAGTCCAATTGCAGCTTGATCATGAAGTTTCTATGCATGGTTTTAGGATTCATCAGTCTCGTAATTAGCGGTGAAATAACACATAAACATGAAACTTATTATTGCATGTAATATGTACGGTCACTCTTATTTAACCTTACGATTAGAATCCCGCTGCTTCCAAAATTACGGGACTCATGTATAGGACCCTGCACCATTTTGTGAGCAGCGTATGGATAAAATCTCGTAGGCTCGAAAATCATTTTCGAATATTAATATCGCGATTATGCTGTACTTGAACAACAGTGGAAGAATATTGACATTTGTTTTTTCATGCCTATTATGTTGTATATTTCAGGCAATTGACAGTGTGCTATAAAGGACCTTAAAATAGATCAGTCTCAGACTGGAAAACTAGTGGAAAATAAGCCGGAGTGGACGGTGACGATCAAGAATGACTGTCCACTCAACTGGATCTCCAACTGGACTGCAATGGATTTCAAAGGGCGAAGAAAGTTGATCCTTCTGTATTGAGAATATCAGATGATGGTCACTTATGCTTGGGATACTTCTTTCCTTTCCATACAATTTCCTCCCAAATTTCTTGCTCTTAAAGGCAATTTTTTCCAATTTCTCTTCGTTTCTTTTTCTTTTTTTTTTTAATGTTTTTGTGAGGAAATTTCATGTCTTTCTAAAACTATAACTATTAAGAGCTTAAGCTTTCATTATTTTTAGTATTATTGTTACATATTATCTCTTTGGTATGTCTCTTTGGTACCATCTGGTCTAGTACCACTGAATATTCGGGTATCTTTGAGGGAAGGTTGCGAGTTTGATCCTTTGCACACACACATATATAAAGTCTATATATATATATATATAGTCTTTCTGTTCATTTTCGACACTTTTTCAAGGAAAAGTTTGGCAAGATTTGAACAATGGAATTTTACTATTTCAGTCATTTGATTCATTTTTCTCCTGTGCCAATATGAAGAGAAGAATATTTCTAACATGAAACAAAGTTTCAAGGCCACACCCAATGTTTAAATATTTTTTTATTATTTTAATAAGGACCACTCACAATTTTTTAGTTCCATAAAATTGACATGTAACTCCTAATCGCCTTAAAGTTCACCGATTTTCTTTCCTTCTTATTAATTTGATGATCATCCTGCACAGTTTTTGGAAGTACAAGCATATATATATATATATATACATCCTATAAGTAATTCTAAAAAAATGCGCATAATTCTTGACATTTTTAAATTAACTTTCTTCTGTCTATTGGTTCACAGTTTGACCCAATAACTGCAAACTTTTAATGAGTGTAAGCATTATTGACTTTATGGAGTTCCATAATTATAAAGGAAACCAATATTGACTAGTAAAATAATTATAATAAAAAAGAGAGAGAGAGAATTCTTATGGATAGGTGATCGATACCTACCATAAATATAAACAGTAAATCCAAAAACTTCTTCATACCTATATCGATATATTCAATACAAACAAGAAAAACCTCACATCATTTCTCTCCACTTTCCAACAACGCCAAGGATTATTCCTTCCTTAAAAAAAAAAGGAACACCAAGAATTCCAAAACGCAACAATACAAGATGGCCATCATAGTTAAGGTCACTCTTACAATTGTGATTATGAGTTGTCTTATCAACAAAGGTAAGCAATTTTTCATTATTCTTGAGAGCTCATTTTAATATCATAATTAATTAGTCATGATCATAAATATGTAATTATATTAGATTAGTGATTGTGCAAAAATTAATTAGAAGGGTTAATTATGATTAAATATATATGTTTGTGTGTGTGTGTGTGTGTGCAGGATTGAGTGGAAATAGTTGCAGTTTGGACAACATAAACATAGGAACGGTGAGAAGCGGGAGAGAGATAGAGGGGAAACCGGAGTGGAACGTGACGGTGATTAACAATTGTGGGTGTTCTCAGAAGGACATTAGACTGAGCTGCAAGGGATTTCAGACGACCCAGCCTATTGATCCGTCGATGTTGTTGAAGTCAAACAAAGGGGACACGTGTCTCCTCATCAACGGGTCTTCGTTGGACGGGTTTCACTCTGTGAGATTCTCCTACGCTTGGGATCCTCCCTTTCTGCTTTTGCCTCTCGACTCCATCATTAATTGCTGATCCTCCTTCCAGTTTAGAATAATATTGATATTGTCTCCAAAAAAAAAAAAAAAAACATGTGTTGAAGGGATAGTAATTTTTCACCATCTATTAGATAAAGCTGTGATATTTTATCAATAAAAGGTTTGTTGTCGTTCATGGCAAGGAACGACATAAAAGATTATCGTCGTTTTGTTTGACGCATAAATGTGCTCTTGTTTACGTACAAATGACGTGTGGTATTTCGTTTTAAAAAGTACTATTTTTATTCAAAAAATAACAGCCGTTTTCGTTTGAACGACAGTTAACACTTGGGATATTTTACAATATAAAGTTTGATGTCGTTTGAGGCATTGGACTACAGTAAGGTAATATTATCGTTTATTTTTTCGACACATATATGTTGCCCTTGTTTTCGTACAAATGACATGTGGTGGTTCATATTATAAAGTTTAATGCTTTTATTCATAAAATAACAGCCCTTTCGTTTGAACGACATGCAACACTCGAGATATTTTAGCAAATAATAAAAGTTGTTGTCGTTTTAGGGTAGAAGGACATTAAAGTGTTATTGTAACCTAAATAGTGCTCTTAAAAAAAAAAAAAAGAGGTCGAAATGGCATATAACCGTACATTATAAAAATTTTGCTGCTTTTATTCAAAAAAGCGACAGTCCTTTCCCTTAAACGACCTGTTATTACGTCAATGTTCTGTCGATAGTCCAAATAAGCGACAAGTAGCTCCATCTGCCAGTTTTCATGACGTTTACTTCATCCTATGAAACGACATTTTTACAACAAAAACGACGAGTCGCTCAAATATCAGGCCGCTCTTGTTTCCAAGCATACTAATGTTCTAATTGCTTTTAACCTAGCTGTCGTTTAGGTGAATAGCAGACATGTTGCTTTTATTGTAAAAAATCATCCCTCGCTTAACTAACACAAGCATATATTTTAAAAAAACAAACAAACAAATAAATAAATAAATAATGTTTTTTTGTCTTGTCGTTTGTAAATGTCTAATCCTATAAATTACTACTCGCATTAGCGTCATTGTTGTTGTCTTTTTGTTTTTGAAAAAGAAAATCATGGGCCCCTTGCAAACTAATCAGAGATTACATGAAAAAAAAAAAAATCATACGGAAGAAGATGTACCTTATGATTAATTAATGATTCAATCAACCCCTCCGGTTCGAAGAGGTACTACTTCTCATAAATATTGTTAAATATGAATTGATACCCTTTTTTCGGTTCAGGCCTAAGAAACGGGCCCTAACCGTGGACACAAGTCACACTTAAAAAATGTTTGTGACTTGTAGTTTAGTGAGACATGAAAAATTAAATAGGCTTCATTGAAAGTGTGAGGGGCCAAATTAATTTTAGAGAAGACGAAATTCTATTTTAAGGGGGGAAGAGGGAATATAATTCTATAAGAAACAAAATACAATTTTTATAAAATTTATATATAAAATTATAAAAAAAAAAAAGATTTGAGACGACGGTGGTCCATTCTCATCCTTATGTAAGAAAGTGGTCTCAACTCTAGAGTTTAAATTGTTTGTGTAAAGTTTTAACATGTTACAACGTAAAATAAAAATATGTTATATTATAAAGCTTTCACATGTTATATTGTGCAGTTCAAGTTATAGAGTTAGAAACTCTTCTTATGAACACTAATGAATTTGCTTACGCTTTGAAAGATAGCAAGTATGGAGCAAACAGCTCTTAGAGTTTCTCAATCCTTGAGAAAGGACAAAATCAATTAAAATTATTTTTTTCCCCTACATTTTAGTCGATTATCGGATTATACTTTTGAACTGCACAAGAGAAAGCTATCAACAACTTGAAACTAGAGGGGAAATTGAGTGTGGAAAAAACCTGTCCTCCTTTGCTATTTTTGAGGAATTGAAACTCGTATAAAAGACTACTCTGACTCCATGAACAGGAGGACGAACGTCTCACAGGATATCATCTAGCAGATCACTATCTCCACCATCTTTCTCAAGTCCAACTCTTATGACATCTTATCCTAGAATTCTCATTCTTATCAATACAAACGAAAAAGGTAGATCGACCATTTGGAAAGAATTTAATCAAAGTTCAAGGTGGACTCCCTTAAAGAAAAGCCCAAGACTTAAAAAGCATGTTTGTCCATTTAAAGTAAGTGGAGATGTTTCCGGTTTATTCTATTTTGTAAGTATATGAACAATTATATTGCAATATTTATCAATAACCATGGAATACATAATGAGAATTAGGCCTATAAAAGTATTCTATTGTTAGGGTTATGTTTTAAAATGTCAGATTTGTAACAAAAACTATTTGTTTTATATATATATTTTTAATTTAATGTGGTATTGATTAGATTTAAGGTTTAGCAACGTGCATTGCTTATAAGAATAGACTATCATAAAAGGTCTTTTTTCTTTATTTTATACCTTATATTTTAAGTTATAAAAACTACACTTTACATTTTGAATTAATATTATATTTAAACCTCGTGAGTAAAAAGAGTAAATTTACTTATTAAAGAAATATAGCTTTAATGGGGCCTATATCTGTATATTAAATGTCAATAGAGGCGAAAATAAAAAAAAAAATCATAAATTTTTAAAGGTTAAATTTTATTTTTTAAAAAGTTAGTGCCACCCCCACTCGTCCTTTCTCAAATCATTAGTTCAATTTTAGCATCCTAGATGGTGTCTAACCAATCATATTGTGACATATTATTTCAAAAATTAAAATAATATCTAATTGACTTTTCATGCTTTTTATTAAATCACTTGTCATAATAATTGATTAGACATCATTTAAGACCAAAAATTTGATAGAAAATTTGAATCCATATGGCATGTTATGTGCAGGATTAGGGTGATTGAATTGGACTAAATGTTAATAACTTATTTGGTGAAAAATATTAAAGGATTGAATAAGCACTTAACCAATCCATGGTTGAATCCTTTTGTAAGGGGATTAGGTAATCCCTTACTAAAGCATGGAATCAAACATAACATTTGTACATTGTGAAAATTTTCAAGAACCTATTTGCAAAAAATTATAATTTTTACAAAAAAAGAGGCTTTTTTGTGATGGGAATATTTTTGATAATTATATTTTTGCTCCTTTAATTTTAAAAATTATAATTTGACCCAAAATTTGAAATTTTTTTACAAAAGGTCCATATCTTAATAACACAATACCATACATAGGATTGGATTAGCTAAAATTTTATCTTATTCATTTCAATACAGTCCAATCCGATCTTTTAAGACTACCATATCCAATGCTATCCTATCTGATGCACCAAATAGGCCCCTGTTGTATTAGCAATAATAATGACGTTTATTTGTTTAGTAAGAAAAATCTAGAGAGATTTATGGCACATTAATTTCATCTTTATTTCCCTCCATATCTAGCAGGATTGCGAAGTTAATTCACCTCCAAAAAATGTCGTCGAGGATTGCTTGTAATTTATACAAACAAAATCAATTATTTCCATTTTAGAAAACTTAATAACCATTTTAATCCTAGAGATGACTTTATAAATAGGTAATCGAATCGTTAGCGCTGCAAGACAAAACAAAGCAAATAATAGTTTGTGAAATTAGTCTGGATTCCATGGCAGCCGTCGTGAAATTTCTTTGCATTGTTCTGGTATTCATCAGTCTCACCGTCGGAGGTAATAATTTTGTCATTAACCATCTCTAATAGCCTTTCATATTAATTTTTTAGATCTCAACTGCCATTACTTTTCAAAAGCCTTGTTTGTATTTCATGTGTTAAAATGTCATTACACTATCGATTCAACAGACATCGTAAGATCTTTTTATAGCAGGTCTTCATATCGATAGTTTACATTTCTGATCACTTGCTCTGACAAAAATCACATAAAAAAAGTAAAACAGGCATTTTTTGTGCAGATTTGACAGTTGAAAAGCAATTCTATTCGCTATAATGAATTTTTAAGGTCCTATAATATAAAAATATATATTTACGTGTATATAGTGTGCTCCAAAAAGTCATTACGTTACACCATGGTGACAATGTTTTATAAATTTCCATGGACGTTGATAAAATCTTGCAGGCAACTGCGATCAGTGCAGCATAAATGACATTAAAATAGAACAGTCACAGACGGGAGCAACGGTGGCGAATAAGCCGGAGTGGTCGGTGACGATCAAGAACGAGTGCGTGTGCTCACAACTGGATCTCCAACTAGACTGTGAGGGATATCAAACTGTGAAACAAGTTGATCCTTCTATATTGAGGTATTCCGGTGATGGTCACTGCCTTGTCAACAACGGTGAACCGGTTTATGGCTTCAAAGATATCAACTTCACCTATGCTTGGGACACTTCTTTCCCCTTCCACCCAATTTCTTCCACAATAGCCTGTTCTTAAGCCTTTCAATGTTATCCCAACAGATTTTGTTTTTTTTGTTTTTGTTTTCCCCCCCTAAAATAAAGGCCTTTTGGAAGATTTACTATATTAATGAAGATCCTTTAACCAATATTAATAGACAATATTTTCTTCGACTTTGTTTTTTCTTTCTGGACAGTGCCTGTTGTTAATTTTTTTTCTTTCTTTTTTTTTTTAAGGGGAAATTGTTGATAATTAATTATTAAGACAATAAAAATGAAAGTCGACGAAAACTTAAATCGTACGCAGCTGGAAAAAAGTAACATTAAAAGGTGTTTACGCATCATTCTTCACAAAAAAAAAAAAGAACAAAACAAAAAACAAAAAAAAAACAAAACAAAACAAAGAAAAAAAACAAAACCAGAAAAAACGCATATCAGCATATCAAACATTAAATTGTGAGTTATCAAATTGAAAAATATAATATTTACTTTAGAGAAAATTATGTGTTATGTCACACTTTTAAAAAATGTATTTATTAATACCACACTCAAAATAATATTGTTGTACTACCACTCATATTAAATACTTAAGTTGTGTCAAGCTAGAATATATGTGGCTTTTATAAAAAGTAAATTTAAATGATAACATTTATGTAAATTTCTTTATTATGTGGTTACCATAGTTACGAATGTTGACCAACAAGTAAGACAGGTCATTATTTTCCCTTTTATGATGGAACAAATAATTGATTTTACCTACCATACACAAACTCTTATTTCAAGATAGAAAGCTACATGGAATGCCCTTCGTATGATATCTTTTATTAAAAATACCCTATTCTTCCTCACTTTTCAAGGCTGCCTCCTTTTTTATTCTTTTTAAAATAATAATTTTACATTTTACTATTTTTCCTATTCAAGTGTATTCACTTTAGCAAATATGTGAAACACTAAGGAGTTGTTTGGTTCAATAACTATTATGATTGGTGTGACTCAAATCTTGATTTGAGTAATGAAAATCTCATTAATTTATGTTTGGTGTGTTGATATTTGAATCTCCTGAATCCCTTTTCAAATCTCTCGAATCAAATCACAAGAGTTCACCCCCTTGGGTGTTTTCTTTAAACTTCAATACACGTGCTACAGTATTCCCCTGCTGTTAAAAAGCATCCAAGTTTTGGCTGCACATGGTGGTCAGCGTTTTAAATGCTGCAGCAGGAGTTGAAGCAAAATTTAGACACTCTTCATGGGCAAGTGCAAGAAACGCACAAGTATGGCTATATCGTAAGTTAAACGCACGCCTTGTGCGCGGATGGAAGACAACTCAGCGTTTTAAATGCTCCGCATGGGTATTAAGCTTGCTGAATCAATGCATACACGTGGCAAATTTTGATTGGCTGATATAAAAGAGGAAAAAAACTCAGAATTTGGTATTTTTTATACAGTTTTGCTCAATACCCAAATCCAATTTTAAATACTTTCACAACCAAACACTAACTCAAATTACAATTCAAATCACAATACTCAAATCATAATTCGAATTACAATATTCAAATCAAATACTCTATTCAAATACTCGAACCAAACGGGCCCTAAATCAACTCTGACTCTCTCTCTCATAACCATCTCTCTACCACATCTCTCTTATCTGCTCCTATCCCTCTCTCTCTTCCCCTCTTTCCCATCGTCGATGGCTTTCTCTTTCTCTCCCTCTAACTCCTCTCTCCCCTTCCAACTCCTCTCTCTGTCTTCGCCTTCTCCCCCTCTGCCTCCTCTGTTTCTTCTTCATCTTTGTGCTCGCTCTCTGCTCACAAGGAGGGGACTTGGGAATGAGGAGGTACAGGATCATCATCTACGGCAACAATACTGGCATGCAGATCCACATGTTTAAGTATGAGGTTGTTGTTTCGACAATAATGGAAGGGGATCTATAGTGGTGTTTGATTTCGAGAGCGAGGGATTGGCGTCGTTTAGTGTTCAGAGGAACCAGAGACGGCGAGCAGGTCATGGAAGGAGTTACTTGAGTTCATGAAGGGGAGGGTTTCAAGGGAGCTATGGACAAGAGGACGGAGGTTTGTCCTGCAAGAAAGTGATCGCTAGAATTTGCGATGTTGGAGTTCACCAAGATTGCTTCTGATCTCCTTCAATTTGGGGATGAGGATGAGGCCGATGCTAGAGTCGCCATCAGAGTTACCACCTTTTCCATATGCTTTTTGTTTATGAGGATTTAGATCTGATTTGATCTATGCTTTTTTTTTAAGTTTTGGGTTTGTATATTTATTTTTTATGAACATTAGCATGTTGTGTGTTTTTTGGAGATGATTTGTGCAATCTGCTTTTGTTGTTGTTTTTGTTTTTGTTTTTACAAAGTTCTAGCTAGTTTCAATGAGTTTCGGAATAGAACCCAATGGTAACTAGCTACTTCGTGGAAAGAACCCGGCGGGTTTCGACAAGTTCCAAGACGGAATCCGATAGGTTCAACAAAATGTTAGAATCTGGTAAGTTTCAAGTTGAAACCTGACATATTATAACCAGGCACTCATGCTGACAACCAGAGGTGGTCGCTACTTCCTTGTTTCAAAAAAAATATTAGAATCTGGTAGGTTCCAAGTTAAAATCTGACAGATTACAACCGAAAACGGTCATCGCTTCTTTGTTTAAATAAAATGTTGTAATATGGTATATTCCAAAATAGAACCTGGTAGGTTACAACAATCACCCACACTTGCAATCGGAGGCGGTCGCCGCTTCTTTGTTTAAAAAAAATGTTGGAACTGGTAGTTCCAAGTTAGAACCTAGCAGATTATAACCCGCTTCGGTGACTAGAAGTGGGTTTCTGACGGGTCCAATGGGTACCGGGATAGAAACCTACCATGTTCTATTTCAAGATGAAAGGTAAATTACACTTTTAATAAATCACCTTTCTTTATTAAAGGGGCAGTGTTAAAAAGAGCTTTTTAAGAGGGCAATATTGACAAGGTGCTCCTTTAAGGGGGCATTCTTGTAAGTTGTCCTAAAAATAAATAGCCTAAAATGTAAAAGTGTCTAGTAAATAACCCAGTTAGATTAAAACAAGATTTATTTCTGTATAGAATGAAGTAGAAAGAAATACAAATGAGCAGACAGATTACAAAAAAAAAAAAAGAAGAAAAAAGAAGAGGTAAATTAAAAATTCAAGTGTTTAAAAAGAGCAAGTGATTTCAAAAATGCTATGTACTTAAATATTTTTAAAAGTGTGTTATTTGCTTACCTAAGAATTGAAATTGTCCTATTTAGTGCAATTTTCCTAATTTCGATAACTTTCTTATACGTGGATACCTACCCTAAAAAGACAAGGATGGGAAATACTATTTAGGGATTTGGGCAGACAAAGGGACAAAGTATTGTTTCCAAGTAGGGATGGCATTCTTACTTGCCGATCTGGGCGGGGATACTATATAAAGGCGGAGGTGGGTGTGGTTAAAATTAACCCCCAATTATATGTTTTTTATTTTTTTTTACACACACATATATTTATTTATGTGTGTATATTTTTATGTATGTATTTGTGTTTTTTTATATATATGTAAAAGACGTGGATATAATATAATGGGATTGCTATGAAGCTATGAAAAGAAAATGCATAGAAAAATAATAATATTTTTAGTATTTTATTATTTTGTTTATTTTATAAATTTAGTTTTCATATTGATAGAGTTTGGATTTTGTTTAAGTTTTATTTTATAAAACATAAGTGATTATGTTGCTAAATTTTACAATTTACTTAATAGAATTTGATTTGAGTTTGATGACGTTGCGACAATTTTAAAACTTTAAATGAGTTAACATGTAAAGTATGAAGATAGCTCCTCCGATAAAGATTCCATGACCCCGCTCCCGCCTTAAACTAGGTGGGTATGGGGGGCAATTATAGGGGATAAAATAGTAGTAGGATATGGGGGTAGAGGAAGCATGCCTGTCATGCCCCGCTCTGTTGTCATCCTTATTCCTAAGTCAAAAGCAAGACAAGGATGGGAGAAGCATACCCGCTTCCACCTCGATATATGCATAGAAAATATATATATATATATATATATATATATATATATTTTATGAACTTGTTAGAAATTATTGTTATCTTTGACATTAATTTGTTCTAACCTTTATATTTTGTTGAAATTTAGTTTGTTTAGTAACGCATGAAATTTGGATTAAACTTGGCACAAATTTCAACTTATTGTTTGGTTATTATTTTTGAATTTTTTGTCAACAATAAACATCATTATGGAATTAGGTAGGTATGGGGAAGGCTCCCTGTAGGGAAATTCCCCTACTTTGCCTCTGCCTTTCTTTAGAGAAGATGGGGGTAAAGATGAAGATGGTTTTGGGAAGCAAAGATGGGGATGAAAAAGCATTCTCTAGCCCCATAGCGCCTCATTGTCATCTCCATTTGCAACTCAAAATGGTATAAAATGGTCCTTAAAGTTGATCATGAATTACAATTTTGATACTTTTATTAATAAAATATTAGTTTTTAACAGTTTTATCATATATGGCTAGCTAGTAAAACCCTATACGCGAACAATAAGGATGTAGGATTGCGAGAAGAGCAAAAATAAATTTATTTATTATTATTTTTTAATTTTTTAGTGTCTATTTTATTTAAATATAATATTTTTTTTTTCAAATAACTACGAGACCCATTCATGATTAAAACTGTTAAAAAGACTGACATCTCAGTGATGAAAGTACCAAAGTATAAACTCAGGAAGACTTTTGCATCATTTTAAATTTAAGGGTTAAAAGTAAGACAACTACAACTTTTTAGGGGTCAAATTCAAAATTAATCCATAATTTTATATTTTTCTGTGGACACAAAACAGAACAAAGAGACTCCGAGAGCAGTCGCAAAATCCAGACCAGAAGCTCCCTGGAAGGGGGAGGTTTCGCCAATACAGCGAAAACCCACAAACATGGCGACTCTCTTGAAGTGCTACAAACCCTTCTTCTCCTTCCATCTCTCTTCACTCTCCAATTCGGCTCGGACGATTAGACTCAGCGCTTTCCGGCCCCACACCTTCTTGAAGTTGAAGCTCAACAGGAGCAATATCCGCTGCCTCGGCTCTTCGAGCTCGTCATCTCCGCCGTCGATTGCGGAGAACATTGGCGCCAAATCCGACGGCGCTGCGACGGAGAGAGAGAGTCCGTTGTCGTCGGAGCTGTGGGTGTACAACACAATGAGCAGAAAGAAGGAGGTTTTCAGGCCCAAAGTTGTAGGAAAAGTCGGGATGTATGTCTGTGGAGTCACCGCTTATGACCTCAGTCATATCGGCCATGCTCGCGTCTACGTCACTTTCGATGTCCTCTACAGGTGATTCTCTCTCTCTCTATATATATATATTTTAATATACTTAATAACAAAGTGCATATTTGGGACATTGATTGGATTGTGTTGGTGTTTTCTTCGCTTGGAATTAGGCAGATATCTTAGGCATTTGGGATACGAAGTCCGTTATGTTCGAAATTTCACCGATGTGGATGACAAAGTAAGTTCGTTTCACTTGGAGCGAAAAAGGCAGTTTTTTTTTTTTTAGTTCTTTATAGGTTACTTATTATGTATTGGAATGGCTATACTGGATGTGTTGTCGTTAATGTTAATTGGGTTTTTTTTTAAGCTGTGTAAGAAGTGCAATGTGTTATTTGAAAAAAAAAACAAAGAAAAAGGGCGGATTCCAAATGCCAATTATTTTCCACATTGGTATGACAGGATATCATAGCTTAGTCTGCGCTTTTCAAATTCTGTAGATAATCGCTCGAGCGAATGAGTTGGGGGAGGATCCCATTAATTTGAGTAGGCGCTATTGCGAAGAGTTCAATCAAGATATGGTCTATCTTCATTGCCTGCAACCTTCTGTGGAGCCACGGGTGTCCGATCACATGCCACAAATCGTTGATATGATCAAACAGGTAATCTGTTCAACCGTGTTCTTTAGTTACTAAAACATTCCACCATTAGCATCTTTTCTTGTCTGCAAAAGGATAAGAACTTAACAAATTTGGTTTTGGCTTCGGTAATCTAATCATGTTCTTGTGATGCACCACATCGTGTGTGTTATCTCACGGTTTTTTACATGCAGATTATTGATAATGGGTATGCCTACACAGTAGATGGTGATGTCTACTTCAATGTGGACACATTTCCAGAATATGGACAACTATCTGGTCGGAAGTTGGAAGATAATCGAGCTGGTGAACGGGTAGCTATCGACTCAAGGAAGAAAAACCCTGCTGACTTTGCATTATGGAAGGTAGGAATAAAATTACTGGCAGTTAGAAATGCACATTGAAAGTTGAAAAATGGGACATATACTCTTTAAGTGTCCTAGAAGATTTATATAATTCATCTATGAAAGTATTCTACTTGGTTGAATCCTTGCATACTGTGGTGGCATAGAGGTATAGAAAGAATACTGGCAATGGTCAAACTCACGAAAAATAACGTGTCATGCAACATTGTCTTAATGTAATTTTATATGAACTTTCTAGCAGAATTTTTTAACATTTAATCAGTTTAATTATACGCCAAGGAAACTGTAAATTTAGAATACTATTATCAGAACAAAGAACAATTTTTTCTCGCTTGGAAGCTAACCACAAATCTCTTTCTTTTTCTTTCTTTCTTTTTTTTTGTTTGGCAGTCTGCTAAGGAAGGGGAACCCTTCTGGGACAGTCCATGGGGCCCTGGAAGACCCGGCTGGCATATTGAATGCAGTGCCATGAGTGCTGCTTATCTTGGTTATTCTTTTGACATACATGGTGGAGGAATGGACCTCGTGTTTCCCCACCATGAAAATGAAATTGCTCAGAGCTGTGCTGCCTGCAAGCAAAGTAATATAAGCTACTGGGTACATAATGGCTTTGTCACTGTTGATTCGGAGAAAATGTCCAAATCCCTCGGAAACTTCTTCACAATTCGGCAGGTAAGGTTGATTACCATTTTTAGCAATCACTTGGTCTTGAATCAGATTCTTTTCTTCCTGATTCTGTTTTAAATATTTGACTTTTCAGGTTATTGACCTCTACCATCCGCTTGCTTTAAGACTTTTCTTGTTGGGTACCCATTATCGATCTCCAATTAACTACTCCGACGCACTGCTTGAAAGTGCTTCGGACCGTATTTTCTACATGTATCAGGTACAATGCCACCCGGATCATCTAACAAAAGTAGATATGACCAAGAGATTGTTTTCTTTTAAAATCACTTAGCTTTATGTGTTTTCTGATTTAACCACTAAATGTAAAATTTATTGTATTGCAGACTTTACGTGATTGTGAGGATGTTTTGAGCCAACATGATGTGACAACTCTGAATGATTCTATCCCACCCAATACTGTGGATGAAATCAACAAGTTCCAAAGTGTTTTTGTAGCTTCAATGTCAGACGATCTTCTCACTCCTGTTGTTTTTGCTGCACTATCTGATCCGTTAAAAACCATCAATGATCTCCTGCATACCCGCAAGGTATTGGACCATGGGCGTGTAATTTTGCGTCATTATGAATCAATCAATATAATTCCGTTTTAATCATTTGGGATGCAACTAAAGCAACATAAAAGCTAAATTTTTTAGCCTTGTTTAGGCCCAACCACGTTACTAGCTTTGTTCCTTCTCTGTGCAGTGCTAATTTTACCTCCCCTAGTTGTCAATTTTTCAATGCTGATATCGAATGTTCTTTGAGAAAAGTTATGATCTTCTCATTGGTTTTGAGTGCAGGGAAAGAAGCAAGCTTTGCGAGTAGAATCACTTGCAGCTTTGGAAAAGACGATCAGGAATGTACTATATATATTAGGATTAATGCCTGCAAGTTACTCCAAGGTACAGAAATAGGTTTCACACTCCTCATCTTTTGCCTTTTGACGCATTTTTTTTCAATTGTTTTACAAAATTGGAATCCTTTTTAAAGGCAAATTAGCTGCATAACACCATGTTGCTGTGATAAGCGGATTATTTGTAGCTGTGCATGAACTTTCTATCTAACAGATTTTGCAGGAACTGCGGGAAAAAGCATTGAAGCGTGCCAACTTAACGGAAGATCAAGTCCTGTGCAAAATCGAGGAAAGGACTGAAGCAAGGGTGAAAAAGGAATATGAAAAATCAGATACAATTAGGAAAGAATTAGCAGCTGTAGGTATTGCTCTTATGGACAGCCCGGATGGCACAACTTGGAGACCAGCTGTACCACTTGCACTTCAAGAGCAGCAGGGTTCAACAACCTGAATGACGTGGGAAGCAAGATTATTATAGCTTGTCAATGTATACTGCCGTAACGAATCAGGGTGAGAGCATTGATTTCCCTCGAATTGGTTAATGTTAGAATCAAACCATAAGAAGTCATGGGGGAAGAAATTTTGGCCAACTGATGTGTTATTTTTCGTTTTTTTAAAGTGCAATTGTTTACACACATACATATGTATGTATGTAAGTATATGTATTACACTAGTTTTGCCAATGAATGGCTCTCATTTCTACAGAAAGGATCATCGATCTGTTCCTTTTTCCCCTTGTAAAATGAGTGCAAAATCTAACCAGTGAGCAGGAAAAAAAAATGTGAGGCGTTAGAAAATACGAATTAAATTTAGACTAAGCTTCATAAACTTTTTTAATCGATAAAGAAATTAATTGAATAAGAAAACTTCCAACGTTTCAGACAATTTTTGGATAAGCATTACAACTAGAGAGCGCAGAATGATCTCGACAATGGATCAAACTGTACATATCCTAAAAGAAGCTTCTGCCAATATCTGAATATGACTATTAACAATCTAACAAATTCTTCACAACTCATTCCCCGCAAATCAACGCAATGCCGTGTAGATGATGCTCTGATGAAATACCGATGCAAAAATTGCTCAAGATCCAGATCAACAACCAAACAATGGAAAAGTGAAATGCCCCTTTGATAAGCTATCTACATTTTCTTGATTAGGCTAGTGAGCACACTTTGTCTGAAAAGAGAGTTAAATGTCAGTTGTCAAATTCAAGTCAGTCTTAAATATGGAAATTACTCCAGTGCAATCCATTTGAAAACCATAGAAACTTCAAAGAAGACACAAAAGTGAGTCGAGCAGACTTTACCTCGTCTAATACTACTACAGCAAAAACGATTGTCATCTATATATGTTGCTTGGAGACCCATCATCCACGAACCTATTGATATATCGTCATGAGCATAAGTCTTCAAAGAAGCACTGAAATGACGATGAGTTTCAGAATAAGTTATTGGGACTTTATGAAAATATATGATCAGCATTTACATTCTACCATAAGTTGAAAACAACCAAATAGTGGAATTGAGTTGATTGAATGCCTGGATGAGTTTGAATCCATTGTGATTGAACTTGACAGCGTCTATGCATTTATATGTGATGGCTGTTATGGATGAGACAGGCTACAATATTTTTGTGTCGATACTCATTCATTAAATAAATTGTATTTTAGGCCGACTTGAAAATATGATGGATAAAGGTGACAAAAGAAAACCTGATACATATTAGTTTCATATACTAAATATTGTCATCATATCCAAACCAGATCTATCTTCGACAACTAACCTGTTTACATAGATATACTGAGCCAAATTCTTGGAGAGAATCAAAAGTGAACCAGATGCGTGACGGAAGTACCTGAATGCAGGGAAAAACTTCAGGACAAGCCCATGAATGGTTTTAAGTGTGAGCAACAGTGATTATCTATTAGACAAAACATATGAACAGAATGTGAACAATTACAGAGGAATACTGAAACAAATATGAACACTACTTACGATTTCTCATCACCAAATTTCCACCATTCAGGTTCATACCAAGGCTTCCCTCTGAAATCAAATTCAATTAAAAATCAAAAGCTAAATTCTAACCACCTTCAGATTAAGAAGGTGACAAAATCCGATAATAGTAATTGATAAAAAAATCTTGACGCACAATGAACAATCTTCATGCAACAGTTCCATGATGATAGCACAATCACCATACTAAATACAGAGGAGACATGATTCGTGATCACAATAAACTTGAACAAAGGTAGCGTAATACATACTCTTCAGCAACCACATCTCCTGACTTCATGCAGCCAATATAAGAACTATTTTGACCACGACGTTGTTCAAGAAGTCCAATTAGCCCCTCTGTTATGCAAAGAAACTAGTCTAGTGTAAATAGTAAGACCAAATGTTTTATCTTTAAAGTAATCCCAACTCCGAAATTGTAATATATTTGAAAGAGTGAAGAGAATCGAAGCTCGACCAAGATCAAGGTCAATGTAGTCATCAACTTTAACATAAAATTCAGCGTTCCAATTTTGGACAGCTGTACTGAAGAAGAACTTTGCTTTCTTGTGCAACTCTTCCTGAGCCTCCTCATGGCCTTCCTATAATTTATATGGTTTAAACCCAAGCAGTCAGTAATTGAAGATATTCTGCTTCTGAAAAGAAATAGAGTTACATTTTGTATAAAATGGTACATCAAATATTTTCAACAATATTATTATAGAACCCTATTCACCAATTGCGGACATAAAAACTTCATTATGTCAAGAACTATATCAATACATGCCAATGTTTCCACACGTCAGCATACAAGCTCATCAAACTAAGAGAAAGAATAGAAGCAATGACATTGAAGCAACAACTGAAATTATAATGCTTAAGACTTACAAGAATAAAAAAATCTTTGGTTGAACGATTTTCCTCATCGATATTGCGATCTAAACTATCGCCCCGGTTAGCACTGCCAATTTCAATATAGAATTTTTATTAGTAGAGTGTGGCCCTTCAACGACTATTGTGATCTTACTATTGATAATGTTCAAGTTACACACTTAAAGCAACTAGCAAGAACGGGAAAGCATGAAGTATTAAAATAACGAGGATTAAAGTTGAGAAAAACCTCCGACCAATTACAAAACGTATGACTACTCCTCTCTCTTCTAGTTTTCTCAAGGCCTCACCTACAAAAGCCACAAAAGCAAAAGCAATTTACAAACGAATATTTGTTACGGAAAAGATATATAAACCTGAAGTTAACTGAGTTTTGACCAAAGATATAGACATATCACAAGGCATTTAACCCTCAAGTATTCATATTTTAGACATAGAAATATATATAAACACTAAAAAAGAGCAGATGTTTAATTTTAAAAAATAATAGAAGTTGTCCAGGAATAAAAATTTTACATGTAGAAATTTGCAAATAATAGCCTCATGAGCTTGCTAAAATATTTGAAATCAGTAAAACGTAAAGTTAGCCCCTTTGAACCAGATTTTGAGTTCTTTGCTATAACAGAATCCAACTGACCTTTAGGCATCCAAGATCCTCTGAACAAATTTCTCTTTAATCGACTACCAAATCCAGTGTAAACTCCAATAACAGCAAGGAGCTGGGAAGAAGAAGATCCACTTTGTTGCAAATTGTTCTTCAAGTACCCTTGACTCTTCGCCAATGTCAGATCCATCTCAGCTTCCACAATCCTCCTCTCCAGATCTCTAAATACCAACACAGTCAATGCATGAACAAATACTGGATTTGATACAGCTACAATGTTCAGAACCAATCCGAGTAAAATAAAAGTCAAGAACTTACTTGCATCCAAGGACCGCCAACTTATCATCAACTGAAAGAATCTTGGGTCTCTACAAACAAAAACAAGTGAACATCTTACAAAAAATCTGTGAGAAAATAAGATCATAAATGAAGGAACTCATCGATTGCAACTATTCCTCAGTTCCAGTAAATGAATCTCGCACTCTTAAACTTCACTTCAACTTTTACACATAATTATCGAAAGAAAACTCCTACTTTAGTCAAAGTACCACACAGATTCTCCTGAAAAGCTACTCAAACAAACCTGGCCCGTATTTTTCTTGAGAAGATCAAGTAGTAACGTTCTGTTCTCTGCATCCTGCCATAACCTGAATAGCCAAAACAAGAACAATCGAAATCTTAGATTTAAGATGATTTTGATTCCATTTTGATGGAACCGGAGATCTAAATCCAAAAAACAAAGCAGTTTCAAAGTTTCAAAACTATAAAATTCGAATAGGAAGAAAATTCCTGAAAAACGTAAAAGTAATTCTGACTCACAAGGACCGGGAAATTTGAAACCATTTTTCATACTCAACGGCCGAAAATCAAACAAAGGATCTCCATTGCAGAGTCCTCTAAAATTTCCAAATCCACATTTCCCACTTAAGAAACCAGATAGCACAAATTATGGCCGGCACAGTTTGGCTTTTCGTCATCAAATCCAAACCTCTCACATTTTCTCGGAAACCAAACAGGGCAATCAAAAGGAAAAAAAAAAATTGAAATAATCAGAGGAGAGTAGGATCGGACCTGCCGGCGACATAGAGCCAAGCGAGGCAAGAGAATAAGGCCATGACAAGGGAGGGTTTCGAGGTCTGAATAGGTTTTGATCTCCATCGTCTCTCCGATTTCGTCGTCGTTGGCAAACTCTCCATCTCTCACAATACCATGAGAGAGAGAGAGAGAGCAAAAGGCCAGTAAAATGTATAATAATTATATAAGGTGTAGACGTAAAAGGAATGAAAGTCAAAGGCGCGTAAATGGGGAAATAACAGTCGAGATTACTTATCCATAACGGAAGAAGCTTCCCAAAACTGGGAAATTTTTTCAGAGCTCAGCAATGGAAATGCCGTAGTAATTCTTCCACCAGAAAAGGAAAGGAAAGAAAAAGAGGAGATCGGAGGGAGTGTCCAGTGGACTTTGAGAGATGGAAGAGAGAGGGCGAAGTCCGTTCAGAATAGCTTATATTGGGCTTTTAAGTTGCCCCTTGGGCTAATCTGTAGGACATTTTATAGATCTCTAGCTGCTGGCCAATTTGATGAAGGGTTGATAAGAGACGTGGCCTTTTTTTTATTGGTAAAATTTTTTATATATTTTAATGTATATATATAAAAATATTAATGATCTAAAAAATGATATTTTTAGTTTTAGTTATATTTTAGAATAATTAGAATACACGTATTTAAGATTTTAAATAGATTATAATATTATTATATTTAAAAAATCCCTGAAATTAGGTTGTTTGTTGTTTAAATTCAAATTGGTATTCAAAATAACAATTTTAAAATTCCCTCAACTAAATAACAGACTTTTTTTAATAGAATCATGATTTTACTGATAAATTAAAATTAAGATGCTGTAATTAAATTAATGATATGGTATTTATTAAGTTTTTTTTTCTGTGTCTTACAGGTTATATAATTAATATATCATTAAGTTAATGATATGTAATGACATTCCTTTTTTTAAGACTTCAATTAGTAATATCATTTATGTTTTATTGGTGATAGGTAATTAAATTAATGAAATAGTATTTATTAAGTCTTTTTGTGTGTCATAGTTTATATAATTAATATATTATCAACTTAATGATACATAATGATAATAATATTTAACGACATTCATTTTATAAAACTTCAAGTGATAATGATACTTCTTATTTAGGGTATGCTAATGTTATGGATTGCGAATACAAACAATATTACATTAAGTTAATGATATTTATTTTTTATTGCTTCTTATGTTATATTTTTTCTTTGAAATTCTATTGTAAGTAATTTAATGACATGGATGATTTTTTTTTTTTGTTGTTTAAGTTACATTGTAATTAATTAAGTATATCTATATTTCCCTAATATCATTTTTTTCAACGAATCAACTATGAGAAAAATAAGAAAATTTGTTAAAAAATAAAAAATGAATACATGATGAAGTCCACTTAAAAGGGTATTTTTAGATTCTCAATATATGCAATTTAAAAAAAAAAAAAAAGGGGGACTTATAAGTGATTATTGAAAAACGAAAACAAATTTTAATTCACTTCTTAAAAAAAGTCACATTGTGTAATTTTTACTTTGACAAATCTATATTGTTTTTCCATTTTACTACTTCTTTTTCAAAAGATATTTCTAATTAATATAAACACGTTATTTTTTAAAAGTATTTTTGGTTAAAGTTATCTAAATATGTTTTCTAAATATGTGTTTTTTTAATATGTGTTAAACATGTATTATCTAGAGGTGTTTTGTCCTTTAACTGAGAAAATGGGCACGGATAAAAAAAAAAAAAAAAAAAAAAAAAAAAAGAGACAAAGAGGTAGTACTTGTAAAAAAGCGGTTACCACGTAACTTACTCTCTAGCTGCAAAGTTGGCGGGGGACCTCCTACCTAGCCGGTAACAATCTCTTTAGCGAGGAGGGAAAATTAAATAAATAACCGTCTTTGAAGTAGACAAATATATACCAAACTAATTATTTTTTAATGATCTCAAATATAAATGTCGATAGTCATATAACGTTACGTTTTGTGCTCTATTTTAGTTTTTTTGTTATAAAATTTAAGCTTCTAAACTTATTAAAGGAAACCTATCAAATTTAAACAATTAAAACATTATGATATTATATTTCTTAAGTAAAAAAAGTCAACACATTAATATACGATAAAATGCTAAAATTTGTCAAACGATGGTTTTCTTATTCTTCTGATATTTGCGTAAAAATTTGACCTAAAATTAGAGATATGGAGTTGCTAGGAAAGACGGAGCATTCAAATTTAACAGGATCTAAGTTTCATGCGAATTGTAACAAAATCAATAAGTAAAGGAAACCTTAAAACTGTGAACCAATTCCTTCCAAAAAAAAAAAAAAAAACTCTCAATCAACCCCCTTTATCTTTATTTATTTAATTTGTTTGATATAGGAGAGGCCTCTTATCAACGGGACTAGGGTGAAAGGTTGCAAGCACTTTCTAACTTGTTCGTGTGTCACCTTAAGAGGTATGTGAATGTGAAAGAAGTTAGAACTTTGATGTCCCAACCCATATGAAGAAAAGTAATATAAATAAAAAATTAAGAGTAAAAATGAACTTCTCGAACTATAAGTTTAGCACAAAGTGATGAAAATAAGAGCGTCCAGGCCCTAAGATGATATGATAACCTTACCATAGTCTTCAAGGAGAATTAAAAACCTTTCAAGCCAATTGCAAAATGAACGCTATAAAGTCGGCGAAATAGAATTATAAAACAAAAATTCCTTTGTTAGAGTTTTGCTGAACACGGCTGTCCATGATGTTTCAGAATCCGTCAGCTTCCTGGTCGTGAAAATTAGGCCGTTGATGTGCGCATCCGGGTCATGCTTGTCATAACTTTCAGTCCCTAATTGCTTCTTGCAGCGCCAGGCAAGATGCTGGCAAGAGATGGAACCCCTTGACCTCTCATTTCTTCTTGTGCTCGTCTTATTTCTTCAGGATCTATCGAAAAAACAACAGATTTCATATGGTCAGTCCCAGATCATGGACTTTGCAAACAAACTATCTCGTGGCAAGCATAACAACCGTGAAAAAATCATTGTCCTGATCAATATGCTATGCGTTTGATTTTACTATGATAATATACGACATATAAATAAGTTCAAAAACTGTTAATTCAAAATCCTACACCTTAAGTATAGAGGACTTACCCATGTTCTCCACTAATTTGGGCATGAGAAACACGACAATCACCATAAATCCAATCATCAGGCCCATTGGACTTTTCACAACAGACATTATGGAGAAGGGTTCCCTTATCTGGTATTACAAAAGACAAAACGAGGTCAAAAATTGATGATATCAAAAGCAGTTAAACTACAAAACAAATAATGACGTTAAAAAGTTTATCAAGGCCAACCTCGTAATACTGTTCATCTTTCAATGGCTCTAAGACAAACTCATGCAGTCCCCTCCTGGTCTCCGTCAGTGCTGCTTGAACCTTTCCCGGGTTTCTGGCGCTAACATCAACTCGGACCTAAAGATTGCAATCAAAGTAAACACATGGGCACATTAGATACGTGGTAACGTCACTTGAAAAAAAAAAATTGCAGATGGATAAAACTTACCGGGGAAAAGAAATATCCGATTGCTGCCACTTCAATAAGATGAGTTCCTGCTGGCACATTATGGCTTTAACCACACATGTTAAGAATACCAAGCATGGCTAATGAAGGAACAGCCACCATTTTACTTTTAAAAATAAAAAAAATCTGGATGACGGAAAAAGCAATAATATGATACTGAAACTTGAAATTCATATTGTCCTTACAGAAATTGAAACTTATATATTTTCTATTCTACCATGAGAAGAAAACTAAGGCATCATAGATCAAATTTAAACATGAGTATGAATAAAGAGAATGGTAGGATACAATGAAAAAAATCCATCGGGCCTCAAAAAGGTAACCCTTTGGCCACCGTTGAGTATGACTTTGATATTTGATATTTTCACAGGAAGACCAAATCCTTCAGCCCCAAAATCTGTCGAAACAAAATCATGAAGAATGTGCATGGACCAAAGGTCAAATACAAATCATATGAGAAGAGCAAAGTAAGAGGGAAAAGCCAAGCAGAACATAAAACCATGGGACCACTCTCTTTCTTAGCATTCACTCGCCTTATTAAACACAATCCAACTTTTAACCCACGAACTTAAACATCTCATATTAATTATCTTCTTTCTTTTTTCTCTGGCTGTTTAGTTAATTATGTACCAAGAACGGCTAGCTAATTATGCAGCCCATAGTTTAGCTAAGCATCGTCTTATGCTAGAAGAAGACACGGTGTGGTCGGAAGATGTTCCGCCATCAATTGTATCTGATATACTGAACGATATTTCTTCTTGATAACAGACACAATCATTTCTTAAAAAATAAAAATAAAAAATAACCTCCTCAACGACAAAATTCGGACTTCCAAAAAGGACTGAAGAGGGCCTGATTTAATCCCAAAATACAAACAATATAGAAAAGACCTAAATCCTAATTAAGCTTGACATATATCTAATCTGCCGAATTATTATTATTATTATTTTGCTTAATGCCAAATTAAAGTCAACTAACTAGATATAAAATTGAAACTTTCAGTGACCTAAGCATCCCCAAATTCAGATCATTAGCTTTGTGAGGAAGAATTATGAAAAATTGAGCACAAAAAAATACTTAAATACTGAAAATAAAAGTTTAATTTAAATGTTGAAGACAAAGTATAGTTGAAAGTGCACATACTAGGGATCTTCACTCGACCATGAATGGAGTAACCCTCGCTGGACCTGAAAAAAGTAATTAATTTTAGAATAATCAATCGAAAAAAAAAACAGAAAAGAAAATTACTGATACAAAAGTATCTAGAGCGTTGTTGCTCTGAAAGATCATACCCAGGCGAAGCTGCAAGGGAAGAAGAGATGAGCGTGAAGCACAACTGTACGAAAAGCAGCAGAACGACCGATTTGGATGGAGTCCTCGGCGCCATCGCACGGTGATGTTCGCAAGAATTTCTTGTTCACAGGGGATTCGTCGTTTCCTCTCGGTCCTTTGTACTCTGAAGGTTAATGTGTGATCTGGTGATTTGTTGTGGTGGGAGTCATCGTGACCGTTCCTTCAACGACGCAGTCAATGAGGGGAAAATAATAGGGTGTTTGAAAAGGTGGTGAAAGACACTTTTACTGTAGCATGTGAGAGTTTTACACTATAGTATATTTTTTTATTGTTACTGTAGCATGTGAGAGCTTTATACTGTTTATAATTGAGATTGTGGTGGATACTGAGTGGTTCCCACCACTGCTAAATACTGTTCATAAGTGTTGTTTCTTTCTTTTGTCTTTTCTTTTTTTTTTGTTTTTTTTTTTTTGAAAGGGCAGTGGAGAGGTTTCTTTTCTTACATTTTATTTTCGAGGCAAATTTTATAATTGAACAGACATTTTGATCCTATCAGTAGCTACTTTTATTTAATTATTAAATTAACTTTTTAACAGATTTATATATTGTAAATTTTTAACTTATTACATATTAAACCGTTGAAAAATTAATTTAACAGTTAAAATAACAAAATATACCCATAGAACCAAAATATTCATTCTATTATAAGCAGCTCTCTTGTTTGCATTGCAGACTTTTTAAACATTTTTTTTTTTTTTTTGCAACCTTTTAAAATACCTCTTAATTGCGAAGAAAACTGTTGTACAATTATTAATATGGGACTGTTAA
This sequence comes from Artocarpus heterophyllus, assembly GCA_025403435.1. Taxonomy (NCBI): domain Eukaryota; kingdom Viridiplantae; phylum Streptophyta; class Magnoliopsida; order Rosales; family Moraceae; genus Artocarpus; species Artocarpus heterophyllus. The sequence continues at coordinate 12,586,118 of CM046333.1, forward strand.
CTACCGTAGTAGCATTACAGTATGTTTGTTAAAATATAATTTTTAATAGCACTGCTTTCTAAATCTTCCATCATCCTCTGTTTATCTTGCTTCTAACTAACACCAGATGCATTTAAAGTTTTATCTTGCTTTTAACTAACACCAAAGGCATTGACACACCAAAAATTTTCAGTTCCTACTCGTTTGTTATAATGTTATCTTTTATAGAATTTAGACAGCCACAATGTTTCTCGTTTTAACTGATAATTTAAACATCATATATAATTGTTAATATACAAACTCTACGTTTTAATATTCTGTTTAGGGGCAACGATAACTCAGAAAGATGATTTTATTCCTATCTATGACATACGTTAGGAGCGGAGAAAAGTGGCCGGTGAAGACTTCTGAGAACTAAATTAAAGTATATCCGTATCACATATCTAATCAGTTTGAAATTATTCGTGAAGATATACACTTGAAAATAGAAAGACTTGAACAAATGCAGGAAAAAAAATAAAAAGAAAAAAGGAAAAAAATCCCATTTTCCCCAACAACAACAAAAAAGAAAAAAAAAAAAAAAAACAAATTTATTACATTTAAAGGGCTCAACACTCAAACCCAACCCAACCGTGGCAAGAAGACAAGCCTAAGCTTAAAGTCTCACACGAATCTAGAACCATATGTTACTTTCATCTTCTTTCTTTTCCTCTGAGCAGATGCACATGGAAGAAGTTTCTTCTACAACAACATCGAAATTCGCTAAAATAGAGAATGTGGTATCTGAGCAGAGTGGCGGGAAGAGAATGGCCCCCATAAAAGAATCAGGATTGCCAAACTAAAACCAGTGGAAGTTTTTAAACAAAATGCTATAAGCCAAACTTCTTCGACAACCAGTCGGAAATATTTGCTATTACAAACCCGGCAAAGACCTGCAAAACACAACCAAAATTAGTATGTGTGAGCTCATACATGCACGTGTGCAACTGGTCCTTGTAAATTATAAATTAGATGCAATTATTTTCTACCACATTATACCTGAGCTGAGCCAAGAATGTAGACTGCTGAATAGTGACGGCCGTGGATCACCATGTCGGCCACCATAGCAAGCGGGATGGTGAGCGACATGCCCAAAGTGGCCACCAGCGGAGTTGTCCACACAACACACAGCGCCCTGTGAAGAAAAGTAGAAGACTTAGATGAGGGAAGTTGAATAGAAGAGCAAAGCATAAATTAGTAGATTGAAGAGGAAAGGACAGAACATACCAAAAGTAGTCAGAGAGTACACTTCCAACAAAGCCATTGGCAATAACAACTTCTTCCATTTTGGCAGAGTGAGGAATTGTAAACTTGGGCTCGATTCCCAAGGCCGACAACGGCCAAACTGGAAAGACACAAATGATGAGGAAGCATGGCCAAATAAAGGATAATAAGGCATCATACTTTTTAGAACACAATGGAAAGCAAGATCATAATAGACTGACAAAGCCATTACAAGTTAGGGCAAAGGATAGAATTGTAAAGAGATTGGTATGGGATACAGGCACTAGGAAGTACATTTCCCTAATGAGTAGTGCAAGAGAGGGAGACCAACTCTAATCCCAACTTTTCTTACCAGCTTAGAGATGTCATCTTTTCATTGGCAAATGCAATCTCTCATTATCAATTCATGCAGCAAATCTTTTAAACGACTATCAATAAAAGAATGACAACTTAAAGCTCCTACAAAAAATTGAGATTAAAGTTGGTATTCTTAACATCTTTTTCTCTAATATGTCCCAAAAGTAGCAGCTCTAGGATTTAACATTGTAAGAAGATGCATCCACAGGCCAAACTAAAGTAGGACAAAGGAACCAAGTCAAATTGGGACATGGAAATGAAAGTATGGAGAAGCATTAGTATTTTAGAACACTTACCAAGCCACCACAGTGCTACAAGCGTAAACAATCCAATATATCCAAACAACTTTTGAACATCAGCTCTTTCTCCTTCTTCACCAGCAAACTTTTTCAGAAGCACTGCAATTTACAACGAAAACATATGTGCATATGCTTTTCTAGTTCAGAAATTTATAAATGAAAAAAATTGAAGAACAAAAAGAGTGAAATCAAAGTTGCCAACCTGTAAAAAGACCATATGACATAGCTGAGAGAAGACCAAAAAGATCTCCAACGAGAGAGCGTTTGCCATTGCTGATTACAAATAGCAGTCGTCAATGTCAATCCAACTGAAAAATGACAATTATAAAAACGAGACATGAACTTATAATTTATTGGAAAAGAACTATAGATATTTGGAGATGAGAAGAAATTGGCTTTTGATTGAAATTCATTCCACAACACATTCTTGATAGATCTCTCACGGTTAGTATCATCCTAAAATCTAGTAGATATATGCACCTCAATTTCTCCTAAAAGGGAACCTACCAAGTTGCCAATCACAATTCTTAAGAAAGTTCAGGAATAAATACAAGCTTTTTCTTCCCTTTTTTTGGCTTTCATACAACGCATTTGATCAACTTAAAACTACATTTTTTTCCTCTACACGATATGCATGCTAAGTGGGCCTATCTATATCTACAATCACGGCAAAGATTTATATCACCAATATAAATGATCAAGATACTGGATTTACAACAGATGGCGGAAAAAATTATCAATTCAATCTTCCTATCGGTCCTATATGATAAGTACTAGACAATTAGAATGTACTAGAAGGTAGACCCCAGAGGGACTTTGAACTTACGAAGAAGCTCCCAAGTCAGTTTCGTCTGCAGCCCAAGTTTTCCCCATAGTCGTCATTACAACACCAGCCATGCTAACAAAAACAGCAAGCACTTTGGCTACATTCAAAGAATCTTGACCCAAAATTGCTCCAACAAAAAGAGTAAAGAGTCCTGAAGTAGAGGATAATACTGTTGTACTTGCAACACTTGTACGAGCAAGAGCAGCATTTGAAAAGTACTGCAACCACAAAGCAATTTTAATAAAAAAGAAATTTGAAAATAAATGCTTTCCGACAACAGAAACCTGCACAAATTGAAATGCACAGGAGGTCATGGAAAAACCGGAAACCCATATGCACAATGGTTCAAATGCCCTGATACACATGTGTGAGACTCAACAACACCTCAGACCAAAATCCCAAACTCCATAAGGTATCAGTCGAAGTAACGTTCAATATACTTATGACACCAACCTTTAAATCCGTTTAACTTTTTGCCTTAGGAACTTTGTGGGACATCTCATGTCCTGGAAAAATTGGGTTCAACCTGTTTGGCACGCACTGCCTCATGAGTGCAAAAATAAAACGTTTAAGTAGCACTCCATAACAATACCAGTCTAACATATCAATGGCACGATAACCTGGCCCCATACATTTACAAACACTTGTACAATCACAATCGTTGACATTGCGAGATGAACAACAGAATTACAAATGACACACAGAGCTTTCAATATATCTGAGATATGATATTGTTGTAATGGAAAGTACTCTAAACACAGACCTGTTCATTAGAGACAATTCTAGTTGACATCATAAAAGCAACTATATTGGGTCTACTATATGCAGAAAACTTCCATTCAAGAATGCAACTAATTAGCGAAGGAAAAAGCTTTAGATATAACAGGAGGTATGTAACTGGAATCAGAAGCATGCAATCTAAAGTGTACGAGATACTTGTGAACAAAGATTTTTTCCTTTTTGGATAAAGGTAAAAGAGTCTTGCCAATACTTCCATAATCAAATTGATGAGCGAAAGAATCATGATCAAGGATTTCACGGCTAATATTAAAACGTATGATACAGAAAATAGCTTGGAAAGTTCCTTACTTCAGTAATGAACCAGATAGGTGCTATGTAGAATCCATATTTAGCAACTTCCTTTGTTGTAAGATGTGTCTCTTGTTTCAGACCATGTAAATCATCTTTGTGTCTAGGAACCAAAGGTCTTCCTTCTGCATGAGGTGAAAGGTTTGCTTCACTATCTTTTCTAGTCAACGTCCCCTGAAGCTCCAATTCATAGTTTTTCTTTAGTGGAGAGCCAAATCCACTAGAAAATTCGTTCATGCTTTCTACACTTTTTCCACCTTTTGAAGAGCGACGTTTTATAAAATTGCACAACCAATCCTTAATGAATGCTACTGGGAGATAAACTACCATAAGAGAAGCTCCCAGATAAGTTACTGCAAACGGCTGCTTGTAGTCCGTAAATATACCCTATACATAGAAAATGCCCGTCATGTTAAACATTTGGCATGATACAGCAAGCATTGATCAGACAGGACAACAGCCAATAAATCACCAATGAGTATTAAAACATGACAAAGTAAGCAACTTTATTCAGAATTTCTTCAAGATATCGCATGATCTCTTACTTAAAGATTCACAGTTTTCAAAGAATCAGACTATATGAAAGTAGTCGTAAGTCCAATCAATGATCACATGTTTTCTTTCCTTCAACGGTGACTTAGTTTGACCACCATGTGAACTCCAAGGAAAAAACAAATAAAAGCTTACCCAAAAAAAACAGAACTTCCATTAATAGCTTTGACATGGTTTATATCAATAAAAAACAGGTAAAGCAAAAAACTGAATTTTGGTACCTTCCACAAAACAAGCACCAAGGAGCAAAATCAACTAATAAAATGGTCAACGAAATTAAAAAGTACTGAACCTTTCTCCCCTCCAAATAAGTTTCATGAAATATCACCACCTCATACAAATAAAAAAATAGAGATAAAAATCCTTATGAAAGTCCACCATATTCCAACCTATAAAGTCACACCTTTAGCAACAAATCAAAACCCATCAAGCAATATACTAATCAAATTCACACGCATTGCAGAAAACAAACTTTCCATCAAAATTTCACCGAATTTGGAATCCAAAACGCTCTTAACTATTAAAAAATACAAAAAAAAGTTAGAACAGAAAAAAAAAATTGAAATTTGGAACAACCTGGGTGACTTCTGCAGATGTGACCCAGATAATTACTACAGCAGCTATGAGGAACAACCCGGCCTTGTATTTCCAACCCATCACGAACCAATCAAAACCCAGAAAAAAGGGGATGAATTGGCGAGATTTTCAGCGCGTTGCTCTCAGATCTTAGACGGTGTCTGTGATATTAGAGTCGTCACCAGCGGGTGTGGGAGAGATCTGGGGAGGTGAGGATATTCAGGCGAAGAGAGAGAAATCTGGAGGCGGCTGGTGAGGAGCTGAATGAAGGTGAGGGGAATAAGGAATTCCTGCTGCCGAATACAATTAAAAATTAAAAGCCAAATTGGGTAGGAAAGAGAACGAGAAAGAGAGAGAGAGAGAAAGAGAGAGAGCAAAGAAGAGGGAAGAGTTAAAATCAAGTTTGGTCATAATTAATGAGTTGAAGTAATTATTCCCGGAATTTTTTTTTCTTTTAATATGAATATGTTTTTTTTTTCCTATTCCTTAATCCACAGTGTGAGTTTCCTTTCCTTCTTGTCCTCGTTTTTTATTTGATTTTATCATTAGTTGTCCCTCTCGATCTCTTTTATTCATTTAATTTCTTTTAGGTCTTCAATTTTGTTTCCATTAAGGAATGTTAAAGGGTGAAAAAGAAAATTAAGGTTAATTATATAATTATTTTTAATTTTAACTATTTTTTAATTTATCCATTTATTTTTTAAAACTACAAATATATCATTTAAATTTTAACAATTTATTTCAATTTCATCAATATGAATAGAAAAAATTAAATAAAACAACATAACTACCTTTAAATAGTTATGAAAAATATTTTATATGTTAAAATATAAAAAATTCTAAAACAAAATATCAAATTTTAAAAAAGGTATTAAGTTATTTGACTTTTAAAATTTTAAAATATTTTTAAAAATTAAAAAACATATATTTTATATACAAATTAGATCTAGTTAAGGGAATTTTTAATGTTTTCAGTTCACAAAGTCTATAAAAAATAAAATAAAAATAAATTTTTTAAATTTAAAAAAAAAATCTCCATACTTTCTAAAAGTAGAATGGTAAATTAAAAAATATAAAAAATAATTATATAATTAATGCAACAAGGTTATACCTTTTTGGGTATTATTGATTTATTTACTCTTAACGTGCGCATATGCTTGAATTTGATAAAAGAGATTCGGCATCCGTGAGCGCTGCAAAGTAGACTGTCACATCGGTTTTAAATGGATTTGTTTTTCCACTTCTTTATGAACAAAAGTATTTTTTAATTTTTTTAAGTGTTATTTGGGTTCGTCTTCCAGTCATTTTAAACCAATTTTTATTGAAATTCCTACAAATGATTTTTATTGCCGGAAGAGGAAAAACAAACATACTAAACTAATAAAATAAAATAAGAATGGAATGGAAATGAAATAAATAATAATGTCTCCGGCACATGCTTGTAAGCTGTAACCAGATCCTTTCATCCTCTTCTCCAATTTGGTCAATTTTTCCTCTCTTAAAGATCTCTATATGATAATATTCATTCTTTTTTTCTTTTTTATAATATAACTTAGTAATCATAACGAATAAATATATTTGTTCATTTGGATCTCATTATTATTAATGAACAAATAAATAAATGAAATATCTTTAGAATGAAGAAATATATAATTTCTTTTTTTTTTTTATCCAAAGAGAGGAAGGAATACCACCACTATTGAGTTGGGCTCAACGTCTCAACCAGGCTGCCACTATTGAGTTGGGCTCAACATCTCAACCTATGATTGAGGTAAAAAGACTTACAACCAACTAGACTGCTCTCACTCGTCGAAATATATAATTTCGTATTCTATATTTATTTGTTTTAAAATGAACAACTAAAACTGACATATTAATTTCCCATCTTAATATATTTGTTCATTACTAATAATGATAATTGTTTTAATTGAATGGCATTGTGCCTTTATTAAGAAGAGTTGAAACCACATTTAAACTTTATTGGCAACCACATTCTATCTTCGTAGATTCACGATTTAAATTTATTTAACGTTAAAAAAAAAGAAAGAAATATTTGAAGCAATGAATATTTGACGTATATGTTTTGCTGCCCCCATTCCCTTAAAAAAATAACAGAAACAAAAAGAAAATTTTATGCATTGCATCATATTTTACAATTTTCTGTAAAATTGACTGCTGGCTCCATCAGATCTTGCAGTTTTCTGTTAGATGTAAGATATCTATCATTATTGAAGACTTTGAAAATAAAATTAATAACGCAATAATGGTGTGAGCTGCGTTGATTAGTCTATGATGTTACGTTGTTGGAGATGTTAAAAGATGATGGACTACGCAATTAATAATGATGTGTGTTGTGCTGATTCCTCCCAAATAATGTTTGTACCGTCTAGCAGAGAATGAAAAATTTGGAAAAAAATCACGACTATGCGAAGGCTTGATTTGATGGATTTGTATGCGTTAAACAACATTTTGGTTGTTTGATGTCTCGGTTGAAACCAATTGTGTCAAATTTCAATAGTTATAGTAAACAAAAACAAAAAATTACTACTGCATTAAACTTTTATATGCTACAGTTTTCAAATCAAAATTTTCAGTTTAAACCGTTTTTTTAAACACCTTAAAGGCACGTTTCGTTTGATAAAATGACCACTAGAATGGAACGACAATTTCTAAAATTCAGCCATTCTTATGTTTAGTTAAACAAATAGACTATGAAATAGCTATTCAATTATGTTGGTTGAATGGTCATTCATAAAATGAACCGGTGAAATGATCATTTTTTTTTAAATTGAAACAATTGAAGTTGTTTTTTCCTAAATTATCACTCTTAATGTCATATTGTTTATTTTATTAAATGCCCATTTTACTATCCTAGTATAAAAAGATATTTAATTATATTAACTCTACTGCAACTCAACGTAATTATTAACGCTTATACAATATTTTATGCAATTTTTTCATATATAAACTATAATTATCTTTGTTAACAAAGTTTATTGTTTGAAGATTAGTTATAAATTAAATAAAATAATCTCTTTAACAGGTTTAAAGAAAAAAGTCACTTTCCCTTCCAGAAGAAAAGAAAAAAAATCACTTAAGAGCGTATTTTAATTTTTTTAAAATATTATTAAAAATTGAACAAAAAAAATATTTTTTTTCTAATTGTTATTATTTTATTATTTTATTCTGTTCAAATTAATAACCAAACATAATAATCATGATTTTAATACTAATTTCCATCCTCAACTTAACAATTGAATTAGAATAAATCATTTAATCTATTCTAATTCACATTCTATTATATTTATATTCCTATTTTTAGTCTTATTTCATTCCATTAAACTATACGTGACCTAATTGTTTTAGGTTTTGTAAGAGTTTGAATTGCCATAAAATTTTGTTTTTAGAAATACACTATTTTACTTCGATCTTGTAAAATTGGTCAAAGTATCTTCCAATTTGTAGAAAACAAGTCAAAATACCCCTTTATCTAATTCCTTTTATAAACTTAACAGTTGTGCTAACGTGACATCTCATAAAGATTAAAAAATATATTAAAATTCTAATTAAATATATAAATAAATATAATAAATAATAAAAAAAACATTTTATTTTAATTTTGCTCACTCCCTCCCTCTTTTTCACTCTCTCTCTCTCCTTCATCTCTCCCTATTGTAAATCAAATTTCAAACCAAAAAATCCCAATGGGACCTCCCTCCCTTGCAACCCCGTAGTGTCACTGTCCCCCCATGCCCGATCCCCTTTCCCATGCCCGATCCCCATGACGACTAGCCCTGAACTTGCATCACTGTTCCCCCATGTGACCCCCTTTCTTGCACAATGCCGTTGTCATTGCAAATCAAAGCCTTGCCTTCGCACCCCTATGTCCACTGCCTCGTGATGCTGCTCTCTATTTCTCCTTCTTGATATGTCTCAATCTCCCTCTCGATCTATCTTGTCTCTATCTCTCTCTCGCTTTTTTGACCTTGATCTAGACAGACGATGTGGGGGGCAATGAGGTGGCTGGCTAGGCTGATGGTTGGATGGAGCAACTGAGCAGTGCATTGGTGGCTAGCCTATGACATCTAAGGGAACAGGGCTTGGGCGGTTTTCTTAGCTAATTTACAGTTAAAAAGAGATACGAGGGACATAAATGGAGGGAAGAAAAAATAGAAAAAAAGTAAAATGTTTTTATTATTTCTATAAATTTAATTAGAATTTAAATACAGTTTTTAAGTTTGGAATTAGACGGAGAGCGTATTTTGACATGTTTGAAGGTAATTTTGATCACTTTTACAAAAGTGAAATAGGATATATAGTTCGGGGACATTTACGAAAATAATCCCAATGTTTTTTACTATTTAATTAAATAATGATAGCTCTAGGTCCAACTTCCAAGAACAAAAAAGAAAGATTATATAAAAAGAATAAAAAAATTATATAAATGAACCATGTAATTTATGAGAATTTATACAAATGTATTATTACATGATTAAATTTGTGCATTGACGAGACTAAAGCATGAATTTGAGCGCACTTAAAATATTTTGATATTTATTTGATAATCTCTAAAAATGATGGCATACTTTTTGGATAAATCAAAATATAAGGCATATTTATGTATAAACTTCTTTAAGAAATAAATATTCAGCCATTCAATAAAAATGGGTGGTTGGGTGTGATATGGTTACATTAATGCTCGCAATAACGACGACCTCACTTATGAGTTTCAGACTAGGAAGTTGGAAGTCTTGCGACTACATATTGTACCAATTTCTATAGTCCAAGGATCGATGTAAGTCCTCATCATCTTTTTTTTCTTTTTAAGAAAAGAAAAGAAAAAAAAGATGCAAGTCCCTTTTTGTTATTTTAACTTGTTAATAGAATACTACTAATAGATGGATATTCTTTGAATAATGATTAGCAAAAAGAAAAACATTTTACGTACGATATAAGCTTCATGTATCTTATAATTAAAAAAATAAAGCTTCATGTATGGAGTAATATGTTCTCACTTCCCATATAACGTTGGAGTTTTATAGGGTGTTTGGAAAGGTGGTGAGAACCACTTTTACTGTAGCATGTGAGAGTTTTATACTGTAGCATCTTTTTTTATTGTTACTATAGCATGTGAGAGCTTTACACTGTTCATAACTGAGATTGTGGTGGGAACTGAGTGGTTCCCACCACTGCCAAACACCCTCTTAGACTGGCCATTTTTTGACATCTCGGTTGAAACAATATAAGACTCTCAACAGTAACTGTAAAAGGTAAAAAGTTATAAGAATATAAAACTCTCATATTTTACAGTTTTAAATTAACATTCAGTTTCAACCGCTCTTTCAAACATCGTTCAAATTTTAATGGCTGATATTTCATAGAAGTGTCTATTTATAAACCCAGCCATTTTATGTATCGTCACGAGCATGATTATGTTTTCTAAATCGTACTAGAGAAACGTGTTATTGAATCAAAAATTAGAGTAACTTGTTATGTTGCAATGCGTCAAAAAGACTCATTGTAACGCCCATAAATTTTAAAGTAAGATTAATTATTTTAAATTTAATTATTAAGTGTGTTAAGTGTGATTTTGATTTGAATTTTAGTAATTTAAAAATTTGTTACATTTGTTATATTTAAAAATTTGATTTTTAGTTTTAAAATACCAAATGATATTTTTACACCATATTTCCTCATGTTTACAAAAATGCCCTTGAGCCTTTTCATTTTTTTCTCATTTCCACACTCTCTCTCTCCACTCTTTTCTCTCTCCCTCTTGCTCTCTCTCTTCTCTCTCTTTCTCTAAATTTTTCTGCTGATTGGGCGAAGAAACGAAGTTCAAGCTACAAAATTTTCTTCAAAAACGTCTATTTGAGGTTAGCGTTTTTCTCTCTAAAGTTTTTGATTTTCATTTTAAATTTTTCATGTATTTTGCAATCCGAACATGTTTAAGCTTAAATAAAATTCAATCTAGCTTTGTGGAACTTAAATCAACACGAATCCGAGCTTTATTTGAACAAAACGAGATTTAAGCTAGTTTTTACATTTTTCTATTTTTGGAATAAACCTTGGATTGACATGAAAAATTGTTGAAAAGTATTTAGAAGTGTTCTATTTTGTTATTTTATCATATTTGTGTGTTACACATGCTCTAAGAACTGAAATAACATGTTTAAAATAAGTTTTGAGCTCGGATTGGCCGAGGCTTGAAATCTAAAATTTTTCAATTTTTGATAGTTTGGCAGGCCGATCATGAACATCGACAGGCCAGATTCATTAGTCCAGCAGGCTGAACTCATTCTTCGACAAGCCAAATTTAAGCAGTTTGGCAAGCAGGATTTGGATGGTTGGTTGGCCGAATTGTAGAAGTTTGGAAGGCCGAACCTGAATGTTCGACAGACTGAGCACCATGAAATGATATTTTTACTCCTAGTTTTTAATGTTTAGTGAACTATAGGTGTTTTAAAAAGGATTATGATTTTGCATCATGATTATTTGCGTCAAAAGGCACAGTGATAATTAAATTAACCTAAAAATATTTGTTGAGCATAATTCCTGACTTTAAATGCAATTTTTTAGGTTTTGAACGTTGATGGAGCTTACGTTAAATTTTGTTTAGAGCTAACGGTATTGAATTTTAAAATGAGGTAGGGTATTTTCTATCCCTTATTTGGTAGCCCCTTTTATAAATTGTTTTGGCCAAAGTTTAATTCTAAAATGGTTTTAAGAATGATTTCTATCTTTGATCTTGAAGTTATTATGTATTGATATTCTTTTAAATTCTCAAAACCCATATGATGGTGTTTTATCAAATTCTTACAAGTAAGTATTTATTGATTGGGTTAAGATATCTTGAGATTCAATTATTTTCAGTAAGTATGATTTATGAATAATTCTTTTGTCTATAACTGTAAGTCTTGAACAATATTTTTCTAACTGATTATCTTACTGAGCCTTACGTTCACGTTTTAATGTTTTGAAAACTTCCCCCCCAGGTTTGAAGAAGAAGGAGCATGAATAAAAATGGTATTTTTCTCTGAAACTGATGTATGACATGTGTGCTGTACGATTTATCCTAATATTGTTGTCGCCTATATCAATTACATAGCCTAATTTAAACTATAAATGATGATTTTTAGTTGTCTTGTATTATTGTTATTATTTTCATTTAAATACCTACCCACCTTTGTGGTAAGCGTCCACTTAATAGTGACTGCCGATGAAATTTCAACCAAACAATTTAATTCACCTTTATTTACTTTATGTTCATTTACTCTGTTTGATTAATCTTATTTAATTTAACGATCATCCTCCTTTGACGGGTCGTTACAGTAATGGTATTAGAGCATAGGCTTCAGATCTTTTAGGAACTAAACCTATGAGACTTTTACTGTTTTGTTTTGATTTTTCAAGTTTTAAGTTGGGACAGATGTCGTTGTAGTTACATTTGAGTACATAGTTATTTATAATTTCAAACTTTAGATATTTAAAAATTTCGAAGACAAAATTTCTTTTAAGGAGGGTGAGATGTAACGCTTGTGAATTTTAAAGTAAGATTAATTATGTTAATTTTAATTTTAAGTGTGCCAAGTGTGATTTTGATGTTAATTTTAGTCATTTAAAATTTTGTTGCATTTCTTATATTTAAAAATTTGATTTTTAGTTTTAAAATACCAAATGACATTTTTACACCATATATTTCTTATATTTACAAAAATATCCTTGAGCCCTTTCATTTTTTTCTCATTTCCACTCTCTCTCTCCCTCTTGCTCGCTCTCCCGTGGCTCTCTCTCTCTTCTCTCTCTTCTCTCTCTTTCTTTGAATTTTTCCACTGATTAGACCAAGAAACGAAGTTCAAGCTACAAAATTTTCTTCAAAAACGTCCATTTGAAGTTAGCCCTTTTCTCTCAAACGTTTGTGATTTTCGTTCTAAATTTTCCATATAATTTTGCAATCCGTACATGTTTGAGCTTAAATAACATTCAATCTGGCTTTGTGGAACTTAAATCAACACGAATCTGAGATTTGTTTGAACAAAAACGAGATTTAAGCTAGTTTTTTTTTTTTCAAAATAAACCTTGGATTTGCTTGAAAATTTGTTGAAAAGTGTTTCATTTTGTTATTTTATCATATTTGAGTGTTACCCATGCTCTGAGAACTGAAATAACAGGTTTAAAATGAGTTTTGAGCTCAGATTGACCGAGGCTTGAAATATGAAATTTTTCAGATTTTGACAATTCGACAGGCCAATCATGAACATCGATAGGCCGGATTCATGAGCCGGCAAGCTGAACTCATTCCTTTAGCAGGGCAAATTCAAACAGTTTGCAGGCCAGATCTGGATGGTCAGTTGGCTGAACTGTAAAAGTTTGAAAGGTCGAACTTGAATGTTTGGCAGACCGAGTAAGCACCATGAAATGATATTTTTACTCTTAGTTTTGTAACACCTGAGATTTTCAATACATTAAAAATGCATTAAGTTAATGATTATATTGAGACAAAAAGTACAATTTAAGGACAAATATTATATAATAATACAAAAATTGTACGGTATTAAACCAATATAGTGTAAGAAAGTACACTAATAAAGTTATGCAGCATTGAAATTACACTGTAAAAGTAAAGCAGTATAGGAATTGGATTGTTTGAGGTCATGCAGTAAAGAATTAGACTGTGTAGACCACAAAATTGTTTATAAAAGAAAGAAAAATCTCAAAAATAAAATAAAAAATTCTCTCTCTCTATGCTCTTTCTCTCTCTCTCCTCAAAATTAGTCCAAGATTTTGGCCTCCGTTTTTGACACCTCCCACACCATTGGAGAGCTCTCGTCGAGCTGAGTCCAACGGTGTGTCGTGTCGCCCACAACGCCTCCGGAGGAGGCCACACGCGCCACCCAAAGTGGCGAAGAAACCCATTTCTTCCTGACATGATTTCTCTGCTGTCTGACCACCAATTGACGTGATCTTGGTGTCTATGGACTCAGCATGAGGAGAGAAGCAATATGGTACCAATCTTCCAGCTCAATTTCAGCTAGAGAGGTATGACGAAGCTGCCCCGTCTCTGGCAGCGGTGTGGCACACCGTCGGTGCCAAAAGAATAAGAGGGAGACGGTGAGCAAGACGCCCCAATCAATTGCTAGAGGGGGTAGCCCGACACCGGAGTTCCACGTGCACCGCCACCAACTACCGTGGTGGCCACCGTTGCCACCGTTCTCAGCCTTGTAATCCAGGGGGGAAAACACTCAGAGGTCCACGACGAAGCTTTCTGAGCCTTCAATTTTGAGGAAGCACCACGAGAAGGCAGAGTATTCGGTGCCCGCCGTTGCAAGCGGCCGCCGTCGCCCCTATCGGGTTTGACGTTCCCAAGGGTGGTGGAGTGCAACACCATGGTCATCACACTCAGACCACCACAGGGAACAAAACCCCCAAGCCAATTTGGGCGAATCACAGCCGTGAAACTGAGATCGGAGCTATCGATTTTGGCCGAGAAATTCGACCTCGATTTGAGCAAATGGAGGTCGAATTGGGTAAAATTGACCCCACCAATCAACTAAGACGGGTCAAATTAGGGGGGTAGGTCCAAGCTCAGCCCCCAATGGAGCCAATTGGCATCAATCAATGGCGGTCAACGGCCACTTTGAGATTTTGTGATCCAGACCTTCGATCGACGATCCGAGACAGCCTCCTGACTCGTTTCGACGCTCTGAAAACAATGGTGACCTCCGTTTGAGCTAATTCCACTCCTGTGAAAATCGTCTGGTACCAACTGCATACGAATCAAGGCAATTCAAACTATAGTAATGAAGTCCAAAATGACGTTTTGAGCAATGTATGATCTCTAGGAAGCATTCTTTGCCATTCATGATTGCTCGAGGAGCACTATAGATGATGCTTTGCATACTGTAGATATAGCGAGGTACAACTAGACCCGTTTAGCTTGGAGTCCAAGTAAGTAGGAATCTTGCCTACAGTATGAACCGTTTTAAAATAAATTGTTTTAGATGCTTTCATAAAAATGTATGAAAATACATGATCAGTGATTGTTACACTATTTTATGTGGGTTTTATAATGTTACGAGGTTGACAAAAAACCCGTTAAGGGTAAAATCGTCACTATCAAGGAAACGGCTAGAACGGAGTCGAACGCTCTGATTTAGCATAATGTTATTAGACGGAATATGTTTCGTAATACGTTAAGTAACGTAACCATCATGTGAGACGAGAGAATTAATAATGGAAAGATAACCCCGGTGGGTTACAAAGTTAGTGAAAGACCGGTAGACTGATAGTATACAAGTCAAGTTAAAAGGAAATGAATGTTTAATGTTTACATGATACTATCAATTGAGTGGATTGATAAAAAGAAAGTTAATTGATAAGTCAGTTGTCGTTTGATCAGGACACCAAAGCCGACCAATGGAAGGAAAAGTAACGAGATAGGAATGGAGAAAGGAACGTTAGAGTAAAGTTTAAGTAAGTTCAGACATCACCTATAGCATGAAGTAAATAGGTTTTAAATGCTTACATATGCATTTGTAAATGAGTTTGTAATTGTTATGCAAGTTGTTTTTAAAATATATTTGCATTTATTGTGCAAAAAAGTTCTAAAGTACAAAATAAGATTTGCAATGAATTTGCAACCGTTATGTTTAAAGCTTATTTGCATATTGATATGCATGAATGTTACGAACTATGATTGGTGTGTGTATTATAAATGTGACATGACTTAAAGTATTATATGAATATAATATGAAATAGTTGCTATCCAAAGAAAAAAAATGTATAGCACCTCTAGGATATGAAAGTATGAACGACATGTGTATGTATGATATGAATGACATGTATATGTATGATATGTTTATGAATGTTATGTGTAAGTATGATATGGATATGAATGTTATGATTGATGTTTGTTATCTAGATTATAAACAAGATATAGCATATAAGCACAGTACCACATAATGCATGATGAATATGCACAGTAAGGTCCATAAGAAACCCATTAATGACATAACTTCCTAGATTACAACATCCTGTAGAACCAGAATTTTGGTAAGAATAAACACACATATCCCTACAAGAAAATTTGGACGCAAGTAGAAGTTCAAGATATAAGAGAAGAACTTCTGAGAGGTCACAAGAGCAAAGCCAAGAAAGAGATATGAAAGATTAAGTTCAAGTGTTATGAACCCTTATAAGTTTTCAGACAAGTACGTAAACATGTTTTAGATAGTCATTATCACTAGTCTAAAATGACTAGATGATAAAAGACCTATAGACTGAACGATAAAAAAATAAACTTATTGGCCAATTTTTATGCACCAGATTTATGATCTAGATACAGATGTGCAACCTAGATATGAAATCGGATTAGTACAAGTCCTGCATTTTGACAAAGCATAATGTTTTATAATTTAGGTTATAAGTTTTATGAACCATTTGTTATGTAATATGTTGCATTTATATGCAATACGATTCAGAATAAGAGTTGTGATTTGCAATATGTGATTGCGTTATATGTTGCATTTGTATGCAATATGATTCAGAATAAAAGTTATGATTTGTAATATGTGATTTCGTTATATGTTGCATTTGTATGCAATATGATTCAATAAAAGTTATGATTTACAATATGTGATTGTGTTATATGTTGCATTTGTATGCAATATGACTCAAAATAAAAGTTATGATTTACAATATGTGATTGCGTTATATGTTGCATTCGTATGCAATATATTTCAGAATACAAGTTAAGATTTGCAAAATGTATTTGCGTTATATGTTGCATTTGTTATGCAATAGATTTTATAGTACAAGCTATGATTTGCAAGTGTGTTTGCATATGATGTGATTGCATTTGATGTACTCATTAAGGTTAATAAAAAGGTAACGTAAAGTTAAAAAGAAAGGGTTGTACTAGCCTCCTCGTTGTGAGGTAATGAAAGTAAAGTTAAAGTTTGACTTCCTAGATATGAGGTACACGACCTCGAAGTTCGATGGTCTTAATTCTTTCACCAGGGAAGCATCACGTTTATGATTTCATGATTAAAGATGTTGGTACGAACACTAAAAGTTATAAGATAAAGAAAGTTAATAAACAAAAGGTGGAAAGTTAAAGTGTAAGATAAGAAAAGATAAGGAACAAGGATAGAAAGTCCAAGTAAGGAAGAATGTTCATAAGATGCTCATAATCGAAAGTTCATAATTGAGCATAAATGAAAACATGCATTGTGATTGTACTTGATTTGCTTGTTATGAAACATTTATATGCTATAAAAAACATTTTGAGGAATGTTTTATATTAAGTGTTTATGAAAACATAAATAATGTTTATGAAAAGCAATCTAAGGATTGTTTTATGTTAAATATTTAATGAAAAGCGTTTATGAAAAATGTTATAGAAATACTTTATGAAAACGTTTATGAGAAATGTTTTAGGAATATTTTATAAAAAATGTTTATGAAAAGCGTTTATGATAAAAGTTTTAAGAAAAAGGTTTATAAATGATGTTTTACGAAAAGCATTCTAAGGATTGCTACATGTTAAATGTTTTATAAAAAGAGTTTATGAGAAACGTTCTAGAAAAGTTTTATGAAGAATGTTTACGAAAGCCATTTTTAGAAATGTCTATGAAAAATATTAATGATATATGTTTTAAGAGAAAGGCTTTTATGAGAAAAGTTTTAAAGCATGTTTAAATCATTTGTGAGTTTATGTTTGAACTTACTGAGCGAAAGCTCATTAAAAAGTTTCTTCATGCTGTAGATAATTTATGGGTGACCATTTGGACCCGTTAGAAGAGCTAGGTGCTGCAGAGGACAAATGTGAAGATTGGGTATAGATACCACCATTGTTTTCCATTTGTTTAATGTAGTGTTTGTGAAGTTTTAAGAAAATCAGAGTTTTAGAAATTGTATTCAAAGTTTTAAGATACAGTTTACGAACTGTTTTATGTAATTATAAAGTAAAGTTTTAAGCTATGATTTAATAAATGTTTCTTATTAAGTTTTAAGAAATGATTTGAAATGATTTTAAGGGTAAGTGTTGAGCGAGGTCTCAATTTGAAATGCGACAGAGGTCGCATTAGTTTTAAAGAATGTTTTAAAAAAAATATTTTAGCATTTTTTTTACTAAGTAAGTAAGTAAGATTACTATTTAAGAAACGATGTTTAAGAAAGTAAAGTGACTGCCCAAAAATTACGGGTTGTCACAAATTTTCCATATCTAATGAACTAGAAGTGTTTTAAAAGGATTATAATTTTGTATCATGATTATTTTGAGTCAAAAGGAACACTGATTATTAAATTAAAATAATAATATTTATTGAGCATAATTCCTGACTTTAAATGCAATTTTTAAGGTTTTGAACATTGATGAAGCTTACGTTAAATTTTGTTTGGAGCAAACGGTATTGAATTTCAAAATAAGATAGGGTATTTTCTATCCCTTCTTTAATAGCCTCTGTTATAATTGTTTTGGCCAAAGTTTAATTCTTAAATGATTTTAAGAATGATTTTTATCTTTGATCTTAAAGTTATTACGTATTGATATTCTTTTAAATTCTCAAAACTCGTACCATGGTATTTTATCAAGTTCTTACAAGTAAGTATTTATTGATTTGGTTAAGATATATTAAGATTCAATTATTTTAAGTAAGTATGAGTTGTGAATAATTCTTTTCTCTATAACTGTGAGTTTTGAACAATATGTTTTTAACTGATTATCCTACTGAGCCTTCTGCTCATGTTTTGTTGTTTTAAAAACTTTCTCCCCCAGTTTGAAGAAGAAGGAGCATAACTGTACAACTTGTCCCGATATCGGTGTCGCTTATATTACTTACATAGCATAATTTAAACTATAAATGATGATTTTTAATTGTCTTGTATTATTGTTATTATTTTTATTTAATTACCTACCCACCTTTGTGGTAAGCATCCACGTGATGATAGCTGCTGATAAGATTTCGGCTGAGCAATTTAATTTATGTTTATTTACTTTATCCTCATTTATTCTGTTTAATTAATCTTATTTAATTTAACGATCCTACTTCTTTGATGGGTCATTGCACTTATTATGTTGACATGTTCTAAGGACCAATACGCAAAACAATTCTTTTTGTCGAAAAAATAAAAATCCCATGTATCAGTATTTTACGAACAAAAAAATTGACAAATTAAACTATATAGTATAAAAATACAACGATAAATAAATCATTTACTCATATAATCTCTTAATAAAATTTCTCCTAGTGAAAGTACAAACTCTGACAAGCGTGTCATAACCCTTATAAAAGTAGGTTTTACATGAGTCCTACATGTATAAGAGGTTCATCTTACATGACCTACCTTGCCCCAAAACATCAAATAGTACTTATCTATTTATCATTTTCTTTTGCTCTTTTACTGTAAAAATCAAACACAAAAACAGGGAAAAAAAAAAAGCCTTATGCTTGATGAGTGCAATTTGATCAAAAAGAAGGGCTCCAAAGCACCTCAGCAACAACGGTGGCAGCCTCGGCGTCAGAAACAGCGGCTTCTCTGACTCTCCTCAGTATCTCCGCTATAAACTCCCTTTTCTCCCTCTTCTCCATCCTCCCTCCTGCTTGCACTTGCTCCGAAAATCTCGCCACGCAATTCTCAAACGACGCATAATTCCAACGTCTACTTCGAGTAAACTCGCTACTCACGAAACAACATTCATCCTGATCGACAACAATGGCTTCGCTGAGTCTCTGCAAAACCATCAGCTTCTCCACCAAATCTTCCCTAATCATCGCTTCGACAACTTCTCCTCTCCCCCAAAACGCCATCTCCAAAACGCAATGCATCGCCGCGGCCTTAACTTGAATATCTTCCGAGCTCAACAGCTCGATTATCCTTGGAATCTCTCCGTGTGCTTCGATCTCGTCTACCAAAGGAGTTCTGATAAACCTAATCATGGAACATAGGACTTGTATAGTACAAAGAGATGAAATCTTTATCAAGGATTCTATCGTCGGACCCATTAAAACAAGTCCGATGAAAACGTCCTTGTTGAACCCAACCAAGCCGAGGACTACGAGAGAGGCTTGGTTCCGAACCCGCATCGAAAAGGCCGAGCCGCCGCAGAGAACGAATTCGAGAACAGATAAGACTCTCCCTCGCAAAACCAGCTCTTGAAAGTCAGTGTCGAAGCCTTGGGACAGCCGGTTTCCAAACTCGATCAGGACTTTTAACTTTTCGTCTTCGTCCTTGGACTTTATCAGCGTCGTCACGAGATTGACGACGATCTCTCGGTCGGTAAACGACCGAATCCCGGCTTCGATCGAGCAAGCGGTTTGGAAGATCTTGTACTTGATGATTCGGCGAAGGAAGAGGGATTTTAAGTCGCGTCGGGCCTGTGTTTTGTGAAGCTTTTCGGAAAGAGTTTTGAGTTCGGTGAGTAGTTTGGCGAGGTTGAGGAGAACCGGGTCTGATGAAACGATAGTTATCGAATCTGCTTTGTTTGCGAGCTCGATAAGATCTTCAATGGCGGGTTTCGAGTCGTTCAGGTTGAGTATGTTGGAGATTGGTTTTATTTGGAGATCTTTGGAAGCTTTCTTCAGGGATTGTAAAAGTGACGCGACAGGGTAGTTATCTTGTTCCATGGTTTTCTTGCTTAGTAATGAACGCGTTACGCATATCTTTAACTGAGACATGATGAACGACCAGTACTCCATGGAGAGGCATAATTGATATTGGGCAAACCCCACCAACCATAATTCATGATTCAATTGAAAAAAACCATACGTGTGTCCGTACATAAGTAGTACAAATATGTATCATTCTTCGTTTGGATACTCGTATCCATGTAAGTCGGAAAGATTCAATTTTCGACGCAGCTTTAAAGCAACAGATTTCTTTTCTTTTCTTTTTTTTTCTTGGGATTTTTTGCTGTTAGAAATTTCTGAGCGATGACGCTGTTGAAAATGGGGCGAAAAAAGACCATAGATTTATCTCTGCTTGCTGATACTCTCGTCACGTGCTTCTCCAAGAAAGTGGAATAGTAGGAGCATTATTATTATTTTTTTTTTTTGGAAAACAGTTGGAGTTTGAACTTGATGAATAAATTCGCGCAAGTTGGCTCTTGTCAAAAGGGTTCTACTTTGTAAATTGTTTAATGGCCCATGTCTCTCTTCTTTTTCATTTTTTTTTAAATAATAATAATGGCCCCTGTCGGGACTTTTATATCGGACACATTTAACGTAAGCGTTCAACAACACATGACAAATGAAGAGCACGTAGTCGGTGGGTAAAAAGGTGATAGGCATTTGTGATTTTTTTTTTGAGTAAAATGAAAATTTATTCAACTTAAAATAATACTAGTAAAGTTGCATAAGATCACCTGTTACATGCTCTAAAGATCCCAAACAAACAATTGGATCCACCGTTAAAATCGAATGAAGCATATAGACAAAAGATGATATCAAAACTTAAAAGGAAAGACCCGCTCAATGTCCAACATGAGCCCATCA
Organism: Artocarpus heterophyllus; assembly: GCA_025403435.1. Lineage (NCBI taxonomy): Eukaryota > Viridiplantae > Streptophyta > Magnoliopsida > Rosales > Moraceae > Artocarpus > Artocarpus heterophyllus. The sequence continues at coordinate 12,607,552 of CM046333.1, forward strand.
AAAGCTTGTTAAAAGCAATCATTACAGTTGATGGATTATACTAATTGATCAAAATTAAATCTACCGTAGAGGAGCACATACAACTTAGCTTAAATTTAAATCTAACCACCAATTGTTACATACAATGCTGCTAATCAATGGGTGTGAAATACAAACTGAGACTAAAAGTGAGGAAATTATCTCCTTCATTACAAACTTAACAAAAACAGAGAGCGGGAAAATCACCTTTTTATTCCACACAGACCCAGACAAACGTCAAACAAAACTAAAAAAAGAAAGATAACATTCACACGCAAGCAGGTGCATCGCTTCCATCGCCTACGCAGGTTTTGGTGATCTGTGGTTTGGCTAAGCACTCCGATGAGTTCCACCTCTTGTACTCTATCTGGTAGACACCAATCTCAAATCCAGGTCAGGTCCGGTGAACAAAGGACAACCAACAAGCAATACCTCTGCCATTTCTCTCCCCATCACTGCCCAGTCGACCATAGTGGGAACTTTCCTCTTTTTCCCCACCTTCCCTGTTGACTGCCCTCTGCCTCGATCTTTTGGGTTACATCTTAGAATGTCCAACTTCCAGCCTCCGTAGATTCAAAAAGCTGCCTCGACCTCTACCGGATCCCAAACCTCACATCCCGACAAATCAACACCCCGCTCCTATCCGTGGTTATCTCCCCTCTAAGCCCTATCCATCTCATCCGTCCCCTCTCATATATCAAAGATTCTGATAGCTAGCCCGAAGTCGGTGCCAATGTCTAGTCCAAGAAGGAGAGAGGACGACACAGAACACTCTCACAAAACGCTAGTAGAACCCGTTATTTTAAAGAGAAGAGAAAAAGTTATATTGATGTTCTAGGGCATTTGTAATTTTCGTGTAATGCTATTACTAGGAAGGGTAATTTAACCAAAATTTTGATTAAGATATAGTTATATATGAAAATTTTATATTATAATTTATTTTTTATTTTATATTATAATATATGAGAGTTTTATAATATTATTTATTCAAACCATGTTGTGGAACATCACATTCAAAACTCGGTTATGTATCATTTAAATAAAAAAACAATGAAAATAAACTTTGAAATATTGATTCATTTCAGGTGATTTTCTAAAATAAAATATTAAATTGGCCTTAATCCATTGAATACAAGATTTATCACTCCAAACATTAAAAAAAAATGATGAACTATCTTACGGGGTATGCAAAGGATAAAAATAACCCAAATTTCACATCATTTGAATATGATTTTTACTCACAAGATCATCACTTATTCTCAACTACTTATCCATTGTAATTAAAAACGTAAGTCACACCATGATTAACTCATAATTTGTGATTAGTTGAACGGTTTAATTCTTTCTTCAATTGGCATTAGTGTTGAGGGGATTCTGGCAACGCCAAGTTTCCTTCACAAAATTTCAAAAATAGTATGTAAATATACTAAATGAAAACAACTAGGCAAACTTCCACATCCCATCAAGAAAATTATGTTTGAAGATTATACAAGATCTCGAGGGAAAATAATTGCCCTTCTTTATCTTATCTACAATAATTCCAAACAGAAAAAAAAGAAAAAGAAAAAAAAGAGAGGACGTATAAGGCAAGGAGGAGTTTGGATTTTGGCATTTTTCTTCACTGGTCGCCATTCTATAAAAAACTATAGTTCAAACGTTACAACTCGTAAAAGAATAGTAAAAAGAATTTAAACTTCTCCAATCCGGCTAATAATATATACAAATAAAATACATTATCATCCTGCATTGGCTTTCTTGTACTTTAAGTTTCTCGGAGTATTGTCTGAGGAGTCCACTTAAGATGCACATTGAGCCTTCCAGATTTTGCACCATCTAATGGAAAACTGTCCTGAAATTCCCCTTCCAACAGTGCCCTTGTAAGCGTCATGATGACTCTTCCTATTTTATCCTGAGATTTCCATTATTTACATTCTAAAAAATCGGTACATTTGAAAAATAAACTAACAAGTGCAATTTGGAATATAAATGGTGTTTTTGAAAGCTAATTTCATGAAATATTTACTTAATACTACTCATCATTTAACATCTATTTGAATTTCCAAAGGGTTTGGTTCACGATCCATTGACTGTCTTATTCGAAAGATGATTATTAGGTCTAATTAATTGGCTGGAATAAGCTAAACCACAACTTATAATTTGAATGTATGGTTCTTGATAATTATAAAAAAGAAGAATGCCATAGATGTCAACATTTATCCCAATTGTTCAATATCATTTATCGTGACATGTAAGTTGTTATTCTTTTACTCGTAGTATTTAAAAAATTGTCATGTTATTTAATACTGAAAGAATGCATTTATCAGTAAAAAAAATGACAACTTAGCGCCACGTGAGTTGCTATCACTCTTATCACACTGCAGATCAAGTTTGCAAAACAAAAGAAAGGCATTAATAAGCTAATAGAAGAACATCTTACCTTCCCAAAGGTGTCATGATCCCAAACTTCCAGAATTAACATTTCATGTAATGCATCCTCCACTACAAAGTCAAATGTTTGGTTCCAAATTGGATTCAAGTTCTCATTCAAAACCTGAGGAAGCACAAAAGAATCAGATCTAGCATTGTTCCTACCGTCAATCACTTCACTGGAGAAGTAACAAAGCCTACACGGTATCCCATTTCTTATTCAGAGATGAACTAAAAAATTATAGGATGTATTTTTTTTCAAAAGGGCAAGTTATAGTTGTAATGATACATATAAATCTCACCCTAGTTTTGACTTTGGTTTCAGATTTCTTCATTATGAGGACAACAAAGGGGTCGGCTTTCCCCAAAAAGTCAACCGCTGGTAAGTCTTCAGCAGAGATCACTGTCACAGACAGTACCCCTCTCACAATGGCCTCCCTCTTCTTCTGTGTGGTGGCTTTATCAACACCAGAACTTTCTGTGCCATGAGTTCCACTCTTGAGGATCTTCTCTAGAGTAGTCAACGAATAGTCCGGATCAAAAGGATTTACAAATTTATTCTCTGTGCCAAAGGGACAGTACAAAAGTTCCAATTGCACCTATAACATTATCATAGAGTCTGTTAGGATATAAAACCTTATATTTGCCCAAATCTTATCAATTTAAGCTTTTAGAAGAATTGGTAAAATAAAATAGTATCAGAGTAGGTGGTTTTGAATTCAAATTACTGTATTTTCATTAAAAGTATTCACATTCATTTACCATATTTGGAAAAGAGTGTCCATCATTTGTCAGCTTAAGCTTTCAGGAGAATTCATAAATGAATAAGAAATTGAGGAACACTCGAAAGGACATCCTTACCTGACCCCGGTACTTTGTATCTCTCTGGACGTCCAAATCCTTGACCAGTTTCAACCAAACATCCTTCACTTTACCTGGCTGGAGTTTTTTAAGAGGCAGTAGAGCACAACCAATGAGTTCAGAGGCTTGAACCCCTTCATCATCAAAAATTCTTATTGTCAAGTGCTGAGTAGATGCATCTTCAACTATGAACTCAAAGTGCTCATTCCATATTGGATTCAGTTGGTTATTCTAACAATATGAATAAAGAATAAGATTTCGCAGAAGGGGGAAATGAAAAAAGAGAACAGAAATAGAAAATGTTGAACATTTCTTACAATAGTTTTGCTGGTTTTCGTTCTTTCGGGTAACGGACGTACGAATAACACAGCGAAAGGATCTGACTTCCCAACTATGTCTTTATTTAAAAGGTCCTTGGCTTGCACAAGCTTCACTTCTAATATACCGACAGGTTTCAACTCCAAATTACTACGACATTCATTGAAGAGATTATCATCAGCAAATCGATTTATCATTACCATCATGAACGTCATGGCATCCCACTTTGATAATGTATAATAAGGGAAAATTACAAAAATTCCTCAGCGGACTTTGTCACTAGTATCAGCTTGCCCCTTAACTTTTCAAACGGGCCATATACACCCTTGAACTTGAGAAAAGTGGTAATGTTGGTCCTTCTGTTTGTTTTCGTCCAAAAAAAATGGACCAAAAAACCTCATATGCAGTCATGTAACCAATGTTATTAACATTTGAAAAGTCAAGGGTAAGTTGTCGCTAATAACATAGTTTAGGAGCAAATTATGTATTTTGTTCCTATGTAATAACTGACTTATAGAGTGGCAATTATGCAACCACATAACAAAAATTAAAATACCTGTAGTCCCCAGGTAAAATGGGAACAATTTTGCGTGCTGGCCATGTTATGGAACCTTCTACTGCATCTCGTATTGTTTCCTGAACGAACAGTGTGACGGTATTATTGCAAGTGTGTTACATGCATGACTTGAGCATAACTAAAAACAGTCAAAAAAAAAAAAAATGCAGGAGGCAAACTTTACACTGAAATGAAAGTGCAACAGAAGTATATCGGAAAGTTCTGTTCAAACCTCGATGGCATCAGAAATTCCTGGGATTGTTGATATATCACCACCAACAATTTTAAGTGTAAAATCCAGCTTTTTCTGCAGAAAAAAGCATTTAAAGAGTTGATGTTTGGTCTATATAAAAGGTACTCAATTATGTATCTGTTTAAGGCCACATAAAAGTTCAGAGTTAGCCTCATTAAGATAATGATATTACCTTCTCTCTTAAGGAATAAGAAACAGCTCCAAAACAGGGGAATTCGCCAACAAGTGGCTTGAAGACTAACCTGAAAACCCCAGTGAATCCAATATTTTTCACCTAAAAAAACAAGGTAAAAGACCTTTCATTTAAAGGTTTTATTATAGGTATAAGAACCCAAAAAAAAGGTTTACATAAAATTTTTATAACTACTGGTGTGATTATGTTTATCTTCTCAACCAAAGATTTACGACTTTTTGTTCCCACAAAGGTCCTGTGTAGGATTGGTCAAGACTATTTTCCACGAAAGCTTAGAAGTCGTTACCTAGAGATCCAAGGAAACCAGAATTACCAGACCTGTTTCTGTGAAACCATCTTTGTACCTGTATAGGTAGTCCAACACCAAATCTGGTCTTAACATCGAGTACAATATTTGGATTACCATCCCATTGCATCTCCAACTCCATTGTAATCCCATCAGCTTCACCTTCGCTTTCAAGAATGGAAACTCCTAGAAAACATTGATTTCTTTTGTGAGTGCCATTATCAAAGCAGAACCAACAAAACCAATCGCATTAGTCTATCAACAAGTGTCGACTAGAACTAAGTTCTGTTGCATACCTTAGAAATCTTCCAATATTCACAAAAACCATAAACTTTAAGTCTATAGCGCATAACTATAACATCTATATTATTCAGATTACTAAAATATATACAACTTTTATGCTGATACAAGCCTCCGTCGATTGATTTCTAAAGCGAATTATGACAGATTGCCATTTGTTTTGGAATAGACTTTGTTAACTTCTTTTTTTTTTTTTGCTGGACTAACCGCTAATATTGGAAAACTATCTTATTAACGAGAAAACGTACAATCACCAGTAATCAAAAATATAGGATGAGACATAATAATATGACAAGAACAACAACTACCCACAAAAATATGGCTGACAATTTCACAAAAACAACAATTTATCTGTGGAAAAAAAAAAGAAAAAGAAAGAAAAAACTAACCCGTGAATTGGGGAGCCACAGTACCAAGGGTCAACTTAGAGAACTTAAGTGAAGATAATATAACTGGTCTGTATTGTTCAAGTACCGGCTCCAGTTTGCTCCTTATTAGCGCCGATGCTGCCTATCCAAGAATAATCAAATAGAAAAAACCTTCGAACGTGCTACTTTATACTTGTTGCAATCCAACCTTTTCTAAACCAGAAAAATGAGTAACACATTACCTCATTGACGTAGGGCCAAATTTTTTCAAGATGGTGATTCAACCAATTTAACTGCAGTTATGATTCAAACATTATTATCAGTGTTAGTGTTGGCGACCAATTCTCCCAAAGGCTTAAGTTGGTAGATAATAATGTACAATTCTCATGTAGACAACAAGAAGGAGAATAAAAATAAAACCAGAAGGCAATACAATTCCGAACTAAGGTCGTTTTTGAAGCGGAGACCACTTGCTTTGATAACATGTTAGCCCTGGGCGGAGCCACATAAGGATGAAGGTGGGCGGCGGCGCTTAAAATTACATTATACTCTCTTAAAATTGTTTTTTGCTCTTCATCTCATTAGTTCAGTCATACCGCTGTGCCCTTACTAATTTTTGTGACTCCGCTCCTGTTAGCTAATCAGTTTTAAACTTATTGGAGATAGAGCAATAATAATTAGATTGCGTATTCTTATATATGCATGAATGAAAACTAATTGGCATAGATAAAGATTGAGACAGAGAGGTGGAATAGAGAAGAAACTCAACTTCTGTTGCTGCGTAAAGACGACCCAAGCAGGATAAAACTCAGCTGGAAGAATAGCCTTTGAGTCTTTCACTGTCATTCTAGCAAACGCTGCCACTGCTTTTGCCTTGAACATTAAATCCCACGAGATATATATGTGTAAACGTGAGACCAACCAACTTAAAATGAACAAAACTGACTTCTTAAAAAAAAAAGCAAAATTTAAAATTAAAAAAAAATTATAACGTAGAAAAATATCGTGACTTGTATTACGTACGTACCAAATCGTTACGACGCCTGGATCGAGCCCGCTCGGCGCGCGCGAAGGCGGCGACCAAAACGACGCCGACGGCGATGCCGATGACGGCACCAGTGAGAAACGACATCTTTTATTCTGTCGTCGTCGTCGACGCTAGAGATGATGACCCGATTGAATTCTAATTAAGGTGCCCAGAGAAAATCCTGTATCTGTTTCTATATTTGTTTAGGATTGAAAATGGGATTTTGAGATGTGCCAGAAAGAAATCCTTTTGCATTGTGTTTTTTGTTTAATCGATTGACCGATTATATTGTTTGATTTTGGAATTGGAAACAAGAAAGAATATGTTCTTTTCTTTCGCTTTTTTAACTTGCTTTCTTAATTGTCCTTGTTTTCCTTTTTTTGCCTCAATTTTTTTTCTTTATTTGCAACTACTCCTTTTGCTTTGCTTTCACTCTTCTAATTCTTTCATCTTTTTTTTATCTTACACATGGCGTGTTTGTTTCATGACAGTCCTCTTAACTGATTCCATAATGGAGACGATATCCATTTCACGCCTAAGCCCCTTTTTTTTCGAAAAAAAAAGCTCAGGTTATAATTGAGATAATTTATTTATCAAAAAAAATCATAGCAATTATTTGTATGTAGAAAGTGAAGTTTAAGAGAGGGTTTTAGAGCCACGTTTTAAACGCAATTTGGTTTAAATCAATTTTGTTATATTATTTTTTTTTATAAAATTTAAATTATAATTGTATTTTTAGTTTAAATTATTGATTAAAATTGAATTTTTAAATGTAAAACTCTCACATGTTACAAATAAAATAAAAGTATATTTTTAACATAATATAATGTTTAAGTTATAATTTAGTTCTCAAACACTCTCAGAGAGTAACGTGAAAGTTTGCAAATTATGGACTACATACTTTCATCACAATTGGGATAAAAGTGAAAAGAACTTGTGTAGAATGGTTTGATCATGAAACAATGAGAACATTATGGACGTAAGTGAAACTTTTTGAAAAATCATGTAAATACAATAATCTTTTTAGGATATATAAATACAATTAGTGGTGTCTGATTGTTGATTTGTTACACTAATTAATCGCTGGCGTGCCCCAACCGTGTAACCTGCCGTCCCAACTACGTGGCATGATGGTTACTTGCCCGCGTAATTTGTCCGTTTGCAGCTCACAGGTGGTTCCAACACGTCGTTCTTGCACTACACCTCATCACGGATTATCAATTTAATTAATTAATTAATTAAGAAAAAATACCCAAAATATTTTCTGTGCTTTGCCCAAATAACATTTTGACCCTTCTTATTATTAAAATATTCAAAACGTCCTATTTGTTTTGTCAAAATATCACTTTTATCTCAAACTACTATTAACATATTGAAATGCTCCATATATTTTCAAAATCATACTCAAAATACTTCTCAAGTAATTAATGTTTTTAAAATTTTAAGATTATCCTTCTAAATATACATTAAACTGATAGGTTATTTTGTGTACGTGTGTTTTTTGCTTCAACAAGTTTTTTTTTTTTCATTTTTGATTAAACTTTTTTAAAAAATAAAATTATCCTTCTTAATTTTTACTAAATACAATTTAAAACATTATTAAGCTAAAATACATAAAATCAATCTTAAAGAGGTAGAACTCTCAAAATAATTAAATTATTCGTTTAGTTAAAATATTTATTTGAACATTTTTGTTTAATTTTAAGTAAAGTTATATTTAAAATCAATTAATATGTATTGGAAAGGATAATCTTAGAATTTTTGAAAAACTTAACTGCTACAGGGGTATTTTAAGTATGATTTTAAAAATACAATGTATTTTAATAATAAGAGGGGTAAAAGTGGTATTTTGATAAACATAAAAGTACTTTGGGCATTTTCAAATAATAAGAAGGCCAAAAGTGATAATTAATTAATTTAATATTTTCTCTAACTAACTAAGAACTCAATACGTGCATGAATTAAACAAAATAATATTAGGTGAGAACACGAAAGCTGAGCTAAAATGTGTTAGGCAACCGTTCGTTGGCTACTTCATTCAAGCAGCTTGTAATACATATTGCAGGCTTAAAATTAGAATGATATCATCCTTAAAGAAAAAATAAATAAAAGAAAAAGGAGAAAAGTCAGATTACTGCCTTAAAGTTTTTTGACCTTGTCACGTTAAAATGTTTACAAATACAATTCGTTGATCGGAAATGTTGAAAGAAAGAGAGGGCGAAAAATTGAAAAAATTGACACATCATAATATTGTTAGTTAAATATTATTTAAACATGAATATTAAATCTGAATCTACGCGAGATGATTAAGAAAGAAATGTATGCAGAATTAAAAAATGAACCAATAAACAACAAAAGGATAAGTACTTGATGAGAAATATAAATATAAATATAAGAATATATATATATCGAGATGATTAAGAAAGAAATGTATGCAGAATTAAAAAATGAAAGAAAATATATATGTAATTGTCATCCAATAAACAACATTGGATGAATACCTGATGAGAAATATAAATATAAATATAAGTGTATATACATATATATATTAAATAATGCAGTAATGTTTTAAACGTGCATTGAGAAGATAAATGACAATTCAGGAATTTATATAGAGATTAAGATTAGAGTTGGTATCATTAACATTAATATCTATACATATATATTTATATACAGATGTAGTTTCAATGAGAACATTACTATTATTATTAACTATGTGATATAAATTAGACGGCTATGATGATTTGAGTAATTGAGAAAAAAAGATTATTATAATTAATAAGATTAAATTATTATCATGTTAGATCAATTGTTGCTAAAATATATTTTTATTGAAAATATAATTATTAAAAAAATACCCATTAAAACAAGTCATTGTATGGTGTTATATCTAGACATGACAAGTTAAAGCACGTCATGGACCAAAATAACACGAGAAAATCTTTTTCTAAATCACTTTCATAATTTGTGATAATGGTCAACAAGGAGATCAAGAAAGAGAGTGGAATCAAATGGCAAATCACAGATAATTTCATGATTTTGTTTATTTCTTATTAATGATTTATAAATGGTTATAAATAGGGAATTAAAAAAAAAAATACACCTCAAGTCTCATATTAAGCAATTAGTGCGCGTACTCTCTTTGGTTGACGTAGCTCCCTGTAGAGAAGATAAGGCACTCTAAAAGTCTGTTTGGTTCGAATATTTAAATAGAGTATTTGAATGAAAATTTAAATTTTTGTAAGAGAAAATACTGTAGTAAAATGATTCAAACCATGAAACAAACGCACTCTAAATTGATTGTTTCTATTCATTTTTCAACAATCAATTCTTGTTTCATGTGTGAGTAAATTCCGTGGTGATTTTTATTTTTTTCGAGAGTTTTGTTGACATATAACCAGTGTCAACCACACACATACACATATACAGCACACTCGCATAAGAATTATAAAAGCTATTTCTTGGGAACAAAAGAGAGAAAAGTATTTTTCGTCTTACATTTCTGTTAAAAAATACAATAGTACTGTATTTTTGGTAAACAAAATGTCGAACGGATTAAGTTTTTTGAGAATATTGTTCACTTTTTTTTTTTTTTTTTTACCGTAGTTGGATTTTACTCAATGCAAGGCTTTGAAATCATGTAAGTGTTGTTGCAGAGGTAGATCCTTTCATGTTTATTTTATATCAAAGACAAAGGAAAAATAAAGAGGGATTTTTTTTTAAATAATATTTTATTCATAACATCAATAATGAGAGTTTTTTTGGGTCTCACGTAATATAGAGAATGAAAAAAAAAACCAATCTTCTTGTAGTATTGATTCTCTGTAAAGAAAATAAAGACCATATTTATTTAGATATTTAAATTAAAGTATTCTTATTTAATAGTTATAAGTTATATAAAAAAAACATTTTAATAATTATATTGAACAAAATCTCCATTCCTAGCCATTAAATAAGTAAGTCTGTCACAAAGCTTTTTTTTTTTTTCCATAAATCTTCAATTACTATTTTTTATTTCAAATTGTTTACTGTAAAGATTTACTCGTTTATTAGAATTTCATGTGGTAACACTAATGGGGTATTTACTTGGATTTTTCAATATTAATTAAATTTCTTTGTTAATTATTTTTTGAAACGACGTATTTATATTGACGCTCTTCGACCTTGTTTTGTGTGTTCTTCTACGTGGGACAAGCAAATTGTGCTCATATTAGAAAATGAGAAAGTCTTTTTGTCTAATGTTTACTACATTTCGGACAAAAAAATGTCCAACAACATGGACCCTTTTGGGTTCATGGGTTTGAACTCTGGTGATTTTTAAACTTTTTTTTTAATGTAAACTGTACTGCAATTTAAACTTATTTTGAAAGTGTAAAATATAAATAAGGAATAAAATTTGAATTAGGGTTTGAATACTGTTAAAAACGAGACTTTAAAGAAACATTATAAAATTCTTATTGTACAAAAAGGAAGGGGCAGTAAATCCTTGAATTAAAGGATTGCAAAGGTTCAAAATCAGATCCACAATTTGAATAACTGAATTTAAATAGCTATAATAAATTTGAATTGGGTTCATGGTTGAAACTGTGTTAACCCATTAACCAATCTCACCTAAAGCTTTTTCCATATTTGTTACTCGGAACTCAATTCCACGCATTTAGAATAAAGGAAAGTATCCCATTAACAAGCATTCCTTAACAACCAGACACAAGACAATTGCTACGACCTCCATGAACAAAATCTTCTCATTCTTTTTTAATTAGTAAATGTCAATCAGACAAGGAGAAAACCACCCAATTAATTTCGACCAAAAAAACAACCCATTTAGTTGAGGATAAATTTTATGAATTTCTCTAAACTATGTCATTTGTATTAATTTTTCCTTTAATTTTAAAACGTACACATTGTACCCCTTGCATTATAATATTTTTTCTTACTCACTCCCTTACCTCTAGAAAGTGTTGTCTTTTGAATGTAATAACATTTATTACGCACATTAAAAAGATAAATCTATCATCTTTTTGTATAACTTAGAGATGTTTAGAAACAAAGTTTGAACTTAAACACTATAACTGTTAGGATTGGCGCCCTAAAGAACAAATACTTTGTTTCTAATTAATAACATTTTGGATTAAATAAATAAATAATGTGTAAATTGCATGTGTTGATAATAGTCCTCATATTACTCTCATTATTATGTTTAATCATTTCGCAAACATGTGTTTCATGACTATTATAACCAAATCTTGAGATCAGGCATATATAGAGTTTCCATGCGGTATAGATACGAGACCAAGATGAATAGCTTAAATTATATAGTCTGTAGTCTATGGATTTAGCTAGGCACTTTATACATGACAAGACTGTAATGGAATCTATGTCTAATTAGGAAGACGGTTCATCTAGGCTGTCGGAGTGTATCGACTCTATAGTAGACACATTAGTGTGCTAGACCTAATGGTGGTCGCACACCAGACTAGACCTAAAGTGTAATTGATTTAATATTAATTTTGTGTATCTTAAATCAATTTACTTTGACAATTATCTATATGTGATCTTAATCCTGAAGTGTATTCATGACTCAATGTTTGTAGCTTCTATCTTTTGATATGTCAAAGACAAAAGTTTCGATGACCGAAGGCTTTATTGTCGGTACGTTCGAGATGCAACTTATATTCGATGAGAGCATAATTCATGGCACGAAATCCATAGCACAACATCTATGTCTATCTAACAAAGAGTCGATGTTATCCTCACAAAGACATTATTCGGGAACTTAGAAAAAAAAAGAAAAAAAACAAGGTCTTGATCATCTGGATACTTGTAGTGGCGATATGATTTTCTATTTGTATTTGTTGTAAATAGAATTTTTCAAATAAGTGAAATAATGGAACTTTGAGATAAAATAATCGGAAGGTAAAATGAAACTAAGTTCTTCATTTGATTATGGATAACCTATGGAGATACACATATGCATAAGAGGTCATAGACAATACTAATAAATAAAGTCTCATAATACGATATATTATCAAGAGTATAGCTTTGTTTCTTTAGCAGAGTGACATTAAAGTTAATAATTAAATAGATAATTAATTATGGATTAATTTATATGTTATTCTAGAGCTTGATAATATATGTCTATCAGATCCCAATACTAGCTTACAAATTCGTTGACTAGTTGTGGAGAATGTAGTTTACGACAAGTAATACAAGAGGTTACGCTAGATGGGTTACTGGACTTATCAGTGTGCAGGCCCAACAATCCAGTTGGGCTGTGTATGGTGCATGGCCTATTCCAGAAGGACTATATGCACCTTTCAGAAGGGTAGATCTAGAAATTGATTAATTAATTATTTAATTAATCAATTGATTTCAAAATAAGGTTTATTCAAATTAATCATTGGGATTTTGAGATAATTAATTATTTGAATAATTAATTTAAATCCTAATTGCATTTGAATTTAAATAAAGGATAATTATTCATAATTATTTAAGTGAGATAATTGTCTAGAATAATTGAAAGCTAATTTAGATAGAATTTTTGAATGAAGATTATCCTAGATAATGCAAATAATCACATAATCCTACACTGTAATTGGCTGGGATTCGAATATTCTTTTAATTGTGATAGTCGTGCACAGTGATAGGGAAAATCACTATGATTGGCATGTAAGGCTTAAAAACGGAGAGAGAAAAATCTTCTCATAACCTTAATAGACTTCTACTTTCTCCTGTAAACTCTATAATAGGTATCTCTCCTCCTCATTTATGGGAAGTGAGAAAAAGAATGCTTTGGTGCATCTTTTAGAGTGAGAAAAATTAGAGGAGAGTCTAGTGAGTTTTTTATTAAGTTGTACCCACACACAATAACTAGAAGGAAGAGACATAGCATTGAATGTCTGAATGTTGATTTTTTTCAAACAAAAATGCTACTTCTGATTCATTAACAAGTGCATTTAATTAGAATTTTATTTATTGTTTATAGTAATATGAGTATGTTTCTAGGTGACTGGAAAATTTTTTTAAAGTTCCGTTGTGTAATTAATATTTCTAACAGTAGCTGAGAGCTTTACACTGTAGCAAACTTTTGTTTTTCAATATAGTATACGACAGTTTTACATTGTAGCAAGTTACGACTTAAAGTCCCAACTAACTTGTCAAACTAAGCCTTAACAGGCCTAATTGAATTATGGTTTGTTTTTTTAGTTTTCCTTTCTAGTCTCTTGCATCTGAGCACATACTCTAAAGACAAAAAATATGAGAGTTAGGCATCCAAATGATTCATTTAGAGATAAAAACATTCATATTAACTCCTAATTATTATATCAAATATTAACTCAAATGAAAATTCAACAATTCTGTCCTAAAAAAATACATTTTAAAATTAAAGGGATGAATTTGGAGAATATTATAGTTTAGGGCACAACATATATAACCCCCTGTTTTTTTAAGTCGTCATTTAGTTTACTTAAACATCATTTCTCAACTTATTTCTTACTTACTAGTAAGAAAAATACTGGGTAATTTTTTCTTTAAACATACTTAAAGCTGTTGTGAGTTCCGTCGCAACTGAAGTTGAGACATAGCTCAACATTTGATTTTAAAACCATTTACTTTCGTAAAACCTTTTAAACTTTTTTTTTAAACGGCAGAAATCTTTTCTCTAATCATCTGAAAACTGCCATAGTAATAATCATATTTAACCTTCGTATCAGTCCATTACAACACCGAGCTTTTCTACCAATCTTGCTAGTCTTTCATAAGACTATCTACAGCATGAGCTTTCGCTAAGAAACTTATAAGAAACTTATAATGAGCTTTTGCTCAGTAAGTTTAAACATAATCTCACAAAATATTAAAACTTTCATTATAAAAATTTTTTCTTAAAAACCTTTCTCGAAAAACATTTTTAATAAACATTTTTCACAACTTGTTCTTTATAAAAGCATTACTTAAAAAAGAATCTAAGCAATAACATAATACGTGATTCTTTTTATGCTCAATTATGAATTTTCAATTATGAGCTTCTTATTATTATTCTTTAAACATATTATGAACTTAAGTGTTCGTATAAACATCTCAATCATAATGTTTTAATGTATAAGTTATGATTTGTAATGTTTATGCAATTGTTATGTTTAATGTTATAGACATCAAGATATGTCATGCATTATATTCATTAAGATTATAAGATCGGTAATCTAATCCTTAAATTAAGATACGAAATTGTTGTACTAGCCTCCCGACCCAAGAGCAATGTCATGCTAAAATTATGTTAAGTCTCGGTGTTCGATGGTCAAGCGTGTTTGGTACGTATACTTAGGCCCATAGTTTAAAAAAGTTAAGAATGATGATAAAACACTCATGAAATAGCATAAATAAAATCATACATTATGATGTTGCTTGCATTCCTTTTAGAAATATTTTCTTTACAAGTGATGTTTATGTGAAACACATGTTGCAAGATACGTTTTATGATGAAAAACGTTTTGTGAAAACATTTTACGAGAAATGTTTGATGAAAGACGTTTTATGAGAAAAGTTTTAATGTTTTGTTAGATTAGTTTGTATTTATCAAGCGAAAGTTCATTACAAATTTTTTTATGCTACAAGTAGTTTTACAGAAGACTAGTAAGACTAGTTGAAGAGCTTAATATTGCGATGACAGATGCAATGGTCGAGTATGGATATCACTATAATAGTTTTTTGCTGTGTTAAAAAAAAGTTTATGCTGTTTTAAAGAAAAGCTTTTCATATTTAAAAAGATGGTTTAAAAAGTTTTACGAAAGTAAATGTTTATTCAACAAATTTTAAAAAATGTTTTGGATGGTTTTGAAGTCAAGTTTTGAACTATGATTCAATTTATGTTGCAACGATCTGTTTCTTTTGAATAGTTAATGTTTAGATAATGTACAAATTCTTTTAAAAATACTTAAATACTTATTATAGGGAGAGTATTTTATACACTTTTAACAATTAGACCAATTTTTTTTTAACTTTTTCAAGAAACTAAGATGGTATTTTTTTCGATTATTCAAAAAACTAATGGGATATTTTTTTTGATTAATTAAAACTTGATTTATATTCGTGATGTTCTATATATAAACTCGGAGATGCTTTTAGAATTTTCTCCTTTATTATTATTACTTTTTCATGAATGAAAGACCCTCTTTCTATATTATTATTCATTCTTTCAATTTTTTCTCTCTCGTCCTATTGATGTACACATTCATTAACTTTATAAAGTGTCGTGACACTAACATGGTGATCCTTATGTAAAGAGTAATCCTATTTAATCTATGAAGTTATGACCCTACTACTAATAAAACTTAGCTTAAAAAATATATTACGTATTAAATTAGAGCTTGTAGTTTTGTAAGTAGCAGGTTCGAAAAAGGATTTTTCCTATATAAAACTAGACGTTCCATGTTAGCATCTGCTGCCTATAATTTGTTATTTTTCCATGGAAATCACTAATCGTGCCTTCGGCCTTTTTCACATAGTATTGTTCCCTTTTCCCCTAATTGTTCTCTCGCGGGTGTTCTAGAGATCTAGTGATCTATCAATTAGCACAATGTATGATCTTGAATGAAATCATATCCTAACAAAGCATCGGTCTGGACCTTTGTTTTTCTTTTTCGATTTCTCTTTTTTTTGGGCTAACTAAGCATCTTTTTTATTCTTCATCACTATTCTAATTCTGATAATGATAAAATCTATATTCTATTCCTTAAAAAAAAATAAAAATCAACGAGGATAAATTTTTTTGAAAGAAAATCAACGAGGATAACTAATATATATATATATATATATATATATATATATATATATATATATATATATATATATATATATTCCCTTTGTTGTTCCCACTATTCGCGAAACCTAACTAATGTTCCATATACCCCATTTCACCTTTTCCCCCCTTCTATTTAGGCTAATATATACCATTCCACTTTTCATCATACAATTCTGTCTCATATATATATATATATATATATATATATATATATATATATATATATATGCTCTCAGTTTTAAGGTGAATAGATCACAATGACCACTATGAAATGAACACTAAAAGAATTTATTCAATTTAATGACAATCATTTTCTTATGTAAGCTGTGTGAAATACTTCGAAAAATTAAGGGCTAATCTAGGAATATCAAATCCTTATTTAATTAACGCTTTTCGCCTACTTAATTTGATATCACGCATGACACGACTGAAACAGCTGAATATTGGCGTTCATTAATCAGGGATAATATTAAGCTATATATTTGATTAAAAAAACGCATTAATTCTTAATTGATGTGATGTTTTATTAATTTCCCAAATTATTTTATATTCTAAAAGATATTTTAGAGACGGGATTATAACCTGCGTCCATTTTTTCCTTTTTGTTTCATACTGATATTTTCGACATTTACGTGAGAATTTATCTTGACCGGTACTATTTCAAAAATAGTAAAACGGATATATAGGTCCGTTTGTTTTTGTTTTTAAAATGTTTGAAAATGTTGTTACATATTTTTCGAGGTAAAAATTTTAAAATCATCATTCATATAATTTTTAAAAATTTTATTTTTTAAAACAAAAATATTTTCACTTATTTTATAAATAATATCAGATGGCCCTATAGATACTTTTTTTCAAGAAAGTAAGTGTTGGAAGAATAAAATTTGCTGCATGGACATGATGATTGGCAGATTGTCTGGTTTAAAGAAAATTTTTTGTTCAAACATTTTGTCTACTGTTTTTTTATTACAATATAATATATTAAATCTTTATACTATTTTTTTTTTCAAACCAAATACCAAATGTGCGTAACACATAATAAAAATTGTTGATATAGTTACCGAACAGTTTACACTTGCAATTACAAATATATTATAATATACATATAAACTATAAAGAGAATCCGAAAAAAATGTTTCATATGTCCTTTAAAAAAAGGTTTTGTAGTTCATTTTGTTCTTTACCTGATGCCTAGAGGTACAGGAGTTCCCACAAATTATATGAACATTCGCATGTGACAGAACGTTTTGATGCACCTTTATCAAGAAATAGAAGGATTACATTCTACATTTATAATAGGAGGAAGATTTTGATGAAAGGGACAAAAAAAAATTTGAATGGGGTAAAAGTCCTCTTTTTTTTTTAAACAAAAAAAACACGTTTTTCTGTGCAGGTAAACTGTCTCAGTTTTTTTTAACAAAATAAGAAAAATGACTATAACAGAATAAGGAACCTCAACATGATGAAAAAAAAAAGAAACCGTTTTGATGTCCAAAAAACATTTTTTTTAGTGCCAAAAACTGTTAAAAAAAAAGTGATTTATTTGCCAAAAAAAATTTTGGCCGAGCCCCTTTGTCAAAATGCCCCTTTATAATATTCCCATTTAAATCATCATTTAACTTTATATGTACGCTTTCTTCAAGAAGTCAAACATCATGGCCCCGTTTGGTTTCTTTCTCAGAATTTTTAGAAATATTTTTGTATATTTTTTGAGACAAAAATTTTAAAAACATTTTTAGCACGATTCTCAAAAAATTCTTATTTTTTAAAACAAAAACATTTTCATGTATTTTAAAAACAATACCAAACGGCCTCCATATTTCATTTTTCTGGCTGAATTAGTTATCAGGTAGTACAAATTATTTAAGCAAATCTGAGCAAGTTGAAAGTAGCAACACAAGTTAACAAAAGGTTAGGGGACTAAAACAATATTGGAAATATGATAGATCACCTTTAACCTTTTTAGCTTTAAGTGAATGCAAAGCAATTTTTGGCTTATATTTTTAACAAAATGAAATAACAAAAATAACATCTTGAAAGGCAAATGCATGGTGAGCATCTTGGATTATGTTGCGTCTGGTTTCATAGGGCCTTTTCTGATATCATTATTATATTTGAATATATATGATATAACGTGTTGGGATATATCTAGATGAGTCGTTTTGGAGATGCTAACATTAATTAAGTTTCTAACATCGTTTTCCGAGTCAAAAAATCGCCATAATTAAGATTGCGTAAATGAAAGAGGCTATGCTCAATCTAAAATTTCTAGTGTGCACATCATGTTTATTGACACTAGTCATTTTACTTTTTTCATAGCTTTTTTAAACCATACTTATTCTACTTGTTACATAATTGTGTTGTTTTTCCTTTTTCACCCACCAGCCAGCAAAATTTACCATTTTTCAAACAAATTTTCTTTTTCCACCATATTTGTTATATTGTCAATGCTTTGTGTGCTTTACCTTTTTCTAAAAATACTTTATATGCTTAGCTTAATTTATTAGCTTTTCACATGGATCTTTAAACTTTCCTCTCTCTCGTCTGCTATTGTCATCGACGATCAGCGCTCGACTATGGCCAGCACCCTTGTTGCGAAGCCAAGTGCGGATAGTACAAAAATCTATACAATACATCAGCGAATCGCTATGTTCTCTCCCAAATTTCTGATCCATCATGTAAGTCATTAACTGTTCAAAGATTTCAACAACAATTGATGATATAACGTCAACCTCAATAATTATCATAATTTTTTTTTGTCAATCGTATTACTTTTATGTCACGAACCTAAACTCAAGTGATGACGTGGCGGTTTAAATAAAACAAATAAACAGATTTTAACTAAATTAAAACAAATAAACGGATTTTAACTAAACTCGTCAATTATTTTATCAATAATTTAAGAAAATCACTTAGGGTAATTTATAAAATGTGGTAAATTTTAAATCTTTTTGAATTATTACCAATCTTTAAGTTTTAGTAAGTAAAATTCCTTAAATAACTTCAAAAAAATAAATTAAAGTCATAAGGTTTGTCGAAGAGCAATTTAGGCCTCACTAGACCCCACTCGATGTACACATAGTATAGTCATACAGAAATAATACGAACTATAGTCCAAAATAAAATAGAAAAAGTTCTTATTGTTACATGCCTTGACAATGAATCGAATAAACTAAACAACCCACGGTTTGCATGAGATCATAGCGACATCCTACTCGACAGTGCACTGCAAACCACCTGGAAGGGAAAATTTAAAATAAAGAGATAGAATCATGAGCAAAAGGCTCAATAGAACTAAGATTTCAAAATCATTGTTTATAAAATAAAATAAACTAAATAATTTTAAATGTAATTTCGAAGGAATACTAGATAATTAAATAAATTCATATTTACCTTTTATCTTATATGTTCATCAATATTCATGATAAGTAATTAATCAGATTCATATTCACCGTTCATCATTTGGGATTATCTTAGGACATATTTACCGTTCATCATTTGTGGTTATCTCGGATCATGCATCAAAGTTCATTATGTGCAAAGCTTACTAAAAATCACCACCGTCATGACCCAGCTGGGTTTTGGGATCTACCCCTAAGGTCGCTCTATGTAGACCCGATCTCTGTGTGTGGCATCATGTACTAATATATCATTCCAAACGGGGGTTCTTAATCCATTCAATACTCAATGTCATAATGATCATATTATTCTCCAGGCATCGTTTTACTAGGTTATAATTTTTACATTTATTATTTTCGTTCATTATGATCATATCCAACTTCCAATGGAAATAAATAAATACAAGCAATTCATCCCTTAAAAACATTTTAGGTAAATATACTATGGCCAAAACTCTTTTAAAATCATGGCTTTCGAATAATGTGTTAGACATGTATGCCCTAAGGAGTAAAAATGTAATACGTTTTTGAAGACATTTTATCAATAAAGAATTTATTCTTTTATATATACCAAATCTTGTCCTCTTTACGTTCATCTTTGTTGAATATATGTTAAGCAAACAGTAATATCAGACAGTCGGTCTAAACCTTAAGAATTGGGCATATGATGGGATGATTATGCGGAAGACACGATTCTTAAGGTGACGGTCTAAAACATATGATCCGCAATCGAGGGAATAAAGTTGGGCGCTTTATTCATGTAAAGATTGTTATGTTGTCTATATCCCTTTTGGGAGATGGTTTGTCTTGGCCATCGGAGTTGGACTCCGTGAATAGAAACATTGGCACGTTGTCATAGGTGACGATGTGTTGGATTGGGACATAAAGTGAATTGATTTGGATTAATAATTCTGTCTCAGCAAATCGATTCACTTTAGACAATCATTTGTATTGTATCTTAATCCTGAGATGAATAGTGGGCCCGTTGTCTCGACTTGTGTCTTTTGATGTGCCAAAGGATGACACCCACATCTCAATAGTGGTATGCATGCCGGTACGTTGGAGGCATGACTCTTGATAGCGTAGACTTGTTATTCATAGATATGGAATCCATAGCTCCTCTTTAGGAGTAATGATATCCTCTTATATGCGTTGTCCTGTAATTGAAAAACTAGAGCGCTCAACCATTTGGATACATAGGTGTAACCAAATGGTATACTATCTTTGGATGGTAAGTTTTCTAATGGTGAGACGATGGAACGTAAGATAAAAATAATCGGGAAGGAAAGACATAACTTGTCCTTAAGCCGATTATGGATGATTATATGGGGATACTGTAATGACCGAGAAAACGTCATCAATAAAACCTAATATTTAATTAGGTTTAATTAATGAATTTATTCTTAAAAATGTGAAATTGTGTAAAAATTGTAATTTATGTGAAAATTACAATAAAATATGAATGAGCAACATTGATTGCAAATTTTATGGCATATGTAATGCAATGGTGGATATTATAAAATACAAATTTTATGAGTTTGATGACTCAGAGATTTGTGTATAATATCCATAAAATGAATTTCATGTCACAATTAATTGTGAAATTGTGATATAAACGAATGAATGATTAGAATGTAAATAGGACATAGAGGTTGTCCTAACCCTAACCGGGGGTAGAAAGGAGGCCAGAGCAGTATAAGAATACTGCTAAATAAAAACACAGATATGAAAAATGTTATGATTGGCCTTAAAAAGTAAACGAAAAGTAAGTTAAATATTTTTATACAGTCTAAGGATAGAAAGTACACTGAATTGGCCACGGCAGTATAGGAAAAATACTGTGTGGTGAAAAATTACACAGTATAAATTTTTAACTCCATAAAGTGGACACTTTTTGCTTTTCTATTGGGCCACATGTCAAGAAAAGTGGCCCAATCATTTTGTGACACCTAGTGGTGTACTCATGGGTTACCATGAGTCACCAAATGAGATAAACATGCATTTATGGCAAGTTTATCAAAGTTTTCTTTTCTTTTCTTTCCACCAAAGTTTCGGCAGCCATAGTTCTGCTCCCAAAAAATATTTCTCAGCCCCAAATCTTGCAAAAATAGCCCCCAACAAATTTTACAAGCAAGAACAAGGATTTTCCCACAAGTTTAAGGTAAAATCCTAAACTTTTAATGGGTTTTCAAGGGATTTTTCATGGGCAAAGGACAAGAGATTAATCCATGGTATTTTTGTATGGAAAGGAAGCTTAGGAGGGAGTCTAAAAGGATTTTGAAAGCTTCAAACCAAAAAGGTGTTATTTTGGTAAGTTTTAAGCTTTAAAGTTTGAAATTTTATAGATTTTGTTTTGATTTTTGTTCTTTCAAACCCATGAGGGGTTTTGAACATGTATTTGATGGAAGTCCATGTATATGTGGTGTATGATAAGTTTGAGTTATGGAAATTTTTGTTTTAGTGTAAACCGGCAATTTTTGTAAAAACGGTATTTTTGTAATTTTGAGGTTAAACTTTGCAAAGATGATGTTTGAGCATGGGAATGTATTGATTAAGGTATGAAATGATTTCTGCAGGGGTAAAATTGCAAGTTTGAAATGGATTTATGTAAAAATGCCATAGGGACTAAATTGAAAGAAAAAAATTCCTCTCGGCAGAATTGGAAATTAGCCAAAAACACCCCTGTACAGTGATATTTTGGAAAAAGTTAAAACACAAAAGTTGTAGATCTCGATGAAACTGTTAGGCATCGCGGACGGTTCATCAAAAAACTGAATCCTTTATGAGATTTTAATTTTTCAAGAATTTATGGAAATTGTGAAAAATTTGAAAAAGGGGCAAAAACGTCATTTCTCAAAGGATTTTGAATATGGTACTTTGAGCAAAAATGATCCTTGACAAAAATAGAAAATTCTGGTGCAAAGAAGCAAATTTTAGTTTCGGGGGCAAAAAGGTCAAAATTTTCGGTTCATGGACTAAATCGCCAAGTTTTATGAAAATGGGGCATAATTGAGAAATAAAGAGATTTGACCCACTAGGATGTTATTTTAGAATGAATATATGGTTATTTTATAAGAATAACGAAATCGAGCTCGAGTAGGTTAGTAAACCTGCGGAGGGCAAAATCGTCATTTCTGCCCAAATAACCCGAACTGCTTTGAAATGTTCCCAATGGGATAAGAAAACGACTAGAAAGGTTTCCACCCTTCGTTAGAAACGATATGGTGAAGTTAGATAGAAATAAGAAAAAACGGTGGTTTTTAGAGTTAAACATAGTAATGCAACTCAATTAATTAACTAACGGATGTTTCGTATCGAAACATAGTGAAATTTGGCTAATGGCTTTGTAATTGGCCAACAGGATCCTAGGAATCTAGAAGAAAGGATATCGTGGTTAAGTTGCCCGACAATTGCATCAAGTAAGTACCCATCCCACCTACAGTATGAAATTGTAGGATTAGAGTGTAATATGTATATGTGTATACTTGTATGTATATCAAGGTGTATACTTGTATATATGCAACAACATGAGTATTGATAAAAAAAAAATGAAAGGGGTATACTTGTGAGTATATGGAGTATATATATACTTGAATGCATATAATAACACATACCTGAGTGTATATGATAATGTATACCAGTGTGTATATTTTATGTTAAGTACATGTGAGTATATTATGCTATATACCTGTGTGTATATTAATGTGTACCAGTGTGTATATAAAGTATGTACCTGTATGGTCTATATCGCACAAAAGCATTTATGTAGATTATGTTATGTATAACATGTACTCATCACTTCATGCATGGTATGTTAACCATAATAAGTGAATTGGTAATGAATCACCAAAAGTTAAGAAAAGTGTCGTACCGACTCCTGACTCAAGGGGAGTTTAAGGATTACAGGATGGTCACGGTGTTACGTAGACCTAAGTGCGCAATGGTACGAACACTTGGGCCCTAGTTAAAGATAAGAAATGATAAGGATAATGAAGGATTATAAGAAAGCATAATATGATCATGCATTTTATTGAATGTGCATGTGGGTTTATATGGGACTTACTGGGCGTTAGCTCATTAAGTTTTTCATGCTGTAGGTATTCCGACAAAAAGGTCAGAATAAATCATAATGATGAGCTGGCGGACGGATGATGTGTGCAGACTGGGTATGGTTTCCGCCGCAGTATGTTTTCCGCTGTATGATATTTTAAAATATTTTGAAAGTAATGTTTGATAAGCTATATTGTAAGAGAAAGATGGTTATGTAAACACAAGTATATGTATGTATCTCACAGGTTATTAAACAATATATGTACAGTATTTGTATTAAAAAAAAAAAAATTCCTAAATTTTTGTCCTAAAGTAATGAAGAAAGAGTTTAATCACAGCCCGAAAAGGCGGGTTGTGACAGATACGATACACTATGATATGTCATGAAGACTTAGCTACACGAGCTTCGTAATTCTATAAAGTTCGAGAGTGCAGCTCCAAGCTTTTAGTGGAGTAGCGTTGGAGTTGATAATTATGAAATATATATCTGGGATATTGAGTTTCATAATTATCATGAGCTTGAACTTTATAGGTCCATTTTGGTCCCCTTTGCTAGCTCACAAAGTCCTGTAACGACACGGTGTGCTTCTCCAATAATTGGTGACTTTTGTCGGATTTATCAGATTGGTTTAAAATTTAGAAGAATTAAATAATTCATGTTGGTTGAATTAATTTTGTAAGAAATTAGTTCAAGATAAACTTGTTGAATTATTGCGATTAGATAATTTTTGTCTATTTATCGGTTGTTTTAATTTTGGACAAATTAGATCAAGATAAACTTGTAGAATTATTGTGAATTGATTTATTTTCTTAGAGATTATCTTGATAAAGTTTGTTTTGATCAGATAACTTCTCTATTGGGTTATTTGAATCAAAACTGAGACTTTATCCTTTAGAATCTCGGGTGGAAAATAAAAGATTCGCGGAGATTTTTTCTCGGGAGTTCGGCCTGTCGAATGACATGTTCGGCCTGCCGATGGGGCCTGTTCGGCCTGCCGATCAGCGAGAGATAAGATTACACGTTTTCACGCGGATCTTATCAAATATTGATCCGAACTTGATTCTGTTTCGAGTTTTTGAGACCTAATCTGATAAGGACTGACCCCAGGACTAATAGCTATAAAAAGGGAGTGAGTCTTATGATTTACTCAGATCAATTGAGAGATTAAGAGTGATACTCTTCTAGTGAGCATCTGAAAAACTCCCTGAGAGCTTTTGTTCACAAATCATGAACACTAGCTTTGGGTTCTCTCTATTGGTTGGAAGGAGAGTCACCGGTGGAAGAGCTGTACGTGTGAGCCCGCACTCACTCCAGTTGTGGATAGAGAATAGCAAAGAAGACCAGTTGGTTGAGGCTCTTCTGGAACGTTACTTCTCTACACAGGTTGCGGAGGTTCTTCGGCACACAGTGGTTAGCAAGATCTGTCTAATTTATACATATAACATGTCAAACTTGTGTTTTGGAAAATACTCTGATGAAAAATTTTTAAAATTTTCGCTGCGCACCGCGTTTCCAACATAATGAGGGTCTAGAGTCCTACCTCGTTATCTAGCACGATCGTACCCATACCAAAATCTCGCCTTGCTATATGTTAGCTCCTCGAGACGACAAATAACCTTAAGAGTAGACTATTTATATTAGTGTCTAATCATTGACATTGCTCATTAGTATGCTACTCTTGGTTCTTTAGTGTGCCATCCCTAATCATAACATCTCATTTATTTTCATAATAATTAATCATATTTTTAAAACATAATAAGAATAATTTTGATCTATAAATCAGGTAAAATATGCTCAAAATGCATTTTGGGACAACAAGGCTTGGGTGGCCTGAGAGCAACCTCTGGCGTAGTGCAGTCGATCACGCTACACTGCACGCAGTCAACCACATGCTCTTAGCCAATGGTGCTCTGTTCAAGCATCCGAGCTTCGATCCGAGTTTAATTCAATCTAAACCTGTTCTAGTGTAATCCAAACATGTCCACATGATTCATGAACATGATATGAGGCTTACAAACTCAATTTCACACTCATGCAATACCTTTTTTTTAATAGTTTTTCATATTTTGCTCAACGAATTCCAAAAACGAACAAAAATGGCAAAAGCTAATTTTGGTTTAATTTTAATCTAAATAAAGCTTAGATTCATGATGAAGTAGGTTCTATAAACTCAAATTACATGTTATTTATGCTTGCTAAGCCTCGGATCACAACATACAAGATCAAATTTTGACAAATTTACTCAATATACAAACTGCTTTAGCTGAGTGTGAAGACCAGTTTTTTAAACATGAATTTGCTTATAAAATTAGAGTTTAATGCTTCAAAAACATGCATTTATTTGGCTAGAATCAAGGCTAACCCCGGTTGAACATTTTTGGTAAGCTTTGATGGCTCTAGAATGGTGTTACTATGCCTCTATTCAAGCTAAAAACTGAGCTTCTTGTCTGTGGGTTCTTAGAGTTCTTGGAACAATGTAACTGCGGGTATGTATCTAGAATTTTTGGTAGCACACAGAGAAAGAGGGAGTGAGGAAAAATGACATGAAGAAGAGGTAGGGAGAGAGGAGAGAGCAAGGAGGATAATGTCTAAGCTTTGGTTGTTCTTTTGGCTGAATACAGGAATGGTTTTGGAGGAAAAAGCCGTGTCTCACACACAATTTTGATAAACAAGTTTCAAAGTTGTTTTCAGGTATTTGTCTGGATGAGGCCTCACGTGCAGGGTGATTGCGGCAGATTTCTGAGCTTTCAAGGCTAGGATTTTCAAGTGGGAAGAGCGAAGTGTGTTTGAGTTTCAAGACCCA
Source organism: Artocarpus heterophyllus (assembly GCA_025403435.1). NCBI lineage: Eukaryota > Viridiplantae > Streptophyta > Magnoliopsida > Rosales > Moraceae > Artocarpus > Artocarpus heterophyllus. Next base: position 12,634,210 of record CM046333.1, read on the forward strand.
ACTCTCTCACGTGGTATTGACGGAGTGAATGAAAGAATGGGACCTGTTGGTTATTTTGGTAGACGTTTCGTTTCTTTTTTTTTTTTTTTTTTTTTTTATAAATTTGAATTTTAGAAAATAAAACAAATTGTCAAAATTGTTAAAAATAAGTTAACAAGTGATAAAAATTAAGTTAAGTCAACAAACTGATAAAAATGAAATTAAATGGGAAAATGACACAAAATTGATTAAACTAAGCTTAATTTATAATTAGGTACACTAATTTATTAAATTTGCATGCTAATCTTCATTAATTAAATTTTGAACATTACATTCATAAGAAAGTTTCAAACATATCACATTTAAAAAATAAGTCATAATTGATTATAAATATTTTGAATTAAAATTAAACAAATGTGTGCTATCTAAAAATATTTTAGGCGAAGAAAACAAAATGTGAGAGTTTACAAGTAGCCGTAAGGCTCGTTTGTTTCACTATTTAAATCACGCTTTGAATCATTTTGCTACAGTATTTTCTCTCAAAAAAATTTAAATCTTCATTTAAATACTCTATTCAAATACTCGAACAAACGGGCTCATAATTTACTCACCATACTCAATTTTTTAACACAATCTACCTCTGCCGGAGTTTAAAAAAAAAAAAATGCTAGTTTAAAGGGAAAAAAAAAATTAAAATTGAGCATGTACAGGTGGCAGCATCTAATAAAATGCCTAACTTTTCCTTTTTTTTTTTTTCATTCCGTGATGCTTAATTATTCCATAACAGAGCATCAATGATCTTTTGCTTTGTAGTAGTCGGTACGCAAGAATTTCCTTTAGTCTCTCTCTCTTCTTCTTTTTTTTTGGGGGGGAAAAATCTACTTTGGGAGTAACATATGGCACGAGAAGTGGATTATACAAATAAATAAATAAATAAACAATAAAAAGGGATTAGATTTTAAAAAAAAAATACATACAATTTTGCTTTGGGACTTCAGATCAAAATTCGAGAGAAATCTCAAAGAGGAAGAAAAATTCTGGGAGCACGTGTCCGTGCCTAAGAGTTTCTGATGTGATGTCACTTCGTACCGTCTGAGGAGAAGCACATGCAGTCAGATTATAACTGTCCTTCTCTCTCTTCTTCTTCATTCTTCGACGCTATAGAAACCGAGAAGCAGAGCATCATCATCATCATCATCATCAGTTAGAGAGAGAGAAATGGCGGGAAACGATTGGGTGAATAGCTATCTGGAGGCGATTCTGGACGTGGGACCCAATCTGGACGACGCGAAATCGTCCCTGCTTTTGAGGGAGAGAGGCCACTTCAGTCCCACTCGCTACTTCGTCGAGGAGGTCATCACCGGCTACGATGAGACCGATCTCCACCGCTCTTGGGTTCGAGTACGTTTCTCGTTCTTCTTCAATCGATTTCGTTTTGTTTTTGTTTTTGATTAGACGAAATTGGTCGGTGTAATTTACGTACGTTTTGATTTCTATGATGAATTTCGAATTTTGTTTTTATAATCATAGGCTGCGGCGACGAGGAGTCCGCAAGAGAGGAACACCAGGTTGGAGAACATGTGCTGGAGAATTTGGAATTTGGCTCGAAAAAAGAAGCAGGTTTGGTTTTTCTTTTTCTCTATATCCATTTCTGTGATGTTATTGTTTTTCTTGCTTTATCATGGTGGAGTTTCTGCAAAGATGTAGACTTAAATGGAATTACGCAAAATTTTTCCTTATTTTTTTTTATCTATGATTAGTTTTGGTGGTTGTTCATGATTTGAGGTTGTCAGGTTTTAGATGGCACTGGCATTGTGTCTGAAATCATGTTTTGAAGTTTGTCAAAGATGTCCTGTTTGAAACTTTTAAGTCGTTATATATCTGGATTGGAGAGGGATTTTTTTTTCTTTGAATATTTCGATTTGAGTGGTTTCTGATCTGCTCATGTGTCTGCATTTCTCAATCCAACAGTTAGCAGTAACTAAAAGGAAAATTTTGTTGTCTCAGAAAAGTTAAAATGAGATTCATTGCTAGCTGTTCTGAATTATCAACTAATATCGTATATACTTTGGCTTTTTTCTGACTAAGTATCTGCATATCAAAAGTAGTACAAACTGCAAATCCTATTTTTTTGGACATATTTTGCATACGAACAAGAATTTCTTGTCGTAATACCTCTTTTTTGGGCATTATCTTTTGTTTGGATTAAAGTTGTTTTCTCTCTGTTTGTCCTTTTATTTTGGGAGCAGCTTGAGGGAGAAGAAGCTCAACGTGTAGCAAAACGGCGTCTTGAACGTGAAAGGGGCCGCAGAGAAGCAACCGCTGATATGTCAGAAGACTTATCAGAAGGAGAGAAGGGAGATATTTCTGGTGATAGTACCAAAGGAAGAGTGCCAAGAATTAGTTCGGTAGATGTGATGGAAAACTTGGTTAATCAGCTCAAGGATAAGAAACTTTACATAGTGTTAATAAGGCATGAACTATACTCTGTCCAGCCTTAGCTTCCATCCCGTGAGGTTACTTGGGAGTCTTTCCTCCTGAGATATATGTTTTTATATTTTGTTTATTGACATATATGGAAGTTAGTTATAGTTCAGATTCTCAAATACAATTGCTTTGGCTGATCTTTAACATATATGTTGTACCATAGTTCTTTTCTAACAAGCAGTTTACATGCAGTCTTCATGGCTTGATACGCGGTGAGAACATGGAACTTGGTCGTGATTCTGACACAGGTGGACAGGTATCATTTTGCCATAACATTTTTCCGTGCATTTCTTTTACGTGGTTCTCTATTTATTAATCAATCATTTTGACAATTTTTCGACACTATTATAACATCCTTAGTGCTTAATTTGGAGCTTGAAATGTATTGTGTTATCAGGTTAAGTATGTAGTGGAACTTGCCAGGGCCTTAGCCACAATGCCAGGAGTTTATCGAGTTGATTTACTGACAAGACAAGTATCAGCTCCAGATGTGGATTGGACTTATGGTGAGCCAACAGAGATGTTAAATCCAAGAACCTCAAATAATTCAACGCAGGAGCTCGGGGAGAGTGCTGGGGCATATATCATTCGGATACCATTTGGCCCAAAAAATAAATATATTGCAAAAGAACTTCTTTGGCCTCACATTCCTGAATTTGTTGACCGTGCAATAAACCACATTATGCAAATGTCCAGAGTTCTTGGTGAGCAACTTGGTGGCGGGCAGCCAGTTTGGCCTGTAGCAATCCATGGACATTATGCAGATGCAGGTGACTCTGCTGCTCTTCTCTCTGGAGCTTTAAATGTTCCAATGCTTTTTACCGGCCATTCACTTGGAAGAGATAAGCTTGAACAACTCTTAAAGCAAGGGCGTCAATCAAGAGAAGAAATAAACACAACATACAAAATTATGCGACGAATTGAAGCTGAGGAGCTATCCCTTGATGCCTCTGAAATTGTTATAACCAGCACCAGACAGGAGATAGAAGAGCAATGGCGCTTGTATGATGGTTTTGACCCTATACTGGAACGCAAATTGAGAGCAAGAATTAAAAGGGGTGTTAGCTGTCATGGCAGATTCATGCCTCGCACTGTTGTAAGTATCAAGAGACACTCTTTTACATGGTCTTTCTTTAAAATCATGTTGCCCTAGTTCCAGCAGGGAAGAGATAATGCATAATTTTCATTGTGATGACTAATTGTGAGATAACCCCATTTTAATATATGGTCTTCTTTTATAATTGTCTTTCTATTAGGTAATTCCTCCTGGAATGGAATTTCATCATATTGTCCCTCATGATCATGGGGATCTGAATGTTGAAGTGGAAAGACACGAAGATAATCCTGCGACTCCTAATCCACCAATTTGGTCAGAGGTAATGAACTACTTGTTCCATTATATGCTTCTTTTATGGTAGCTCTGTAGATTTTCCCTTTCCTCTATCATTGTTCTATTGTAACGAATAATATGAGATGCATACATATTTGCAGCAGTAGATATACTGTTAAAATGCTTCACAAATGAATTTCAATTGGCAGATTATGCGTTTCTTTTCCAATCCACGCAAGCCTATGATACTTGCTCTTGCAAGGCCAGACCCTAAAAAAAATATTACAACTTTAGTCAAGGCATTTGGAGACTGTCGCCCATTGAGAGAGCTCGCTAATCTTGTACGTATCTTTTGATCTGTGTGGTGTGTAATTTTCAGTATTCAGAAACCAATTAAATATGTTTATGTCCATTTACATATATTTTCATATATTAGTCTATGCTCATTCATAATTTATTTTCACACTTTTTTGTTGATGCAGACACTAATTATGGGAAACCGTGACAATATTGATGAAATGTCTGGTACAAATGCCTCTGTGCTTCTTTCAATTCTTAAGTTGATTGACAAGTATGATCTATATGGCCAAGTAGCATATCCCAAACATCATAAGCAGTCTGATGTCCCAGACATCTATCGTCTGGCAGCAAAAACAAAGGTACAAATGTGACACTATGCGGGGTCTTTTCAGGATCCAGCCTTCATTGACCATTTGTGCTTCTCATTTCTAGGGCACTTTCTATTCAACTTCTCATTTCAATCAGATTTTTTTTTGGTGGGATTTTCATGAATCCAAGTTTTGGGTTTAACTTCTTATTGCTAGTATACATGTTATTTGCCTTCTCATTTGAACGAGGTCTTCTTTTGTAGGGTGTTTTCATTAATCCGGCTTTCATCGAGCCATTTGGGCTTACTTTAATCGAGGTGCTTATCTCTAACTCTCATTACAATCCTAAGTGTCAGATATCGATACATGTCATGTCCAACACAAGCTCTTTGTTTTCCAACAGGCAGCAGCTCATGGTTTACCTATTGTTGCCACAAAAAATGGAGGTCCTGTGGATATTCATAGGGTGCGCTTTCTCCGATCCCATCTGTTAGAAGTATAATCTTGTATTTATTGCACCTGTCATATGGTGATGTGTAGCTTCTTCTTACAGGTCCTTGACAATGGTCTATTGGTCGACCCCCATGATCAAAAAGCAATTGCAGATGCTCTTCTGAAACTTGTTTCAGATAAGCAACTGTGGGCAAGATGTAGGCAAAATGGGCTTAAAAATATTCACCTTTTCTCATGGCCCGAGCATTGTAGGACATACTTATCCAGAATAGCGACTTGCAAACAAAGACAACCGCAGTGGCAAAGAAGTGATGCTGAATACGACAACTTGGAATCAGAGTCACCTAGTGATTCCTTGAGAGACATACAAGATCTTTCTCTCAACTTGAAGCTTTTGTTGGATGATGAGAAAAATGACGGGAGTGGTATAGTTGACAACTCTTTGGATGCTGAAGAGAATGAGCCTGATGGAAAGAACAGGATAGAGAAGGCTGTTTTGACATTGTCAAAGGGCATTTTGGGCAGCAGCCAAAAGTCTGTATCCACAGAGAAAGAAGATTACGGTGCTGGCACCAATAAATTTCTGGCATTCAGAAGGAGAAAGTATATATTCGTGATTGCAGTTGATAGTGATACGACTTCAGAGTTTTTTGAAATCACCGAAAAGGTCATTGAGGCTGCAGGGAAGGACAGAGATACATGGTCCATCGGATTCATATTGTCAACATCGTTGACTATATCGGAAATTCATTCCCTTCTGATATCAGGATGTCTAAGCCCGTCAGTTTTTGATGCTTTTATTTGTAACAGCGGTAGCGAGCTCTACTATCCATCTTCAAACCCTGAGGATAGTCCTTCTGGGCTTCCCTTTGTGGTAGACTTGGACTACCGTTCACACACTGAATACCGGTGGGGTGGAGAAGGTTTGAGGAAGACTTTGGTTCGCTGGGCTTCTTCTGTAAATGAAAAAAATGGAGAAGAAATTGTATCGGAAGACGAATCGGGATCTACCACTCATTGTTATGTGTTTCAAGTGAAAGACTCCTCATTGGTAAACTTCTCCACTACCAATTTTTTAGCTCTATTTTTTTTTTTTCATTTTTTGAAAATCAATTTTGGTGCTCCTCTGGTTCAGCAACAAGACATCTAGCTTTGATTTTTCGACTTTCAAGTTTTTCAGCACTACTTTTCTTTTCTCATTGGTGCAGATCCCTCCTGTGAAGGAACTAAGGAAGCTTATGAGAATTCAGGCTCTTAGATGTCATGTCATATATTGTCAAAGTGGTACAAAGCTTAATGTTATCCCTGTACTGGCTTCTAGAGCTCAAGCCCTCAGGTAACTCATGAAGGAGTTACTTTTACCCGATTTTCCTCTCTCTTTTTGCTAGTGGTTTAATTTAAAGTTTTTAATCCACTACTGCATCACGTCTTTTCAATTATTTGATTAGACATTTTCTGATTTCTATTTAATTCCATTGGAGAACCGTTGTAAGACTTTACTGAGATAAGACATCTCATCTTATTCAGGTACCTCTATATCAGATGGGGCATGGACTTGTCAAGCGTTGTGGCCTTTGTGGGAGAATGTGGGGACACAGATTATGAAGGCTTGGTCGGTGGGGTCCACAAGACCGTCGTATTGAAAGGAGTTGGGAGCGGGTCTCGAAAACTCCATGGCAACAGGAATTATCCTCTAGAACATGTGATTTCATTCGACAGTCCGAACATTGTTGAGGCTGAAAGCGACAACAGCATTGACATAAGGACATCGTTGGGGAAACTAGGGGTTTTGAAAGAGTAGGTAAATCATAGCATGTGTTTTTGTTTTGTTTTCCTGCGTGTGCTAGATCTTCAATCTCTCGCCCGTCGTCTGGCTTCCGTTGCAGCCAACTTTTTATATAACCGTGGGGGCCTTGTTATAAATCCGCTTGTTTTGCAGAACTTATTTTTACTATCATTACCATAGTACCACACGAGAAATTCAGTTGTGGACTTTTCAGTGAATTCTTTGTTTAATCTCTTATTAAATAAGTTATAACATCCTCATTGTACATTCTCTCGTGGTCCATCTTTATTTTCAATGTTGAACACCATATTATATTGGGGAGTACCTCAATTAGAATAGAAGGTCACAATGGAGAGAAACTGTGGTGTTGTCGTTTTAACTGTAGTGTTGTTTATTTATTGGCATCTATCTTGATGGCCGCCGTGGCTGCGGGCCAAAGCAAAGCGGCGGCTGAGAGGCTGAAGCAAAAGAAGGGCAGACAGGAGTGTGTCTCTGCAGGAAAAATACCGAGACGAAAACAAAAAATAATAATAATAATAGAGGGATAAATTTTAAATTTTTTTTTTTCCTGAATTTTGTGACTAGTGAAAATGTGGCCCCAAGGTTTATATAGTTCTATTTCAGTTTTTGAAACTGTGACAACTTTACTCATTCTCATACGCTTACCCCATATAAATCTTTATGGCAAAAATTAGAGGATTAAACTGATACAAGGCCGGGATAGAATTGATGATAAAGATAGAATTTAGAGAGGAGGAAATCCAAGATAAAAAAGAAGAATAGCTTGGCAGAGACATAAAACCACAAGATGGAAAAGAGAAGTCTTAGAGAGTGAAGAAGAACTTAGGGGTAAGAAAACCACTAATATCAATAATTAATCATTAGCTTGTAACACCCGAGAATTTCTAATGCATTAAAAATACAATAAGTTAAGGATTAGGTAAGACAAAAATACAGTTTAAGAAAAAATACTATAAAATAATACAGTGTAAGAAAGTACATTGATAAAGTTATGTCGTATGAAAATTACATTGTAAAAGTAATACAATGTAAGAATTGGATTGTTTAAGGTTAAGCAATATGGAATTGGACTGTGTAAGTTAAAGCAATATAGGAATAATACTGTTTAAAGAATATGGATGAATAAGGAATGTTGTAGCAGTATAGGAAATATACCGACAATACAAGAAAAATAGTGCCAATATAAATTTAGACTGTACAAAGTTAGATAACATTGAAATTACATTATGTGATGGATGTAAATAAGTATGGAAGGTTATGGAATCCCATGAACTGTATGGAAAAGAATACCGACAATATAGGAAAAATACTGTCAGTATAATTTTGGATTGTGTAAAAAGTCTTTGTGGGACCCACCATGGACACCACAACGAATGGAAAATTGCCACCAAACCTCCTTGGGTGGCCTAATTACACATTGCCAAGTTAAGCTAGATGATGACAAGTGATCCAATTTGGTAGAAAATCACCAAAAATACCCCTTGACGTGGCCAAATCAAATAATGCCAAGTACATAAATAAGAACCAAAAGTACAGAAAAAAAATATGCTTCATATTTCTCCCAAGAAAACCATCCCCCTAGGAATTCTTTCTCAAAAGTTTGATGAATTTCAAGTTCCAAATCATGCATTAAGGCAAGTTTAAGTGAAGGAGAAGAAGATTGAAGAATTTCCAAGGTAAAAACCCAAGCTTTTTCTATTATGTCTAAGGGTTTTGTTCATGATTTGGATGGGTCTTGATTGGGTTTTGTCATGGTTTTTGTGGAGAAGACATGACAAAATTTTGAGCTTGGCAAAGGAGGATCAAAAAGGTTGGCAAAGTTTAGGTAAATCCCTAAACTTTTTACTTGAAAATTCATGCTAAAAATATGCATACCAAGTGTTTGATGAAATGTTTTGGTCTATGACATGTAAATGGATATTATGGCATGATTGGTTTATGTTCTATGATGATGGTGATGATGATGGAAAGAAGAAAAAGTAAGGTTTTGTGCAAAAGAATGAAAAGTTATTAAACTTTGCTAAAATTGTAAAGTTTAGTTAGTTTTCAAGAAGTGATAGTCTAGAGGCCCTTAGAGGCCAATTTATGTTCCAAGCAAGATCTGAAAATTGTCAACACAGTGAGAGAAACAACTTTTGTGAACAAAGTTTTGTGAAATTCTAAAATTACTAAATTGCAAAGTTTTATAAAGTCTCAGCAGATTTGAAAATCAACCAAAAAGTCCCCCCAAACATTGGAATTTCAAAAAAGTTATAACACAAAAGTTGTAGAACTTGTCACTGTTAGGATAACGTAGACAATTTTTCAAAATTCTGCCCGGTTAATAAGTTATGAATTTTACGAAATTTTAGGCACAAAATTTCAAGAAATGGAAACGTTATGAAATGTTTAGAATTCAACCATGGTGCTTTTGTAAGTTTTATTCCCTATGAAAAACTGAACATTTTGATACGAAATGATTGTTTTTGGTTATGGGGGCAAAAAGGTAAATATTTTTATGTTTTGGGTCAAAACTATAAATTGTGTGAAAACTGGGTTTTCACCTAGAAACACTAAGTTTCTACATTGTTGTAGGCAGTGAGTAATCATAGATGCTAAGTTTTAAAGGATTCAAAGTTTAGTCAATGAAAGAATAAAAGAAAAAGATAATAAGGGCAAAATGGTCATTTTATGAAAATGGCCAAAACGGACCTGAAATGTTCGATATCAGAAAAAAGCTCCTGAGCGGGAATTTTTTCGTAATATGTAAGTAATGAAATGTTAAAGTTAAACAATGGGTTTTATAGAGTTGTGAAGTTGATGAAAAACCTATTAAAGGTAAAATGGTCACTTTTGAGGAAACTGCTAGAACAGAGTCAAACACTCCGAGTTAGCATAATGCTCTTAGATGGAAAATGTTCCTAATATTTTAAGTAACGAAACTGCCAGTGAGACAGTAAGTTTAACTAAGGGACGCTTAAGAACAAAGGTAACATGGTAGGTTACAAAGTCAAGTAAAGAATGAGGTAACCTGATGGGTTACCAAGCTAAGCAGAAAGAATGGTAACCCAGTGGTTATATAATTAAGCAAAAGGAAAGGTAACCCAATGGGTTACAAAATTAAGTAAAGAGAAGGGTAAACCAATAGTAAACCTAGTTATGAAAAAAGGAATGAATGTTTAATGTTTACGTTTTATTATCAATCGAGTAGATTGATAAAAAGAAAGTTAATTAATGAGTCAGCTGTCGTTTGATTAGGACACGAGAGGCCGACTAATAAAAGAAAAAGGAACAGAATAGAGAACGCTAGAGCGTAGTCCATGTAAGTTCAAACCTCACCTACAACATGAAGTAAATGATTTTTAAATGCTTATATACATGTGTGCAATTGTTATGCAAGTTATTTTTAAAGTATGATTGCATTTTTTATGCAAAAGGTTTTGAAGTTTAAATCATGATTTGTAATGTATTTTTTTAAAGCATGTTTGTATTTAATATGCATAAAGTTTTTGAAGAGCAAGTAAAAGTTTTCAATGCAATTGCAATAATTATGTTTAAAGTATGTTTTGCATTTTGTTAATGCATAATGTTTTACAGTTTAAGTTATAAGTTTTATGTTGTATTTATTGTGCAATAAGTTTTATAGTGCAAGTTATGATTTGCAAATGTGTTTGCCTATAATGTGTTAACATTTGATATGCTCACTAACGTTAAAAAGAAGGTAAAGTAAAGATAATAAAAAGAAAGTGTCGTACTAGCCTCCTTGTTGTAAGGTACCGAAAGTAAAGTTAAATTGTGACCTCCTAGATATGAGGTACACAAGTAAAGTTAAAGTTTGATCTCCTAGATGTGAGGTACATGAACTCAATGTTCGATAGTCTCAAGTCTTCCGCAAAGGAAGCATCATGTTTTACGATCTCATGATTAAAGATGTTGGTACGAACACTAAAGGTTATAAGATAAAGAAAGTTAAGGAACAAGGATAAAGGTTAAGAAAGAAATGGATGTTTAAGTTTATAGAATGTTCATAAAATGCGCATAATTGAAGTTCATAATTGAGCATAATTGGAATCATGTATTATGAATTTACTTGTATTCCTTATTATAAAATATTTACATTAAATGCTTATGAAAAAAATTAATGTTTTATGTTAAGTATTTATTTCAATTCTTTTAATAAATTTAATGTGTTTAACGCAGCAATTCCGTGTATCGAAGTAACATAAAAGGCAAATTTGTTACAAAGGAAACGTTTATTGCTACGAGGCTCATAATCCGGGAAAAAAATATTATCCAAAAACGACAACACTCTAAAGACTATATCGACATAAAACATCAATGCGTTCAAACACGGCATTGATTAGAATTCTAGGAATTAGCATAAATTAAAAACGACAATAAAATAAATAATGCACGTTAACACAGAAACGACACATGCCTTTAAGACGACGTCATACAGAACGAGACATCGACGAATTTTTAGATAGCAGCAGCAGCAATAATAATAATAATAAAATTTGACAAAAAAAAAACGACATAAACAAAAGCATGAATATGTAAAAAACACGACATCAACAACAATAAACGACAATAGTTTCTACCAAGAAAACAATAAACGTCGATAAATTCACTATAACTGGCAAACTACAGCGCTCTTAGAAACTATACCAACCATAAATGACAAATATTGTTTATTGATATTACATTGTTGTTCGGCCTCGTCGGTAAATGACAAAACTTTTTCAAAACTAGTTTTTTTTTTTTTTTAATGAGATTTATTTTTTAAATAAAAATAATTTTGCAAACATAACACAACTAAATTGACACCTGATTAATACATAATTTAATAAACCCAAGTAATATAATTTTTTTAAAAATGATAAATAAAATCAACTTCAATTATTTTGAGGATTTTATGGATAATTGGTTAAGAGAATCCTATTAATAAGGTAAGTTTAACTTAAAACCCTTAACTCTCAAGCCGGCTACATATATTTTTAACTCAGAAACACTTGAAGAACTAGTTCAAGTATAAAAATAAGATTCTGACCGTTTCCAAAGGAGCCTCAGTTACACTCAACTCAAACCATTACATTCTTTTCACTCTCATTATGTATAAAAGCGATCATATTAACCAAAAAAATATATTTAAAAAAAACAAACATTTATGTGCAGAAATATATATCTCAGCCATGGGAGAATACAGCTGCACCAGCCCCCTTATTCTGTACCCTTCTCTCTTTCTAATCCTCCTCTTTTCTTCCATGAATCACCATTATGTTAACTTCTTCAACTTCCTCCCTAATTTCTCCGCTTACAACCACACGCCGGCGATCTTCAACGGCGACACTCGCAATATATCGCCCAAAGATTTTCTCCATGTTGGAAAAGAAAACGGCACTCATGAGTTTTCGGCTCCGAAAAAGAATAATAGTAGTGCTTCAAACACTGTAAGTAATTTGTTGGACCAGTATTTTGAATGATAGAAATAATCTTTTGAAGTAAATTTGCGTTTCATTTTTATTTTTATTTTTATTTTTTGAATTTTGTAGATGAGAAAGAGGAAGAATGTTACTGAAGAGGAGAGAATTGAGAAGGGGTTGGCGAGGGCTAGAGCGGCAATAAAAGAAGCAGCTCGAACGAGAACCTATAAATCCTACAAAGAGCAGAGTTTTATTCCCAGAGGACCAGTTTACCTAAACCCTTATGCTTTCCATCAGTTAAGAATATTCTTCCTTTTTCTATATTTATGGTCTCTTTCCAATTTATTTAAATTTGAAATTAATTTTTTTTAAGTCTTGATCAGTTGATATAGTGAATTTTGAGCTATAGGGTGCTTGCTTGATCACAGAAGATTTTTGTTGCCATTTTTTTGTGGCTTTCTTAATTATAAGGAAAAACCCACAATCGTAGATTGATGACATGAAATTAAGGTTCATGTTTTTCCTACCCAACATAAAAATTCGACCGAAAATTAATTAATAAAGCACTTTTTAAGTCAAGTATCACGGCTTAATGGATGCGTTTGGTACGAGTATTTGAGTAGAGTATTTGAATGAAGATTTAAATTTTTGTGAGAGAAAATACTGTAGCAAAATGATTCGAACCGTGATTTGAAAACCCAAACAAACACACCCTTAACCACTCGGAAACCAAACACCGCTTATGTTCTTTGCACCCTGCTTCTTTGGTGATCAATAGTTGAATGTTGCCACAATTTGGGAGAGTTCCCAAGGTTTTTTTTTTTTTGCTAATTTCATTTCTATTGAACCCATTTTTTTAAATATGTGATCGATTTTTTTTTAAAAAAAAAGCTTAGCGTATATAATCGAGATTTAGACTGCTGGACCAATCGGTAGAAACCTAGATAGGGTCTACATTGGGCATCATGGTGTGGTGTGGAGTGGGGGCAACATAAGCACAGTAATGGGTGTGCCATTTTTGTGGCCACACAGCATTATCCCCCAATTTCGCACAGACCCAAGTTGGGAGCAAATTTAGTTTATTGCTAAAATTTAAAATTCTTTTTACTGTTATTATTATTATTCTATTTATATAGTTAACTGATATAGTTTGTTTTATAAATAACTCTTTACATTTTTTTTTTGTTTTTGGGGTGGGCTTTGTACTTTGTTCACTGACTTTGTTATATGGTTCGGTATGAGACTAGAGATATGTCACATTAACCCAAAAAAAAAAAAAAAAAAAAAAAAAAACTAGAGATATGTCACTATCGTTGAACTCTTTTGTTCCCTCAACTATATATGTGACTTGAAGATGCCCCCTATATGTATAGACTGTAGGGATTTGAAGATATAGCCCTAATTATGAAAATTTTCTGTTAATAATCAATTTTGCTTATTAATTGGTAAATAGTTTGTATTTTACTAATTGATATACATGTATATAATTAGGAGTCCGTTGCTACGTTTGGTAGACAAATTTTGATAAACACATGTGACTCAGAAATTAAAAAATGACGAAAAATCAAGTTGTGTGATTCTCTGCAATTGCTTTCCAGGATTGAAATATATATTTATTATGCACTGAGTTTGTTACAACAGAATCCAGAGATCACAAAACTCAAAATTTAAAATAAAAAAGGTCAACTAGCTAAAACTCTAGCCAAGATAAGTGGTCTGTTGAGGAGAATGCAGTGGAGAGCATCGAGCTGATTTGGTGGTGCAGTTCAACTGACAGTATTCAAAATCTCCTCAGAATTTCTATATATCCTTAACAGCGACAACATCCATGAATCTTCTAATTGCACATCTAGGGTGTTTAAAAAGTATGGTTAGTATTAAAACTTTTGAACTGAAAACTGTAGCATATGAGAACTTTATATTGAAGCTTATTTTTTTAATCATTTGTAGTATATGAGAGCTTTACACTGTAACAACCAAAAATTTTGATAATTAGATTTGATTTTGCCAAACATCAATCTATAAAATATATTTTTTCTCTTTCAATCGTTAAAAAATGTTGAAAACCACACTTTTGCTTTCCAACGGGAAAAAATCCAACCCAAAGTAGTAATATGTTAGTTTGTAAAAAAAAAAAAAAAAGTAAAATCCTACTTCTTTTTAGTTAACATGTGTTTATGGATTCTATTATTTTTAAAAGATAGTTGAAAAAGTTACATTTTGATCTTTTTGACACGATCATTCTAATGTCTAAGACCTTTTATTCTAATGTCATGGAGAGAGATTGGAGAGGATTTTAGGTTCGATCCTACTTTTAATCTTTTATTTATATATAGAATAACACATGCTAGCTATAAAATGTGCTATTTCTTTTTTTTTTTTTTAAAGAAACAAATACACACACTGCATTCCAACATGTCTAAAATGATCAGGAGCCACATTGAAATGGAGAAGAGATTCCGAGTGTGGCCTTACAAGGAAGGAGAACCACCAGTGTTTCACATGGGACCAATGAACGACATATACGCCACCGAAGGACTTTTCATGAATGAATTACAAACGGAGGGAAGCCCATTTTTAGCTCGGGACCCAAGCGAAGCTCTTGCATTTTACATCCCCATTAGTGTCGTTTTTGTTATAGAATACATCTACAAGCCCTACGTTACTTTCTCCAGGACAGTGCTTCAAGATGTCGTTGACGATTATATTGGCGTCTTGTCCAACAAATACCCCTACTGGAATAGAAGTAAAGGCGCTGACCATTTTCTAGTTTCATGCCATGATTGGGTACGTAAAAACTCTCCATCTTCTTCTTTTACTTTTAAACAAATGACGAGAGAAAATAACTGATACAACTAGTGCATTATAACTTTAAAAAAATTAAGAATAAGCAAAAAATAAAAAATAGTAGAAAAAAAGAAGAAGAATTATCCAGTCCAAGAGAAAAAACTAATTGTAGCTTCCGCTTACACTAGTAAGCTGGTACGTATATATGTTTCTCCCTTCTTGCTTAGTTACTTAATTTTCTTTAGGAAGACATATATATTTGATATTCATATAGTTTTGTGAGTTTGAAAAGGTAATTTTTATGGTGGAACCATCATAATATCAACTCATGCAGCTATTAAATGTAATCGTACAATTCAATTGAGATTGGACATACAATTATATGTGAGGTTAGATGCTGTGATAGGGTTTTTCTTTTGAAAAAAAAAAAAAAAAGAACCATGCACTATACTTGTTTCACAAACGCAGTCCAATTTAAATGTTACTGTCACAATTAGACCTCAAGAATGCGTTGTCTCCGCTGTAAATTTTCGTGCTTAACTCATTTCAAGTTGTTTTTTAAAATATTTTTATGCTAATTGATGTATGAATTTGTGATTAGCAAAGAACTAGTAGTGGTAATTTAATTTTACTCTTGTTACATATCATTTCAGGCCCCAGATATATCAAGAGTTCACCCTGACCTTTACAAGAACTTCATTAGAGTGCTCTGCAATGCCAACTACTCAGAAGGTTTCCAACCCTTCCGAGACGTCTCCTTGCCAGAAATTAACCTCCCTAAAGGTGTCACAGGCTTACCTGACGCCGGCTTCATCCAGCCGCCAAATAAGCGCTCGATATTAGCCTTTTTTGCCGGCGGACCTCATGGGTTTGTGAGAGAAGAACTATTCAAGCATTGGAAAGAAAAAGACAACGAGATTCAAGTCCACGATTACCTCCCTAAAACCCTAAACTACAAAGAGTTGATGGGCAAAAGCAAGTTTTGCTTGTGCCCTAGTGGGTATGAAGTTGCTAGCCCTAGAATTGTGGAGTCTATATATGCTGGCTGTGTCCCGGTGGTGATTTCTCCTTCCTATGTGCTGCCATTTAGCGATGTTCTGGATTGGAGCAAGTTTTCCATACACGTTCAATTCGAAAAAATACCCGAAATAAAGACGATCTTGAAAGGGGTTTCTCAGGCTGAGTATTTGGAGATGCAAAAGAGAGTTATTGAAGTCCAACGTCATTTTTTGTTCAATCTACCGGCGAAGCCCTTTGATTTTATACATATGGTGATGCACTCGATTTGGCTCAGGAGGCTAAACGTGAGGCTCTAGTTTTGATGTTTGCATGAGAGTTAGGGTTGTGTACATTAATTATTGTAACGTGCCTATATGTGGGATTAAAAGTATTGAATAAATAAAAATAAACTTAAATTCAATAACATTCAAGACATCAAAACAATGCTCATGGGTCTTTGAAAATATACAAAAAATAAAAATAAACTTAAAATACAAACTATAGTTTTAGTGTAGCACTAAATATTTAAAATACATTCATCATCACTATAATACAATACCCAAATAATTTAACACAGCCACACAAAAGTAATACAAATCTTATATAATCTAGACGAGTTACAAACAAAAATCTTCCAAACACGAAACCAATAATGTTGTTGCTTATTTCCCGTCAGACAAGTTGCACTGAGTTTCACTTGAGAGATGCAAGTATGATAGGTATAAGCATTGACATGCCCAAATAATTTAGAATACATTCATCATCACTATAATACAATACCCAAATAATTTAACACAGCCACGCAAAAGTAATACAAATCTTATATAATCTAGACGAGTTACAGACAAAAATCTTCCAAACACGAAACCAACAATGTTGTTGCTTGTTTCCCGTCAGACAAGTTGCACTGAGTTTCACCTGAGAGATGCAAGTATGATAGGTATAAGCATTGACATGCCCAGTAGGGAAAAACTATTACTCACCTGTTCATTACCATATTAAAACTGCATGGTTAGTTAGTTACTATCATATTCCAGATTATGAGGTTCATTATGATGACATTCTGTGGATAACGTAGTTAATCCTTATCGAGTTTTATACTTATACATATATACAAATATTACAATTCATCATTATTTTTAGGTATTCACGTTAAAAAGAGTATCATTCAACTCATCGAAACCCAAATGGGTGCACTTGGCCACCCTCCAAACATTCCAAGGGTGTTCCGATGAGGGGACATCAAGCTCTAAGTCCTCACCAAGTCAATTCATGTACAGTGTGTTCTGGGACTTTCGACCTAAAGGAGCGTTATCACCCCCCTCTATTTTACCTTTTAGGGTATTCGTGCCCAAGGACGTAACCGCCACCCTCTTCACGTCTCACCATTCCTCTATATTCAATCATTATTTATAGAGTCAGTTTTCATAACCATACTTCTCAATTTACAACAAATATGTCAAATCATTATGTTCCTCGTTGTACAATATAGGACGAGTTTATGTCATAGTTTTACATGTGATACTCATGTTATAGTAGTTCAACATATATGTATATATATATATATATCTTGCAGTAAAACAATCAATTTTAATTCCATAAAGACCTCACAAAAAATGAGTAATAGAATCCCTACTCCTTTATAAATATCCACTGATAATTTTTCAGCTTACATAATTCACTACGTAAGCTTCAAGTACGCCGTTATCCTAAAACGTATAAAATAATCATACTTTAACTTAAATTCTAATTTTTAATTATGTCAATTTATCATTTATTTTTCTATTAGTGTGCCATAATTATTAACATACTAAAATTGTAAATATAAATTTTCACACTTAATTTTAGTAAATTATAAAATAGCAATAAAATAAAAAATATATGAATTTTATTTTGATACAAAATATATTAAATTAGATTTTTAAAATAAATAATATAATTTTAAAATATTTATAATTAAAATAATTAAAACGTTTGATAGTTATAAAATTATTTAAAATTATAAACTATATAGAAAACTATTTATTATTTCGGAATCATTAACTATTAAATTACTCGTCTTATCCTAATGGTTTGGCCTCTTTTTACTTGACCTGAGGTTGGGCGATGTATCGTTTTTGTCGTTTTTCACCTAGAAAAACTCATACATAGAACCCAGAATTCGTTTTAAGCCCTTTAATCCCATTCTTAGTTTCTTAATAGCTTTTTAAACATAAAAACTATATATAAGCAATAGATAATCATCTCTAAACATCAAAAACATATATTTCACAATCTGCATACCAAAAATATAGCTTAAAATCAAAGTTAAAGTTTTAAAAATCTAACCTCAAAACTTTGTTCAAAAGTTGAGTTTTGATCTTGGAAATGTTCAGGCCGCTTCAATCCTTGAGTTTGCAAAGGGTTATTTGTGAAGATTTTGAAAGAAAATCAGCTTAGAAAACCTTGAGGTTGTTTAAGTTCTTCTTTAGCTCTTCTCTGGGTTTGTGTCAAGTTAAAAGAGAATAAAGAAAAGTAGAAGCAGAGAGAGTAAGAGAGGGAGTCGTGTGAAAGTGATAGAAGGAAGCGAATAAGAAGAAGAAAAGTAGAGAAATTATTGGGGGGAGACAGAGTAGGTAAAAGACGGGTGGAATTGGAGCAAAAAAATCAAAGGAGTTGTTAAAAAAATTATCTTCATGTCTCCTCCAAATACTTTTAACATAAGATGCCAATTATGGCATTTTTGTAATTAACTAATGATGCTAAGGGCATTTTAGTAAACATGCTAAAAAGGAGTAAGAAAAATTTTAGAAAAATTTAAAATACATGGAGTAAATAATATGGAGTAATTTTAGATGCAAATTAAAATTTTAAAAAGTTTAAATTGACACACTAATAATTAATTTATACATAATTATATCCGTTAAAAATAACAGGTGTTACAATTATGCTTTAAATGTTGTTATTCTTGTCTTTTTTAACTTGAGGTAGAAAATTTGAATGCGTTATAGTAGAATCAAAAGCGAATTTAAATTAGGCTATCGCTGTAACTTGATATATAGTAAGATTAATTTGGTTGCGAGAAAGTTGTTATCAATAGAAGTAAACTAATGGCCCAAGAGATCGAAGTTATAAACTGCATATTAAAGGAATATAAACTGTCAAATTTATTAACAAGAAGTCAATAAGTCAATCTCAGATGTCAAACAGTAATTAACAAGAGAATTTATTAACAAGTCAATAAGTCAATCTCAAATGTCAAATTTTGACATGTGTTTTTGTATTTACTTAGTGTCAAATTTTGATGCCAAAATATATGCCAACCATTAAAAAGGAAATAAAAAAAAAAAAGAGGAAGAAAGCATTAGAGAAGAGTTTTTGGGCTTGAATACTAGCATTAATTTGCACTGCAATGCTCTAACTGAATTAAAATAATTAAATGGTATTTTTTAATTTAAGATTAACTACGATATATATAAATATATATGTATGGAAAGTAACTTAGCATAGTATTCCTGAAACTATCATACTCATGGCAGTTTTGGTTTCTAATATACCGATTTCCGCCCCGCCCCAATAGCTAAACTAGGACGTAAACTCGTGGAAATGCTAGCTTTATCATGGTCTAAAAAATTGGTATTAACTTATGGAAAGTAGTAATCATGACTATAAACAGTTTATTTAATTCTACATATATATAAATAATTATATATATATGGTATTTTTTTAATTTAAGATTAACTACGATATATATAAATATATATATGCATGGAAAGTAACTTTAGCATAGTATTCATGAAACTATCATACTCATGTCAGTTTTAGTTTCAAATATACCGATTTCCGCCCCAATAGCTAAACTAGGACGTAAACTCGTGGAAGTACTAGCTTTATCATGGTCTAAAAAATTGGTGTTAACTTATGGAAAGTAGTAATCATGACTATAAACAGTTTATTTAATTCTATATAAATTACTAATAATTAGCTCAAGCAGTAATTTGGTACGGCTGTTGCCTCATAGAGATTAAGCCTGTGTTTGACATTTCAATTGCAACTATTAGTTTTAATTAACAAAACAATATAAAATTCTTATCAATTGTAATAAAAAAAATTACCAAAGTATAAAACTCTCATATGTTACAAATTTTAAACTAATATTTTCAACTTCAATTACCCTACCAAACACCCCTTAAAAAATAGAAGGCAACTTTTATAGGGTATGCTCTTCTGCAATTGCATTATAACAAATTAAGTTGAGAATAACATGGTAGAATTTACATATATACAAAATTGGCTGTTAATATGAATAGCAACTGAGTAATATTATCCAACATTGACTCTCTTTTTTTAAAGCTAGCATGCACTAAGATCTATATCTATATAGCTCAGTTAGGGAATGGTAGTCAAGACTCAAGATCATCAATTTTTATTCTCTCTATAAAATACGTTCTGAACAACGAGAATACTCTTCAAAGGGGGAAAAAAAACACAAATAAATAAATAAATAAGTACGAGAAGACTCTTTTTTTAAGTACTAAAAGGGAAAAAAAAAGAAGAAAGAAAAATAAAAAGAGAGAGATGGGATGATGGGCAAGCCAGAGTAACAAACTTGCTGTCCTGAATATTTTGTCAATCTTTTTCGTTTCATACGAATTAATTTCGTTGAACATTATGATTTTTTCTGAAGCCTCTTTCCCTTTTATTTTATTGCTGGTCCAGTCTGATGCCAAGCTATTATTACTAGCTAATACATATAATAATAATAATATGGCTGCCAGTTGAGTTTACCCGCGCATTATGACCCCCCCACAAAAGGAAAAAAAAGCAGTAAAACAAAAAAAAAAATCATCAGAGTATGAACATTAATTCCTGAGCACGCTTAGGAACTGCCGCATTGAGTGTAAACTACTGCGCAGAGAATAATTGCTTGCGCACTTACTACTTTCTTTTTCTCTCAATATATTTTCTCTCTTTTATAATTGTAAACAAAAATTATATTAAAAAAAAAGTCTTTTTCCACAGGTATTTCTACCGACGATATATGTTTACAAACTATTAGATCGGATTAAATTTTTTTTTTAATTTAATAGTTAAAAAATATATGTCTATCGGTAGATTACTTTTTACGTATGTATGTACGAAAGAAATCTCTTAAAAAATAATTAAGAAAAAAGAATTTCTATATACTGTCTATGCATTTTGAACTACTGCAAAATTCAACCTCCGGAGCCATATAGAATGCAGCAACATATGAAACACGTCAAATCTCTGAGCAGGCTGGTTCAACAAGAAATGCTTTCTCACCACTTTCAGCCCTTCTTTAAGCCTCCTGTACTTGTCCTCCGGAACAGCACTCAAAATCTCCTTCAACCTAGGCATGTCCAAAATATCAACCGTGATCGAAAACGCGTCCCAATTCAGCACATCACTGAACGGCAGAACATAATTCTGGGACAAAATCACGGGCACACACTCGGCGTAAATCGCCTCGACGACTCTCGGGCTCGCCACCTCGTAGCCGCTAGGGCAGAGGCAGAACTTGGAGTTGAGCATGAAGGAGTGGTAGCTCATGTTCAAGTTTTTGGGGAGGTATTCGTAGACCAGGAGCTCCTCGTCTTTGCCCTTCCAGTGTTCGAGGAGGATCGAGCGGATCGGGCCGTGGAGGCCGCCAGCGAAGAAGCCTAGGTACTGGCGTGGGGCGTCGAATGGCGGCGGAGTGAGGAGTTCTTCGGCAATGTCTCCGGTTAAGAGGTAAATTTCCGGGAGGGTGACGTCCTTCTCAGGGTTGAAGCCTTCGGTTGAGTTGGCATTGCAGAGGACCCGGATGGAGGTGTTGTACACGAAGGGGTTGCCTTCTGATGCATGAGGACCCTGCAAAATGTATGAAAATTTAGTAATTTAATTAGAAATGGAGCGAGGCTAAGAAAAGTTAGATATATAGAAGACAATTTAAATAAATAGTACCTTATTGGAATCCCAAGGTTCTGAACCTTGTATGTATGTAAATACTTTAATAGGGTATTTAGCATAATGATAAGAACCATTGGTTAAAACTATAAATATTGTAGCATGTAAGAGCTTTATACTGTAGCCTTTTTTTTTTACTGCAACATATAAGAGCTTTATATTATTGTTAACTGAAAAATTGATTGGAACTAATTTTGCCGAATAAACTATATAAATGTTTACTTGGATTTTCAATGTTGTTGGACTTCGTTATCAAAGTTATGCACCATAATTCTTTTTTTTTTTTCCTATTTTTTGCCCGATATGTATACATTTTTTTCTTTTTTTATATCTACTTTTGTATGCTAATAATTAATTTGTGGTTCAGCGTTTAATTCCAACCGATCCCCTGTATTCGTTTGTTTGAGGAGAATGTGCTAGTAGGAGATAATTTTAGAAACTTTCTTCTTCTTTTTGTTTTTGGATTGATTCTTACATAAGCTAGCAAAGAGCAAGGCATGACCAATCAATTAATCCAGTTCATTTTATTTAATTAGTTATGTAAAGTTCATTAATTAATATAGCTATAACAATATTCTACTGGTGAAATATACATATATACAGAAGTCCTCAAGTTGGTATTAATCTCTTTCTCTACTCATTTTTTATGTGAAGAAGTTGATACATTAAGAAAGGAAATCTGAAATCTACATGAAAATAGCAGTACTATTCCAAACGGGGCACGCCAAAAAAGTTGTGTACGTAAAGGAGTATAAAAAGGAGAAAGTGAAAGAAAGAGACTTAGAGAGAGAGAAGACTCACCCAATCATGACAGGCAACAAAGAAGTGGTCAGCCCCATTGGTTCTATTCCAAAAGGGATATCTCTTGGACACCATGTCCACGTAATCAGCAACATAACGTCTAAGGGGATTTTGGTCGTGAGAGTTCTCCTTGTACAGGTACTTGACCATCCAGGTTACGCTGAAGGGCATGAAGTAAACGTGAGCGCTTTCCCCATCTTCCGTCCTCAACTTCCCCGGCCCTTGTTCCATCTCGTGTATGAACCTCCCTTCAATGGAGTATATGTTCTTGCATGGCCCATCGTGTGCGATTGGTAGCTCCCCTTCTTTGTACACGTACAACTTGAATCTTTTCTCCATTTCCCTGTAGCTCCTGCATTATATATATATATATATATATATATATATAATAATCTTATATAATACGGTTAATTGTTGTTATTATAATTAATTTTAATTGGAGATTGAAGAAATTAGTTGCTTATTGGAGAAAAGGAAGAGACTTCATTATGTATCATTGTTTGCGTGATTTGGAAGTGTGATAAATTACCAAGGAATGAACTGGATTGTCGATCATAACTAACCTTATCTAGACTCGAAAAGAATTGCAACTTTGCCGATAATTTGCATTATATCAGTCCAATTAGCAACCAAAAAAGAGAAAAGTAAAAATGAGATTATTAATAATTTGTCTCTTCTAGATCCTGATTAATGTTTGATGTTGTGTAGCTTAGAGATATTAATAATGAGGACTATTATTAGTGGGTGTACTCATGTCTTAATCCTGGTTCATCAACATTAAATATGATTAGTAAAAGTAATAATTATTTGAATATATTATTTATTTCTTTAGAGCTAATATTCAGGAGTCGTAATAGATAAGGTAGTCTCCACAAGAAGTCACAATTTGGAAAACAGACCTTAATAATATCTAGTACTATTTTTAGCCCTACGCCGTGATTCAAAAAAAAAAGTCATTTCCAGGAAAGAAAAAAAAAAAACTTAGAAGTATAGCTCGTTCTAATACTAACCTTGAAACAACAAATACTATGGTCCCAATTTATAACAAAATATTTTATTCAAGGAGTACGCCAAACTAGACTCTCAAATGCTAACAAGTGGCGAGCCACTTTTTCAGCAGCCATCGAGTGTGTATTTTGAGGAAATTGAGGCTTTTTTAGTTTAAATCATAATTTAAATTATTTTATTATAATATTTTTTTATCAAAATTTAAATTTATATTTAAATATTCAAACTAAATAGGTTTTGAGTGAGTGTGCATTCTAGCGTGACTTGAAAGAAATTGTCTCACGAGAAACAACATCAAAAGAAAGAAGAAGAAAAAAGATTTAACGCTAATGATGACTTACAATAGTTACAAATTAATAAATAGGGTACAGTTCTCCCACATAATTTAATAAATAAATAAATAAAGAAGTCAGAAAGTCTTTTAACCGCCTACGTACAAATCAATCAAAACCTCCATTAATATTCTATTTGATGTTTGGTTAATTAAAAGGAAAATTAAAA
The DNA here is from genome assembly GCA_025403435.1 of Artocarpus heterophyllus. Lineage (NCBI taxonomy): Eukaryota > Viridiplantae > Streptophyta > Magnoliopsida > Rosales > Moraceae > Artocarpus > Artocarpus heterophyllus. The sequence continues at coordinate 12,658,318 of CM046333.1, forward strand.
AAAACAGTTCTCTGCAACCCTTCATGGTAGGACCCAGGACCCTTCATATGCGATAAGCTCACCTTACCTGAGGGGCCCGGGCTGGAGGACAAAGGGCTGAAAAAAGTTTTTCAAGTAAAAAGGCAAAAAGAAAAAAACGAATTTAGTTGCGGGCTTACTGATAGAAGGCGCCGGGGTTGTGATACACCCTTTTGTGGGGAACGTAGTCGGTGTCGTTGATCCGCGACGAGAAGTTCCCATTCCAAGCCGCGCTGCGAATCGCAGCTCGCGCTCCGGCCAGTCCTCTCTCTATCTTCTCTCTCCTCAGATTCCCCATTTTTTTCTGCGATATACATTCATTAGAACTCCATAAACAACAATTTTCAGAAAGAGAGACAAAGAACACCAAAAAAAAAATAAAGATTAAGAAATTAATCAAAGAAACTTCACAAACAAAAATCATGAGAAAGAATTTGAAACTAAGCAAGCACAAATTGAACAAAATGATGATGATGCAGTTAAGTATAAGGAGATGAGGGAGGCAAGAAATATTACTACTGCGATGGCTTGGATTTTGAGTTCGTTGGAGTCGATGCAAGGTTGAGATCCAGAAGAAGAAGAAACGGATTGATCACGATCAATATGGGAGCTAATTACAACTTCTCTCTGGAGATTATTGCGAGGCATGGGATAGGTAACTTTTAAATCTCCTGGTTCAAAACTGCCATCAGTATTACCCATCATCAAGATCATCCTCGTAGAAGACAACATTCCGAAAGACATGAGTAAAGCGGCTACGGCCATGGACGCAACGCAGAGCCAGCTCAGTGCGATGACGCCGTATACGATATGGCGGACCGTTCTCATCGTCTTCTTCTGTCTGTTAAAGCTAATCTGCTCCATAATTTATTCACATATATACATATATATATATATATATATTATTTTTAAGGAGTTTGTTCTGTTTGGTGACCGCGAAAGAGAAAGAAAGTGAGGGAATACGAAGTTCAGGAGGGCGGGGGGCTTGAGAGTGATTTGTAGTGGTGTGGAGAGACAGTCGTGTGCTGTGTGTCAATTGCTTATTTATACGAGCGGAAAGAGTGAAGCGTGAAATTACCAATTTAACCCTGGTCAAGTTCGATAAGTACTTTGAGTTTGATTACGAATATAATATATTAAACCCAAAAAAAAGGTAAGGAAAAGAAAAAAACGTGACTAGAATTTGTGTTTGGTTAAGAAGAGTTACATGAAAATAATGTCGTCTAAATAAGAGGTTGTAATATGTATTAAAAAACATATGCATTAAAGGTTATAGAAGGCCAAGAGTTAGACATCCACATATACAATTGTTACACAAGACCCTGTGGTTTATGTATTTCTGTTTTTCTGTATAAAGGTGTTGTTATTTTATGTAGATGTATATGACTAAAATTGATTTTATTAATTTAACAAATAAGATGTAACTTCATCTAATAAAGATAAATAGGGTGTTTGGCATGGTAGTGGGAACTATTAGTTAGAACTGTTTTTATTGTAGCATGTGACAGCTTTACACTATAGCAACTTTTTTCTTTATTGTAGCATGTAAGAGCTTTACACTGTTCATAATTGAGTTAGTGGTATTAACCACCATATGCCAAACACCATGAAAATTAATAGGGTGTTAAGAAAGTGAATTGAAACTGAAAGTTAGAATTAAAATTATTGTAGTGTATGATAACTTTACACGTAGCATATTTCTACTTCACACTGTAACATACATGTAACGCCTTGAAATTTATTTAATGTTAATGTAATATAAATGATGAATTAGTGTGCCATAATTAATGTTTTAACATTAATTTGATTACTTGGTTGGATTTTGAATTTTTGGTTGTTTTGTTAATTTGGTGAATTCAAATGATTTCTTATTGTTTTAAAATGATGTTTTGAGTTTTAAAACGCAACAATTTGTAAGATGTTAAAAATACTCCGTTTTACAAAATTGTGGGCAGCACATGGTTTTTGCACAGTAAAATCACCCACCGATTTTCTCTATTTATTCTCTCTCTCTCCCTCTCTCTCTTCACTCTGCTCACACTCTCTCTCTGTCTCTCTTGATCTCCCTCTCGGTCTCTCATTTCTCTCTCTATCTCTCTCACAAATTTTTGAATCAAATTCGAATCCAAGCTTCGGGGTAGCAAGGAGGAAGCTCAGGAACGTGATTTGACAACCGAGAACGCGGATTGAAGCTTCGATTTGAGGTTAGTTTTGAAATTTCTAAACTTTTTCTAAAATTTTCAATTTTGTGCATTTTTGAAATCTAGGTTTGTTTAAGCTTAGAAAACCTTTGATTTGAGTTAAATGAACTTAGAATAACTAGAGTCTAAGCCTAGATTGAAGAAAAATGGATTGGATTCAAGATTTTTTATTTTTCTCCTCATTTTTTCATTTTCAGATTTTTGAGATTTTTGAGTTTAAATCTTGTTTAAATGAGTCCAAATGTGTTCTAGTATGTTTTTCTATCAACTATGATTGTTTTCCATGTCTAGGATTTGAGAAAAACAGGTTAGAATCAAAATTTGAATTTTGGAGATCGGAAAACCCGTGGCTGAATTTTTGGGTTTTCCCAGTTTGGCAGGCCAGACCACGTGTTCGGCAGGCCGGATCAAGGAGCGGCCGGTCGGTGTTCATCTTTCCGGCAGGCCGAACCTGGGAATGTTCGGCCGACCGAACCTAGCTTCCGGCAGGCCGAACTGTAGAGTTCGGCCGGCCGAAGCAGGGAGTCCAGCAGGCCGGCCGAGCATCGAGAATTTTGTGATTTTTCACCCGTTTTCACTGTTTTAAACCCCGATTTAAATTTCAACCTTATAGAATAATTTTAAAGATATAAATGGCACACTAGGGCATCATGAAATGGTTTAGTAACATAGAATGTCTCGAACTAGATATTGATCGACTTAGTGTGTATCTAGGATCGTTCGTGATTCCGCAGAGCTAACGTATAGCGGACCGGGATTACGATGTGGGGCACCGGCACGAGTATTGAGGTAGGACTTCTACCCCATTTACTTGGTAGCCTAGTTTCAAAATGATTTGGCTTTGAAAAGGATTTCTATTAAAATGTTTTCAACGGTTGTTTGAAAATGAATTTATTGGTTATATCTTAATATACCGTGAACTGAAATGGACTTCATAATGAATGTAAATGACAACATTTGGTAATTGGGTTTTGAATGATGATGATACTAAGCACATAGGCATGATGCCATATCAGAGATCGGGTAGTGTAGCGATCGACCTTAGGGGTAGGTCCCGAAACCCAGCTGGGCCACTACGATGGTGATATTATTATGGTTTGCCTAGGAAAAAGAAAATGATATTTCTGGTTGTTCGTGTAAACTGTTCTGGGTAAGGACGGTTTTACTTAAATTTGCTTATTTATTTATTTATTCTTTTAAATAATTCATGAACAATGAAATGTTTCTTTAAAAATTAAATCATTTTATAAAACATAGTCCTACTGAGCCTTTCGCTCACGTTTTATTTGTTTTTTAAATTTTCCCCCTCTAGGTGGTTTTCCAGTTAGGTTTAGAGAAGACTCACCGGACAGAACCCAGGAGCAATAGAGGGACTAGTAAACTTATTTGTATTATTTAAATCAAAGCATGTAAGATCTTAACTTTATTTGTACTTGAACTGTGATTGTATTTATGATATTGTCAGTACCATGTGTGTGCACAAGTTGTGGGTTTGTGGAACCCATACTCGCTATGTTTATTCTTTAATATTAATTATTCATGCAATGGCTTTCCTTAAATTTTCACATTTTATATTTAACTCAAACTCTTAAACTCTTGATTTTAATTAAATTCTCTTTTAATTAATTTAAATAATCCGTCACGTCACCTCCTGTACTCCGGGACGTGACAATACAAGACTTGACACTGTTTGAGTTAAAATGGATGAATTAGAACCAACTTCGCTAAATGCCCTATAAAATCATAATTTTGCTTGTACTCCAAATATATAAAACCTGACTTCCAATTAACTCTTACTTAAGGCATCTCTTTGGACTCCATTTTGCACTAATTGATCTCTTCTTTAAGTTAAAAGGGGAAAAGAAAAAGAACCATAGTAACAAAAGAGTGATTAGAGGGTTTTCCTTTTGGTGCGCGTGGTGAGGGTTGTAAATTGCGAGGGGGACTCTTGGAGTGTTCTACACTGTGGAATTGACTCAGCTGGATTGTCTTATCCAAGTTGACTGATCTTGTGATTCAGACTGTGACATTTTTTTACAGAATTCTGTAGTGCGGATATTAATCAACTTTTTTCTTCTTTTAGAAAGTTTATCCTAAAATTTCAAATTTAAAGCATGGTTGCTTCTTTTTTTTCCCCTATCTAGCGCATTATCTTCGTTTTTTCCCCCCTAATCTATCTCTTCTTTTTTTTCTTTAATCTTATGATTCAAAACTTTTTTAATTATTAACTGATATCTACAATATAATCCGTATTCAAATTGATATTTCGAATAAACGATTGGACAAAAGAAAATTAAGGTAAAAGGGAAGAGAGAAAAATATGTTTTTTTTTTCCCTTGGAGAACAATAGTGCTGAAAAGTAAAAACGCTACATACATCAGGAATTTCGACTTAATTTATTTTTCTTTTGATACTGTATATGAATCCTTTTTTTTTTTTTTTTTAGTTGGATAAATGAATCAATTACGCATCTAAACCTTTGACTTTTTATCTTACAGGCATTTTATCAACCATTAATTCCCAGGAGATATCCCATCTGTTTAGTAATTTTATTCCAACCATCCTTCTAGCTTCTCTCTTGTGGTCCGATGGTCCAAGGACAAAGCTAGAATTTTTTTTAAACAAGCTAGAGTTAGGTTAATATATTAAATTAAATTAATTATAAAATAGAGTATAGTTAGAAATAAAACTTGTAAGCTATGAAAAATTTAAATATTCTACACAAATTATATTTAATTAGAAAATTTTGGGGAAAGGGGATAATAAATTTTAGATCAAAATTGAGGGTAGAAATGCAACCTTTTGATCAACACTAAGCATAAAATTTGCAATTAGAAAATTTTGGGAGGTAAAGAAAGAAAACATGGGGGTAAAAGAATAAGATCCCCCTCCCCCAGCTAGCTTCATTCCGGTCGATAGAGTTGGTATAGAGATTAAGAATCGTTACAAGGAGGAGTGACCACCCTGTAACAATGTCGGGTGAAGTAGAACAACCTCCTTTTTGGTTCCATTAATCCGCTTAAATTAGAAAGCGAGATTAGATTTTTCTCATTATGCTTTAAAGTACTTACAGGTATTTCGTTAATTCTATACCGGTAAAAATTTCTGTTAGGAAATTAGAGAGAGGTGAGATAAGAGTTTTCAATATAATTTATAATATTAGTTTAGGGTACCTGGCTTTTACCACCTATGTTTACACAACATATGTTTGGTAAACTTTTTTAATGGGTTATTATTGTTTTGATGTATTTTTGTCAAAACATTAAATTCATACTCTGTTATTTGAAGAATATAAAAAGAATGTAGCTTATTGTTTGTGAAAATATTATTAGTACCCTGAGTTGATTCTTGGATGCAAAATATACTTATTTATCCTCTTATTGATTTTGTTTTAATTTCATTTTGCTTCAAATTTTTTTCCCAAAAAAAAAAACTTTTTAAGACTTGTATTCAAATATATTAAACATTTTTTTAGTGTTAAAAGGTTTTTTTTAAAAAAAATTTACATCGAGAGAATCAAATATCATCTTTACACTCTATATGGTACGAGGGATGAGAAGTAGAAGGATTGAGAGAGTTAGAGGGACTGAGAATAGAAATGATGGAGAAGAATTATAGTCATCGTTTTTGTTGTTTGGTAGGATGGATAGAGAATTGAAAGGATTGAAGATAATTATTTATGAAATTACTAGATATGACATTTATATGATTTGTTAATAATTTATTTAGCAGGTAATATAGTTTTTTTAACTTAAAGTAGAGGATTGCTTAAATCTCTGTCTCCCTCCAACCAAACAAAAAATTTGACCTTTACTTATCTCTCTCCCTCTATCCCTCTTCCTTTGTTTCTACCAAACATAGCGTTAAATAAAAAAGGGACAGGATTTCAACAAACGACGGTGTCTAATAAACGACTATTTAAAAAGTTACAAAACGAAAATAATATATGATACACAAAAAACGACAAAAATATGAAAGCCACAGACTCAAACGACATGATACACAAAAAACGACAAAAATATTAAAGCCACAGCATCTTAGCCGACAACATCATCTTCCTAGAAAGATAATTTGTTAGGATGATATCTAATAAACGACAACGACTAAAAACGACGTCATATATTTGGAAACGACAAAATCTTTAAGAAGCAGAACCCAAAAATAAAAAAATAAGGAAAAAACGACAGCACCTTAATAGTACGTAATTAATCATGGAACAAATGAAACAATTCTCAGCCAAAAAAAAAAAAAAAAAAACAAAAACAAAAACAAAACAAACGAAACAATAATATCCAAGTACACGACAACATTTCTAATAAGTGACATTATCTTCATCATAAAACGACAAGTTTGCCAAAAAAAAAGATAATAACAAACTCCAATAAAAAAAAAATGTAATTGTTTTTCCTTTCCTTTACTTACAGACAACCTAGAAAAAATTTCTTATATATATATATAGACACACACACATATACACATATATATAACAAATACATATACATATACATAAAGATGAAAGTTTATATGAGAAAAATTACAGATTATGCCACACTTTTAAAAGTTGTGTTTATTTATACCACACTTAGAAAAGTTTATGTCACTCTATTATTTAAATTACATGTTAAGTTGTGCTATAAATAAATATGTGTGACATTTATAAAAAGTAAATCTTAAAAGATAACGTTTATAAAAATTTTCCAAAAGAAAATTACAAGTTATGCCACGCTTTAAAAGTTGTTTTTATTTATACCACATTTAGAAAAGTTAATGTCACTTTATCATTCAAATTATATGTTAAGTTATGACTATAAATGAACATGTGTGGCATTTATAAAAATTAAATTAAATATTTTATCAAGATTATACTAGTGTTTATGGATTTAATTAAATTGAATATTTTATATTTTAAAATATAAATAATTGACTAACAAAATGTAGAAAACTATTAATTTATGGAGTCAAGTCTAATTTATACTAATTTATACACATACTTAACTTCTATATTAAAATTAAAACCACCACATTAAAAAAAAAAAAAAAAAAAAAAAGGGTAGGGGAGGCCTGTCTGGGTCCAATTATACACAAGTTGCCATATGCAAGTACTTCCCCTTAAACTTCCCCCCTACAAGCTAGCAATATATACTGACAATATATTGTATTACTTGCTGGTAACAAAGTTGTGAAGTAGCGCTCAAATTGAGATTTAAGTTTGTCGCCGAAAGTACGTGACCTCTGAAGAGAGTTGGTCTTATCTCATGTGTTTCAGTAGTAGTGGTGACTTGAAGGAGAATGGGGCTAATCTCTTTCTTCATAGACTCCACAGTTTCCATGTCAACTTCTCTCCCTGAGATATCCCTCACGTAAAACGCGATCACGGCTTTCTCTCCCTGCGTAGCCACGTCCGCTTGAACCACAGCAAGGCCGTTCTCTCGCAGAGAGAGTAATCCTACCCTATTCTCTGCCCAAAGTTCTAGCCGAATTCCCTGCAAATGTCATTCATAATTAATCCACAGAAATTTAACTCCTATGTCTCTTTGTCTTAATCATTAATTTTACGTCCTTTTAAATAATATCACGTTAAATTAACATATTATGTCACATCAATTTAAGTGTTATGCTGGTTAAAATATTTTAATTGATGTAATATAATATTATCTAGAGACAAAAAAGAAGGAGAAAAAGAGGGAAACAAGTGAAACAAAAATGGTGATTTAATTGGGCTGATGATAATCTCTTCGTTCAATTGCGGCCTCTAACCATTTTATGATTATTTCCTTTTCGCTCTCTGTGCTCAATGCTTTCCCTTCTACATGTCGTATAAAATACTCCTGCAACGACAATATTTATCTTTAATCTGCGTCTAGTATTAACATTAAGATGGTCCAATCATGTTGTGAATATTACAACAAGTGATTAAAAAGATATTATAATTACGAGAAAAAAGTTTTTTATTTATATATAAATATTGACTGAAAAGCAAAACCATGAGTAGAGCTCAAGAAAGCGTGGAAGATCAAGTAATGCATGTCGGTGAGCTTGCAAACTCTATCAAACATTAGACGAGGCCGATCCTTGCATTCCACGCTGACTATGGAGTAACCCTTCTCTTCCCAGCTTTCGATCCCAGCTCTGCACCTTCTCTTCCTATGCTTAACGCCCTCATCTGCCTCCTGCTGCTGCGGTCTTTCTCCGCCGTCCTCCAATCAAAACGGCGTCGTCCGTGCCGCCCCGTCGATGTCCCGGACGCTCAGCATGAGCTGCTGCAGCCACCGCTCCACGTCTCTGGTCGTTGCCCTCGCCGCCGCCGACTAGCCCTGCTGGTCTCGCCAGAGCTCCGGCAGGAAGTGGTGTCGGCGCGGTGGAGGGTGGTGATAGCGGGGATCGGCTCCGATCGGCGTGTCGGTCGACTGGCGGAGATGCAGGCGACACAGGCGAGGCGGGCATTGTGGCTCCACAGGTGGACCTTCGCTATGTTGCACCCGAGGTCGGCGAGGGCCGTTGATATCTCCGAGAACAGGCCGGGCCGGTCACCGGGTTTTTCAGGTTCCAACGAAAGCTTATCGGCATAGGCCTGGGCTGACCTTGTAACAGAGTTCTTGGGAGAATTAGGCCCGGTTGTGCCAATGGCCTAACAATTAATTAAAATCTTCTCCAAAATTAGTTATAATGCCAAATATTGCTTTTGAACAATTAATGAACATAGTGTGTGAAAACATTCTATGTGAAGTAATATGTACCTGCTGTATATAGTTAATGAGGTTATCATCTGTAATTTTGTTACTGTTGGGGAATTAGGCGACTCCTAATTCCAAGGATCGCAAGAACGAACAATTGTAGAAAATAAATAGGAGAAAAGAAGAAAAAGAGACACCAAATTTTTATACAGGTTCGTCCAAATTTGAGACTACGTCCTGTTTCTGCCGCTTGCAGATTCCACTATGATGAAGGAGATTACAGATTACAAGAGCAGTTTCTCACACACTCACAAATTGTGCTTACCAAAACTCTCTTCTATCTAACACCCAATGGGAATTTTTCTCTCTCAAGGATGAAGCTCTCAAGAATTTTGCCTCTCACAATTTTCACACACAGTTTGCACACACCCAACCCTAGCCACCTTGTGTCTATTTATAACCAAAGGAGGAGAAAATAGCAACTAATGGGAAACCCTAGTGGTTTCCCATTTTTGGGACCTTTGAATTCGACTTTGATTCAAAACACGTCGCGCAGCACAGCGCGTCAGCGCCGCGGCGCTCGAAACGAGCGCTGCGGCGCTCCCCTGCGGCGCCTAGGCGCTCTTCTCCTGGCGCCTAGGCGCTCACCACTCGACGCCTCGGCATAATCCTCCTGGCGCCTAGGCGCTTGCCACATTGCGCCTAGGCGCAATTCACCTGGCGCCTAGGCGCTCTCCTTATGGCGCCTAGGCGCCCTCATCCCAGCGCCGCGGCGCTCTTCTGCCAGAGTCGCGGCGCTTGCTCTCTGCCTTCGAGGGCGCGTTTTTCTCCATTTTTCTTCCTTTTGCTGGGTTGTCAACTTGATTTGGCTCCACATCTGCAACAATCTCCCACTTGGAGACTAATCAATCACCATGTCTCCCACTGCAGCGGCAACGACTTCTCACGCCTCTTGGAGAAGTCCAACTGAAGTTGCGCACAACTTCAGTTTCTCAATCGGATCCATCTTGGTGAGCATATCTCTGGATCCTTTTACCACCCACCTTGCCTTATACCGCTTGCTGCCAGCACTTTTATCTTTTGCCCGGTATACCCTCTTGTTGTGCAATGACTTTTTACTCTGTGGTAACTTTGCCAGTTGCCATGTCCGATCCAACTCGTCCCTCATGGCCAACTCCCACTTGACCGAATCTCCAGCCTCCATGGCTTCATCAAAGCTCTCTGGCTCACCTCTGTCGGTCAACAAGATATAATGCAGAGATGGTGAGTATCTCTGCGGTGGTCTGATTGTCCTGCTAGACCTCCTGACTGGTGTGGCAGGAGTCCTCTGGTTTTCTTCTAGAGCTATGTTTTCCTGGTCTTCAACCTCTGGATTTTGCACCTCCACTTCAGGCAGATCCTTCAATGGAATCACCTCAGGCTTCTTATCTTCAGAACCTGAACCCCTGGAGTCCGTGCTGTCTCTGTCCTTGTACAGAACACCTTCGTTGAAGATCACATCCTTGCTCCTGATAATCTTCTGGCTTTGGTCATCCTAGAGACGATAACCAAACTCAAGTCCGCCATAGCCAACCAGAAAACACTTCTTTGACTTGGCATCCAGTTTACTTCTAGCAGCAGAATCAATGTGTGCATAGGAAACACAACCAAAGACTCTCAAGTAAGAGAGATCCACCTGTTTATGGCTCCAAACTTCTTTCGGTAGCTTGAACTTCAGCGGTGTGGATGGACTTCTGTTGATCAGATGAGCGGCTGTGTTAATTGCCTCAGCCCAAAACATCTTTGGCAGCCCTGCATACAACCTCATGCTTCTGGCACGCTCGTTTAAAGTCCTGTTCATCCTCTCAGCTACCCCATTCTGTTGTGGTTTCCCTAGAATGGTCTTCTTCATCTTTATCCCATTCTCAGCACAGTACCGCCTGAAATCTTCACCTAGGTACTCTCCCCCATTGTTAGACTGCAAGCACTTCACCTTCAAATCTGTCTCGTTCTCCACCATGGCTTTCCATCTCTTGAAAGCATCGAACACATCAGATTTGTTTTTCAGAAAGTAAACCCATACCTTCCTGCTTGAGTCATCAATGAACGTCACATAGTAGTTTGCGCCACCAAGGGAAGTCACCGGCGCAGGCCCCCACACATCAGTGTGAACAAGCTCCAATCTCCTGGACTTAGGCTCTCTACCCATCTTTGAGAAACTGACTCTCTTCTGTTTACCAAAGATGCAGGCTTCACACAAACTGTGATCAACAGTTTTCAAACCCGACAGTTTTCCTTTGCAGTGAAGCACCTTCATACCCTTCTCACTCATGTGACCGAGCCTATAATGCCATAGCTCAGTATTGGCAGCAGAATCAGCAACTGCTAGGGTATCTCTGCAACTAGAGTTCATGTAGAGAGTTCCAGCCTTGCGTCCCCGAGCAATAACCATCGCTCCTTTCGTGACTTTCCAACCTCCACAATTGAAAAATACTTTATGTCTATCATCATCTAGTTGCCCCACCGAAATCAAGTTACGCATTAATTTAGGAACATGTCTCACCTTATGAATCTTCCATACCGACCCATTAGGCATTTTTAAACTGACATCTCCAATGCCAACTATATCCAAAGGTTCTCCATCAGCGAGATAAACCTTACCATGATTTCCAACAACGTAGTTCTCTAGGACATGACGGTGTGCTGTGGAGTGGAATGATGCTCCTAAGTCTATCACCCACGAATCAAAAGAACTGTCGACAGACAAGATTAAAGCATCATGTTGCTCTTCAGTGGCGGCGTTGGCTGCGTCATTAGTCTTGTCTTTATTCTTCCTTGGAGCCCTGCAGTTCTTTTTCAAGTGGCCCGTCTTCCCACAGTTCCAACACTCCATTGTCCTACCGTTCCTTGACTTGCTTCTCTCATTCCTCGACTTGCCTCTCCTGCCCTTATCTCTGTTGGATTGCCTGTCAAGTTTCCTGCCCCTATTATCAACATTAAGGGCCGAGTTCGACGAAGAGGCTTCTCCTGAGTCCTTCCTGCGAACTTCTTCCGCCAGAATAGAATTTCTGACATCAACAAACTTCAATTTTGCACTCCCAAGAGAATTCGTAATGGCCACCCTCATGGGTTCCCAGCTATTCGGTAACGAGGCCAAGAGGATTAGAGCATTGATCTCATCATCGAATTTAATCTCTACCGAGACCAATTGGTTTAGGACGGTGTTGAAACTGTTCAGGTGCTCTACCACCGAGGCACCTTCAGACATCTTTAAATTAAAGAGCTTCTTCATGAGATGTACCTTGTTATTAGCTGAGGGCTTCTCATACATCTCTGACAGAGCCTTCATCATCCCTGCTGTAGTGGTCTCCTTCGCAACGTTGTGGGCAACGTTCTTTGACAAAGTCAAACGGATCACACCGAGTACCTGTCTATCAAGGAGACTCCACTCCTCATCCTTCATGCCTTCGGGCTTACTACCCAAGGGCAAGTGCAGTTTCCTGCTGTATAGGTAGTCCTCTACTTGCATCCTCCAATAGGAAAAATCTGAACCATCAAATTTGGTGATGCCGGCCGCCATACCTTCTTCTCCAGTCATCGTTCTTGATCAAAACCTCCGCTCTGATACCAGTTGTTGGGGAATTAGGCGACTCCTAATTCCAAGGATCGCAAGAACGAACAATTGCAGAAAATAAATAGGAGAAAAGAAGAAAAAGAGACACCAAATTTTTATACAGGTTCGTCCAAATTTGAGACTACGTCTTGTTTCTGCCGCTTGCAGATTCCACTATGATGAAGGAGATTACAGATTACAAGAGCAGTTTCTCACACACTCACAAATTGTGCTTACCAAAACTCTCTTCTATCTAACACCCAATGGGAATTTTTCTCTCTCAAGGATGAAGCTCTCAAGAATTTTGCCTCTCATAATTTTCACACACAGTTTTCACACACCCAACCCTAGCCACCTTGTGTCTATTTATAACCAAAGGAGGAGAAAATAGCAACTAATGGGAAACCCTAGTGGTTTTCCGTTTTTGGGACCTTTGAATTCGACTTTGATTCAAAACACATCGCGCAGCACAGCGCGTCAGCGCCGCGGCGCTCGAAACGAGCGCTACGACACTCCCCTGCGGCGCCTAGGCGCTCACCACTCGACGCCTCGGCATAATCCTCCTGGCGCCTAGGCGCTTGCCACATTGCGCCTAGGCGCAATTCACCTGGCGCCTAGGCGCTCTCCTTATGGCGCCTAGGCGCCCTCATCCCAGCGCCGCGGCGCTTGCTCTCTGCCTTCGAGGGCGCGTTTTTCTCCATTTTTCTTCCTTTTGCTGGATTGTCAACTTGATTTGGCTCCACATCTGCAACAGTTACCATGCTCATTTTTAACATAAAATAATGCGCAAAATAATAATAATAATAATAATAAATGGGATTACATATTCACAAATTAAATCTAACAGGACCCCATATATATGCGTATATAACATACATAATAAACTGTTCATACACGCTATGCATGAACCATCCAGCATCAGAAGAAATGTAGCTCTTGCAAATGGTGAGATTCATGTCTGTCAAAATCTGTCAACTTCCAATAAGAGGCCTTGCTTGTTCACGCTATCAACCTGTATAGCAAAAATGTGGTAGTTAATTATCAACCATGTAATTAATTCTTTTTTTTTTTAATTTTTTGAACTTGTATATAGTGTTATATATATATATATATATACACCTTTACTACTGTGCAATCCTCAAGGCTTTCATTGCCAATGCAAACTCTGCAACTGCAAAAATTAAAAAAAAAAAAAAAAAGAAGCCATAATTATCCTAAGATTTAATATTCCAAATTACAATAGTTTAGAAATATTATAACAAAGAGTTTCAGAAAAATGGTTACTTACGGAGGACCATATATCCTCTCCGGGAGCTTATCGAATTCAGGATCGAAATACGGCCAACAGACTTTCTTCATGCTGCAAAAACTGAGAATGAATTATGAGAGGGAGAGAGAGAAGGAGAGAGAGAAACTACTCTTAATTAAGTCAAAAGCTTAAAGCCAACACAAGCTTTAATGTAGCCTCATAAATTTTGACCAGACGACTCAACTGGTGCTTTTTAATAATTATCAATAACTCAAAAAAAAAAAAAAATGTCAGATGCATTTCAAGCGCGTGAAAGGCTGCCATGCATTGAAATGTCTGCTTATACATGGAGAGGAAAGACAACTGCACAAGTCTAAATCTGTTGTCGTTAATTCGCTGCTTATTAATTGTCTCTTTAATAAAATTTATCATATCATTAGAATTTAAGAAATTCAGTACTAATAAGTACTAAATAATAAGAAAAATACTTAAATGAGATATTAAAATATGATTGGAGAGATAGCCACTCACGAGATAGAAAAATTACATTAAAACTCGTAACCTTTCTTGATTATAATGACATTTTGCTGGCGAAATTAATTAGTTATTATTTGCGTAGAAATCTTTAAGACATCATCTCTCATGCTAAGAATTGGGAATAGAATCTATTAATGGAAAGACGGAGTGGAAAGACTTGCGCTAATTAATATGGTTTCTTATATGTCCTCTAAATCAAGGCATTCACAGTTACTTCTCATAATGATTAATTAAAAGAGACGTACGTACGTACTCATGTTCTTCATCCTATATATATATATATATATATATTTCAATGTCTTAGGAGCTACTCATTAGAAGGAAAATCAAAACAAATATTGGATAATACTAGGATATATATTTGTTCTTGTGAAATATTTTCTCCTAGCTAGTTGTCGCTTATTTTCCATTTTCTCGGAGATTCCGTCACATTACCAGTTTTAACACACAAAGGCGCAAATCGAGACTGTAGTTGCAAAAGAACTAAATAGGCATACATAAAAGTGGAAGTACGAGTTACTGAGGCGTCAATAATCCATATTCCATACAAAAGAATAAAACAATAATAATCTACGACAAGGTAGAACAACTGATACATGTTTATTTTTATATATATTTATATTGATGAGTGTATGTGCAATATTATATATGCATGCTTCATTCAGTCAAAAATTGCTTCAACAACCTAGATACATGCAAACATGAAGATATCTATACAACGCAATACAGTGCTAGTTAGTGATCACTATTTCAAATTAATTAAAAAAAATATAGACCCAAGTTGAGGCTACAAACTTACGCTAGTAATGCAACAGGAAGACGAGTCTAGTTAGCTTTAAACCAATCCAGCAGTACTAGCGTAAATGTCTAATAAATATATGTGCCTGTAAAATTCACTTGAAATATATGAAATGGGGAGTTTTGTTGGCTTAAATAGAGATTTATTTGTGTGGAAGAGATTGAGTTGAAGAAAAATCAGAGAAGAAAAGGGTGTTGGGGATGAAAAGTCACGGAAACGTTAGAATAAAACTCAACTGAGATATATGATGCCACGTTTATTTTGACTTGTTCTTCTCTATTCCTATATTTTGGCCTCCCTAATATGAAAGCGTGCAATGATGTGTAAATGAAAATGACACCTCTGTTTATTATATATGAATATATATATATATATATATGTAACTCGTGAAAGTAGTGGGGGCCGCCGTTCTTTGATTCTCTTCCGTTCCATTCCACACTTGGGTCAATTAAACCGAACTAGCAACTGTTGCAACAGATTATAGAATTAACAAAAGGCCTGATAATTTGCATGCATGCATGCATGCACCATATGATGTTACATGTGCGCCTAGATGGTACTCAATCACCAATAACATATGTACACGTAGCAATATTGCTAAAATTGTTTAGGCGCTTTTGGTCCCGAAAATGACGTTCGATCAAGTATCAGTTTATATTCGTGCACCCTTTTGCAACTTCTAGGGTTGACGTCATATAGTCGTTCTAGGCTCAATGAAATGACATTTATTGAAAAAAGTTTTTTTTTTATTTTGTACTTTATTGTATAATTTTCCCAATTAAATGTGAAGAGTCTTTTTGTTTCCTTGTTAGGTGCCATCATGGCATGGCATCACATCATTATTTTCTAAAATGGGATTTTGACGTGCTAGCTACCCAACGACTTGTCTCCATTTGGAAGGAAATCTCTGATAAGCAACCATTTTCGCCCCAAATAAAATGATAATGGAAGTATCAAATTGCTTCAGAAATGCCGGTTCCCATTTGTGATTGAATTTCTCTTACGGTAGTGCGTGTCGCCATCTGAATCTTAGCTGTATATAAGACTCATTGTCAAGAAGCTGTCTACTGTATTAATATATCATATATGATAGAATTTTAGCACCAATATAATTTTTGTCCTCTCAATCTCATGTATGTTCCACCACTTCTCCCAATTTCACCAAACGTGTTAATTCTCTCTCTAAAAGCCCTCACGGTACGCTAGCATTTAAGGTCAAAGTTATTTGTATTCATCTTATGGTTACCATTATTTGATCTTATCCAGCCTAACCATGCAGAGAGCCGTAGATTACTTCCATCCATGATTCAACCGCAGAAGGAATTTTTAGTTGACTTCTGAAATTCCATTCTCGAGATATCAAGCTCAACTTGAGGCATTCGCAGCCCAAAAGCAAAAAAATTGCGCATCTTCCAGCTTTCGGGCTTAGTTGGGCAAGTAAGGGTCACAGCCCGACCCAATATGAAAGAAGGCCAGACCGTCCATGCCCGACTTCATATTTCCTTTTTATGAAGTGATGTGCATTTTCGCCCACAAACCAATCAAAGATCAGCCCACCAAAAGTAGCATCAATTCCAGGAACTAAATTGTACATGAAAGTGAAAAGAAAGTGCTGCAAAGAGGGGAAAAGAAGAAAAGGCTCCATAACTGAAGCAAGGACAGCGGGCATTAAGCAAAACTTTTTTAAAAGGCCTATAATTGAATTTAAGCGAAGGGACAAAAAAAAAAGACGCAAATCAGTATGGCATTTGCAACTGTTAGTCTATTGGACTTTACTTGCACACATTCAGTTACTACAACCCTACCCCCCTCCCATTTAACTTCCACCTCTGCATTCCCCTTTTCCTCCACTTGTTCCAAGAGTTCTACCAGTCAAAATGCCAAGAAATAACTGGGAAATAAAAAAGATATTTTAAAACAACAAAAAAATTTAAAAAAAAAATTGGGTGAAGGAATGCCTATACTGGCATACAGCTGAGCATTTCCCCAGTATTCAAGTATGGTTGAACCAGGGTCCAACTGCACCATTTACATGCCCATTGCTATGGATTCCAACACCGTTCGGAACGATTGAAGGCGGCAATCCAACAGCCATTGGCGGCGGTGCTGCTGGAGGGTACAACCCGTGGTTGTGAGGGAGATTATGGGGGCTGACGAGAGCACTGCCGGCTGGACTGCCTTTACGCTGTTGAAGGGCGTGGATCTGCCGCAGCCCTTCTTCGTGAATGCGTGACAGTGTCTCCAACTCCTTCATTGATAGAGCTTCCAACCCAGCACCATATAGAGGGGCATGTCGGGACATTTCCTCTTGAAGTGAAGCCTCCAGTGTGTGAATATATTGCTGCAATGAAGAACAAGACATCAATGGAATGAGATTTCTATAGCTCAAAACACGAGAAAATAACATGAAGTGCTATAGCATGATCCTGTAGAAAGCTCAGCTTGTTAAGCAAAACCAATGTAGCCACAATTTATTAAGTTTCACTGAAGAACCACAACCAGAAAATGTCAGCGAAGAACGAATATTAAAACAACCAATAACAAAAGAGAGAAAAAAGGGAACCTGGCAGGCCTGTAATTTTGATTCCATCCCGTCAATATACGCCTCACACCGAGCAACCTGTTCTTCCTTCTCCCGTTTCTCTCCTTCAGTCTGTCCAACTGTTTGTGTCAATCGTCTAACTTCATCCTCAAGAGATTGTCGGATTTCCTCTCGGGTTACATTCTCCGTGGCATATCGTTTCAGTTCTTCATCAAATCTTTTGCGTGCAGCTTCTGCACTCTTTAACCTTTCCGCAAGAGCATTTTTCTCCTTTACTACTTTCTGTCACATGTAGAAATTCTAATCAGAAAAGGCATGCAATCACTACAAAAGCAGGACATCACTAGCAATCAACTATAATATTTTACACACTCGCAAGGAACGAGGACAAGCCTGAAAGTGGCCTATATTTGAGTTCATATGTACGCGCATATATATATATATATATAGAGAGAGAGAGAGACAGAGACAGAGACAGAGACAGCATGTCTAATAGAAACATCATCACGGGTACGGTGCAAACACAGAGGTATACAGAGATAGGTTTTGACTTTGACGTTAGAGTACAATTATATGATAGCGGACCAAACATCTTGATTCTTAGAGGTTTTCCTGTCCCGATTGGAATTTCTCTAAATAAACAATCGCACATGCTTCCGTGAAGATTTATGACAATTAATATGATAAAGAAAAGATCATATACACGGGATACTCTAATGGAATGTTGTGCTTTATTTCCTGACTAAGCAAAGTATTTAGAAGCAGAAAATTCAAAAACTTATCAAGTCTAAATCATATGCCAGTTTTTAGATTATAAAACCTAAAGACCCTAGTAACAGGGCATGATCCACATTTTACAAACTTTTAACTTATAACAATTTTATTATGAACTCTTTTTTTTTTTTTTTTTTTTTTGAAATTTTCCTTCTGTCGATCCCTACAATCTTTGAAAGGTAGGAAACTATAACTTTTGTCATGTAGGTGCCCATGAGGAGGTTCGAACCTCAGGCCTGTTGTTATCCCAACCAACACCCCTTGGGTTATGAACTCCTTTTGTCCTATTTAATTTATTATAAGAGAGAGAGAGAGAGAGCAGCAAGCAGGATGAAGAGTATGCAATGTAACTAAATACCTTCAATTCGTCACGTTTCCTAGACTTCAACTGGGAGATTTGTGTTTCCGCGTCATGAAGACGATCTTGGAGCACTTTCTTCTCAGCAATGAGCTTTGTGATCTCATCATCTCGCTCCGAACGAAACCACTCAAGCTGACTCTCAATTTCTTGTATTTGGTCAGAAAGCTCCTTCCTTTCCCAGGCAAAGCGGTCCATCTCAGCCTTCATTTCAGACTGCCATATAATGATACGCATCAGTACTAATATTCTTTTGGGAGAATTAACAACACGTCATAGTTCTAGCTCAATCAACATCAACTACCTTGAGACGACTGTTATTGGCCTCAGAGTCATTTAGCTTTTGGGATATTACTGCTTTTTCTTTAACCGTATTCACAATTTCAGCTTTGCTTTGTTCCCGCACACGAATAATTTCATCTTCACTGGCACATAACTGGTGCCAAAGAGCAGCTCGATCAACATTTGCAAGTTCAGCAACCTCCCGCATCATGCTCAAAACTGGTCTAATAACTTCTTGCTCCTCACAAGCCAAAGTAACCAAAATATCCAAATCTAGATCTACTTCACGGGCAGTATCTGCAGCACTGGTGGCACGATCGACAAGTCTCTTTAGCATCCTTCCTCGGTAAGACTCATCAGCATACCACTTGAACAACATTGTGTATAGCATCTTAACGAATCCCTTCACACAAGGGTCTGTAGAAAGGGCCAATGTCTCAGCAAGACCAAGGACTGAAGTAAAATCATCCTGTTGGACTATTAGCTGCTCATTGGCTTCTCTCTCCACAACAGCTTCTGTATGCTGGAAGTTTTCAGCCACAAATCTAGCACTAAGATTCAACCTGTGAGCAAGGCGCCTTTCCAAAACTATGGCTACAGAATGAGCCACAATGGCACCTCGAGCAATAGCTCTCTCAAACGTTTGAGAAGCTTCAACAGCCAGACAAGGGATGGATAACATCTCAATCAAGATATAGATATCAGAAAAATGACAACTAGAACGAAAAGCCTTCTCATCCACCATATGCAGCCTATCTGAAGAAGGCCCGCATTCCCCAAATAAGAAAAGTCCACAATGCATTGTTGAGCAACTATCACCAAAATCATCATCAGAATCAATATCTCTAAGTATGGCTTCAGCAACATCTCCCCAACTATTTACAGTGTTGCTCAAAAACTCTAGGACACAAGGAGAAACATCTACACCCAAACTTTTTAGCCTAGCACGAACAGATCTGACCTACAAAAGAGATGAAAGAGTTTCACAGTGATGAAAAGGAAGCTATAAAAAAATAATAATAAAATAAAAACCCACGTGTATAACATGGGAAAGAAACATAATAAGATAGCAGAGTAGTGTAAATACTGCTTCTGGAAGATGTTGGCACTGGGATGCAGCTTTGAATATAAAATCTATAGTTGCAGCAAGAGGTTCATTATTTGAATCTGTCAAAAGCTCAAAAGATTGAAATAAAACTCGCTCCCAAACTTCGCTGCTGCATTCCAGTTGACTTAGAGCACCAAAAACCTGGCAAACCAAGATAACCTATTAGAAGAACAATATAGCAGTGCACTACGTGACACCCATACAAAATAGGTCGTGCAAATCTACGAGGACTATCCAAAATCAGACTAGATGTGCAACACGCAAGCAAACATGCAACCAAGGGACAGCTAAATGCAAGCAGTTTCTCAAATTAGAACTTAGAATCACATCCAAATAAGAATGAAGAGGCATCTTCAATACGAATATGTAAATAAACTAATAAATGACACTCAAGACCTTACAGGAGTTCGTAAGGCAGGTTCTGCATCTGGTTTCTGAAGTCGTTCCAGAAGTGCAAAAGCAGCCAGTGGATGTTCTGACTGCTCAACCAACTTGGGCACGAGAGCAACCAAATCAGGTTGCAAATGCTTAGGAGCTCTATCCAGAACCAGGGCAATTTTTGAAGCAGACTGAGGCCTTCGTCGTGGTTCAGGACAGCCTTGTGGAACAGCACCGTCTAATGCTCTCAGAGAATTAACAATCAATCCCAAGAGCTCCTCAGATTGCTCTGGCCACTTGGTCTGAAAATTCACACAGTTAAAGCATCACAACATGCTAATTAACCAAAGTTTCATTGAAAATGCAAAAAATATCTACCTTTGTGCGCAATGACACACTTTCTGAACCCCCAGCAGACGTTTCTGGTGGATTGATGGGCTGTCCAGGAAGAGCTTTCCCAAGTGCACGGACCTCACTTATGTCGGAACTTTGTACAGCAGAAGCACTGCTAGTTTCATCAACACCAGACTCCAATCTGTCATTTATAGGATAGTGGGCAGATTCACCGCCTACATTTTCTCTGTCAGATTCTGAAGGACTAGCAATTCTGCTTCCGTCTGGAGAAGTTTTTGACTTGGCGTCAAAAGAATCATCATTAGAACTTCCTTCTGTAGGTTGACAACATTCAACCATTATATCCAAAAGTAAATCAATAATGGCCTGCTGCAAGACTTTCACTCCCATCAGCAAATTCATCAAACTAGGGGAAGATTCATCAGTCTTCGTGACCTTCTTTCCATCATTAGTACCAGAGAACTTAGTTGGAAGAAGCAAACGTTTTACTTTAGCAGGGTCGTCAAGATAAACACGAAGTCCAGTCAGAAAACCAGCAATCGCACCAGCATCCATCAGAAGCTTTTCTCGTAAAGTGACCTGAGGCTGAGAAGGATTGTCTCCATATGTCAGGTGGAAGCCAGCTCTCGAGAGCAGGTTTCTAAAGATATCTTCTTCATCGCCACTAATTCCTTCACTGTCTTCAGAATCAATGAGTTCATCAGGATCAGTAGTCAGAGCATCCTGATCATCTTCTGAAGCCAACACCTAATAAGAGATAAAATACACGTGAACAAAAATCTCATTCAATGAGAACGTTATACCTAATAAAAAATAAAATAAAATAAAGCAAAAAGGACTACATAACAAAACATTACAAAAAAAGAAAAGGCATCACTGAAGAAAGTCTTCACTTCCTCTCTGATATAACCGAAGTGATGGGATAAAGAACCAAGAAATTAAAAGGTTAGACAATGGTGTCACAGGCTCACAAATAGCAACGTCATAATTCCTAGGTCAATAAAGGAGAAATCACAATTTTCATGCCCCAAGTTAACATATTTGCACAATGTCCTTTCATTGCATGCAATAGCCAAAAACAATTGCCAATATAAAAAACGAATACACACATAATGAAAGAGAAAGCAATATATAGATTAAAGAAAAACAGGCCCAGAAAATTGTACCTCAAGGTCGGAAAACTCAAACCAAGGGCAACAATCCAATATTTCACACACAAAAACAACTGTGTCACGCACAAGAAATCCTGCATCTGGTTCCAACATATCTGAGACCTTCATAAACTGCAAAACAGAATTGTTCCATGTCTTCGTACATATAGAAGACTCCTTCCACACAGTTTTGGCTGGGTTTTTTTGATTTATTACTGCCATCCTGTATCTGACCCAGAAATTTTTATCTGGATCACTGCCAACCGATTGGTCACTTTCCAAATAGATACATATTGTCTCAAAGGACTCATATACACCTACATAAAAGAAGAAAAAATAAATCCAATGGCATAAATATTTTAAAAAACAGCAACCTCCTGCTAAAAGAAAATGAAAGAATGATAAAACCTACCAATTCGAAGCTCACATCCTCCAGCTTCAAAGAATTTGCTAAAGATTTTCCGGTTCTCCATTATTTCCTTGAAGGCCAGGAAGTTCTCCACCTTCCATGTAAATGAGCTTCTCTTTTCACCCTTATCAATTTGGGAACTTCCATTGGCTGACTCACTATCCTGGCTAGTAAAATCCTGCATTATGGATGTCTCTTTTAATATGAGAACCTCGGCGGAGAAGACAACTGCGTCCTGGACAAGAAAACCAGAGTCTTGATCGAAGAGACTTGTAAGGGTCACAAACTCCCGCCAACCCCAGTCCTTTGCAGCTTTGGAGTAGCGATTCTGAGATTCTTTTGTGACAGACTTCTCTTCCACCCTCTGGTTCACAACTGACAAGCGATGACTCACAAAGCAACTCCAATCACTGGAAGTATTTCGTGAATCTGTAACTTCAAGAAACACTGAAAGGTGGCATGGAGGTTGAGACTGCCCTGATACCATCAACATTGAAGAATGTTCATCAATTCACTATCTAAATATCATCATTACACAATTCAAGGCTATCCAGTACCTACCATATGAAGAATCTTCACCATGTGCATTCACAAAAATTACATCAAAACTGCGATCCTATGCACAATATGAGTAAATTTTAACCAATCATGTAAAGTACAACAACCATAAATGACAACCTGTCATAGCTTACAGTACCTTTATATCATCAATCACATACGAGATCTTTTTTTATCAGACCATGACGGCAGGTCACTAGAAATTTAGCTCAAAAAAGTTCAGGTGAAACGAATACAGAAGAAGCTGCGTTAACACCACATTTCCATAACAACAACAGAGACAGTACTAGTCCTCAATTATCTGTATAAGAATGACAATCACACAATTTCAACAATATCTGAAGAAGATTAATTAACTAGTAAGTTGACACAAGGAAAGAATTATCAATAATTACAACCATTTAGGAAGACAAGCCACAGGATTTTCCAACGCACTAATCAAGCTTACCTCGAGGATAAACAATGAGGCGACAGTCTCGGTTTCCTATCTGAAACCTCCGGCTTTTGATGCAAAGACCTGTTATCTTCCTCTTCTTCAAAAGATCCTTCAGCCTTGTGAAATTTTCAATCCGCCAAGTAAACTTCCCAATGTGGCCATCCGACTTCCTTGCCCCACTTCCAGTCCTGCCTCCAATCAAGGCTCCATTCTTAGAGAAGCTACTGAACTCCTTGATTACATGAAATGACGTACTGAACACCGCCGTATCATCAACCAGAAACCCCAAATCCAGCCCAACGAAATCTGACATCTTCATATAATCATTCCAGCCCAAACTGGTGTTATCCCCACTCTTATTATCAGCTGCAAACCGCCCATAGGAGTCTCTGTGCATGTGATTGGAGCCAGGTTTCTGATTCAGAACTGACATACGAAACAAACACCAACAACTCCTATCAGACGCCAGGACATTCTTCTCCGTGTCCTTGCTCTCCAAACACATGGACAGATAGTCGACCCCATTAACCGAGCTCTGGTACACACTAATCCTCAAATTACACTCCCCGGCAGGGAAAACAGGGCTCATTATCTTCTGAGTCTTGATCATTTCCTTAAACAAACTAAAATTATGGACTTTCCAAGTGAACTTACCATTCAAAACGTCGGAAACAGGACTGGCCACAACCGAAGACGACATCGTCAATATCGATGAGGCCGACATCGATTGTAGCTCGTTGTTGTCCCGCGTGAAATTGACGGATTCGTTGAGTATCAATATATCCGCGGTTATCAAAACAGAATCGCTATTGAACAAATAACCTAATTTGGAATCCAATACCGAAGATGAGGGAGTGAAATCGCACCAACCATGGGATTTCTTCTTGCTGGAGAAGCGGTGCCATGAATCTCGATGAATGGTCTTGGAATCGTCGAGGACGTTGACGATTGCCAAGCGATAGCTGGCGAAGCAGTCCCATTTCGAAGAGGATGTGCCGCGAGGGTCCACTATTTGGAGGTAGATGGAGATGTAGCCCGGCAGAGCCTGCGCGTCGCCCTTAGGGTAAACCAGGAGGCGACAATCGTACCCTCCGACCTCGAAGTACTTGCTCCACAATGCCTTGGCCTTGATTCTCGGGAAATTGTGGACCGTCCATCGGCAAACCGCCGAGTGCTCGCCTCTCCGATTGACGGTCACCGTCTCCTGCGCCCCGCTCCCGTCCCTAGACAGGTCCTCCGCCGCCGCCGCAGACATCGACGGAGGTTTCTCCGCCGTCGACGATGACGTGGCCGTCCGCGATTGGTCTGTCAGAACCGGCGCCGCCGCCGCCGCCGCCGCCGATGACAACGAGGACGATGCAGAGGCCGACGACGACGATGAAACCGCCACCGACGGTGCGGTCAGCTTCATTTCCGATGTTTCTCTCTCCTCTGGTTTTGGGCCGTCGTTCAGTTATTTGATCAATTTTTCTTTGTTTTTTTTAGAGAGAGAAGGCGGAGAAGGAGGAGAAGAAGAAGAGGAAGGTGTGTGGTGAGAGGGTAAGAGGGTGAGAAGTGGGACTTTGCCCAATGTGAGGCGCATGATAGCTAGCGTGCGCCTCCCTCAATTCTCCTCTTCTCCTTTTTTTTCTCTTTTTTTAATTTTTTTTCTCGCCCACATACGTCTACACGTTGGAATCCTACTTGACGAAGATTTAATCCTCTACGTCTAGTAACATTGTCCAACGTAAGATTGCGCATATCACAGCCGCACACTGCAAGGCCCCACCACAGTCGATGCAGATGTCGTATTCGATTGTTGCACGTGCGTTTGGGTCTCTGCGACCACGATTACACCGTATGACTGCACGTGCTGGAAGAGAATCGTCTGTGGCGGTTTGTTTCGAATTTGGTTTTGTTTCCATCTTGTAAGAAGGCCACGTAAGGATTTGTAAATATTTTAAGCCAATAACATGATGGGACGCCATGGATTCTGATGGTTTTGCCCTTCCTGGTCTGCACATTTTTCTATGACGCTGCCATAGTCTTGCTGACCGTTGGACAAACTCGATGGACATCCGACGGTTCTAAATTTTCTTAAGTAGTTTGGTTTTAGGGGTGCTACCTTGATTTTTTTTTTTTTCTCCTTTTCGGGAGCTTGGTAAAAGATTTTCTGCTTTTGACCTGTTCGTAAAAAAATAAATAATTACAAAAATTGAAAAAATAAATAAATAAAATGCATTTCAGATGTGAGTGTGGTTTTTTAGTATTAAAAAAATATTATGAACAGCAGCAACGTCACTTTCCCCCTGGCTTTTACCATATTCATCAACAATTTTTCTTTTTTTTTAAGGCAACAATTTTTCATTTTTCTTTTAACTTGAAGCCAGCAATCACTTTGTTTTGTAATTAAAATACAGATAATGTGTAGACATCACTTGGCTGTGCCAAAACATAACTCTTAGCCTGTCTACGTTTGCCCTAATTTTTTTAGGGGATTTTTAATTTTGTTTTTAGTGTGTATAATCTTTACAAAAAGCGTTTTGTCTTTTTATTTATGATATTTATCTTATGTCTTCATCAACTGATTAAATCATAGCCTAATATTTTAAAATCGAAAGTCCAGTCACACTATTAAATGATAGGTATAAATCGAAACATTTTTAAAATTCATTACTTACTATTAAAAAAATCTACACATCCATTATACTTAAAAAAAAAAATTAGTGGATAGAGTCTAACATATGAGGTGTGTTTTTTGAATTTTCTTCGGCTCTTTTAACATCCAAATCCTTTTTATCTTATAATTTTCTTTCTACACTTTCAACGTCCATGCCCTTAGGATAATGATACTAGAATTTTGATACCAAAACTTATATAATTGCGTAAGTATACCTCCTATTCTTAAATCTCTTTTAATTTATCTATTTCTTTTTTGAAATATGTCTTGAATTTATCGGCCGTGTATTTTTTGGGTGAAAGAGGCAAAAGAAAAATATATAAATATTCTTAAATATTTTTCAAAAAAAATTAGGAAAAAAAAGAAAACCATACAAGAAAAGAATTTTTATTAAAAGGAAAATTTATCATCATGATTTTATAATGAGTAGATCAATGATAAATGATAGTTTGTTGGTATATGTGTGTATGTGTATTGAAAAAAAATTCTTTATAACGTTCGTAATTAGGTTACTATGCAACATTATAAAGTAGCAAAGTTCTTAGAGAAGAATTATAATATATTAAAGTGAGTTATTAAGAGTTTATATAAGGATTTTAACATTTTCCAGTTTTTATGCTCTTTTTTACTTTAAAATTTTATCTTGATTCACGCCTAAAATTGTAACACCCGAGATTTTTAGTGCATTAAAAATGCATTAAATTAAAGATTATATTGAGACAAAGTACAATTAAAGGAAAATACTGTATAATACGATGGAAAATTATACAGTGTTAGAGCAACGCAGTATAAGAATTGAATTGTGTGGACCACAATTTTATTTTATACTTTATATAAAAGAAAAGAAAAGAAAAAAAAGAAAGAAAAATCAGAAATTTAAGCAAAATTCGAGACTTTCTCTCTCTAGATTTTCTCTCTCTAGAATTCTCTCTCTCTCCTCAAATCTCGTTTGAGATTCCGGCGTTATTTTTCGACACCTCCCATACCAGTGGGAAGCTCTCGTTGAGCTGAGTCCAACGAGGTGTCGTGCTACCCAAATAGCCGCCGGAGGAGGGCTCACGCGCCGCCCAAAGTGGCGGCGAAACCCATTTTTTCCCGAGGTCGTTTCTCCGCCGTCCGACCACCAATCGACGTGATTTTGGTGTCTATGGACTCAGTGTGAGGAGAGGAACAAGATGGTACCAATTTTCCAGCTCAATTTTGGCTGGAAAGGCTTCGCCGGAGCTGCCCCGTCGCCGCCGTGGAGCCGCCATCGCAGCCGTCGTGTCTGGTGGCGGTGTGGCACACCGCCGGTGCCAAAACGATCAGAGGGCGACGGCGAGCAAGACCCCTCGGTCAATTGCACCGTTCCGCCGCCCCTCGCCGGAGATCGTGGATGCCCGCCACCGCCGCCGTGGGTGTGTTTGGGTTGGCCAATTTAGGCCGTTTTGTGCCAAATTGAAGGCACAAACACCTTCAGAGGACCGAGAGGAAGAAATTCGGTACCTCAATTGCACGAAATGATGGCCGGAGGACGGAGAACGGCATCTCCGTCGTGCACCGCCGTGGAGCTAGGTGGAGCCGCCGTTCCACGCGGTGTTGAGCTGCCCCACCGTAGGGGAAACACTCAGAGGGACACGGGGAAGAAAATGCCCACCTCAATTTCACGGTACCGTCTCTGCCGGAGATAGGAAATCGGTGCCGCCGGTTTCCGCCGTGAAATCCATCCTCGATTGGAGCAGATGGAGGCCGAATTGGGTGAAATTGACCCCACCAATCGACTCAGGAGGGTCGAATTAGGGGGGGTAGGCTCGAGCTCAGCCCTCAACGGGGCCAACCGCCGCCGGTCAACGGCGGTCAACGCCGGTCAACGGCCGGTCAAAGGGCAAAATGGGATTTTGTGATCCGGACCTCCGATCGAAGATCCGAGACCGCCTCCCGACTCGTTTCGACGCTCTGAACGCAATGGTGACCTCCGTTCGAGCTAATTCCACTCCGATGAAAATCGTCCGGTACCGACTGCACGCGGATCGAGGCGATTCAAGCAGCAATATCGGAGTCCAGAATGACGTTTTCAAGAATGCATGATCTCCAGGAAGCATTCCTAGCCATTTATGGTCGCTCGAGGAGCACTGTAGAGGATGCTTCACATACTGTAGATGCAGCGAGATACAACTGGATCTGCTTAGCTTGGAGTTCAAGTAAGTAGGAATCTCGACTGCAGTATGAATTGTTTTAGATGCTTCATAGAAATTTATGAAATGCATGATCAGTGATTGTTACACTGTTTTATGTAAGAATAGGTTTTATAACGTTACAAGGTGACGAAAAACCCGTTAAGGGTAAAATCGTCATTTTTAAGGAAACGGCTAGAACGGAGTCGAACACTCCGATTTAGCATAATGTTGTTAGATGGAAAATGTTCCGATACGTTAAGTAACGTAACGGTCATGTGAGATCAAGATTTAACGAGGAATGTTTTAAGTAAACGAGAGGTAACCGATGGGTTACAAAGTTAAAAGGAAATGTAACCCCGGTGGGTTACAAGGTTAAATGAAGGAAATGTAAACTGACAGTTTATAAGGTTGAGTAACAGAACGGTAGACCGATAGTATACCAAGTTATGAATAAGGAAAGAATGATTAATGTTTACGTTTTATTATCAATCGAGTGGATTGATAATAAAGAAAGTTAATTAATGAGTCGGCTGTCGTTTGATCAGGACACAGAGGCCGACTAATGCAAGGAAAAGGAACGGAATAGAGAACGCTAGAGCATAGTTTGGGTAAGTTTCAAACCTCACCTACAGCATGAAGTAAATGATTTTTAAATGTTTATTTATATGATTTGCAAATGTGTTTGCAATTGTTAAGCAAGTTTCTTTTAAAGTATATTTGCATTTATTATGCAAAAAGTTTTAAAGTTCAAGAAAAAGAATTGCAATGAAATTGCAATCGTTATGTTAAAGGTTTATTGGCATATTGATATGCATAACGTTATTTAAAAGTCTAAGTTATGATTTTCAAAGTATTGAAAGTATGTTTTGCATTATGACAATGCATAATGTTTTATAGTTTAAGTTAAAGGTTTAATGATGCATTTGCTATGCAATAATTTGCATTTGTTGTGCAATAAATTTAAGAATAAAAGTTATAGTTTGCAAAATGTGTTTGCATTTTATGATGTATTTATTAAGCAATATGTTGCATTTGTTATGCAATGAGTGTTAGATTGCAAGTTATGATTTGCAAAATGTGTTTACATTTTATGTTGCATTTGTTATGCAATGAGATGCATTTATTATGCAATTGGTTTTAAAGTATAAGCTATGAATTGCAAGTGTATTGCATATGATGTGATTGCATTTGAATGCTCACTAAAGTTAATAAGAAGGTAATGTAAAGATAAAAAGGAAAGTGTCGTACCAGCCTCTTTGTTATGAGGTAATAAAAGTAAAATTAAAGTGTGACCTCCTAAAGGTGAGGTACAAGACCTCAATGTTTGATGGTCTCAAGTCTTCCACAAGGGAAGCATCATGTATATGATCTCATGATTAATGAGTTGGTACGAACACTAAAGTAAAGTAAGGAAAATGAAGGTTACAAGATAAAGAAAGTTAAGGAACAAGAATAAAGGTTGAGAAAGAAATGAATATTTAAGTTTATAGAATGTTCATAAAAGGCTCATAATTAAAGTTAATAATTGAGCATAAATGAAGTCATGCATTCTAATGTTGCTTGAATGCCTTTCATGAAATGTTTATATGTTATGTTTATGGAAAACATTCTAAAAAATGTTTTACGACAAGTGTTTATGAAAAACATTTTCATGTTTTCAAGAGACGGTTTATGAACGACGTTTTAAGAAAAACGTTCAAGAAATGTTTTAAGAGAAAGGTTTTACATTAAATGTTTATGAAAAACATTTCATGTTTGCAAGAAAAGGTTTACGAATGACGTTTTAAGAAAAACGTTGCAAGAAAAGGTTTACGAAAAACGTTTATGCAAAACGTTTCAGAAATGTTTTATGAAAAACGTTTTCAGAAATGTTCTATGAAAGACGTTTATGAAGAACGTTTTTAGAAATGTTTAAGGAAAACGTTTATGAAAAATATTTTCATAAATGTTTATGGAAAACGTTCATGAAGAACGTTTCAAGAGAAAGGTTTTCATGATAAAAGTTTTTTTAAGCATGTTTAAATGCTTTGTGAGATTATGTTTGAACTTGCTGAGCGAAAGCTCATTAAAAGTTTTTCATGCTGTAGGTAACTTATGGGTGACCAATGGGACCCGTTAGAAGAGCTGGGTGCTGCGGAGGACAGATGCGAAGATTTGGGTATGGATACCATCACTGTTTGCTTCCGCTACGTAAAGAAAATGTTTTCCATTGTTTAATGTTGTGTTTTCAAAGTTTAAAGAAAATCAGAGTTTTAAGAATTGTATTCAAAGTTTTAAGATACAGTTTATGAACTGTTTTTGTAATGATAAAGTAAAGTTTTAAACTATGATTTAATAAATGTTTCTTATTAAGTTTTGAGAAACGATTTGAAATGAGTTTAAGGTCAGGTGTTGAGCGATGTCTCCACTTGAATGCGACAGAGGTCGCATCAGTTTTAAAGAACGTTTAAGGAAAGAAAAAAAAATTTGTTACAGTATTTTCTTACTAAGTAAGTAAGATTACTGTTTACGAAACTATGATTATGAAAGTAAAGTGACTGCCCGAAAAGGCGGGTCGTCACAGGTGGTATCAGAGCAGTATCCTGCCATCCCATTTCGCGCTGTCACATGTCCGCTACACCATAGCTCAAGTAAGTAAGTTATGTTAAGCAGAAAGAAAAGTTAGAATTTAATGAATACGTATTTATGTTGGGCGTAGCCTTTGATATCGGCACACCTAGATGAGCAACGAGAAGGCAAGGATCAAAGGATGAACGTGATGATATATGCTAGAATGTCCTCGCAACTCGACAGTAGTCGTTGTCTATTAGCGATGTCAAGTCAACGATGACAAAACGTGGTCAATGATGGTCAACAGATGGCCGACAGCTCAAAATCAAGAAGATGAGCTTGTGACACGTTATGATGTTTAGGCGCACAATGGTGTCTCCGTAGGAGCAAATATTACTCTGTTGGAGTTATTCAGTATTGGCTACACGTATAACGAGGAAAAGTGGATCAAGATAATGGAATAATGAAGGTCTGAAGTGATTTTCAGTGCTTTATAGAACGAGAGTGCCTGAGAGCAACTTGACGTTAGATCATTAATTATGTGATTTGATAGAGCTTAAGCACTCCTTCGCTAAGCTGAGACATGCGAATGAGCTCGTAACTGCCCGGATGGGAAATACGATTAAGACAACGATGCCCAATCTGGCAGCAGAAACCTCACAGATTGGAGGATGGAAGCTGAAATTTTATACGCTATGAGGAAAATTACGTAAAATGTCATTCTAGAATGGATATAGAACCGAAAATTATGGATTTTGTGGTCGGGTGACCCTGATCTTTAGAAGGAAATGAAGAGATTAGAATGAAAATGAACCCTATTTCTAAGAATAGCATTCAATGGTAGAATGCTAAACCCTTAGATGAATGGAAACTGCGCTCAAATGTTGGAAGATCAGAGTTGCGCAGCAGAAGTGTGGTGTACAATTTAAAGGAATATGTCAAGAACATGATGAAAATTGTTGAAGTTTTAAGATGAAGGCTCAGTTTTAATGAAAAAGTAGTGATCAAGGAAGTATGTTAAGAACGAAAAAGGATGACAAGGAAGATGAACTGCCTATGAAGGTGCTAATTTTCGAGGACGAAAATTGTTAAGGAGGGAAGATTGTAACACCCGAGATTTTTAGTGCATTAAAAATGCATTAAATTAAAGATTATATTAAGACAAAGTACAATTAAAGGAAAATACTGTATAATACGATGGAAAATTATACAGTGTTAGAGCAACGCAGTATAAGAATTGAATTGTGTGGACCACAATTTTATTTTATACTTTTTATAAAAGAAAAGAAAAGAAAAAAAAAAAAGAAAAATCAGAAATTTAAGCAAAATTCGAGACTTTCTCTCTCTAGATTTTCTCTCTCTAGAATTCTCTCTCTCTCCTCAAATCTCGTTTGAGATTCCGGCGTTATTTTTCGACACCTCCCATACCAGTGGGAAGCTCTCGTTGAGCTGAGTCCAACGAGGTGTCGTGCCACCCAAATAGCCGCCGGAGGAGGGCTCACGCGCCGCCCAAAGTGGCGGCGAAACCCATTTTTTCCCGACGTCGTTTCTCCGCCGTCCGACCACCAATCGACGTGATTTTGGTGTCTATGGACTCAGTGTGAGGAGAGGAACAAGATGGTACCAATTTTCCAGCTCAATTTTGGCTGGAAAGGCTTCGCCGGAGCTGCCCCGTCGCCGCCGTGGAGCCGCCGTCGGAGCCGTCGTGTCTGGTGGCGGTGTGGCACACCGCCGGTGCCAAAACGATCAGAGGGCGACGGCGAGCAAGACCCCTCGGTCAATTGCACCGTTCCACCGCCCCTCGCCGGAGATCGTGGATGCCCGCCACCGCCGCCGTGGGTGTGTTTGGGTTGGCCAATTTAGGCCGTTTTGTGCCAAATTGAAGGCACAAACACCTTCAGAGGACCGAGAGGAAGAAATTCGGTACCTCAATTGCACGAAATGATGGCCGGAGGACGGAGAACGGCATCTCCGTCGTGCACCGCCGTGGAGCTAGGTGGAGCCGCCGTTCCACGCGGTGTTGAGCTGCCCCACCGTAGGGGAAACACTCAGAGGGACACGGGGAAGAAAACGCCCACCTCAATTTCACGGTACCGTCGCCGGAGATAGGAAATCGGAGCCGCCGGTTTCCGCCGTGAAATCCATCCTCGATTGGAGCAGATGGAGGCCGAATTGGGTGAAATTGACCCCACCAATCGACTCAGGAGGGTCGAATTAGGGGGGGTAGGCTCGAGCTCAGCACTCAACGGGGCCAACCGCCGCCGGTCAACGGCCGGTCAACGGCGGTCAACGCCGGTCAACGGCCGGTCAAAGGGCAAAATGGGATTTTGTGATCCGGACCTCCGATCGAAGATCCGAGACCGCCTCCCGACTCGTTTCGACGCTCTGAACGCAATGGTGACCTCCGTTCGAGCTAATTCCACTCCGATGAAAATCGTTCGGTACCGACTGCACGCGATCGAGGCGATTCAAGCAGCAATATCGGAGTCCAGAATGACAGTTTCAAGAATGGATGATCTCCAGGAAGCATTCCTAGCCATTTATGGTCGCTCGAGGAGCACTGTAGAGGATGCTTCACATACTGTAGATGCAGCGAGATACAACTGGATCTGCTTAGCTTGGAGTTCAAGTAAGTAGGAATCTCGACTGCAGTATGAATTGTTTTAGATGCTTCATAGAAATTTATGAAATGCATGATCAGTGATTGTTACACTGTTTTATGTAAGAATAGGTTTTATAACGTTACAAGGTGACGAAAAACCCGTTAAGGGTAAAATCGTCATTTTTAAGGAAACGGCTAGAACGGAGTCGAACACTCCGATTTAGCATAATGTTGTTAGATGGAAAATGTTCCGATACGTTAAGTAACGTAACGGTCATGTGAGATCAAGATTTAACGAGGAATGTTTTAAGTAAACGAGAGGTAACCGATGGGTTACAAAGTTAAAAGGAAATGTAACCCCGGTGGGTTACAAGGTTAAATGAAGGAAATGTAAACTGACAGTTTATAAGGTTGAGTAACAGAACGGTAGACCGATAGTATACCAAGTTATGAATAAGGAAAGAATGATTAATGTTTACGTTTTATTATCAATCGAGTGGATTGATAATAAAGAAAGTTAATTAATGAGTCGGCTGTCGTTTGATCAGGACACAGAGGCCGACTAATGCAAGGAAAAGGAACGGAATAGAGAACGCTAGAGCATAGTTTGGGTAAGTTTCAAACCTCACCTACAGCATGAAGTAAATGATTTTTAAATGTTTATTTATATGATTTGCAAATGTGTTTGCAATTGTTAAGCAAGTTTCTTTTAAAGTATATTTGCATTTATTATGCAAAAAGTTTTAAAGTTCAAGAAAAAGAATTGCAATGAAATTGCAATCGTTATGTTAAAGGTTTATTGGCATATTGATATGCATAACGTTATTTAAAAGTCTAAGTTATGATTTTCAAAGTATTGAAAGTATGTTTTGCATTATGACAATGCATAATGTTTTATAGTTTAAGTTAAAGGTTTAATGATGCATTTGCTATGCAATAATTTGCATTTGTTGTGCAATAAATTTAAGAATAAAAGTTATAGTTTGCAAAATGTGTTTGCATTTTATGATGTATTTATTAAGCAATATGTTGCATTTGTTATGCAATGAGTGTTAGATTGCAAGTTATGATTTGCAAAATGTGTTTACATTTTATGTTGCATTTGTTATGCAATGAGATGCATTTATTATGCAATTGGTTTTAAAGTATAAGCTATGAATTGCAAGTGTATTGCATATGATGTGATTGCATTTGAATGCTCACTAAAGTTAATAAGAAGGTAATGTAAAGATAAAAAGGAAAGTGTCGTACCAGCCTCTTTGTTATGAGGTAATAAAAGTAAAATTAAAGTGTGACCTCCTAAAGGTGAGGTACAAGACCTCAATGTTTGATGGTCTCAAGTCTTCCACAAGGGAAGCATCATGTATATGATCTCATGATTAATGAGTTGGTACGAACACTAAAGTAAAGTAAGGAAAATGAAGGTTACAAGATAAAGAAAGTTAAGGAACAAGAATAAAGGTTGAGAAAGAAATGAATATTTAAGTTTATAGAATGTTCATAAAAGGCTCATAATTAAAGTTAATAATTGAGCATAAATGAAGTCATGCATTCTAATGTTGCTTGAATGCCTTTCATGAAATGTTTATATGTTATGTTTATGGAAAACATTCTAAAAAATGTTTTACGACAAGTGTTTATGAAAAACATTTTCATGTTTTCAAGAGACGGTTTATGAACGACGTTTTAAGAAAAACGTTCAAGAAATGTTTTAAGAGAAAGGTTTTACATTAAATGTTTATGAAAAACATTTCATGTTTGCAAGAAAAGGTTTACGAATGACGTTTTAAGAAAAACGTTGCAAGAAAAGGTTTACGAAAAACGTTTATGCAAAACGTTTCAGAAATGTTTTATGAAAAACGTTTTCAGAAATGTTCTATGAAAGACGTTTATGAAGAACGTTTTTAGAAATGTTTAAGGAAAACGTTTATGAAAAATATTTTCATAAATGTTTATGGAAAACGTTCATGAAGAACGTTTCAAGAGAAAGGTTTTCATGATAAAAGTTTTTTTAAGCATGTTTAAATGCTTTGTGAGATTATGTTTGAACTTGCTGAGCGAAAGCTCATTAAAAGTTTTTCATGCTGTAGGTAACTTATGGGTGACCAATGGGACCCGTTAGAAGAGCTGGGTGCTGCGGAGGACAGATGCGAAGATTTGGGTATGGATACCATCACTGTTTGCTTCCGCTACGTAAAGAAAATGTTTTCCATTGTTTAATGTTGTGTTTTCAAAGTTTAAAGAAAATCAGAGTTTTAAGAATTGTATTCAAAGTTTTAAGATACAGTTTATGAACTGTTTTTATAATGATAAAGTAAAGTTTTAAACTATGATTTAATAAATGTTTCTTATTAAGTTTTGAGAAACGATTTGAAATGAGTTTAAGGTCAGGTGTTGAGCGATGTCTCCACTTGAATGCGACAGAGGTCGCATCAATTTTAAAGAACGTTTAAGGAAAGAAAAAAAAATTTATTACAGTATTTTCTTACTAAGCAAGTAAGATTACTGTTTACGAAACTATGATTATGAAAGTAAAGTGACTGCCCGAAAAGGCGGGTCGTCACAGGTGGTATCAGAGCAGTATCCTGCCATCCCATTTCGCGCTGTCACATGTCCGCTACACCATAGCTCAAGTAAGTAAGTTATGTTAAGCAGAAAGAAAAGTTAGAATTTAATGAATACGTATTTATGTTGGGCGTAGCCTTTGATATTGGCACACCTAGATGAGCAACGAGAAGGTAAGGATCAAAGGATGAACGTGATGATATATGCTAGAATGTCCTCGCAACTCGACAGTAGTCGTTGTCTATTAGCGATGTCAAGTCAACGATGACAAAACGTGGTCAATGATGGTCAACAGATGGCCGACAGCTCAAAATCAAGAAGATGAGCTTGTGACACGTTATGATGTTTAGGCGCACAATGGTGTCTCCGTAGGAGCAAATATTACTCTGTTGGAGTTATTCTGTATTGGCTACACGTATAACGAGGAAAAGTGGATCAAGATAATGGAATAATGAAGGTCTGAAGTGATTTTCAGTGCTTTATAGAACGAGAGTGCCTGAGAGCAACTTGACGTTAGATCATTAATTATGTGATTTGATCGAGCTTAAGCACTCCTTCGCTGAGCTGAGACATGCGAATGAGCTCGTAACTGCCCGGATGGGAAATACGATCAAGACAACGATGCCCAATCTGGCAGCAGAAACCTCACAGATTGGAGGATGGAAGCTGAAATTTTATACGCTATGAGGAAAATTACGGCAAAATGTCATTTTAGAATGGATATAGAACCGAAAATTATGGATTTTGTGGTCGGGTGACCCTGATCTTTAGAAGGAAATGAAGAGATTAGAATGAAAATGAACCCTATTTCTAAGAATAGCATTCAATGGTAGAATGCTAAACCCTTAGATGAATGGAAACTGCGCTCAAATGTTGGAAGATCAGAGTTGCGCAGCAGAAGTGTGGTGTACAATTTAAAGGAATATGTCAAGAACATGATGAAAATTGTTGAAGTTTTAAGATGAAGGCTCAGTTTTAATGAAAAAGTAGTGATCAAGGAAGTATGTTAAGAACGAAAAAGGATGACAAGGAAGATGAACTGCCTATGAAGGTGCTAATTTTCGAGGACGAAAATTGTTAAGGAGGGAAGATTGTAACACCCGAGATTTTTAGTGCATTAAAAATGCATTAAATTAAAGATTATATTAAGACAAAGTACAATTAAAGGAAAATACTGTATAATACGATGGAAAATTATACAGTGTTAGAGCAACGCAGTATAAGAATTGAATTGTGTGGACCACAATTTTATTTTATACTTTTTATAAAAGAAAAGAAAAGAAAAAAAAAAAAAGAAAAATCAGAAATTTAAGCAAAATTCGAGACTTTCTCTCTCTAGATTTTCTCTCTCTAGAATTCTCTCTCTCTCCTCAAATCTCGTTTGAGATTCCGGCGTTATTTTTCGACACCTCCCATACCAGTGGGAAGCTCTCGTTGAGCTGAGTCCAACGAGGTGTCGTGCCACCCAAATAGCCGCCGGAGGAGGGCTCACGCGCCGCCCAAAGTGGCGGCGAAACCCATTTTTTCCCGACGTCGTTTCTCCGCCGTCCGACCACCAATCGACGTGATTTTGGTGTCTATGGACTCAGTGTGAGGAGAGGAACAAGATGGTACCAATTTTCCAGCTCAATTTTGGCTGGAAAGGCTTCGCCGGAGCTGCCCCGTCGCCGCCGTGGAGCCGCCGTCGGAGCCGTCGTGTCTGGTGGCGGTGTGGCACACCGCCGGTGCCAAAACGATCAGAGGGCGACGGCGAGCAAGACCCCTCGGTCAATTGCACCGTTCCGCCGCCCCTCGCCGGAGATCGTGGATGCCCTTCACCGCCGCCGTGGGTGTGTTTGGGTTGGCCAATTTAGGCCGTTTTGTGCCAAATTGAAGGCACAAACACCTTCAGAGGACCGAGAGGAAGAAATTCGGTACCTCAATTGCACGAAATGATGGCCGGAGGACGGAGAACGGCATCTCCGTCGTGCACCGCCATGGAGCTAGGTGGAGCCGCCGTTCCACGCGGTGTTGAGCTGCCCCACCGTAGGGGAAACACTCAGAGGGACACGGGGAAGAAAACGCCCACCTCAATTTCACGGTACCGTCGCCGGAGATAGGAAATCGGAGCCCCCGGTTTCCGCCGTGAAATCCATCCTCGATTGGAGTAGATGGAGGCCGAATTGGGTGAAATTGACCCCACCAATCGACTCAGGAGGGTCGAATTAAGGGGGGTAGGCTCGAGCTCAGCCCTCAACGGAGCCAACCGCCGCCGGTCAACGGCCGGTCAACGGCGGTCAACGCCAGTCAACTGCCGGTCAAAGGGCAAAATAGGATTTTGTGATCCGGACCTCCGATCGAAGATCCGAGACCGCCTCCCGACTCGTTTCGACGCTCTGAACGCAATGGTGACCTCCGTTCGAGCTAATTCCACTCCGATGAAAATCGTCCGGTACCGACTGCACGCGGATCGAGGCGATTCAAGCAGCAATATCGGAGTCCAGAATGACGTTTTCAAGAATGCATGATCTCCAGGAAGCATTCCTAGCCATTTATGGTCGCTCGAGGAGCACTGTAGAGGATGCTTCACATACTGTAGATGCAGCGAGATACAACTGGATCTGCTTAGCTTGGAGTTCAAGTAAGTAGGAATCTCGACTGCAGTATGAATTGTTTTAGATGCTTCATAGAAATTTATGAAATGCATGATCAGTGATTGTTACACTGTTTTATGTAAGAATAGGTTTTATAACGTTACAAGGTGACGAAAAACCCGTTAAGGGTAAAATCGTCATTTTTAAGGAAACGGCTAGAACGGAGTCGAACACTCCGATTTAGCATAATGTTGTTAGATGGAAAATGTTCCGATACGTTAAGTAACGTAACGGTCATGTGAGATCAAGATTTAACGAGGAATGTTTTAAGTAAACGAGAGGTAACCGATGGGTTACAAAGTTAAAAGGAAATGTAACCCCGGTGGGTTACAAGGTTAAATGAAGGAAATGTAAACTGACAGTTTATAAGGTTGAGTAACAGAACGGTAGACCGATAGTATACCAAGTTATGAATAAGGAAAGAATGATTAATGTTTACGTTTTATTATCAATCGAGTGGATTGATAATAAAGAAAGTTAATTAATGAGTCGGCTGTCGTTTGATCAGGACACAGAGGCCGACTAATGCAAGGAAAAGGAACGGAATAGAGAACGCTAGAGCATAGTTTGGGTAAGTTTCAAACCTCACCTACAGCATGAAGTAAATGATTTTTAAATGTTTATTTATATGATTTGCAAATGTGTTTGCAATTGTTAAGCAAGTTTCTTTTAAAGTATATTTGCATTTATTATGCAAAAAGTTTTAAAGTTCAAGAAAAAGAATTGCAATGAAATTGCAATCGTTATGTTAAAGGTTTATTGGCATATTGATATGCATAACGTTATTTAAAAGTCTAAGTTATGATTTTCAAAGTATTGAAAGTATGTTTTGCATTATGACAATGCATAATGTTTTATAGTTTAAGTTAAAGGTTTAATGATGCATTTGCTATGCAATAAGTTGCATTTTTTGTGCAATAAATTTAAGAATAAAAGTTGTAGTTTGCAAAATGTGTTTGCATTTTATGATGTATTTATTAAGCAATATGTTGCATTTGTTATGCAATGAGTGTTAGAATGCAAGTTATGATTTGCAAAATGTGTTTACATTTTATGTTGCATTTGTTATGCAATGAGATGCATTTATTATGCAATTGGTTTTAAAGTATAAGCTATGAATTGCAAGTGTATTGCATATGATGTGATTGCATTTGAATGCTCACTAAAGTTAATAAGAAGGTAATGTAAAGATAAAAAGGAAAGTGTCGTACCAGCCTCTTTGTTATGAGGTAATAAAAGTAAAATTAAAGTGTGACCTCCTAAAGGTGAGGTACAAGACCTCAATGTTTGATGGTCTCAAGTCTTCCACAAGGGAAGCATCATGTATATGATCTCATGATTAATGAGTTGGTACGAACACTAAAGTAAAGTAAGGAAAATGAAGGTTACAAGATAAAGAAAGTTAAGGAACAAGAATAAAGGTTGAGAAAGAAATGAATATTTAAGTTTATAGAATGTTCATAAAAGGCTCATAATTAAAGTTAATAATTGAGCATAAATGAAGTCATGCATTCTAATGTTGCTTGAATGCCTTTCATGAAATGTTTATATGTTATGTTTATGGAAAACATTCTAAAAAATGTTTTACGACAAGTGTTTATGAAAAACATTTTCATGTTTTCAAGAGACGGTTTATGAACGACGTTTTAAGAAAAACGTTCAAGAAATGTTTTAAGAGAAAGGTTTTACATTAAATGTTTATGAAAAACATTTCATGTTTGCAAGAAAAGGTTTACGAATGACGTTTTAAGAAAAACGTTGCAAGAAAAGGTTTACGAAAAACGTTTATGCAAAACGTTTCAGAAATGTTTTATGAAAAACGTTTTCAGAAATGTTCTATGAAAAACGTTTATGAAGAACGTTTTTAGAAATGTTTAAGGAAAACGTTTATGAAAAATATTTTCATAAATGTTTATGGAAAACGTTCATGAAGAACGTTTCAAGAGAAAGGTTTTCATGATAAAAGTTTTTTTAAGCATGTTTAAATGCTTTGTGAGATTATGTTTGAACTTGCTGAGCGAAAGCTCATTAAAAGTTTTTCATGCTGTAGGTAATTTATGGGTGACCAATGGGACCCGTTAGAAGAGCTGGGTGCGGCGGAGGACAGATGCGAAGATTTGGGTATGGATACCATCACTGTTTGCTTCCGCTACGTAAAGAAAATGTTTTCCATTGTTTAATGTTGTGTTTTCGAAGTTTAAAGAAAATCAGAGTTTTAAGAATTGCATTCAAAGTTTTAAGATACAGTTTATGAACTGTTTTTATAATTATAAAGTAAAGTTTTAAACTATGATTTAATAAATGTTTCTTATTAAGTTTTGAGAAACGATTTGAAATGAGTTTAAGGTCAGGTGTTGAGCGATGTCTCCACTTGAATGCGACAGAGGTCGCATCAATTTTAAAGAACGTTTAAGGAAAGAAAAAAAAATTTATTACAGTATTTTCTTACTAAGCAAGTAAGATTACTGTTTACGAAACTATGATTATGAAAGTAAAGTGACTGCCCGAAAAGGCGGGTCGTCACAAAAATAAAATCCTAACTCTTACCTCTAAAATATGCAACGGAGTGAAATTACCATCGAAAAAGTCAAACCGTGTAAAATGAGCTCTTTAGAAATTACACGACACAATCATGGTTTCGTATGAATTATATATCATACTCAATTAGAAAAGAGAATAAATGGAATGGTTTGTTTGGTAAATAGATTTAAATTAACGATTAAGATTTGAGTTATGTGATTTGAATTAAGATTTGATTTAGTGATTTAAATTATTGTCTCAATTGACGTATGGATGTGTATTTAAATTTTAATCTGACTATGGTAAAAATTAAAATTTGTGTTTAGAGAAGTAGTGAATTTTTTTTTATTATTTATTAATAAATCTAATAAAATCTTAATGTCAATGATCCTAAAAAATATGCAATATGGATCTTAATTCATTCCTCTCTTCACTAGGGACACAATGAAAAAATAATCATTTCATTTGGAAATCAAATGAAGAAATTATAATATTTTTCCCTCAAATATATGAGTGAGAGTTTCGACTTTTATTGTAGCAAATATATTCGAGTATCAAGAGTTTAAAGGAGGTCAGAACTCTGAAAACTTAAATTCTTTATACTCATTTAATTCGAATTTTGAAAGAAACAAACACGTATCCAAATGATTCTTGACATTTGAATCTAAATTTGAGTCCATTAAATCTAAAAAATTCATAAACCAAATGGTCCTGAAATATTTTAAGTGTATATATCGGTGGAGGAAAAAATATGAGTTTTTCTTTTTTGATTAATCTCATTGACGCGTTTAAATTTTTGGGTTTATTCACAATTTGTTACCAAATTTTAAAAACTCGCACTTTACTTTTTTGAATTTTGATTTTAATTCCACTTAACATATTTTATTATAATTTTTTAAAAAATCAAATAAAAAAGGGGCAACATGATCACGTGATTTTTCTATTAGAAATTTCCTTATCAATAAATGGAAAAAGACTAGATGACCATCTTTAAATTTCTTTTTTTAGTTTGATTTAATAGAATTTCTAACAAAAAAAAAAGGTTAAGTAAGACTAAAATCAAAATTTGAGGGGCAAAACGAGGGTTCTTGCCAGCCTCTAGGAGAGCTGGAGGAAGGTCTCCGTGATCAACATTATGGTGCTCATCATCCTATTAATCTTTTACGTCATTGACTCCACAGCATTCAGGAACAGTAGATGGATCAACAACGCAGCCTACATGGAAGCTAAGACGACCAAGGCACAACCTAGTACGATTCATCTTTAAATGCATATTAAAAGGAGGGGGGATGATATTTTGTCTAAGATGTATTTTGAGGTTTTGGCAATTTACTCATAGACTGGTTTGCAGTCACGGCCATGTGACAAGCATTTAAAATTCTTCATTTGGTGGTTGTTTGTCTTCTTTTTTACACGTCAAAGAATGCTTTTTTGTATTAAGACGATGGGGAACGATATCTGATTTTCATTCTCCTTGTATTTATATTTATGTGAATTGCCTAAGTTATCTTAATTAAGTAGAAGAAACAAATGGTTATAATGTGTTTAAGAAGTAAGTTAGAACGAAAAATACTGTAACATGTTATAACTTTATACTATTTAAGTTGAAACTGAGCTTACTAAAAAGCACGGAAAAAGGATACGGATATTTTTGTTTTCAAGTGACACTAAATATCACAAACCCAAAATAGTACATTGCAAAGTACACCAAGGAAACAAGAGTAAAATGACTCTTGCTTGTTTTCATCCCGAGTCTTGGATATAGATGTTGTACAATTACTGCTATCGCTTTTAACCACATTATGATCTTCACGGCATGTTTCAGGAGGCCATCTTGTGATTGTGTACTCACTAACACTGCACTCTTCTACACGTGAAGGAGAACCAACTCCATGACCATTCTTATTAATCTCAAGCACCAACAAGGTCTTCACAACCCCACCACAAAGCCTGGCAGTGCAATGAATATCAGACCACACTCTCAACCTTTTAATTTGCACATACATCTCCTTCTGACAAACAAGCACCGCAAACTCAGAATGGACCAGCGCCGGATGATGGCGGTAGGCAACAAAGTCGACGCCTGTATCTAACTCCTGTGAGATGAGAATAGGCCTTGCAGAATGTTGGTTTCTTGGATTTCATGGACTGCCATGGCTCTTGATCATTCATCAAGCACTTGTCTTTGTTGACTATGTTAAGGCATTTAAGGGAGTAAGAAAGAAAAAAGGCCTCTTCCATGCCAAGTTGAAACCATTGCTTGTCCTTGTCAGATATGATAATGGGCACGCCGAAGCAAGCGCGGTTGAGGAGATGGGCTTAATTGGGAGCACGTTGGAACTAGAAAGCACTGCTTGAGCCTCTGACTGGATTAGGGAAGATTGAAACTGAGAAACTATTTTGGACATGGGATCACCAAGAGCTTTGGCTGCTGAGCCCTTCCCTT
This sequence comes from Artocarpus heterophyllus, assembly GCA_025403435.1. Lineage (NCBI taxonomy): Eukaryota > Viridiplantae > Streptophyta > Magnoliopsida > Rosales > Moraceae > Artocarpus > Artocarpus heterophyllus. Next base: position 12,701,869 of record CM046333.1, read on the forward strand.
TACATCTGGGCCCCATTGATCCAGTAAGACAATGAAGCGGCTAGAATTGTTCGGATCAACGTGCTCGGCTGGGACCTGAGGTAGAAAATTTGACAAGGTGTTAAATCAGTGGAAAAATAAACACTCAGAACAAAATGGCAGAAAAACTTGGTAGAATTTGAAAACAGAGCCACCCAAAAATTTTAATTGCGAAAATGGTCTTGTTTTTTTTTTTTTTTTTACAAAAATCAAGCTTTTTGAACAGAAAAACTGTTTCAATTTTTTTTTCAAAAACCCAAAAAACTTGATCTCAACATTCACATTTTTTAACCCTCCGATTGGTTAGTTTAGATGAACTCTTTTTCAGATAAAAAGAAAAAAAAAATTACTCTTTGAATAGTTGACCACTCACTAACCTCTCCTTTTTTTACCCTGAAATGCCCCATTGAATAATATTAAAATGCAGACTATTCATCTCTAAATTTATAATAATCCAGATTTTTGCACATGTCAGAATAAAAATTACGGCCATTTTCACAGATGGTCCACGAATTATACACCCAATCTCAAGTTGTCCCTTGTTTTCAATCAACGTTGTTGTTAGATTGTTAACCCCTCAGAAATTAGTTAAAAAAATATTTAAGGGCATCATAAGTCTTGAGCACCATCACTAATGAAAGGTGGGACCATCTCACATTCTATTGTTGGATTATGCGTAGCACCACTAATGTCTTGTAATGCTCGGTTTACTTTTTCTCTTAAAAGAGTGAGAAACATCAAGGAATTGGTTTTGTTCATTCACTCATATGAAAAAAAAAAAATGATTATCCCAACATAATTTTGGATTAACACTGTAAAAAAAAACAAAAAAAAAAAAAAAAAAAAAAAAAAAACATATTCTAATCAACAATTCAAGATTGAATCAGTGATTTGCCAGTATTTTTCTTAATTTTTACAGAAATGGAATCAACCAATCCTAAAGGAAACGCAGTGCCTCAAAGCAACAATTGAGTATCCTTCAACCATTTTTTTCCAACTTTTATGGCACGAACAAAAAAAAATAGAACAAAAACAAAGCCCATGTAATAAAAAGATAGCCCTTTTTAAAGATAAACAATTTTATGAGGAAACAAAAACGAAACTAGGAAAAAAAATTAACCTCATTTGAATCGAATCCACTCTCACAAGGAAGGCAGCTTTCTGGGCGGTGGGTGGACTGGTGACTCAAGTGTTCGGGACTAGTGGGTCCAAGGTACTAGCTACTTGGAAGTGAAATAAGCGTTTTTGTAAAATAGTCTTTTTTTAGTAGCTCTAAAGATCACTAAACTTTTAACATTATATTAATTTAGTCCTTAAATTAATTTTAAATGCTAAAATAGTTCTTGAACTTTAATATTTTGATAATTTGGTCATTGAACTAATTTAATAAGCTAAAATAGTCTCTAAATTAATTTTAATAGGAAAAATCAGGTTTGGAATTGACTCAGTAGCAAGAGTTAAACACAATGGAAGGCAAAGCCCGGGAAGAAGCACAAACAAAAGGAAAGAGGAAAAGAAGAAAGAGGGGAAGAAGTCTAGTGCTTCTTATCTATCAGTCACTATTAAAATTTGAAAAAAAAAAATATCACAGCGGCTTTCATCCTGCAGCATCCTTCTCCACAGCATTGACCTCGCGTCACCCACTTATTAAACTCTCTTCGCAACAAAACTACTATTTAGCTGCTCGAACAGTTACCTCACTCGACTAGTCACACTGTGACACTTCACCGTCACAATACTACTGCATCGGCTATCACTCTTTTAGTCTATTAAATTAATTTAAGGACTAAATTGTCATATTTTTAAAATTTAGAGACTATTTTAGCCTATTAAATTAACTCAATGCTTAAATTATCATAATATTAAAAGTTCAAAGACCTCTAATGCTATTTACCCTTTTTTAAGAGTTGTCGTACATGAAAGTTGAACTTAACCTAGGGTCAATATATAAAACTTGAAAATGACTTGCCTTTACACTAAAAAAGGAAGGGAAAGAGAGCGGGGGAGATGAAAAAGAAAGGCGAGCGGGCCGATTGGCAACAAGCTGATTCATAAAACAACATGAGTGCACGAGTCACAACCTTTTTGCCTTTCATTGTTTTTCTTCTTTTTTTTTCCCTATTTACATATATTATTAATTAGAGTGAATAGCATGTTCTTATAAAACAAGATTTTAAACCAATAAAAAAATCTAAAATTACCCCTCAACAATAAATCTGATACATTTTTTTCTTTTTTTTTCCTTCTTCCTCTCTTTCCCATTTCTCTCTTTCCTCTGAGTCTCAATTATTTTTGCTCTTTCGTTTTGTTGCACAAGAATTAGACCTCCAAAGTGAACGCCGTCGCCATTGTCTCCATTTGCATTGACCTCCTGGTCCTTGCTCCATCACGATCAACAAAAAGCCGAAACCCAACAAACGATTTGTTGGGCTTCTCTATGCAGATGATGTAAGTGATGGAATCTATGTGAGATGCCTGGGTTTCGCACAATCTACTACGGTGGTGGCTCATAACGTGTAGCGAATGGAGATGCTTCAATGATGTCAGATTAATTTGTTGCACGTTGGGATTTTAATACCTATTTTGGAACTTTACTTCATTGCATTTGTGTTGAGACTTTGTTAAGTATTAATTTTTTTTTATTTTTAAGATTCGTTAAGTATTAATGTTATTAACTATCACTAAGTTTACTTTGTTTTATTAATCTTATATCCAAGGTTTAAATTTTGAGTGTGAACTTTTACTATTTGAACAAGTATCAATGTATGATCTAGATTGACTGTAATAAATACCATGAAGTATGAGCTATGAAGTATGAATATGAATAATGATTGCTCCATGTTAATGGTGTTTTTTCTATCTTATAAACAAATACCAAGTTCATTAAAAAATACCAAAAACATACCAACAATCTTACTTTTTAAGTTTTTTAAAAAATAATTTTTTAAGCAGTTTCTAATGAAAGCCTAATTAGTCCCACACTGTCCCGCTTGTCATTCAAAATGTGCAGCAATGGTCTGAGTTTGTACCAAAACTTCCTTTTTGTAAAACTGCTCCACCTGCCCGCATGTGCACCTTTTGCCTTTTCGTTGTTGTTGTTGTTGTTGCACTCCGCACCCTACGCCCCACACTTACAAAGGTTCCTTCTATTAGGGTCCACAATTGGATTCTTTCTACCGAAACTCTATTTTGCAAAAGCATATTTAAAAAAGTTAATATTTTATGTATAGATTCATTTATTAGGCTTTTTTTACTAAATTTTTTTAAACTAAAATATTTCAACTGCTACAGTATAAAACTCTTATATACTATAATTTTTAAATTCTAATTATAAATTCCAACGTTATTTCTATACACACTATCAGTCGTTTGAATTTATTTGTATGTATTTTCAAAATAAGAAATTTTTGAATATTTTATGCATAGAAACCTTTATTAGTAGTTTTAAACTATGATACCTGAGCAATTTTAGTGCATAAATACAATAATTAAATTATTATGATAAGCAAAATACGTGTCACAAGGATTATTTTTTAATTCAATTTTTATGATAAATTCTATAAAAGTGAAAATGTGATTTTTTAAGGTTAAAAAGCATGTCATAGTCTTATACAAGAAAGGAAAGATATGAAAATAAAGCTGAAAAGCTTAACTGTTGCAAAATGTGTTGCAACAAATGTTAAAACAAAAATATAGTTTAAGAAAAATACTATATAAAAATATAAAAAATTATACAATATCAGAATAATGCAGTATAAGGATTATACTAATAAAGTAATGCAATGCAAGGAATTGCACTGATAAAGTTAAGCAGTATGAAAATTATACTACAAAAGTAATGCAGTATAGAAATTAGACTTATAAAATTAAGCAGTATAAGAATTATACTATGTGTAGGATATGGATGAGTAAGGAATAATGTATAACTTTCTAATAGTATAAAAGAAGTATACCAGCAATATAGAAAAAATATTATCAATATAAATTTATATCACGTAAAAAGTCATGTAGGGCCCACTTGGTGACACCCCTAAGGTGGGATTTTTTTCCACATCTTCCCTATGATGGCTGGTTTTATATGTGATGGAGACAAGTTTTTTTTTTTATTGCAAGTAGGTCTAAAATTAAGCTAAAATTGCAAAAGGGAAGCCTAAGTAACAAGGCTAAGTTTTGTCTCCATCATTTTTTGCAAGAAACATGCAAAAATATACCCATTTTATCTCAAAAGAAAACCAGTCCCTTCCACTTGTTTCTCTCAAATATTTTTAAAAGATTCAACCTCCAAATCAAGTTTTACATCAAGTTCAAGTAATGATGATCAAGATTGATTACTTTCGAAGATAAAAATCCAAAATTTTTCTTATAGATTTCAGTAGTTTTTTTTTAGTTTATGGAAGGGTTTTGATAGGGTTTTGTTATGTTTTATGTTAAGAAGGAATATCAAAGTTTAAACTTCTCAAAGACGAGGATTCAAAGCTTGGAAAAGGTTAGATAAATTCTAAACCCTATACCTTGCTTAAGTTTATGCATATTAAGTGTTTAATACGTAATTTATGAAAAGAATAGACTATGGCATGTGAAAAGGGACTTTATGGCATGATTTTATTATAAGTTATGTTGTTGATGATGATGATGATGATGGAAAGATAAAAAATTATGGTTTAAGGTTAAAAAGACAAAGTGTGATAACTTTGTCATAAACATTATGCTTAAGTAAACTAAGTGTTTGGTGAAATGATTTTAACCATAGCATGAAAATAAAACTATATGACATGATTACTTTACATGTTAAGTGTTTGGTTAAATATTTGCAAAGGTTTAATCAAGCTAAGATTATTTTTTGAAAGAATTAAATGTTTAAAACCTTTAAAGGCCGAATTATCCTCTTGGTTCAACATGATATTTATTGGAAATGTCAAGTGGGACAATTTTTGTAAAGAAATTCTACTCGAATTCTAATTGAAATAAGATGAAACACGTTGATTTCAACTCTTTTTTTTCAAGAACGACATTAAGATGAATAATTTCAAAAAAAGTTAAAAACATAAAAGTTGTAGATCTCATCGAAACAATTAAAAATCACGAACGGTCTGTGAAATTTCTATATTGATTTCAAGTTATGAATTTTATGAGATTTTAAGTATTAAATTTTGTCAAAAGGAAAATATTCTAAAATGTGTTGAATTTGACAAAGTTTTAATCCCATCAAAATGATTAGAAATGAAGATCTCATCGAAACGATTAGAAATCACGAACAGTCTGTGAAAATTCTATACCGATTTCAAGTTATGAATTTTATGAGATTTTAAGTATAAAATTTTGTAAAAAGGAAAACATTATGAAAGTTTTAATCCCAGCAAAAAACTAAACATTTTAGTATAAATCAGTCATCTTTGGTCCCAATGGCAAAAATGTCAAAATTTTACATTTTGGACTAAAACCGTATGAAACTATATTTTTTCACTACAAAGTGCTAGTTCTCTGCACTGCTGTAGGTAGTGAGTAATTATAGAAGCTAAAGTTTGAAAGGATTTAAGGTTTTTACCAAAGAAAGAATAAGAAGAGTACATTAAGGACGTAATCGTTAAGATTTTCATATTATGGGATAAAAGAGCAAAGTTTTGACAAAATGGATTTTTTACGAAAAGGAAATCGATGTTTTATTTTTCGTAATGTTATGAGTAACAAGACAATGTAAGTTATGTTTTCAAACAGGTTCTAAAATTCTTCTAAGATCTATAAAGGGCAAAATGGTCAACTTTTGTTAAAAAAACGAAAAGGGACCCCAAAACACCCGATTTAAGAAAACGGCCCTAAGCTAGAATTTTTCTATGACCTATAAGTAATGGGATGATAAAGTTAAATGAAAATTTTAGTAAAGCCACAAGGTTCACAAAAAACCCGTTAAAAGGTAAAATCGTCAATTTTGAAGAAATCGCTAAAATAGAACCAAGTCCTTCAAATTAGCAAGATTTTCTTAAACAGAAAATATTATGTAATATGTTAAGTAATAAAACCGCCAAGTAAGACTGGAAATTCAACTAAGAACCTTGAAGTTAAATAAAGAAAAAGTAAACCGATAGGATACAAAGTTAAGCAAAAGAAATAAACGGTTAATGTATAAGTTATATTACCAATCAAGTAGGTAGAGAAATTTAGCTAATAGTTAGGTATCGTTTGAATAGGATACAAAAGCCAACTAATAAAAGGAAAAATGAATGAAATTAGAGCGCTAGAGCTAAATCCAGATAAATTTCAAGTCTCATTACAACATGAAGAAAATGATTTTCAATGCTTTGAATAAGTCTTATGTTTACATTTGTTATGCATAAAGTTTTAAAGATCAAGTCAAGGTTTACAATGTATTCACAACTAATATGTTTAAAGTATGCTGGCATTTGTTATGCTTAATAATTTAAAGTTTAAGTTATGTTTTGCAACATGTTTGTATTTGCTACGTTAATGCTTAAATGGCAAGTTATAGCGTATGATATGTTAAAATTTGATATGCTCACAAAAGTTAATAAGAAGATAAAACAAAGATGACACATAAGTGTAATATCAGTCTCCTTGATGTGAGGTTTACAAGTTATTTGAAGCTATGACCTCGTTGTTTGACGGTCTTTAAGTCTTTTACAAATAAAGCATTATGTTTATGTTCTCATGATTGATGATATTGGTACGAACACTTAAGTTCACAAGATAATAAAAAAATTATAAGAAGTTAAAGTAAATTATGAATGATGATAAAAAGCACATAAATAGATGTTCATTAATGAGCATAAATAGAATCAAATATTATGATATTGCTTTTATTCTTTGTTATGAAATGATTATGTGATATATTTATGAAAAACAATTTGAGCAATGTTTTACGATAAATGTTTATGAAAAATGTTTACAAGAAAAGGTTTATGAAGAAGTTTTATGAAAAAAAGTTTTAAATGTTTTGTGAGATAATGTTTGAATTTACTAAGCGTAAGCTTATTGCGAGTTCTTTCATGCTGTAGGTAGTCATATAGTAGTATAACTGGTTGGTGAGCTCAGTGCTGCAGAGAATAAATGCAAATGTTAGGTATGATACAACTACGATAGTTTTCCGAGATGAAAAGCTTTTCTAAGTTTGAAAAGATGTTTTAACAAAAGTTTTACAAAAGTAAATGTTTCTTAATAAATTTTATGAAGTGTTTTAAATGATTTTAAAATCAAGTGTTGAGCTATGTTTCCACTGAAGTTGCAACAGTTTTTAAGTATGTTTAAAGAAAAAAAAATTTACCCATTATTTTTCTTACTAAATAAGAACAATTAAAATTAAAAAAATAATATTAAAACAAGATAAATAACGGCTAAACTATCACAAACTATTAGATCTTATTGATTTGGTTTAATCTAGTCTGGAATTTCAAACCGTAAAATAACGGTTTAATTTGGAAAATGCTTTAAACCGCACCAACTGTACTACTTTCACAACCACAAAAATAAAATTATATTTAGAATGATTTTTCACTCAGATTCCAAAACTTTGGTGTTACTATACTAATTGGCCGCCATGGAAAATGCCCTAACAACTATACATAGAATCTAATGATCACTTCACCTTTTTTTAATAAAAAAATATAATAATCATTATGCTTTTATCCGGCGTTTGCTTAATGATAAAAATCGTGTCCGCAATTAGGAAACACCCTCCGCCACTCCGGTGGCAATAATCACCCTCCGCCATTTGGTCTGAAAAAAGCAAACGAAGATTCCCCCACCACATTCAAAAAAAAAAAATCCAATAAAAATTTCAGACAGACTCGGAGAGAGAAGTCTCTTTGATCACTTCTTCGTCGATCAAGCCTCCGCTTCCCCCCCTTCCCGATCGAGATGAATCATTCCTAATTTTCTGTTTGGGATCCGAGAAAATTTGAAGTTTTCCTCTTTAACTTATGGTCTTGTTAACAAACTCCATTTGGCTTGATTTCAAAGGTGAGTTTTTCCCCCCTTTTTGAAAAAGCGAAAGAAAGTAAAGGCGTAAAATTGAAGAACTGATTCGATTTCTGGACCGTTTGCTTTCTCGGGAAACAAACTGGAAGAAAACAAAGATCCAAGGTGAAATTCCTAAATAGCATTGACATGAACTTAGCTTAAAATTTGTTGTTTTGGTTTTCTCGGACTATCGTTCGAAATAATGCTAATTTAAAAAAAAATGAAGATTTTCTCATGGCGTGCTGTTCAATTTTCCCTTTTTAGTTGCAAAGTTCGTTAATTTTTGGTTTTGTTTTGTTTTCTAGGTGTTGCTGCGATTTGGATGGTTTGGCCTTAAAAATCGTGTTTTTTCGATGGAAGAAGTTTGTCTTAATAGTGAGCCGGTTTTCGAGGAAGGTGATCAGTATGAGGTTGATGGAGATTGCCCTGTGGCTGAACATGAATACCAAAAAATTGGAGAAACACAAATGAAGAAGAAATCTCCACTTCCAACTGTGGGTTTGGAGTTCGATTCCTTCGAAGCGGCCTATGATTTCTACAATATTTACGCGAAAGAGCGGGGTTTTGGGATAAGAGTGAGCAATTCGTGGTTCAGGTCGAAGAGGAAAGAGCGGTACAGAGCGAAATTGAGCTGCAGCAGTGCGGGGTTCAAGAAGAAGAGTGAGGCCAACAACCCAAGGCCTGAAACAAGGACTGGTTGCCCCGCAATGATGGTGATCAGGCTTGTGGACTCAAAAAGGTGGAGAATAGTTGAAGTAGAGCTTGAACATAACCATCAAGTTAGTCCACAGATCAAGAGGTTTTACAAGTCTCATAAGAGGATGATTCTTGCCGCTGAAAAGGCACAACTTCCTGCACAGCCCGTGACGGAAGTACATACCATCAAGCTGTACCGAACAGCTGTTATGGATTCTGCGTGTAACGGGTACTCATCAGGTTTTCAGGAGAGGGAGGGTGTGAGTGGTGTGGATCACCCCAAGCATTTGGAGCTCAAAGAAGGAGATGCTCATGCAGTTTACAACTACTTTTGTCGGATGAAGTTGACAAACCCGAATTTCTTTTACTTGATGGATGTGGATGATGACGGGCGTTTGAGGAACGTATTTTGGGCTGATGCCAGGTCCAGAGCTGCATATGGTTACTTCTGCGACACAGTTGCTATAGACACAACATGCTTGGCAAACAAATATGAGATCCCACTGGTATCGTTTGTCGGTGTAAATCACCACGGGCAATCCATATTGCTGGGCTGTGGCTTTCTTGGGCATGAATCAGTGGACTATTTCATTTGGATGCTCAGGGCATGGCTAAAATGCATGCTAGACTGCCCTCCACAAGTTGTTATTACTGATCAGTGTAAACCTTTGCAAGCTGCAGTTTCTGAGATTTTCCCAAACGCTCGTCATTGTTATTGTGCGTGGTATATAATGCAGAGAGTTCCAGAGAAGTTGGGAGGATTGAACGGATACGAAGCAATCAAAAGACAGTTGAATAAAGCAGTTTATAATTCCTTGAAAATAGCCGAGTTTGAAACTTCTTGGGCTGACTTGATCAAGCGGCATGGACTAGGGGACAATAAATGGCTTCAGATACTATATGAAGAGCGACAACTCTGGGTCCCAGTTTACTTAAAGGACGTATTTTTTGCAGGAATGATTCCTATCCATGAAAATGAGGGCTTGACTTCTTTTTTTGATGGTTATGTACATAAACATACATCATTTAAGGAATTTGTTGAGAAGTGCGATCTAGCTTTACACAGGAGGCATATGAGGGAAGCAACAGCAGATCTGGAGTCGAGAAATTTGAGCTACAAATTGAAAACGAGATGCAACTTCGAAGTGCAGCTGTCTAAAGTGTACACAAAAGAGATCTTCAAGAGGTTCCAGTCCGAAGTTGAGATGATGTACTCCTGCTTCAACACAAGGCAGGTAAATGTTAGTGGGGCAATAGTCAGGTACATAGTCAAAGAGAGAGTCGAAGTCGGTGGAAACGAAAAGGAAGTTAAGTACCATGAGGTTTTGTTTGAGACAACACAAGTGGACATCAGATGCATTTGCAGTTTGTTCAATTACAAAGGTTATCTTTGCAGGCATGCCTTAAATGTCCTTAATTACAATGGCGTCGAGGAAATCCCTCCACGGTATATTTTGCCTCGGTGGAGTAGAGATTTTAAGTTCAGGTATCTTCTAGATCATGGCACCAGTACTTCCATTGACATGTACAGCCCATTGTACTGGTATAATCATCTAAATAAGCTTGCCCTACCGGTTGTGGAAGAAGGGGCACGATCTCAAGAACTTTATAAGACCGCTTTGCAAGAATTAGAGCGCTTGTTAAACAAGTTAATATTGTAGAGGATAACTTTAGGGTAACATAGGATAAATATTTTTAACTTGTCAACTTGGAAGGAAAGCCAAGACCTTTGCTTTCCACGAATGACTGCTTTATTTGGTAAATATGCTCTTTTTAGTCTGTCTCTACCTGTCTCACATGGAGAATAAAAAGTTGTAGCATTTTTTGGGATGAAGATCTTTCATGAGATTTGTTACAAACTGGTGCCCTTTTGGGATTGACAATGTAACTAATATCAACCTCTTATTTGAAGCATATGGAATCTAATTCCAAGCATGTACTACCTACAAACGACCCATACGTCGAACAGTCTTTTATAAAGGGGCCAACTAACTTTTCACGTTATTTTGGTGGAGACTTCTGTGGTAAGGTAATCGCTGTGTGTGTGTAGAGACACACTAGTGATAGGAAACAAGTTTTGATCATTAGATGAAAATAGGACCATTAAACATTATCTTGTTGGTGAAGTTTTTTTTTTCTTTTTCTTTTGTCATACTTTATTATAGAAATTTTTATGGTAGAGTCTATTGTGGTAATGTAGGGATATATCCTCAATGTTCATTCTTTCATTTTTGGAAACTGCGTTTCGTTTGTTCTGTAAATTTGTCAAACATTAAAAAATGCATCCTATTAATTGGCATGATGCCATTGGGCCACATTTGTTTTGTCTCTATTTCCACTAAGTTTGTTCAACCACAATAACCAATCTGAATTCTCGTAGATTATCAAAAATAAAAAATAAAAGAATTGTCGTTCACGATTAAATAAAAAAAAATCCACGGTATCTTTCTCTTTGAGCAGCACAAAATTTTAAAAAGAAATCATAATATGAGGTCAAAGTTATACACATTTCATTTGTGACTGGACGGGCTTTGAGGTCGGGTATGTGAGATGGGACTGGTACCAGGATAGGACCAGAACTAGCGTTGGGATCGGGCCAACAGGCAAGGATCGGCACCATGGTCAGGCCACCAGATCTAACCCACATTGGGATCAGGCCGGGACTGGCATCAGGAAGTTATTCATTGATCACAGCATCAGTGTGAAGTAGTCGACGGGTTGTTTATCAAAAGATACAAACATCGTACAATTGATTCCTTAAACAATTGTCAAATACTCCTTGTTGCGTGTCCCAAAGTTTTATTCATGTATTGTTTAGATTTTCTTCTCTCTTTTTTTCCAGCTTTCTTCAAGTTTATGCAATTAATTTTGTTACTTTAGCAGCACCAATAAATCAAATTTACATAAGTGTTGTTTACTTTCCCCAAATTTTTGTCTCTAACTTTAAATTATTACCTCTAAACTAGGCTATTTCCCTGTTTCTCGTTTTCATTCACTGATTCGGATCAATGCTGCAAAAAAAGGAAATAAATTAAGAAAAGCAGCCTTGGAATTGCACGGACTGGAAATTCAGTGTAGGCTGTCCACATGTTTCCCAATCATAGTCACGTATGATGTTTTGAAAAGAAAACTTTAATGAACGAACTTTCTTAAAAGATAGTTGTACAAATGCACCGTCACATTCTGTTGAAGAATACAAATAAATGGTGGCCCAAAGATGTGTATAATTTAATCCCACAAAGTCCTTTAGGGGAAAAATAATAATAACTTAATAAAAAATCTAACCCACGAGACCCAACCTACTCGCCCCTTGATGAAAATATGAGTCTAACCAAATTTACAAATCAGGACAGAATAATATTTCTATATATAGTATAGTTTCAGAAGGGTACAATTGGAACCAGTTCAAACTCAAATCTCTCATAAGCAACACAAAAGCGCGCCCACACAAAAATAAGCATTACAGCTCGCATAAAACGAGAATTGTCTGCCACAAGACAATATGTCGAAATACAAGAACACTGCATGACATAAATTAAAAGAGATGAAGGGGGTAAAAGTTTAAAAAAGAAAGAAAGAAAGAAGAAAGAAAAGGCTAGGTAAAATGCACAACACAACATGCCGAAACACAAGAATACTGATTGCCATAAGCCAAAATAGGCAAAAGGGTAAAAAAATATAATAATAATAAAGACATAGTTAAAGAAAAGGCTAGGTAAAATGCACAAGCACTTTGAATCTAGCTTAGTGCTCACCCTCACTTCAAACAAGTAGGTAGTGTAAGTCCATGGCAGACAAAAGCCAACACAACGTAAACAATCACTAGCAAGAGGATTATAAGAGCAACCCTGCAAGAATATTAAGCATTCTGTCAGTGAGCATCATATAATAATTTGTATCAAAATTGTTGCAAACCACGTAATCAAAGTTGATAATATGATTATGACGCTTACTAATGGTCTAGGTGATGGTATAAAGTAGTCTTTGATTGTTGCAATCAAAACAGAAAACATCGACTGGATTTTCATTCCATTAGTACATGGCCACATGCCGAAGCCAATAACTAAGAATCATAAATTTTCTTCTCAATGAAAACTATTCAGTAATCCACAATCTAATGTATGACGCTTACTAATGGTCAAGGTGATGGTATAAAGTAGTCTTTGATTGTTGCAATCAAAATAGAAAACATCAACTGGATTTTCATTCCATTAGTACATGGCCACATACCAAAGCCAATAACTAACAATCATAAATTTTCTTCTCAATGAAAACTATTCAGTAATCCACAATCTAATGTAGAGTTCTTACTAGAAATTTGAAAAGCTCTGCTCGACTTACTTGAGCTCAAGTGATGTAAATCTTTTTCCTCAACCCATTCTAAATTTCCTCTCTAAAATAGAGTTTCAAGGCATTTAATTTCAAAATAAGCATAAAAAATGGATGCAACTCCCATGTTCAAATTCTCAATGTATTATCAAATAGAGTAGGCTTCAGAGAAGAGAACATACGTAAGCTTTACATTTCTCCACCACACTGTATTTCTAAAACTGCGAGCTTGCTTTCTGAACCGGAAGGTGTTTGCTTGCATATTAGCAGTTTTGTCAACCAGCAATTCCAGGCGATCGCCTCTCTCTAAAACTTTGTCAATATTCTCGATCATGACATTTCGAACCTATTTAAACACAAAGCATCTATCACAATTGAGAGGATATAGTATAATGCTTAACAAAAATGTAAATTTACCCAACAAAGGTTTTTAAGAAGCTCAACAAAAACAAAAATATATGATGATACACCATAGGACATAATCAAATTCATGACCTTTAAACACAAAATACAACCGACCACCATACTTGGTCACCAAGTACGTTAATATAGAAAAATGAAACTGTAAACAAAGAAATCCTAAATGTAACAAAATAGTTTCTTATAGAAACCAACTTTAAACGGAAAACTGAGTCACACGACATATTGGAGGAGTCAAATTTAGATTGAATCACCCATGTCTAACCTGACCCATTTCGCCTTTAAGTCGATTTATCCTATCCGCATTTGGATCATTTGAGTAATATTCCATTTGTTGGTTCAAAACCCTCGAGAATTCGTCGTTCATGCCATAAGCCTGGGCAGAATGAACCGCACGGCCATAAGTCCTCACAAATCTTTGATGAATGTCCTCAAGAAATGCAAAAGGAATTCTCCCTGCAACAATTGAAATATCATACAATACAATGTAAATCTTTTGTTCTTCAATTTATACTTCTTGTCAAACACCCTCTTTGTGCTTCCGGACAACTCATCATGCTTCCGGACAACTCATCATACCAAACAAACAAGCAATTTCACAAGGAAATGATATTTAGCTGAGCTATACCAAATAAGAAGAGACAACAACAACGAAAATCAGAAATCAATTCTTTTTTCTTTTTCTTCATTTTCATTCAAGCAAGTTGCAACTGAGGTCAAATTCGGAATTATTCAAAACTCTTTCACACAAAAAAAAAAAAAAAAAAAATCACAGCAATAGCCAAGCACAAATTCCAAGGAAAAAGAAAACCTTCCGAGTCGCCAAAAATTTTGCATCAAATCTCAGCAAAAAAAAAAAAAAAAAACTCAAAGACGATCAAAATCTTCGTAATAAAATGACTAGAAACCAAAATTGAAAGGAAAAAGGAAAGGGGACTAACTGCCGGCGGCTTCGTCGGCCATACAGAGGACGGTGAGGCCGTCGGTACGGCGGACATGGAAGACGTAACGGTCCTGAGAGTAGGAGACGTTGGTGTCGTTGTTTCCAGGAATCTTCTCGAGGATTTGCCTGGCGATGGCGCCGGCGTTCGTCGACGTCGCTGTGAACTCCGCCAGCACCACCGATCCCCTCGCCACCAGCGCATACAGAATCGTCATCTTCCTCGCTCTCCGATTTTCGAGATTGGATCGTAGATTCCGATGATCGGATTAGAAAGAGAACTCTTTCTTTCTTCGTCTTCGGCTTTTTAACTCTCTCTCTCTCTCTCTCTCTCTTCTTAAATTTGGAAATTGGGAATGAACAACTGAGTCTGGGGTTTTGGTTTGTACTTCGTTGGCGCCACGCTGTTAAGCAAGGGATTGACAGCCAATTTTTTCAGTTTTTCGGAGGAAATGGGAAATTCACTGTTCAGAATCGAATTGGTAGGTTGTTGACTTTTTTTTTTTTTTTTTTTTAAAGCTTTCTTAACTTTTTTCCCCCCTTGAAAAGTGTTTCTTAACCTTTTTTTTGCTTTTTCTTTTTTTTTTTTGTTTTTCTGTTTGATGGACAGTAATCATGGTGCTTAGAAATAAATTTTGATACCGCTTTTTAATAAATTTTATAAAAATATCAACATCGACAGGAATTAACATGCCATACAAAAAGCCACCTTAAAATATTTTATTTTTAAATAAGTATTTAAGAAATTCTAAAATTATTAATAATATATAATTTAGATGAAATGTTCAACCAAAATACTAATGGGGTGTTTGGTTAGTTGTGGGAATTATTGGTAGGAACCGTTTTTACTGTAACATGTGAGAGATTCACACTGTTTATAACTGAGTTTGTGGTAGAAACTACCCTTAGCCAAGCAGGAGGTAAGTATGTGATATATATAAATAGTATAAAGTTACCATAATACAATATATGCTAAGCATACGATTTTAAATTGAGTAAATTAGTAAAAATTTAACCTAATGTAAGTATTTTACATGCATGGTTTCATATATGATAAAAAAATCACATTAATACAATTAGGAGATTAGACGAGGCTTATTTTACATTGTTTTAGAAAAAAAAGTCGTTTTAGGTATTAAAATACATAGGATGAAAAGTTTTGTGTTTTAAAGATTTCTACACGCATATTAAACAACTATTTTTAGAAAACCATTGTCTAATCTATCCTTCGCACACGCTTGTGGTATTTTGTAACACCCTTAAATTTTAAAGTGTGATTAATTATATTAGATTTAATTATTAAGTATGCCAAGTATGAATTTAGTGTTAATTTTGATCATTTAAGATTTTATTTCATCTGTTACATTTAAAAATTTGATTTTTAGTTTTTAAAATACCAAATAATATTTTTACACCATATATTTCCCATATTTTCTAAAATGCTCTTGACCCTTTTAATTTCTTTATTTTCGCACTCTCTCTTTCATTCTTTATTTCTCTTTTTCTTCCTGTCTCTCTTTCTCTCTTTCTGCACTATCTTCTTTCCCTCTTTCCTATGATTTTCTCGCAGACTTAAGCCAAGAATTGAAGTTCTAATCATCAAGTTTTTCATCCAAAAACGTCATTAAAGGTTAGCTTTCTCTTTTTCTTTAAAATTTCAAAGTTTTATTTTTAAATTTTCAATATTTCTTTGATTGTTGAATCCAAACTTTGATGAGCTTAAATAATGTTCAATTTAACTTTGTAGGACTTGTTTTAACATGAATCAAAGCTTTATTGGAACAAAAATTGGTTTAATCAATTTTTGACATTTTTCTTAGATTTTCAAATCTATTGTGAAATTGAGTTTAAATTTGAGAAAAATGATTTAAATTTATTCTACTATGATTTTCTAAGCTTTCTATGTGATTTTCATGAACTAGGAATTGAAAAACAGGTTTAAAATTAGTTTTGAGTTTGGAGATGGAGATGCCAAAACTCGAAGTCTCAACTCTCAAGTCCCCAGATTTTTCCCATTCAACATGCCGAATTCAATAAGTTTGGCAGGCCAGATTCATATCTTTGGCAGGCCGAATTGTAGCAGTTTGGCAAGCCGGTTCTGGAGTTCGGTAGGCCGAACTGTATAGATTCGGTAGGCCGAACTAGGATGTTTGGCAAACCAATTATGAACTTTGAAATTTATATTTTTCTTACAGTTTTCAATATTTAATGATTCTGAAATGTTTTAAAAAGGATTAGGATCTTGTGTTATGATTATTTTGACTCAAAAGACACACTAATAATTAAATTGACATAATGGTATTTGTTAAATTTGATTTTTGATTTTAAACGCAATTTTCAAGATTTTGAACATATATGAAACATACGTTGAATTTTATTTAGAGCTTACGTTATTAGAATTTCAATTAAGGAATGATATTCCTATCCCTTTCTTTGACAGCCCCTTTTTGATTATTTTTGCCGAAGTTTATTTCTTAAATATTTCATTTTAAGAATGATTTTAGTCTTTGATTGTTTTTGAAGAATTATATTTTGATATTCCTTTCGGAATTGTAAAACCTGTACGGTGACGCTTTATTAAGTTGCTTTTGAGTAAGTGTTTTTATTGATTTGTAAAGGCTTTGAGATTTATTTCAATTAAAACGAATTGTGAACAATTCTCTATTTTTGATTACCATTTTAAAATAACTTGTTTTTAAAAATAATTATCCTACTGAGCCTTCCGCTCACGTTTTCCTATTTTTAAAATCCCTCTTCCAAGTTTGAAGAGGAAAGATGGGCTCAAGATCGAAACCTGGCTCTAGGGGTTGAAATGCTATTTTCTCTGGAACTGTTGTATGATACATGTACTATACGACTTGTCCTGATCTGACGTTGATGTTGCATCATCTTTGTGAGTTTCTGTATTTTTAATTTATTTCAAAGACTATGTTTTACGATAATTTTTAGTAGTCTTGTATTAAAGATTTTCATCAGTTTTATTATTGTTATGATTTACTGTTTATTTACCTACCCACATTCATGGTAAGTATCAACGTGATAGTGAATGAGAATAAGATCTCGGGCCTACCTTCGTAGCATTCACGTAACGTTGACCGGCGATAATATTATTTATTTTTGATGATATTTATTTCGAATGAAAAATCTACTATATTTATTTATTTTCTACGTATATATTTATTTATCTTTTCTTTATTTACCTTATTTTCATATTATTTACCAAAAACTTACTGACCCTTCCCCGAGGCGTTACATATTTCGAGCACATGTCGTCTAAAGTATGCCACGTATTACGGATGTCGATTAGACGACAGTTTGGCTAATCGTTGTCTAACCTTTTGTCTATACTAGTGTCAATGTTGAAAAGTGCTTCTAAGTTTTTTTTTTTTTTTTAATGGCTTTTAGTTTTCAAAGATATTATTCCTTGAGCCATCACCAGAGCCTCTCCCACGTCTTTTTTGATTGAGAATTTACCAGAAAAACTGATATTTTGAATATTAATCTAATTGCTACCACATTATATAAAAAGACTATAAATTACATTTAAAAAGTAAATAAAAAATATGAATTTTATAACAACGAAAAGTGAATTTAAAAAATAAATGTCAATTATGGATATTTTATCAGCATTTTTGTAGGAACTTCCGTAAAAAATTTTGATATCTTATCATTTAACACTATAGTTTTACAAAAAAATCGATATTTCAACATATTTTATGGAAAGAATATAATATCTTATTTCTATATCCGTACTTTCACAATATGAAAATTAAAAAGATGTCGATGAAAATGCATCCTTCTCATAACTGATAATTGAAAAGGCGGCTTTTTTTGTTTTTCGCAATTCTTTCTGGCAGCAAAAAAGTTGAACATTTATTCGCCCCACAAAAAAAAAAAAAACATTTATTATTACAAACACATCACGCATTTGTGCGTCGCAACTGTAATTCATGTTTTTTTTTTTTTTTTTGGTGTGGTTATGACTGTAAATCATTCGTTTATTTGGACATGATAAGTATCATAACAACTGGTCAGTAAGTGCATTAATTCTCCTCAAATCCTGAAGTACGACATCCTCAATTTTTATGAAGGAACTCTAAGGTAACAGCTGTTGATTTTTTTATATTGATAAAAACTGTTGTTTTAACTGTTAAATAAATTTTTTAAGTGTCTGATTTATAAGTATTTATGTTAAAAAATATAAAAATGTTTCAATTATAAAATAATTGTTAAAAAGTTAATTTAATAGTTAAAATAATAATTTATACTAATGCCTACCATAAAAATTCTCCTTTTATAATATTTCATCTCATTGAAAAAAAAGGTAATCATTCTTTGAAGCTAGCTAAAAGAAGAAAAGGAAAACATTTGTTAAGGGATGTGATTGATAAAAGTTACAAGTATATTAGTAGTTTTGATGTCATCTCATATTAATTAGTCATATATTATCCAAAAAGATTTTTATTTCTTTTTTTATAATTGATTTTTATTTCTTAAATAATCCAAAAGGATAACTTTAACTAAATGGGGAAGAAAACAATGAATTGTAACGCTCCAAAATTTATTAAATGATATTAGAATTAAAATGGTGGATTAGTGTGTCATAATGAATATTTTAAACTTAATTTGATCATTTGGTGAAATTTTATATTTTAATAATTTCTAATGATTTCTTATTGTTTTAAATTGTTATTTTGAGTTTTAGAACAAAACAATTTGTCAAATATCAAATATATTTGGTTTTACAAAACCGTGGGCGGAACACGGTTTCTGCATAGTAAAATCGTCCACTTTTTTTTTTTTCTATTTATATCTCTCATTGTCCCTCTCTCCTTCATTCTCACTCACTCTCTCTCACTCTCACTCTCACTCTCACGCTCGTCTTTCTCTCCCTTTCCTTCCCAAAAATAAAATCAAGCCTCAATCTTCGGGTTAATGGATTGGAGGCTCTGGAACGTGTTTGAACAACCGAAAACGTGATTTGAAGCTTCGATTCAAGGTTTGTTTTCAATTTTTAAAACTTTTTCAATATTTCAATTTTTCTTGCATTTTGAAATTTGAGCTTGTTTGAACTTAGAAAACCTTTGATCTAAGTTAGAGGAACTTAGAATAACTAGGTTCTAAGCTTTGTTTGAAGAAAAACGGATTCGAATCAATATTTTTCATTTTTCTCCATTTTTCTCTATTTTTGGATTTTCTTGGATTTTAAGTGCAAATCTTGTTTAAATGAGTTTAAAAGTGTTCCATTGTGTTTTTCTGTCATCTATAATTGTTTTTCATGTCTGATAACTAAGAAAAACAGGTTGAAATAAAGATTTGGGTTGAAATAAAGATTTGGGGTTTGGGAGGCCCAAAACCTGACAGGTAGGATTCAAAGGATCGGCAAGCCGGATTCATTCGTTCGGCAGGCCGAACCTAGAAAAATTCGGTTTATCGAACTTGGTTTTTCGGTAGGCCGAACTGCACAATTCGGCCGGTCGAACCAGGGAGACTGGTAGGCCGACCGAACAAGGAGAAAATTGTGATTTTTCATTCGTTTTTACTGTTTTAAACCCCGATTGAAATCACAACTTTATAAAATGATTTTAAAGATATAAATTGCACACTAGGACACCATAAACTAGATTAGTAACGTAGAATATCTTAAACTAGATACTGATAGGCCTAATTTTATTTAGGGTCGTTCGTTGTTCTGCAGAGCTAACGTATAGCGGATCGGGCTTACGGTAAGGGGCATCGGCACGAGTATCGAGGTAGGACTTCTACCCCTTTTTTTTGGTAACCCAGTTTCAAATGATTTGGCCTTCAAAAAGGGTTTTTACCAAAATGTTTTCAATAGTTGATTGAAAAAGGAATTTTATCGGTTATCTTTATAAACCGTAGACTGAGATGAACTTTATAATGAATGTAAATAAAAATACCTAGTAAATGGGATTTGAATAATGATAAAAATGAATAAATGAGCATGATGCCATAACAGAGATTGGGTCGTGTAGCGTGCGACCTTGGGGGCAGTCCCGAAACCCAATTGGGCCACTATGGTAGTGTTGTTCATATGGTTTGCCCAGGAAAAGAAATTGATGATATTTATAGTCGACCAATAAACTGTTTGGGTAAGAATAGTTTTATTTAAACTTATTTATTCAAGTTTCTTCTTAAATAATTTCTTGAGTAATGATATTTCCTTTTGAATTTAATATTTCTTAAAATATAATCCTACTGAGCCTTTCGCTCACATTTTATTTGTTTTTAAACTTTTCCCCCACTAGGTGGATTTCCACTTAGGTTCAGAGAGGATTCTACGGACAGAACCCAAGAGCAGTAGGAGAACTTAGTAGGCATTTATATTATTAAATCAAGGCATGTAACATTTTAACTTTTTCTTTATTTGGACTATGGATGCAATATAATATTATCATTACTATATGTGTACAAAAAATGGGTCAGTGGAACCCAAACTCGTTTATTTATCTTTTAATTTTCTTATCAATTGTTATGAAAATTCTATATGTTTAAGTATCATATAATTGCCTGTTTTAAAAAGGTTCTAAAATTTTTGCATTTTTTAATTAATTTAAATACTTAAACTTGTGTTTTAATTAAATTCTATATTAATTGTCTTAATCAATCCGCCACGTCACCTCCCGTACTGTGGGGCGTGACATGAATAAACCATAGTAATAGAGTCAATGGCATGGATAAATAGAAAAGAATAAGATAATTAAGATAATATGAGGTTTAAATAACAAATTTATCACAATTGGCTAGGAAAGTTACATCATAGGACATAGGGGCATTTGTTGCTTTTTTATAATTATGTTCACTTTTTTTTTGTCCAAACATATGGACTTTTTTTTTTTTTTTGATGAATAACAAGAGAGATCAATAGCTTTTCAAAAAAAAAATCAATACTATCCTAATCCTATTTTCTCGATTTAAAACAGAATTTTAAATGCTTTGTTTGAGAGAGTGGTTCCAACTACATAATTTAAACCACAACAGTATAAAGCTTTCACATGCTACAGTATAAAGTTATACTTTACAACAATATAAAGTCCTCACATGCTATAGTGTGCAGTTTTTATATAATTTTAATTACTCTTCCAAACAACCTAAAGACTCATAAAAAAAGGACACGATTCAATTTATGGTAATTAAATGTGGTGTGTTATTTCAATTAATTCAGTCAACAAAGAACTGTAATATTCTAACATAACTTGAAATGAGGTAAGAAAAAAACACAACAATTTACCCCCTAATTTTTTCGTTCTTAGACAAATTATTTTTTGAATTTTAATTTTCATAGTTAATTTTTGAAACTGTTAAATCGTCACAATATGATAGTGCCGTCTAAATTGGTGATAAAAATACCTATGCGAGTGAGCCTCACTTTTTTTTTTTTTAAAAGGACAAGCCTGGCATTTTTTGCGTTATAGCCCCTGAATTTTTTGTACTTCGACAAATTATCACTATAACTTTTAATTTATGTAATTAGTCCTTTGAACTTTCATCAACAATTTAACTAATGTTATCAAATTAGTCCGTATTGCAGTGGTTTCTCATGTCCAAGGGATTAATTACGAAAATTATAAATGTAAAGACACTTTGTCGAAGCATGAAAAAGTTTCAAAGAGGGTAAAATGCCATTCTTCCTTTTAATTACTTCATAAGAATGAATAACTAAAACTAATATGTGATTTTTACACAAGTTGTAAATTAAAAGTACGAGAAATCTTTCGTGACGAGTGTTAGTTGCTAAATTGATATTTAAAATTGAATTAATTTAAACTTTTTCATTTTATTAAATAAGGTTAATTAAGTATATTAATCACACAAAAGGGTTAAAATACATAAAAATTTATGTCATTTATTAACTATTCATGTACAAGTTACAAGTTAATTTAAGTCAGAAACTAATATCGTTATCATTGAAAATAATAAACTATAAATTTTGTAAATTCATGACACAATTTGTCAAAATCAAAAACTCAAAAGGCAAATTTTTTATGTGTAATGTTCAAGGAGCAACACTGCCAAAAAGCTCTAACTTTTACTAAATATACGCTTCTGAAACATTACATCTTTATATAATGTATAAAATTTGTTAGATTTGCATTGTAAATCTGCACGGATCTATTTGCATTAAAAATCCATCGTTCCAAGCTGGCAATTTTATAATTTGGAATTAAAAAGTTCAACAAACTACGTGATATAAGGCACAAAAAGTCATGATACTGCACGCATCTAAATTATAAATAATTATTAACGTTATTTTTTTTCCACACAAAAAATTTGATACCCTGAGCCTAAAGTGTTCAAGAATGGTGCTCGTTATTAATGTGCTAAAAATAGAAGAAAAAAAAAAAAAGTTCAGACAAAATCTCCACTGGCAACGTGGAAATGGGACTCCAATAAAAAAGTTGAAAAAATATAAAAAAAGGTGGAATAAGGGACCATGATTCATGATCGTCCATCAATAATGTATACAAAGAAAGCAAGATCAAACAAAGCAAACCAGAAATCAAGGCGACTTCTAAGTTCCAACGTTAAGAAATTTAGGGATTCTATCTTCTCTAATCTTTTATTTTTCTCTAACCGTAATCGGGTCCCACTTAACTTAATTTGATTTAAAAATAACTAGACTATTTTACTGCTAATATTTTTATTGGTTTTTTCTGCCATTTCCATTTTGGTTGATTTCATTGTGGCGTTTTTCATTGCTGTTTTGTTAATGGGATTCTATGCTATAGAATGTTTATAGAAAATTTGATCTTGACTAACAAATTATGAAACGATAATTTTGGAAACTAATAGTACGTAATGAAAAGTCATCAACCAATTGACGGCCATCTAGTGACTGGCGATTGGTGTTGAAGGCAGTTAGTGGTCGTCCGTCATTTTCGAAAGCCAACTCCGGTGGATGACCATCAGTGACTGCAACGACCGGCGTCGGCGATGATTAGTGACCATTTATTGACACCAACGTCTGATCTTGATCCATGATCATTGTTTAAAGAGTGATTAATTATCGCTACTAAACGGTGACGACCAATGGTCATCGCTCGGCCGACTCCGGTGAATGGCTCTGGCAGATTACCAATGGTAATTTAGTGAGTGCTCAAGCTACACGTAATGAGTGCTTTACACATATGTGATTCTTTAAACACTATTAAAATTTATACCAACACTTTTCTCACTCCAATATTTTTATTCTAAAAGTGAAAAAAAATTATAAGAGAATGACAAAATAAAAAAGGTTAATGGTGCACATTTTTCTCATTTTTTGTAAGCTCTTTGCACCCTCTATCTATGCCCTTTAGTCATGCCCATAAAAAATTAGTTTGAAGTTGGGCCTAACTACTTACAAGGCAATCCACCGATTCCGAGTCCAGTGATGTCCTACTGTAACCCATAACCCAAAAGCATTTTTCTTTTTCTTTTTCTTTTTTCTTTGTTTTGGGCAGAAAAAAGAAGATTCATAGGACAAATTTGCTACAAATAGGATGTTTGGGAGAATATGATTAAAATTTTTATATATTGTAATGTAAAATTTTTTAGGTATATTATTTAAACTTTAAAGTTTGAACTCTTTTATCGAACACCCCTAATTATTTACACAAATTTCTGCCACATGCAGCTTTAGGTCATGTTGAAGTGTCGTCATAATTCAAATTCCTTGAATATTCTACGGATCATGGTGCTTACAAAATTATTTTTTTCATAGTTTGACGCATTTTGCTTATTTGTAATGTTTCTAATTAGTGTATAAAATTACAAAATCTTTTTTTTTTCTTCTGGATTTCAAAATTGTTTGCATTGTCTCCCCCACGTCAAACTGCATTGTATTTGTTTGGAACAACAAATTCCTACACGTTGATTAAAAATATTATATTTTATGTGTGCATGTAGACCTCCTATCAACACGGTAGTCTCAATAATTACATGGATAACTGTAGCACTCTTAAATTTTAAAGTGGGATTAATTATATTAAATTTAATTATTAAGTGTGTTAAGTATGAATTTATTGTTCATTTCAGTTATTTAAGATTTTGTTGCATTTGCTATATTTGAAAATTTAATTTTTATTTTTAAAATACGCAACGACATTTTTGTACCACGTTTTTTTCATATTTACTAAAATATCCTTGAGCCTTTTATTTCCTTTATTTCATGCTCTATCTCTTTCACTCTCCATCTCTCTCTCTCGTCTTTTTCTCTCTCTATTTGCACTCTCTCTTTCCCTCTTTCCTCTGATTTTTCTCACGAATTTGAGCAAGAATCGAAGTTCAATCATCAAGTTTCTTCTTCAAAAACGCCATTGAAGATTAGCTTTCTTTTTCTTTAAAATCTCAAAGTTTTAAATTTCAAAATTTTAATTTTTCTTTAATTATTGAATCCGAACTTCTTGAGCTCAAATAATGTTCAAATCAAGTTGTAGAAACTAGGGCTGTACAAAAACCGTCCCGTACCCGCCAACTGCCCGCGTCCGCCCATCTCGAAAAAAGCGAGTTTACGTTAGCAGCCCACTGGCGGGCGGGTTGAACCCACCCACCAATATATTCAGGTGGGCGGGTTTGGTTTTAAGTTTTTGAGGGCGGGTTAGGGCCTATATATTTAAAAAAAAAAAACTTATCATTTATTTGATTTTGTTCTTATTTTAGAGATGATTGAACAATTCAACACTCCAAGCATGGGCTCGGCTGCCTCTTGACATATTGGAAACTAGAAATTCTCTTATTATTTGTGAAGTGATCAAAATTCAAATCAGGTAAGTTAGTAGAGACAGGCCCTAAAAAGAAAAAGAACACTTGACTTTGTTCATCATTTCATTTGTAGCATTCTATTATTTTTAAACCCAGTGAATAGGCTTTAATCTTTATGGACTCTTGACTTTGTTCATCACTTCATCTGTAGTTGATATTTCTTGTTGCAGTGAATGATTATGTTTCTTAATTTGTACTTTTGAATATGATCACTGTCTTTAGGCATCAAACTTGCTTGTTGTTAGGAATGCTTTATTTATTGTCATCTTATATTTTCTATAAATTTTCTTCACTTTGTAAAAAAAAGGTCAAAAAAATTACATTGGGCAATAGTATAGGTCTAAACCGTCTCAACCCGCCCGCAACCACCCGCCATGTGGTGGACGGTTTGCGGGTTGGTTAATCGCCAACCTGCCATCCAAAAAAACGTACCGTACCTGCCCAAAAAACCGTCAAACCGTCCGCTGTTCACCCCTAGCAGAAACTGTTTTAGAGTGAATCTAAAGTTGATTTGAGCTAAAATTAATTTAACTAAGTTTTGATGTTTTTCTTTGATTTTCAAAGCAATTGTGAAATTGAGTTTAAATTTGAAAAAAATAGTTTAAATTTGTTCTATTATGGTTTTCTATGCTTTCTGTATGATTTTCATGATCTAAAATTTGAAAAATAGGCTTTAATTTGAATTTTGGGCTCAGGAAAACCGAAACTCAAGACCTAAAAATTTCCAAAATTTGAGTTTGGCATGCAAGATTTATGAGTTCTACAGGCCAGCTTCATGTCATCAGCAGGTCGAACTTAAGCAAGTTTGGTAGGCCGAACTGTGTAGGTTTGGCAGGGCGGACCAGGATGTTTGGCAGGCCAACTAGGCAATATAAAATTGTACTTTAAACCCTAATTTTCAATATTTAATGATTCCAAAAATGTTTTAAAAAGGGTTATGATTTTGGGTTATAATTATTTTGAGTCAAAAGGTATACTGATAATTAAATTAACATAATGAAATTTGTTGAAGTGTGATTTCTGACTTTAAATGTAATTTTTAAGGTTTTAAACGTATATGTAGCATACGTTGAATTATGTTTGGAGCTTAAGCTATTGATTTAAATGAGGTAGGATATTCCTATCCCTTTCTTTGATAGCCCCTTTTATAAACTATTTTAGCCAAAGTTTAATTTTTAAATAAATTTTTAAGAATGATTTCTGTTTGATGTTGAAGTTATTTTTGTGCATTTAAGGAATTGTATTTTGATATTCTTTTTGGATTTCTAAAACCTGTACGGTGATACTCTATCAATTGCTTTCAAGTCAATATTTTTATTGATTTGTTAAGACTTTGAGATTCATTTCAAATAGAACAATTTGTGAACAATTCTCTGTTTTTTATTACTATTTTAAAATAACTTGTTTTTAATCAATTATCCTACTGAGTCTTCCGCTCACGTTTTCCTATTTTAAAAATCCCCTTTTTATGTTTGAAGAGAAATGAAGGTCCTAGGATTGAAATCTGGCTATTTGAGTAGAAATTGTATTTTTAAAAAAACTGTTATATGATACGTGTACTATACGACTTGTCCTGATATCGATGTCGTCGTCGTCTATGTGAGACATATAGCATGATTTATTCTGTAAATGATGATTGTTAGTACTTTTGTTATTATCGATATTATTTTGTTTTATTTACCTATCCACCTTCGTGGTAAGCATCTACGTGATGGTGAATGAGAATAACATATCAGCTATCCACATTTGCGGCATTCACGTGATGGTGACTGCCGATGATATCTATTACTTTTATGAGCAATTTACCTTATTTATTTATCTTTTACTTATTTATCCCATTTAGTTTCCATCGGTCTACCCACATTCGTGGCAAGCATCCACATGATGGTGAATAATAATAACGTTTCGGCTACCTACCTTCGTAGCATTCAAGTGATGGTGACCGCCAATAATATCTATTACTTTGATGAGCAATTTACCTTATTTATTTATCTATTACTTATTTATCCCCTGTACTTTCCATCGGTCTACCCACCTTCATGGTATGACATTCACGTGATGGTGACCGTTGATGATATTTATTTACTTTCTACATATATTTATTTACTTTCCACATATATTTATTCACTTTTTTTTATTTACCTTAATTTCATTTTCTTTAACTAAAACTTACTAACCTCCACCCCAGGGCGTGACAATAACATGTGATCCTAAATGAATCCAGACCTATGCATTGCATAATTGGAAAAAAAATATCTTAATAACCAACGAAATACAAGACAAACACACAAAGAAAAGTGGTTCATATCGACCAAAAGTTGGAAAAGGCAGTATCAGGGTTTGTCCCTACAATACTGCAAATTGCTTTTAGCTATCATTATTCACTTTGTTCTTTTAGCTATATACTGAAAATTACAAAAGCCAAAGGTATAGGGCCAAAAAAAAGAGAAAGGCTAAAGGAAATGTCACTTTGTAGCCATAGCAACACATAAAATTCTCCCCATTTTAGTATGAACGGTGATTTGTTTGTTTTGTTTATTATAATAAATAGTTTGTTATATTAATTTTAGAACTTTTGAGCAATCTATAACTAATATTATTATAGTTGAATGAAATTAGTGTCTTTATTCAGTATATATTTGAACGAAAGTGAAGTTATTGACATTGTTAGTCCTTCAACTATGAGCATTGCGATATTTTGGTCCCTATATTTTTAATGTTAACTAACCAAATCCCTTCCACATGATAAATGAAAATTTTACATAAATAGCTACTATAAATGCAAAATGTAGTAGTGTAGAAAGCATTTGTCATACGATTATGTTTGTAGTTATTACGCGGGTTACACATAATTACACAGGATAAACTTTAAAAATTGTTTATTAATTGTCAGTGACTAAAACCATCGAAAAACAGAAGTTCAAGTACTAAAATGTCGCTACTATACATATTTAGGATTCTTGTAGTTATAATGCACTCATGCGTAGTGCGTGTATATAGATTTGTGTGGTCACCTCAAGTGAGTTTATACCTCGAAACAGTCCCTAGTATTAAGAATCACAACTTACACAATGTGAGAGCGCGGTGTCAGTTAATTTGGTTATGTATGCTCGTGACCAAGTAAACAACTTGCAGCAGAGAGAGAGAGGTTACCAATATCTCACAAGAAAAGAACTTGCACCATATCAATTTCACATCCCATCTCCACAAGCGTACAAAAAACTCCAACTGGTATACAATATCATCCTTTATGCCCCAACATGAACCTCACGTTTTCCCTTTAAAAGTGAACCCCCGCACTCCTCAAAGTCCAAACTTTGAGTCCAAAACCATAAAACATTGGTCTATTTTGTTTATACAATATTAGCCATGGCTTATTCTAACAAGCTCTACGCAACCATCCTAGTCCTCTCCATGCTCCTCTCCTCAACATTCACCAATGCTTGCCACACGTGCATGCCTACCCCTCCCGCCCCCGCCCCCGCCCCCGCTGCCTCCTGCCCCGAAAACGCGCTGAAGCTCGGCGTGTGCGCGGACCTCCTCGGGCTGGTCAACCTCGTGATCGGGGACCCCCCGTCCAGCCAGTGCTGCGGCCTGCTGTCCGGCTTGGCTGACTTGGAGGCCGCCTTGTGCCTTTGCACTGCCATCAAGGCCAACGTGCTGGGCGTCAACCTGAACGTGCCTCTCACACTCAGTGTCCTCGTTAGTGCTTGCCAAAAAACCCTTCCCGCGGGTTTCAAATGTGAATGAGATATTAATGTTGTTTAAGTTGATTTCATGCTGGTTTGATGTCGTGTAATTTCTTCTTGTTGTCGTCTGATTAATTGTGGCACATTTTTAGGGTTTTGTTTAGTTTTCGTTTTGTTTGTATTTTGTTTGTATTTTTCTCCATTTGTTATATTGGAGAGAGTAACTAATGTGTTTTAATTTGTTCAAATAATTAGTAGGCAAAAGTAAAACCTTTGGCCTAATATTGTGTAATATCTGTTGTTAATTTGTTGAACACCAACTTATTTGGTTATTAATTAGTTTCTTTCTAATAAGTCCTGAATTATAAGTTGCTAGCTCCACTTTCAAAACATGAATCGATCAGAAAAATAACATCCAACATTCACATTATAACTTATGGAAGCACATTCACAAATAAATTTATAATATCTATACAAATCAAAGAACGGAAAGAAGAATGATCCTGATCAGAACAATAATTTTCTCCAATCAAATTTTGAAATAAATTGAAAAGTTTTTTTGGGCAAATTAGCCTTTGTTTTCTTTTTCTTATTTATTTCTTTTTTTTTGGGGGGAAGGGAGAAAAATATACTATTCATATTCTTTATTTTTTAAAATATTAATCTTGTTCGGTACTATATTTTTCCTATTCTTTATTTTTTTTTAAGAGGAATATATATTAATCTATGATGTGATTGCCCACATGCCAGCGCTTTCGTCCACGCCTTCTGATATATCTAAAAGAATAAGTATTAAACGAAGTAAGAAAAACTTCGTGACATGTTTTTTTCTTTGTCGCTTTGATATAGTGACAGTTTTGTCGGTTAATTTTGCTCTTCATGTTCTGTGTTGGAAATAATGTGAAGGGCATATTCGCATGTATCATGTGGTGGATATAATAACAATGACCATAGCTAGTGTTTATTTATCTTGGCCTGCAAAGAAACAAAAACAGGCGAATATAAAATTGCAAGGGTTGTTTTCAGGGGAGAAAAAATAGTAAAGTATTTGTTTTTTTTTTTTTTTTCCTCTCTCGAAACCACAAGCTGACAAAGTGAAATAAAACACACATATATTCTACCAAAATTGTAAAAAAAAAAAAAAAAGGTGAAAATAAAATACACACGGCATGTAAGTTGCAATTTTGGAGAACTTTAATTTGTACCCCCAAAAAAAAAAAAAAAAAGTTAAAATCGAACTTTGTCTATCATGAAGGGCCCGCCATTATAAGAAGCTTCTCAAAAATGATTTTTTATTTTTAAACAACGTTTAAAAGAATTTATACTTGGGAAGAGTGCTTTGCTATCTCCACTATTTGTAATTAATTTTGTACGTCATTAGTTTGCGCGATCATATTTATTTTCTTTCTTGTCTCCTGCAGTAAGGTCAGATAATAAAATTAATGGTTGCAAAATCTATAATATCTTTCTCAAAGGTTATTTTCACTTTAATTTAATTTGGTAATTTTTTTTTCTCCTCTGAAAACCTTCCAGTACTTATATGCCCATTGAAAATTTAATTTCACGGTCTTGTTAGTTTCGTCACTTTCTTAAAAAGAAATGCAATTTTTTTTTTTTTATCAAGCTATAATGTAGAAAACATTGACTTATGCTGGAGACATGTCTTAAAAATTAGCTTAATTGTCAAAATATTACTTATATGGCTGATTTTTTTTAGTTACATTTTTAGGCTACCAAACATACCCCCAAGCTGCTTATTTCATGTTTCAAATTTTTCATAATTTTCCCATAGTTTTTTTTTTTAAAAAAAGAAATGTAGGGTATCTCAGGTCTTGTTCGATAAAAAATTAAACTTATTCGAAATTTTAATAATGATAATGAGAGGTTTTATTGGTGAAGTGGTTTCGCTATGCATGTTATTTTAAGTATGATACCATTATATTAATATATATATATATATATATTGTGTGATGTGGATTTGCATTTTTATAAGGTATTTGGAAAAGTATTTTAAACTATCGGTTCAAGTTTAAAAACTATAAAAAGTAAAAGTTTTATATTATAGCTTTTTACTATAGCATGTAAAAATTGTATATTGTTCATAATTCAAACTAGTGGTTTAAATTATTGTTCTAATTAAACTCCCTATTAGTACGTCATATAGGATGTTCAAATTACATATAATTCTAACAAATACTGATAGCATGGTTATATCTTTAATATAAATATAAATAAAAAGAGAGAATGAGCTTTGCGCGGTACTCTCAGGGTGTTTGAAACTTAAAATATTTCATCTTTTTTTATGAAAATGTTTTTTTTTTTTTGAATTGAAACATTTTCTTCCACTTTTATGCTTTCAAAACATTTTTTTCTTTCCAAAACGTTTTTTTTTTTACTTTTACTTTTTTTATTTTTTTGTTAAAATGCTTAATACGCACATGTGCAGCCCATGTTTTTGACTAGTTAATTATAATATTTCATAAAAAAAAGTGTATTTCAGATTGATTATGTGGTTTTCTTTGATTTTTTTTTAATTATTTTGTTGATGTGGCTTCAATTTTTTAGTTTAAAAAATGATATAACAAAATCAAAGTAAATAATGATATAATCATAGATTATTATTGAAGACATCAGGATGCTGTTAACGATTGATGGTTCTTCTTGTCATATTTCTATGGCAGCCCATACATTAGCTCAATATGTTTTTCTGTTAACAATGATTCTTTTGGCTGGAGGATATTCCTAGCTGTATTGCAAACTCTGTAATTAGTGTGAATTCGGATAATTCTTAGAGCCTGTTTAGAATTATAAATTGGTTCCAATTAATCAATTTTATTACAATATTTTCTCTTATAAAATTTAAATTACTGTATTCAAACCCTTCATTCAAACTTACAATATCCATAAAGACGTTCTAATGTTCATCATTATTTTACTCGCAATATTTTGACATGTGAATGGTAATCACTTTTTTTTTCTTGAGAATAATTTCAATAATGGTAATTCATCTGATAATTATAGAATTTCTTTCTCCACTAAAATGAAGAATATCCCACAAAATGTGGAGAAAAATTTATATCTTAAAAAATGGACAACAAATTTAAAATAATGAAATCACATATTATATATTGACGATATCAATGACATCACACATGCAAACTCAGCCATAGTACACTTGCATTTTCATTGATACCAAGACATCTATATGTCTCGTTAAAGTATGTATCTGTATCTATATATATATATATATTATATTGAAATTCATACACCTATTAAAGTACATTAAAGTATGAGGATTCGTTTTTATCAGAACTCAGAAAACATACAAACACAATAAATAAACAGTACGTACTACTCAAGTTTAGCGTTATGTATTCGTACCCGCAAAAAATTTACTCGCCTTTTAAATGTATAGAGCAAATCATGCCAAAAAGTGGGTCCAATTTATGTATGTTTGGTTGTGATTTTGCAATTTGCTAGATATATAGAACCTTTTGTTTGTTGGTCACCTTACCTCACCAAAAAAAAAAAAAAATCCTTGCTCTACATTTTCTTTGCTTGAATTACCTCATCTCCCTAACTTGCTCCCCTTTTTTTGTTACAGATTTATCCCCTCTCTCTCTCTCTCTAAAACACCAGAAAATACGTCATCAGGAGTAGAATTCTTCATGTATCTGTATGCTCCGGAGGATCCTCTTTGTAATCTTCCACGGCTTTCTTGAACTGTATAGAAAAGGGTACTTACGGAAATTCAGTGTATGTATGTATGTATACATGAATACATATAATCGAGAGAAACAGTTCAAGAAATCTGTGAAAAATTACATGGAGAGATCTGAACTGTAGTGAAAAAGGAGTCATGATCTACCCAATTATACCGATTGTTTAAACAGGTTTTAATCCCTCACCCATGTACTTTTTATTTAAATTTTTTTCAATTCTTTATTAGCAAATTGTCATTGGTACTTTTATAAAGGTAGATTTATTCAATTCTTTTATTTTCTTACGTTTACCGTTTGCATGGATTTGTAATTAGTTTCACGCGCTAGCTTAATCTTTTTAAATTATGAATATTTGTTGTGTTTGCATATATATATAATAATAATAATAATATGGGTGTGTGTGTTTTTTTTTTCCTCCTTCTTTTCCGTACTGTTAATTATTTTTTAGGTGGGTCCTACTTTTTTCTAACGACTCGTCTTTCTTGGTTATCTCTCATTTAATTTGTTTTTAATTTATTTTTCCTCAAAATTCTTTTCAGTTTATGATATAATTGAATTTAAAGCTTCCTTTCTGAAAAATTAAAACTTCTACCAATGTGTGTGTATATATATAAATAGATACATATATAAATGAGAATCTCTTATTGATCCGCACCTTCCATGCAAAAAAAATGGAGTCTACTGTAAGAGGGTCAATAATGAACTTGAACAACTGTTTTTTTTTTTAAATCACTGGTTTTGATTGATGGAATAGTGGAAGGAGACAGTTTGGACATAATAGTAGATCATCATGATAAATCATGATCAAAATCTTGCTCTCTTGTTGTCTCTTTGTCCCATCTACTTGAACAAATGGTTATAATGATGTGAGGCAGTTGTTTCAGTGTTTATGCACCGTAATCACTTTATATATATTATTTTATATTCATTCGCCGGAGCCACTTTAATCCTTATACAAATATATTTGGCAAAAAGAAAAACAAAACTAATAAATACTAGTTGATTGTGAATGGAAGAGTTCTAGTTCCTAATAAGTCCATGAATCCGCTGAACCTAAACCAATTAGCATTGGCTAGATTGGGTTGGATTGTGAGAAGTTTTAGATTAGTATAGGTTGAGAAAATCCTAATTTGAAATTTTAATCTGAACTGTGAGCTGAGTACTTTTTAATTTGTAAAATTCTCTGAATTCAAACTATGTATATGAATCTTAATGACGAAGACTTCACTTTTTAATTTTATCGAAGTTTGTCACAAAAATTGTACAATTTTATTTGTTGTCGAAGACTTGAAGTCTATTTAGTTTGAACTAATAATGTTTGTAAAATATTTTATGTTATGACATGCTATTTTAATATTTCATTTTGTAATGGATTTACAAAATTAGTGCATATTTAGATCTTCAAGAGTCCTAAATTTAGAGGCACAAATTTTAGACTCAATGTGAAAAATCCAATGCTTTGAAGTGGATTGGATTGAATTAAAAAAATTTTTAAATTGATTCGTGGATTTATCCCTAATATGGAAAAACCAATTGAGAAGATCCTAGTTCACAGCCCCTTAACATTTACTACTAAATACTCGTGTACGCGTTACATTGTCTATATAAAAATAAGTACATCTAATCTAGCTAGATCTTTCACTATATTTTTGACAAATTAGTAGGTAGTAATATTCTGGTTTTGATTACTTCATCGTGTACAATGGGCAAGGTCATTTCAAGAATCCAGTACCACATCTATAAGCCAAGGGGCAGTAACAGCTGAGCAGCGCAAATTGAAACCCTTTTGCTCAAATATTAGGAGACAAAAGTGGGTCTTGTCTTGTAAAGAGCCTTTTATATACCATAATTTCTAACTTTCCCTGCAGGACGTGGGAGGCCCATATGTTTTCAATTTTTGCCTGCAAACGTGCATATGTATATAGGACGGCAGAAAAGCTAATTTGGAACTATTCTGGTCATGATTCATCACTTCGTCAGAAAGAAGTGACCATGAGAGCATGATCTTGTTGGACCTTTGAAATTTCTATCATTTGGGAAAAGAGACCATGGAGGAATGGAATTTCCAAGAATGAATATGTATGTATGTATGTATGTATGTGTATGGCTCGTCTTGAATCCGTCACCATTTGATGATTCAATATTGAGGTGGAGGCATGAGTTGGCCAACTTTTTGATAGTTGTGAATTAGGCGTTGGGTAAGCACTGTCAGTTTCAGATTGCCAGCACTAAAGAGCTAAATTGGTGTGCAATACTAAATTATAAAAAATGATGAAAATAAAGCTTTACTTGAATATAGAAGTAAAAAGCAAATAAAATATGTTTTTAATCCCCGTAAATGGTAAGGTATATAAATTACAAAAATCGGTGAATCAAAGTACAATAATATGTAACTTTATCTAATTGAATATGATAATAATTGTGTATTTTTTTGAGAGGTGATTATGAAAATTGTAATTAAAAAATAATAAATGTAAACATCTTAAGTTGTCCAACAAAATGGAGAAACCAGACTCTACTATATCTCTTTAAATTGTTTTTTCGGCTCATGAGTCTTCTCCTAAGCATTGTCCCCTTTCACTCTATATTTATATAAACAACTATCTTATTCTTTTTTAAAATATAAAATTGTTGGATAAATTTCACAACGATACCACCTTAGAATAGATTGCCATTAACTATTGGAGAATACCAACCTCCCTGCACAACATCCAAGAGACGGTCATTTGGTATTATTTTTAAAATAGATGAAAAAAAAATTTGTTTTAGAAAATAAATTTTTTTTAAAGTTATACTAAGAGTGTTTTTTAAATTTTTACCTCAAAAAATATGTAAAATATTTTTAAAATTCTAAGAACAAAATCAAATAGGCAAACAGGCCGAGTTTTTAATTGTTCATTGCCACATAACCTCCTGAAGAATAAAAAATAGAGTAATTTTGATTTCTTGTGCAAAATCATGTATATCGAGATCCAAAAAGATTTTAACTTTTTTTTTTCAACTTTTGACAATGCCAGATTTTTTATTAAACTAAACAAAAAAGTCAAAATCAGGGAACACAAGAAATGCGGCAACAGGGATAACATGTCTCTCTTCTTCTTCTTTTTTTTTTTTTTTTTTTTTTTACCCTTTTCCTCTTTCATCGATTGTCCTTCTCTAAGAATCAAAGTGTTTCTTAAAAAATAAAGCACTAATTCTTCAAAGGGACGTTTTGCCTCAGAGTCCAGTCGAACTTTTTCTTCAACCATCCTACTCACAACCAGTCTTCTTCTAAGCGAAAGGCCGCAACTTTTTCAAAGTTTCTTGCATGAAAAAATTTGCAGATTTAATCAATGGGTTTTGGACTTTTGGTGGGTAAGTTAGACAGAATCATTCGTTGAAAATAATGAACATAAAAAACTGTAAATCTGCAATTAGAAAAATATTGTGTGGGCACAATTATATTAAAATATTATATGTATGCCTTTTTCTATGGCTGTTTATTTTAGCACAGCTCTCTTTTTAACCATTGGATTAATCCCACCTGAGCACTATTCCTACATAAACAGTTAAATGACAATTTAATTACTAGATTACATTTTTAAAACAATTAATTACTTTTTCTAACATTTCTTAATGCGTGCAAGCATGCCTACCTTTTAGTATTTGGGTTTTGTATGCCTTTCTTTCGATCACGGACGTTAAATATTGATCCAACCATTGCAATTATTGTCCAAACTAGGTAGGTACCAGACTAAAGACCATCCCTGTGTATATATACATTTGGGGAAGAATTTGACAAAAGGGTAAAAAAAAATTTCTAATTGAAGAAATGATCTCTTTTTTTTTTTTTATAACAAAAAAACATGTTTTTTTAGGCAAGTAAATTGTCTCAATTTTTTTTTTTTAAAAAAAACGAAAATAATTGTAATGAGTAGATGAACCTCAACAGAGTGAAAAGAAAAAAAACTGGGATCTTTTTTATGTTCATATTTACCGATCTAAACCGAGTGATTGTTGGTATTCATCTTTTTCAAATGGGTTTATAAGACTCTCATAAGTTCTATTAATGGTTATAGACCCGCAAAATTTTTTAAACATGTTCATGAAACACGCAAATTCAGTTTCAGATCTTTTTTGTTGTTCATATTGTAGTGCCACTGACTCGTTGAACAAAAATTTAATCAGGATATATCTTTACCATTTTTTAATTTTAAAAATTAATATTTTGAAAAATAAGTGAAATGCACATATTTCACCTACTATGGCCGTTTAAAAATGTAATGTTACATTCTCATTCAATGTAATGTTATGTGGTGTTTGATAATATCAATTGTAACTAAAACTTTTGGTTTCTATAATATAAAGCTCTTATATGTTACAATGATCAGAAAAATGAGTTACAATATAAAGCTCTCACATGCTACCATTTTTAGCCCAAATGTTTCACTTTTAACCACACTTTCCAAACACCGTTAGTTCAAACTTTACGTGTCTTAAACCATATATCTTTCCCAAGTTTTATCCGTGTATCTTTTTTTTTTTTTTTCATATAACTAATTAACTATGTATTAAGGCCTCAAAAATTTGAATCTAGATCAATATCTGAAAATTTGGATTCTTGAAACTCATTTGATTCAGATTTTGGGTGAAATAAACACGTATCCAAAACATTCTTAATACTCAAATCTAAATTTAAGTCCATTGGGTCCAAAAAATAGTAGAGTTGGTGCGGCCTTTTTTATTTGCTTTTTCATTTACTACCTGAAAAACTGACCTGCATTAATGGAGTCAAAATCTATTGTCTCATTCTTATCAGTTCATTGAGAATAGCTTGTGCGTTTACTTTTAAGCGGTCAAAGAAGAGAAACATAAGTTAGAGTTTTTTAATTAGTGTTCAGATAATGCATAAAAAAGTATTTTTTGATTTCGAAAGAGTTTTTTAACTTGTTTAATTAAAGAAGTTTCTTATTGTTAGTAAAAATATATATAGATGGAATTTGTAATTTTTAATTTGCTATTCACAAATAAAAATTAAGAAAAATAAAAAAAGCTTTTAATAAGCACCATAGGAGTAGTTTGTTCAAAAAGTGCTTATAAAATGTCTAAAAGCTCAATCATCTTTTTTATCCAAACATATATAAAAAGTTGAGCTGAATAAGTTAAAAGCAACTTATTTTAATAAAGCAATTCCAAATTAGGGGTCACAGCTAACTAGTTATCTCGTCAATTAACTTTTAACACTTTATTGGATTGCTTAAGCATGTTTAATATTTTATTTTTGGTAATTTTTATGGTAAAGAATGTAATTTCACTCCATCAAAAGAACATAGGTGTTTTAGTCGTTGGATTAACCTTTTTAATAATTTGATTTGCGATTGAAGTAATTATGTAACGTATGTTATAATTTTTTAATATAAATAGTTGTAAATCAAATCATTGAAATACTAATCGGTAGTGACGGAGAAAGGGGCGGGGACATGGCCCCCTAGCCTTAATTTTTCTAATATATATATAGTGGTATTAATTTAAATATAGTAGATATGCTTATAAATGACACTTGATTGTATTTAAATTAATAGTTCTTTTTTTGTTAATATAATCTTGATTAAAAAAATTGACCCTTTATTAATAAATCCTAACTCTATCGATGTTAATTAGACAATTAAAACATCAAACTAAGTAAAATTATTCTTTTATCATAAGAATTTCTTTTTATTTTTATTTACATGACATGACAAGCATACCCCGTAATCAGTAACGTACGTGATACACACAAGTCAAATTTGTCGTTCTCTCTGATGCTTTCAGTGATTTATACGGAGCCATATTGATTATTGAATTGTGGCAATTACTATATTTGATTTTTGATACGTATTGTTCTGATCGTGTTGTGGATTAGCTGTACTCTTGTCTTTGGCCAACTTAAGAACACAACGAAAACAACACCAACTTATAGGAAAAGAACATTTGGGATCGGTACATGCACGTTCTAAAATCTTTTGAAGCAATTTTATTTAACCTTATCAAGTTATAATTTTACTATTTATAAAATAGTAAGACATAATTTAAAAAATACGTTATATATTAAATTAATTTATCTTCTCTTCCCTTTTATAAGATAAAACAGCAAGACATAATTTAAAAAATATACTATTTACTAAATTAATTTATCTTCTCTTTCCTTTTATAAGCCAAGCTAAGAATGAGATATCCGTGTGTGTGTAGGTCATTTTTTAATATACATCAGGAGTTCTAATACTTCACACACGTAGCCACTTGTAGTGAGAACAGGTTATACTACATGACGATTGATATGACAATTTCAAGACAATTTGCGCGCTTTTGGAGAGTGAAAGAATGAGAGTCCTTTGGTAACGAATTCGAATAAGTGATTTGATTTAAGTTGTATAATTTAAACTAAGATTTAAAATAATGATTTGAATTATTATCGAATTGTTGTTTGGATGTGCATTTAAGTTTTAATTTGAATATGAAATAAAATTAAAATTTGTGTTTGAAGAGGTATTGAAAATAGTTTTTGATTTATTAACAAATCTAATAAAATCTTAATGTTAATGATCCTAAAAAAGATGCAATATGGATCTTAATTTATTTCTCTCTTTACTATGAACCAATGAAAAAGAATCATCTCAATCGAATATTAAATGAAGAAGTTATGATTTTTTTTTCTAAATCTAGGAAAAAGAATTTCAGCTTTTATTGTAGCAAGGATATTGAGTATAAGAGTTTAAGGAGAGTTAGAACTCTAAAAACTTAGATTCTTAATACTCATTTAATTCAGATTTTGGAGGAAA
This sequence comes from Artocarpus heterophyllus, assembly GCA_025403435.1. Classification (NCBI taxonomy): domain Eukaryota; kingdom Viridiplantae; phylum Streptophyta; class Magnoliopsida; order Rosales; family Moraceae; genus Artocarpus; species Artocarpus heterophyllus. The sequence goes on from CM046333.1 coordinate 12,741,215, forward strand.
CAAACACGTATCCAAAGGATTTTTGATACTCGAATTTAAATTTGAGTCTATTGAGTTCAAAGAATATATAAACCAAACAGACCCTCGGTGTAACTAGCTAATGCCTTTTTTTATTACTGTAGTAAGATCATTTTGGTAAATGTATGGATACTATAAGGGCGTAATAGTCATTCCGCAGATGTTTTAGATATTAAAAATATTTTTTTTGTAGAAAACTTCATAAAAATTATCACATAGTAACATTAAAAAGATTAAGGGTAACTTTGAACGTAACATTTCAATAACTTAGACTTTCAAAATTTATCTTTCTTTTTTCAAACTTCGATTGAGAGTAATCTTCTTCCTAGTTATCCGATGCAAAAAATGAATAAAACTAGATCTATATAGATCATTCTTCCAAGAGCTGTCGTGTTTTTGTTAGATTTGTTTTTAAACATTTAGTATTGTTTGATATCGTTTTTATTTTTTCTTTTTTTAACATAAAAACAGAACAATTTTATCTTGTTTTCATTTTCCATTTCTTTAAACATATATGTTTAGTAATTCCTCTTTGTTTTTGTTTCAAAAACAAGAAACTGAAAATATTGTTGACTTGAGTTTAGGGGCCATTGGGGCCTAGGTCAGACCAACGGGTCAAAATCAGATAGAAAAGTTGGGATTAGGATTTAACTTATAGACCGGGGACGGTATTGGACTGAAAGTTCGGGGTCCAGGTTGAGATCATAATGACTAGGTAGGATCAAACTGAAGAGCCTTGGTTGCGATTGGGAATGAATCGAAAGCTTGGGGTGAGGGCCGAGATCAGACCAATGGCTGAAGCCTAATCCCGATAGCTAACCTGGGTTTTCGGTGGAGGATACAAGTAAAGAAGGAGAAGTTCAGGCAACAAAAAAAAGGTAATGAAGAAGAAGGGGGGAAAGGTGGGTCCTACATCTATGGTGCATAAGAGTCGCAACAATGTAAAAATCAGTAAAAAAGGACTTTTGTTTTCAGGTTTTAACAATTAATTGCAACGCGTTGCTTTTTAAGCTGTTGTCAGTCCTAACACAACCGAATTGTCAAGTACATACGCCTTGCCTAATCTTGGCCGCTCTTGATCTCGACCTTGGCCTTGGCCCATCAATCCAATTGTAACGGCCCTATGTGGGGGTTAACAGTTTTTAATGAGATAAAATAAAAATAAATAATAAAAGTAAAACCTTAAAAATAAAATTTGCCCGGGACTTAAATGAAAACTCTCAACTCAAAAATAAAAATATAAACGACAAATAAACCACAGTTTTAATGTAGCACCTTTAATTTAATAATATAAACTGTTGTCATCATCATTTTAACCCTCAACACATTATAATACAGTCACAGAAATAACAATTGATGCTTACATTATCATGAAGAACATTCTCAACGATTGAAGCAGTCCCAATGTAATATAGCTACATCACGTCCACAACTATATTTCTCGTAGCCACCTCACACTTAGTGAGTCCTGAAAAGATATAAACATAAGGGTATGAGCAACACTATGCTCAGTAGAGAAAGCCATTACCCACCTTTAGGTTTTTATCATTACCACATTAAAATCTGCATGGTTAGTAAGTCACATCATATTCCAGATTATGAGGTTTATTATGATCACATCTTATGGATACCGTAGTTAATCATTACCAAGTGTCATAATTACACATTTATACAAATATTACCAATCATCATTGTTCCTAGGTATCCATGTTAAATTGAGTATCACTCAACTCATCGAAACCCAAATGGGCGCACTTGATCACCCTATAAACATTCCAAGGGTGTTCCGGTGAGGGGACATCAAGCCCCGAGTCCTCACCAAATCGATTCCTGTACAGTGTGTTATGGGACTTTCAACCCAAGGAAGCGTCATCGCCTTCCCCCTATTTTACCTTTTAGGGTATTCATGCCCAAGGACGTAACCATCGCCCTCTTCATGTCTTACAATTTCTCTATATTGAATCATTATTAAATAGAGTTAGTTTTCCTAACCATGCTTCTCAATTTATAACATGTGTCAATTCATTATGTTCCTCGCCGTACAATACAAGACGAGTCCATGTCATAGTTTCATATGTGATAATCATATAATATCAGTTCAACATAGATATATATATATTGCGGCAAAACAATCAATTTTAATTCTATAAAAACCTCACAAAAGATGAGTAATAGAATCCCTACCTTTTAAGCTTATCAACAGTCTCTTAATCCTGGAATCAATTAACGTTAGCTCCATACTCCCTTGATCCTAAGGCGTGCATAAGGACAATTAAAACTAAAGCACAACATACAACTACATTCATAAATAAATCATGTGTAAACCTATCTTACTAGTATGCCATTAAAGCTTTTATATAAATCTCTTTTGAATACCACAGTAAACAATTTTTGTCTTAACACAATATAAAATGTGAACAAGTAATCTATATGTTTTAGTCCCTAATAAGATTCATCAATCACTTAGGATAATATTGGAAAGGTTGCAAGACATTAAAGAATTAGGTGGTGAGCAAAGATGGGTTCTTGGTTCAGGTTAGCAACTGGTATACCATAACAAACTGGCAGATTTACTAGTTTCCAATACAAAAATTGAATAATTCTTAGAAAATAAAATACAACTCCGATTTAGGTTTATGATAGCTCGTTAGAAAGCCTAGGATGCTACTTTTCAAATATGCAAACCAATTCATAAAATTCATTTTAATTTAATCTTAGAATTTCAAGAAATAACCACTGCCCATAGGGGTATTACAAAGTTTAACAATATAAATTTTCTGTCTAGGGCATATACACTTAGACTTCATACATATGCTCCAAAATAGCAACAAACATATACTTAGGTTTAAGAACGCAAATTTGAATAATCCTTTAGTATAAAAGAAAATTTATAAATGAAAGACTAAATTTGTTCATAAGATTCTAACCTCGGATTATGGTTAGTTGGAAGCTTGAAATGGCTTCAAAACAGGTTCCTTTACTTCGGTATGACTGAAATTCTTGCTCAAATGGAGGTGATGGTGGCAGATTTTTATGGCTGCCTTAAAGAAGTTCTCTAAGTATTTTGCTTCAGCAAAGAAATAAGAAGAAGAGTGTGGGAACCGTGGAAGAGAAAGGAAGAAAAGATGAAGTCTTTGAAGAGAAGTGATAGAAACAATTATAGAGGAGACATGTTGAAGCATGTCACGGAGGAAATAAAGAAAATGAGGGTCAAGAGTAGTTGGAAAATATATCCTTATGTCTCATCTAAAGACTTTAACACACATAATGCCAATATGACATTTTTGAGATTTATTAGAAGTTCTAAGGCTTTTTAGTAATCATACTAAATAAATATAGGAGAATTTTAGAAAATTTAAAAATAGATAAAAATAAATATTATAAAATAAATTTAAATGAAGCAATTTTTTTTTTATACATTAAAAATTAATTTAATTACCTCAATACCCGTTAGAAGAATAACGGGTGTCACACCAATGTTGTCTCGCTCCTAACCCCTAATAGTCGTTTTTTTTTAAATTTTATTCTGAATATTAACGCATCATCTGAACGTGTTTTCCTTTGAACTACCATGAATATTAATCTCCCATCTTGCTTTCGTATAATTAATGGTATATGTGTATATATATATATATTCAATATTTAAGCTCTAAAATGATAATTAATTTAATATATATTTAATATGTTCAATATATATAATTAATTAATAAATAAGAGTAGTATAGTCGGTTGTAAGTTTTTTTAACTTAATCATACATTAAATGATTGAGTCACGCTAAGCCTATTTAATAATAGTGGTATTCTCTTTTTATTTATAAAAAAAAAATGTTAATTAATTTATATTCGTCTTCTTTCTTTTTTGTTTCCGTATTCTTGTGGGCATATATTGTTGGACCTTGCCATTAATTGGATCGCTTTATTTGCAGAGACGAGGAGAGAGACCAGCGCAGCGGAAAAGAAGGGGAAATAGTTGAAAATGGCGGAGGAGGACAGACACTTGCAGAGCTGGTTGAAGCAGAAAAACACGCCAAAAAGCTTTGCCATTTGGTACTTGAAACTGTTGGCAGGCAAAAATTCAGGCGCTTACGTTTGCAACATTAAAGATGGGCGTTATATGCAGCCCACCCAACTTTGCTCCTCTTTCTCCTCATTTTCTCAATCATGTGAAAGTGCCATTATTTACTATTCTTTTTCTTTCATCTCTTTTTTCACCATTTGATTGTCTCAATCCTGTACGGATAATGAGTTATATGCCGTCAACTCATAATGATGCAAGTGAAAATAAATCCCTGTTTCAAGTAAAATTAAAAGGGTGTTCGGTGTAAGATATCTATACTATCATCTTATTATCTTAGTCATTGATAATATAAAGTTTTTATATATTATAGTAAAAAATAAAAAATAAAAAATAAAATTTAAAAAATTACTACAATATAAAATTTTCACATATTACAATAAAAACAATTCTAATTAATAGTTTCTACTACTATGCTTATAGTTACCGGTTTCTATTTATTGATAAAATTCAAAATTATTTCTTTTTTTATATGGGGGAGTAAAGGGGTAGGATATGACACCAATAGGCAATAACCTTCCAAAAAGAAATAAAAAAAAGTGCCATTTGTGCAGTGTTCACTATATATAGACATTGAGACACACATGTAATTACATTTATTTTAAGTTGAAATAATTATATTATTATTTCTGGTTGACATAATAATTACATGTCGTTTGTTGGCTGAGACGGACAGAAGGCTTTTCAAATTTATACGACATAAGCACATAGTATAATTAGATAGAAGACGACATCAAAAAATATGAAAGCAAGCAATACATCGTTTGGAGATAATTCCCTCGTAGGAAAACAGAACATCAAAAATTTCTTGTAAACGACGGCACACCTTTAGGCCTTGTTTGTTACATGGGATTGGGACTAGGACTAGGATAAATTATCTTAGTCTTATGTTTGGTGAGAACTTTGGATTGGATAACTAATCCAAAGATGCCAAAATAGTCCCACTTTGATAGGATTAATAATCCTCCTAAAACATATAGGATCAATAATCCTGGATCTGGGATAAACGGTTTTTTCCCCCAAACCCATCACCCACCAACGTGTATCAGCCTCTCCAAAACCCTTTAACTATGGCGACGGCGAATGAAGCAAGCGACCCTACAACTCCAGAGACAGTAATGACACCCTTAACACCGACAGCAACTTCCAGCCCCCTCATTTTTCCCTGCGATGACAATAGCGACTGAACTCCACTTCCCTTGTGCCAGACACCAAACTCCACCACCCCACGAAGACAATGGTGACCAAGATTCGCTTCCTTCACGATGACAATGGCAAATGAAGTTCGCTTCCCCTGCGACTGCGACCTCTGTTTCCTCCATGACGGTAACCAAGCTTCGCTTCCTGCAATGACGACCAAAAGCTCTGAAACAAACTCAAAATATGACGGACTTGTTGGGATGGGAGTGGATGGAGGGAGGGTGAGAGAGAGAGAGAGAGAGCAAAACTGTGAATGTTGGTCGCTTCCCCATTCTGCAGCCATCCCTTGCCCAAATCCAAGCTTAGGCACCAGAGTCAATAAGACCTCCTCTAATTCAAAGTTTTTAAATTTTTTTTGTTGTGATTTTTTTTAACAAAAATGACATAGAATAGGGTTTATTTTTTATTTACATAATTTATTAATTAGTTTTTCTTTGCTAAGTAATTTAATAATTAGTTTAATAAAATTAATTATATAAAATAAACTTTTTAATTTAATCTAGTCCAATGCTGCACCAAACACATGATAGGATTCAACATAATCCTATCTAGTCCAATCCAATCCAATTCTAACTCTGTAATCCAATCCAATCCAGTGTACCAAACGGGGCCTTAAGATAAAACACGGCATGAATACAACATGCCTCTAATTAAACGACATCAATTTTTAAAAGGGAGAGACAGAAGGAGGATTTTTTTTGACGGTAAACTACAGCTCAGCTTGAAAGGTAAACGAAATTCGTAATTTAGATAACCGATATTAAATTATGAATAGGAGATAAAAGCTTGGATGAAAACGACATGTCCCTCAATGAACGACATCGATTTTGGAAAAATAAAAAAGCACCGTCTCTGGTAAACAACGACATCAAAATTATTTGAAAAGGAACAACTTCAATTTTGCGAAAGACAATCAGAATTTATAACGAGGAAAAAGAGAAGAGTTATACTAAACGACATATAACTGATCACTATATGACAACCACGTTCTTAAGCTGTAAATGCTTGCGAAAACGAGGTGTCTACTATTGAATAAACGACAGAAACTTTAGCAGTAACACCATGTCGTTTTACGGCAGGAACAAAAGCAAAGCTTTAGAGGTTGACAGACAATACGATGACAATACGATGTCTGTTTCAAGACAGAAACGCGTGTCATATACTTCTAACCAACAACATTTTCAAACCATAAACGACATTGACTAATACGTAATGTTGTTAAATTGAGATCGAAAACATTGAAGGTGAAAATGTTGTTATGATAAGATCGAATTTAAATTTGTGAGCATACTTTGTCATTGACAAGTCAAGTGGCAGCAGCTCAAGAATCATAAAACGACAATAGGTATTTCTATAAGTATTAGTGACCGCTATAATAATTTTTATTTCTATTAGTAAAGTTAAATTCGATCTCAGAAAGTCTGTTCACAAATCTAAATTCGATCTTAAATTTAGGCTTACTTAATTGCCTCTCAAAGATGCTAGCCAGGGTAATTCTTTTGGTCTCTATGAAATGACACCCTTCACGTCTTGTCGTTTTTGTCTTACATGCTAAAATATGTCTGCTTCTCAGCATTGTTTTTAGGAGGCTTTTAGACTTTTACAATTATTATTTTTTTACTTTAAAAAAAGAAGCTTTCTAATTCCACATACAACTTTGTGATCATATTATTATTTTTCAATAATTTTTAAGAATTATAGCTAGCAATACTTTTTATTAATTACGTTAGAGTTAACATTTTCCGTCCCTCAGTTAAAAAAAAACCTTCAAATACTTATATATATATTATGACAACACATTTTAATTTTAAGACTTGCGTGTTTGAGTGAACAATGAATTGGAGAGAAAAGTACTAGCTCCACACCAATTGTTGTGAATAAAAGCATTGATAAGCACTAGTATGAGCTACGTCCCAGTAAGCAATTTTTTTTTTTAATTTGTTACGTATTCTTTTTCACAAGAAAAAACTCTTATAACTATAGGGTACGTAATCAATATTATAGCATAAATTTTTTTAATTATTTATCATTACAAAATTAAATAGACATGTAATTATTCTAATTCAGCTTACATTTAGAGCAGAAACTTGAGAACATGTATACCATTTACATTTCTATATATAAAGGGACAATTATTGATTCAATATAAGAACTCAATTAGTTTTAAATTTCAAGAATAATATAAAAGATTTTTTGAAATAATTGTATACAATTATTGGAAAGTTGTGAAATTTTATTAACATATATAAAATAATGGTTAAATAAAAATTATCAATGAATTTATATTTACACAGAATGATGGTTGAAAAAAGTTAAATAATAAAACAAATTCATTTGCTCTTGGTTGTATATTAATTGAATGCATTTTAAATTAAAAATAGAAGACGTTGATAAAATACAGTTTCTATAGCAAAAAAAAAAAAAAAAAGCAAGCAAGTAAGCATCGAAGAAGTTGAAGTGCAAATTTGTCCATTAGTGATTGAAGAACAAATTTGTGTTCTAGTGGATGGCCTCTTCTTTATGATCTTATAGATATCAATAACAAAGTAATCAACGGCAAGAATGAAGAAACGGGAACAAAGGGTAAGAACTCCATAGGAAAAAACAAAGACTTGCTTTAGTATTCATTATTCCTCAAAATAAACAAAAAAGAGAAGGAAAAAAAAGGAGCAAAACGATAGCAAAAACAACACAACAGAACATTAGAGCTTATAAACAACAATGAAAGCTAGAAATAAAATAAGCGACAACGACGTTCAAACGAATTTTGAAAAAATATGGAGGAACGTGAAAAACGACAAGTGAGAAAACAATATAACCGTGGGAAACGACAATACAATTAAAAACACAACAATAAAAGACAACGGTCAGTTATATAACTATAAAGATATATAACTAGAAATCCTAGTTTTAACTATTTTTTAATTTATCTCTCTGTTTTTTAGAAACTATAAAGATATCTTTTACATTTAAAAAACTTGTTTCAATTTTATTCTTAGCAAATTTTTTGGACAAAAAAATTAAGATAAAATAAACATATCCTTAATTAGACCAAGTTTATTTTTAAAATATATTTTTCTTCTTGAGAAAATTTTTAAAATTTATTTTAACATTTAAAAAATCATAAAAATTAAGAACTTTTTCTTGAGATTTGATGTTTTATTTTAGGAGTTTTTATGTTTTTATTTCCATGTGATATTTTTCATAACTATTTAAAGGTAGTTATGTTGTTTTACATAATTTTTCTATTTACAGGAATAAAATTGAAACAAGTTTTTTAAACTCAAAGGATATCTTTATAATCTCTAAAAATAGAGGGACAAAATAAAAAATAATAATTAAAAATAGGATGCATAATTATGTAATTAACCCTTAAGGACAATAGGTAGCAAAAAATAAAAAAATAAAAAAAAAAACGATCATGAAAAATCGAGTGACACCAAGGGATTAAACGACAACAAAATATGAGCGGCCATAAACGATAAGCAATTAGAAAATAACATACAACACTGAAAATTTGAAACAACAAGAATAGATAAAGGGGCAGGTTTTTTAAACAAAAACCACAACCAATGAAAAACCGCAAACAAAGCATAGAAAGAAATAAATAATTATTTGTCTTTACAAGTCAGAAGACTATTTCTAAGTCATTGTACCTGGCAGATATGACCAGATGGTAGCCATCGAAAAAGTTTTAATATTTTCCATCAATAACAGAAAATCTTTGGTTTTGAAGTCATGGCAATTGAAAAATTGGATCTGTACTTTTTATTTATTTTGAATTAGCAACCTCACCTCGTAATTCCATTTGCATTTTGTTTGATTGGACCTTCTTCAGTTGACATTGTATTCAAGCTCTTTATTTCATTATCATTCAGGGTTTACGTGCAATCAAATCTTATAGCATACTTAGCAATGTCCGAAGGCCTAAGACCAAACCATTAATCTTCCAAGTTGCTAAACTTGTACTATTGTGTGACCTCGACTAAGACCCAAACCGATAAAATATATAAATATATATATTATTATATCATAATAGTCACAATTCACGAGAGCAAATATTGGTAAGCCTGATAAGGTGTTTAGTATGATGGTTAGAATCATTGATCAAAACTATAAATACTACAACATGTGATAACTTTACGCTGTTTCTAACTGAAAAGTTAGTTAGAACCAACAAATGTCAAACAAGCTAACGAGTTTTTTTTTATTCAAACTTTTCAAAAACAAACGAGTGGCTATAATGACCATCTCTTTCGTAGTAATAATTATCCAAAAATATCTTTTGTAAAATTTTACCTTGCACAAGAGCTGGAAAATCGTGTCTTTTTTTTTTTTTTTTTTATAAAAGAATGAAAATTGCATATTCGCTTTTGATTCCTGCAATGCCATTGACATCATGGGGTGAAACGACAAAATGGTTATCAAGGATCTCTACATGGCATGTAAAAATAGAGTGACCATTACCAAGAGAGGTGTATTCTATAGGCATAACAAGTCCTTGAGAAATCAAGCACAAAAAAAAAAAATAATAAATAAAATTATAGAAGGTATAATTTGCATGTTGTGTTATACTCGCATTTGTTCACTACTTTCTTTTAAGTCAAAAAGGATTGGTTGTCAGCAACCTCAATTACAAGGAAGAGGAACATGACCGTTTTACTATTTCCACACTCGGAAAACCATGCCTTCTGAATTTTGAAAAAGGGTTCATTGCACCCTTAAGTATGTAGCGTGGTTCAAGACGCGCCCTAAACTAATGTTGCATAATAAATGCCCTGAGTTATGAATTTTGTGTCAATTAATCCCTTGATACAAAAATTATAACTTGGGAGCAAGACAGCAAGTTTGACTTAAGCATAGTTTGATAGGCATTTATAAAATTATAAGCAATGACACGTCTTCGTTTTATTAATATTATAAACATAAAGGATATTTTGAACCAGGGTACTTAACTCAAGAATCAAAAAGAAACTTTTAGACTTTAAGAGGCATGTTGAGCTATGGTACTAAGTCAAAGGTATTTATGAAATTAATCCTCATTTTCAATAAGTATTCATCATTTTGATACTTTGTATTTTGACATAACAACACATTTGTGTCCTGCTATTTGAAAAGTATCAAACAAGCATCTCATAATTTTCAAAAATATTACTCTAATTATTGATACCATGAGTTCATGTTTTGAGACATAACGTTCAACTTTCAGTTTATTTGAAAACAACATCATTCTCCAATAAACAGCAGCATAATTTGCAATTTGTATAACTTGTTTACGAACCTCGTTGGAACTAAAAAAAGCGAGTTGGAGTTAGTTTTGCTACAATGTTTTTTTACCAAAATTTAAATTTTAAACCAACTTAATTTATTCTCAAACTTGTAAACAGTATCTTGCACTACGTATCGAACTGCATGTCGTTTTATCAAATAAGCCGCAAAAATGCCAATTTGCATGTCATTTTTTTCCCTCGGAAAGAGAGATAAACGCCTAGTCATTTTTACCCTTTCAAGACAAGCAGGCTTCAGAAAGCAAGCGACATGCCTCCCGCTCAAATAGACATATATGGTTTATTCTTAACAATAATACATAAACGGCATCAATCATCACATGTCGTTTTATTATATTAAACAGACGGCAGAAACTTTATGCATAAACGCCAAGTCGTTGTTATGGCTTGAACGACAACAAGCTTTAGAGCGCAAGCGACACGCCTTTTTCTCCTTAAGGTCGGTAAATAGACCCGTACCATACATAAACTTTTTGGGGCAGACGATACGGACACACAGTCATTCCTAACTACGTGGCATGTTTCGTTGATACCACAAACTCAATTATAAATAATATAAAATTTTTACATATTATAATAACAATAAAAAAATTACTATAGTGTAAAATTTTTATATACTACAATAAAAATAATTTTAAACAATGATTCTCACCACCATTTCAAACACTATAATATGTAGTTTTATTATATGAATCCTATAGGTGTATTTTTTTTTTTGTTTTTTTAACTGGAACGACAGGAAGCAATCAATGAAAAAAAAATGTTGTTTTGTTAATAAAAAACATTTTTCCAAAAAATATACTTGGTACTTGGACTAATTTCTTTCAAATAGTTTCTTTACTTTGTATTTGAATTAGAAATTTAAAATAGTATCATCATTATCATATCCCAACTTTAGCTTTCAAGGGTTGACGAGTACAAATCGTGGTAGTGCATGTTCATATTTCAATTTTTATGTACGTATTTTAAATTGCAGTCGAAAAGAAAAGGAAAAAAAATAACGCTTGCCTTTCAATGTGCAGAAAGGGCCACTGTAATATTTCGTTACTTTTTTTTTTTTCCTCCCTAGTCTTCACTCCTTTTCTGCACCTATCCGACAACATTTGCTTCAAAGAAAAGAAACACGTGTGCAATGCATTTGCAAACGCACGGAGTTGGGTGAGATCTTTTTTATTTTTTTTTCCTTTTTTTCTTTTCCCTTTGTCCCTATTGGCTAAAAAATAAAGATAAAAGCGCAAAATAATGATGAAAAAAAGTAATCCAAAGGTGTTTTATCAAAGTATCATCATATCTTATCTTGTTTTTTTTTTAAAAAAATGGTATGTCTTTTTTCATATTTAAAATCTTTTGATAAATCTTCATTTTAATAGAATTAGGTTGAACTTTATCAGAGTATTTGTGATGATAATTTAAACTATCAGTTTAGATTTAAAAATTATAATATATAAAAATTACTTATAATAATTAAAAATTTTATATTATAGTTTTTTTATTATAAAATATAAAAATTTTATATTGTTCACGGTTTAAACCACTAATGTATAAACTATTCTTTTAAATACTTACTAAGATGTAAAAAGCCATTTTAATCATGTAATTCATCAATTTGGCCAAAAACATGGCGTTCTAAAGTTAATTAAATTGGTCTTTTCGCACATTAAGTTCTACTGAATTTTATCCCAAAAGGAAAAATAAAACATAGAAACTAGCTGTAACACCTATGAAAATATAAAACACGACAAAAAGTTATATGGTTATTAGAATATATAAAATCAAAAGATATATTAAAATAAAGTTGCAAAGTGCAATCAGCCGTGGCTTTGCGAACCCAAATACTTTGAAAGACACGACAGTAGTGTGCGCTTCCAGACAGAGGTAGAGAGAGAGAACCCAAAACGGAGCTGATGACACGCAACGGTTGTGGCTGTGCTTAGCGTGTTGTCTTTTGGGCTGCTTCACCAGTTCACCGTAGGCCTTACTGCTCCAGACGACGACAAATTCGCCAGGTTAAGACTTAAGGTGTGTTCTTCTTCTCTTCTTGCCTGGCTTTTCCGATCTGATCATCCCCAAGACCCTAGATTCTCCTCTCCGATTGTGAAGAAGAGAGGTTTCTTTCCGCGACCGAATTGCTGCTCAATTTTGTTCGCCAAGAGGGCCCGATCATCAGATGATCGCTTACGATTTCTAGAGAGAGAAAATTTTGGAGAGAGAGACAGAGAGAGATCAGAGGATGCAGGGACGGAGTCCTCCGAAGCACAGGCACGATGGGACTTCGCCGCTGCCGCTTGGGATGGACTGGAGTCCTCCTCCGAGAAAATGGGTAAATTCTTTTCAAATTCTCGTTGACTTCAGTTTTCTATGTATTTTGCTAGTGACAAGTTCTTCACGTTTGTTAGGGTTTCTCTTTGTTGAGAGTTTTTTAGGTAGGTAATGGCTAATTAATTTTTCCCCTTTTCAATTGTCCTGTAAAACTCTCCGAATTTATGCTCATTGTTCTAATTTGATCTGATTTCTAATTTTTACTTGTCATGATAATAATGAGACTGAATTACATGAAAACCTCCCATCTTGTTTGTCAATTAGGGTTCACAAGCATGTTGAGGCTAATTTTTTGTCACACAATCTAAATCGCATGTACTCTCATTGAAAAAATAATACGATGATAATTTTATCACCTTTTTTGTGCATAAATGTTACTGATCAAAGTTGCACTTGAAGCAATACTACATTTGAATTTTCAAGATTGATTGAGATTTGAGAGTCATTGGATTTGTGGGAAAGTCCGTCATTAATTGTCTTTAAGTACAGTCTTTAAATGGGAGATCCGGATTGACTTATGTCCTAAATTCTCACCACCAAGGATGATTGGCGGTAAAAATTTACCATTCGCAGTGAGTTTGTGGCATATGGTAGATGATATGAACCCTATGTGTATCTCTTGTCTTACCAATTCAAAACGGATAAGTTAACTGTGACACTACTTAATCTCTGGACTTTGGGAAAGGAATTGGTTCTACTGGTATTACTCTGAGGCAATATAAAAAACACGGGGCCCTACAGGGGAAAATGTAGGTCTGACATGATTTCCCCTTCCTTTTGTGGCTGAGCCGCTCTATTGTAGGTAATAAAGTAACAGACGATAAAGGACTTAATGAATAGCCAATTATATGTCGTCATCTAACGCCATTTACGCAATGTTATGGATGACATCTAAGTTTCTAGTAAACTTACAGTTGCTTGAATTGCATAGTAATCATAGCTTTACAGTTTTGCGCAAGTTGGATTTAAGATGACTATAAAAATTCAGGAAAATATATATTGGATCGTTTTGAGCTTTGGTGAGGGCAGAAAAATTAAAACCATATTAACTTTAGTTCTGCTTCATCCTTGGTTATGTTTTCTTCCTTAAAGATAATTTCTGTCCAACAATTCTAAAGTACCATTTTTGATGAATGAAATATGTTCCTGCCATTACATTTTATTAATATATAGATTTTTGCACCCCGTTAAGAGATCTTGTCATTGATAAAAATAAGTTTATCTTTTCGGTATGATTTAATGTTTCGTCTCTGTTTGGCTATACTTCTTTCGTCTTTTTCTTTTTTCCAGCGTCATTGATTGAGCTACTAGAATTTTGCAAATTTTACGTTTGGATCCCTCCCGCCCTCTTTTTCTCTCTACAATTCTATATCCGAATTTTTATTTTATTTCTTACGTAAAACTTCAATTGTTTCTGCAGAATGGTCGAGACACAATTTGGCCACATGATTCTTATACAGGTTGGAGTTATTGTGTCACTATACCTTCGTGGGTTGTCCTTCCAAAGTCAAGAGATTCAGATCCTGTAGTGGTATTCAAATTGAATGAATCTCCAGTGTTTATCTATATCCAGGGTTAGATGTTGTTTTATGCCAGCTTTCAGGATCTTGTTTGACGATTTAGTAAATTAATTTGCAACATCCGAGCAACATGCTATTACTGCTAGTTCGTATTGCTTGGACAAAATAAATCTTATTTCTTGTCACCATTGTTAATTTGCTTGTAACTATATTTCAAAAGTTTCCATAGGAAAATCTTTTTCTATTTAATTGATTGTTTTCAAAGTTGATCGTTAAATCTAAGTTGCTTGTGGAAATTAATGGGCTTCTTATGTTTTGTGAAATTCCCCACATTGAAACAGTCAGTTTAACAAACACAAACATTAGAGCTGAGTCGATAAACAATTGCACACGTACATTGGTGATCCACATCGGAGATTTTCAAGAATTATTTTAAAATGTTTGGATTCCATAAAATTTTATTAGGTTAGTGCACATAAGATCTGAAATCTGGTTTTCACTAGTCGCATTGCAATTTCTAACAAATTTTATTTTAGTAGATTTATCTTCTTAAATTTATATTACTAGTTGACATTTTTCCTTTTGTCAATGTTGCTATCTTTCTGGAAACATATCATATCTATCTTCACATTTATTTCTTTTTTTTTTTTGCATATTGTTTTTTGACTATCTCGAGGGACAGTTCTACAGGGTTCATGTTGGTGTGCAATCACCAGAAGGGGTCACAACAACTCGTGGAGTGCTGAGAAGATTCAATGATTTCTTGAAGTTATTTACTGATGTAAGTCTGCTCTTTTCTCCATTGCATCTTAGTTAACATATAGTTAACACATTTCAGTTTGTAAATCGGTCACGTTTTTATGACTTCTTTCCTTCTTTTTATACGAGGAAATTTCTTCTTAATTACCCTTTTTAAGTTGTTCTTTATGCGAAGGAATTGTTTGAAATTGTTCTCTTTCTTTGCAGCTTAAAAAGGTATTTCCCAAGAAAAATCTCCCATCAACCCCACCCAAGGGACTACTGCGGTTGAAAAGCCGGGCTCTTTTAGAAGAGGTAGGTAATGTCTTTTTACTTGAACCAGCATTAGCTGTAACTTCAAGTTCCTTCATTGTACGATTTAGATATATGTGATCTCACTCTCTCATTGTTTAATTCATCTACATTATTATTATTATTATTTTTTTACTAGTTTTACATCCCTTGTCTACCTATTGCACTAAGTAAGGCACACTGGCACCTGTTGCATTTGTAAAAAGGAGAAACCACACATCTCCTAGGTTTTGATATCTCCTCAGTAGACAAAACTGGAGAAATCTCATATCGAAAAATTTCATGGCCAATCTTCATATATGCACACAAGCACCCATATGTACCTTAACACACGTATATTTGTTTTGTTGCAGAGAAGATGCTCCTTAGAGGAATGGATGACGAAGCTCCTTTCTGATATTGATGTGTCAAGAAGTGTTGCAGTGGCATCCTTTCTTGAACTTGAAGCTGCTGCTAGGTCATGTATGTCACTTTCTGTTGCGTGATGTGCACTGTGAAATGTGTTCATTTTTGCTTTTATTGTGTACTTCTGCAAGATGCAATATCTAGGCCTCAGTTTTTTTTTTTTTTTTTACATGTGTCCTAATACATATTCTTCTACTGCATCCTTTTCAGCGTTCCAAGATGCAAACCCACAGACTTCCGAAGCAAATTCCCATGATTTGGCTACCCAGTCAAACTTACCTACTATTGTTGGTAGTTCATCAATTGTGTCAGATTATGGCAGTGATACTGCTTATGAGATATCTGAGATGGGAACTCCAAGTGTAGGAAGGGATGACAATTCGGAACTTGGTTTGGAGGATCTGGCATTGGATGAGGATTTGACAGGCCCGATAGAAAAGCTTGTGAAGTATGGCATGGCTAATATTGATGAGGGACTATTTATGGGGCAAACTATCTTAGAGCAGTTGGAAGGCCTTCCTCGGAATAAAGTGCGTGCCAGACATATGAACAATGTAGTAGGGAGGGAGACACATAATGGAAATAGTTCTAAAACTTCATATTTATCTGGCAATGGGATGGATCTATTCTCTGAGCCAGAGCATGGTAAAGTAAACGCACATGCTCGCAAACTCTCGAATGAGAGTGTAGGAAGTGATGTAAGTTCCCTAAGAGGTAGTGAAATGTCTAACTTTGGGATTCCAAATGCATCTGGAGATGGCTCTCTCGACCTTCTTGCAGGCGCTGAGGTTTCAAGTGGCATGGAAGTTCTTGGAAACTCTGAGTCGCATACATCTGGTGGTGGTCAATTAGTTCTTCCATTAGATCAACGCCATAAAATGAGTAGGCTTCTGCTAACTATGCAGCGAAGACTAGTCACGGCAAAAACTGATATGGAAGATCTTATAGCAAGGTTGAATCAAGAAATAGCTGTGAAAGATTACCTTGCGACAAAGGTAATTTCAAACGTGATTTCAACCAGTTGGTCCAATTTAGTTTCAGCCATCAATATTGCTAATGTGCTTCCTTATACATGAAACATAACAAGTCTTCTTATGATGGTTTTTTCTTGTACTTAACATATTTCAGTTTGAAAAGACAGATTTTACATCCATGATAAAGATACTGCCATAAGCTTGTACTTGTCTTCTTTCTTATTAATCCGTATAGCATTTTCTATGAAAAACATAGATGCATGACGTGCATTTTTATCTTTACTTGAATATTTTTACAGCTGGATGATCAGTAGCATCTGGGAAAACAAAAAACAAAAACAAAAAACAAAAAACAAAACAAAAACAAAAGAAACAAAAAAAAAACACAGAAAAAAATTAAGATGATATCTAGCAACATCTATGAAGTTCCAAAATTTGACAAATCTTTGAAGGTTCTTTCTGCAGACAGATTGTATAAATCTTAAATACTGCTGATGGATGTTGTTTTTCCATAACACAACTGATGGATATACTCAGGTTAAGGATTTGGAGGTGGAACTCGAATCTGATAGACAGAAAAGCAGAGAGAATCTGCAGCAAGCTCTATTGATTGAGAGGGAAAGACTTACCCAAATGCAGTGGGATATGGAGGAACTTCGGCAGAAGTCATTAGAAATGGAGTTGAAATTGAAGTCAAAATCTGAAAAGGTTCACAGTGTGCCCTGTTTGTCTCGTAGTATATGTTTCAATTTAATCATCTTAATGGTTTAATATATTTGTAAACAAAACGTTTCCAGGATGAGAAGTCATGCACAGAGTCGACAAATAATTCAACCATTCAGGAGAAAGACAGTTTGCTGCAAGAGTTGGATTCTTCTAAACAGCAGCTTGAGATTTTGTCGAAGCAATATGAGGAGCTAGAAGCAAGGTCAAAAGCAGATCGAAAAGTCCTTGTGAAAGAAGTCAAATCTCTCCGGAGTTCACAAGCGAAATTGGAGCATGAGCTCAGTAAATCACTTGAAGAAAAGTCTGAAGCCGAGGTAGTTTTTTTTCCCCTCCTCCCTCTAAACTACATTTTGCATTCAGGTTTACTTTTAGACCAAGCTGCTCAATTTAAATAATGGGGGCATTTGCGTAAGTAGTTCTGCTTTCTACCATTCATCTTGTTGACTTGTTTGACTTTACGTTTGTTTTGTTCAGAAACACCTTGAACTGGAGAAACAAAAGAGCAAGCAGGCAGAAAATGTTAAGAAAAAGCTCCTGCATCAATGCAAGATTCTTTATCATCGACTTAGCGAGTGCGATCCGACTTCACCTGCTAAAGATGAAGATAAAGTCGGTTTACATCCTTCTTCACCAAGGGAGGCTCTAGATTTGTTGAAAACATCAGATGACCAAATTAACTTCTTGCTTACGGGGGTAACAGTCTAAGATTCCCTTTTTACTTTCTTTTCTAAAATTTATAACTAATGATTTGACACCGTCGTTTCCTAGACGTGTTTAGACTAACAAGTGATGTCAAAAGAATGAGAAGGGGAAAAAAATATATATATATATATATATATATGTATATATATATGCCTAGTTGGGTAATTGCGTCAATGGAAAACAATAACACGTGCAGTATACATGGGAAAGGGGCGTGCCAAAATGGGTGAGGTTCATCTAGTTAAATTTGATACATTACTTAAAAGGCGGAATATATTCCTTTACTGCTGATGAAGCATGAAATTATACTGCTACCATCTTTTCTTTGCCCTTAATTTCACGTTTCTTTTTGGGTGTGCCTTTTTTACTGTCACTTATGGCAAATTGTTTGACAATTTTATCAGGCCAAGGTCTTAACTCAGGAAAACGGAGCTTCCGCTTCTGATCTTGACGAAGATCACGAAATGATGATTGAGGATGAAACAACAGCAGATGATGAATTGAGGAAGATGTTAGCAAATATCTTCATTGATAACGCAAGATTAAGAAAACAGGTTAAATCTGTTTTACAAGGAGGGTCTCCTGAAGAATTGTCATAGATGAGTTATTAGAAAAGATGAGACAGTGATGAACATGGTTTTTCAAGTATGATCAGCCATGCCCGGTTTGTATAACGGTTCTGGTCGATGATCATCTTCTGTTTCACTTCCGGATAGAAAACATATGTTTCATATAGTTGACTCACAAAAACTACAGTAACCTTAAGTAACAGATATACAAAATCTTCAGAAAATCGCTCCTTTACAACGGTGTTACATTACCAGTTATTTTTTGTGAATGTTGAATAAAGGGGGGAGGGAAAAGAGAAAAATGCTACTGAATTACATTCAGGTTTGCTCGTTGAATTGTATCCATTTCATTTAGATGATGATCTTGTCGTTGTTTGATCTCCTAAATCATGTCTCCAGCCTCTTTCATAGTTCTTATTTTTGTTTCTACCCAAAATATTAATAATAATCGTAATAATATTGTCGTTTTTCAATGTTATTATCGTTTTTCATGTTTTCGTTGTTTTATTGCGAAAGCCGTTTAGGGTTGTTGTTGTCGTTTTATTGTAGTCCTGCCTTGTATTATGACGTCGTTTTTTGAAATTACTATCGTTTTGGTTTTTTTGTTAGTTGATATTGTTGTCGTTTTGGATCTCAAACGATAGCAAAATGTGTACAAACAGGTCGTTTGGTTTATCAAAACTGCAAACTCTATGTCAAATGGGCTGGCCGGCCAGCCCATTTAATTTAAGCCCAAACGTGCGAGCCCATTTAATTTAAGCCCAAATGCGTCTTATGTTGTGCCCGTTTATTTATTTATTGTGTCATGTTAGATCTAACTTATTTAATTTTTGCGGCATCAAATACAACTTATGGCTTATTTATTAATGGGTTGTACCCATAAAGTATTTGGACTGTGCTCGTGCCTATATTGATGTTCATGTTTTTTGTTGTTTTTTTAGCTCTTAATGTGTATTTCTCCTGTTAATGTTAGATTTACCCAAAAAAAAATGAAAACACCAAATCAAAACATAAAAAAGTGCATTAATTTTAAAAATCTTTTTATGAGGATAACATTGTAGTATCTTATACGGTATGGTTTTTATTATTTAATTTTTTATATAAATAAAAAATGATAAGTATATATTGGTAATTGATAATATACCAACAAAAAATCTATTTGATTTTTTTTCAATCAAATCTATTAAAAATTTATAACATTTTCATAAAAAAATATTTATAAAAATATAAAATATATTAGTAAAATTAGTTTGAATTATATATTTTAATCGTGTTTATAATTATTCGTGCATGTGACAAGCCCTTAACGTATCATGTCCTTAACATACTTTGTTCCTAAAAGTTAAGCCAAATTCAACCCATTTAATAAGCAAAATAGATTAGGCCTATTTAATACTGTGCCTGCTTTTAACTTGTCGTGTTTGCGTCGGTCTATTAGACCTGGTCCTTTTTGACATCTCTACTCTAGTGCCGTGATGTAGGTGTTGTGATATTTCATGTTTGTGCTGTTTGATTACGAATGTCATTTATTGCTGTTTCTGTCGTTTTTGGTTATTTTGTTCATTGACATTATTGTCATTTAAAACTCAAATGGAAGCAAATTTTTTTTTTTGTACGTTTATTTCAAATAACACGTCACCTCAACAAATATTTCAATAACACTTCGTTTGACTTATTTACACTCGCACTTTAGACGCCAAAATATTTGTCGTTTTTTATTTTTAACCGACGAAAGGAAAATAATTGCTACCTTTAGGTTTATCAGCTCCCTTAGATTACTTATTGCCCTTAGTTTGAAGACCAGTTCACTTTTTTTCTCTCTAGACGAGCATTCAACACCAGTTAATATTTCAACAAGTTGTTTAAACCATTAATTTTTTACTATAACATATAAAACTTTATATTTTTTACAATTTAAACAATAATTTAAACTATTCTTCTAAACACCTTATAAATAGTCGGACCAAATAGCTGCTAAAAGGTACACATGAAATTGCGATTTTGCCATGATAAAAAGACTATTCGATTGATAAGAATAAACCAATCTCTACGAATAACATTTTTCGTCCGTTCTTCAAAACTGTCAATGGTACAATAACAATAGCTTACGAATGACACAATCGAAAGCAAGATTACACGAAATGAGCCTTGCAAGGCAGAAACTCCCAGTAACCCATTTTCTTAAAACACGTGATTGTTGTTGCTCAAGCATCATTTCTTCTTCGTAGTCAGCCCAAGCAAAGCATCAAACTCAGACTTATCTGTAACAAAAACAATCAGTCAATCAAGTTATCAAGTGGGCCAACCTGCACAGATCTTCCTAGATACATCTCATGATGTATTTATAAAGAGAAATGTATGCTGTCGAAGATACCAACTCTAATCTTAACATTTATATCAACTTCTAGTTGCCGTTGCTTCATTGACAGTTGTAATCTACTGGAGCAATCTTTTAAACGTTTACTAAAAAAAAATGCGACGGCTCAATTTTAAACAAGTTGAGATTAGATTTGTTGTCCCGGGCATTTTTCATTTATAAGTAACAATTGAATTTTTAATGAAGAAAATGAAAAGTGTACTTTATCCTCCTCAACAACAATGATCCATCTGGCGTGGCTCCACAAGGATGTAAAGTGGCTTTCCATTGAGCCTGCACTGTCCCTGAAAGTGTAACCAATTGTCAAGGAGCAGAACAGCCAAAAATTGATGTAAATCAGTATATGAGTCCTTATGGTAAAACATGTCACTTGTTTACCACTTTTAAGACCCCATTTACCCATAAAAAGAGACGGTCCTTTGTTACAGACCAAAACAGGAAATGTTCTTTCTCAAAAAACTAAGTTTTTCAATTAGATTAGGAATCAAGTAATGGAACTCCATTTTTCCCCTCTTGAATCAGTCCTTCAGGCCTTTTCCCTTCGAGCTAAGAATGTGAAATACCCACAAATGTCTATACTTTTTAATTACATCTAATTCATTACAACTTTCTCTTATAGCTGTTAAATTCCTATCATCCGCACCAGAACTAGAACTCTAGCTTTCATTACTATTTCCTCTTTTACCACAAATATAACTACAAATAACCATCATTGTTATTGTCAGTACCACTTAAAAGTGTCAGTACAGATTTAATAACAAAAATAACTGCCAATGACACTGTTAATTTGATTATTCCAACCATATTAAGTATCATACATGTAAAAATTATAGCTTCAGTACAGTAATCAGATAACTAGAATTCTGATAACCATAAAAAGAATTTTCCATTATAGTGACCAAGGGGCTAGGCTACCAGGTTAATCCTCATAGAGTACATTTGAAGAATTTCAACCTTCAAGTTGAAAACTGTCCTTTTCCTTGCATCCCACCTATTTAAAATTGTTTACTTGAAACACTATATTTACAAATTGAAAGAGGTTTGTCACTGTTCCAACTTGCTACTTTGCCTTCATGCTACAACAAACTCATTTATTTGTGACATAAATGCATGCTTGGTTTGGTAGGCCACTAAATAGTAACACAAGTGTCCTAACCAACATGATGTAGATTAATGGTCCATTAGAATAACTTACCAGTGCAAGACAAATCATAAATCATATTCAATCTATTCATAAATAAGACTACCATAAGGAGCATCAAGGAAATCTAAGATGGTTAACGTCATACCTTCACCTCAGGCAACCCAATAACACAAGCACATTCAACCACTTCTGCGCCCACACGTTCTAGGAAAGAAGAATTAGGACACGTTTATTTCAGGTTTGCTAAATGATCGATAGGAGAAAACACGGTGAATCAAACAATTCAATAGCTAGGGAAACGCCATTCACTCACCTAGAAGTCTAATTGCTGCTGAGAGCGTCCCACCGGTTGCTACCAAATCATCAATCACCAGCGTACGTTCACCAGGCTGAACAGCACCAACATGCATCTCCAGACAGTCTGTTCCATACTCCAACTCATATTCCTCTGAGATAACTTTACCTTCACATACCACAGAATAAAAACAGTCAAATTTGATTCATAAAACGGTCGTGACCTTGCGGACCAAGATGCTCAAGGTGACAAATACATAGGTCAAATTTAAAAGAAATAAAAAAAATATATCATTGCCCTAAATGAGAATATAATCCTAAAACCTAAATGACTCTCCATCAACTGTAACCTAAGCAGCAACTCAAGTGAAATTGACAAAACAATTTAGCTCAATGAAATAACTAGCTCAGAGCACACATACAAGTAAAATCAACTAATTGGATTCTTAATTTCAACAAATAAAAAACAGTTTCATAGCACATCTCCAATTTTCACATCATGGTTAACTATAGTTTACCGATCCTCCAAAAAGCTGTTAGGAGGTGGGCCTTGATGTCAGGACGCCCCATCAGGTTTCCTGCTGTTAGAAGGTGGCCAACAATAGTTCTATGATTTAACAACCAAAATAAACAAGAAGGCATTACCTGGCAACTTTTTCGGTTTACGTAAAGGAACAAACTTGGCACCAATAGCCAAGGCAATTGATGGACCAAACATGAACCCTCTTGCCTCCACCCCTACAGTTATTAGATTCTTCCATAAAATGTATGAAAAATGAAAGAACAAAAAAGATAATCAATATATCATGGAATTCCAATCCTAGACACTATAATCTCCATCACCAAACACAAACAAAGGCAATATTGGATGACTTCAAGGCCTACAAAAGACATAAATAGGACCATGAGCCCTACTTCTTCCCTCTCGTTGAGGGTTCATAAAAGCTCCAATTTTTTGCATCAGGAAAAAGGGGATTTCTTTTTTTTTTTTTTGGGTACAAAAAATAAAGACAGAAATTTCTGTTTCACATTGCAAATATTAAAAATTTAAAGACAATGAAGCCATAGCATATGCCCACATTTCAAACTATAAATGAATAAAATACTATAAACCATTAGATTATAGTGCAAATAATAATAAAAAAAAAATTATATATTTACATAAAAGGAGAGAGAGAGAGAGAGGTGGTACCGGCAACAACAGAGATATCCATGTCTCTGTAGCGATCAACAAAGATGTCCACCGTATCCTTGAATGCCTTGTGATCCAGCAACAACGTTGTTATGTCTTGAAACATTATTCCTGCACAACGTTAAAAAAAATATATAAACAAATAATGAAACTTTTTTTTTTTTTTGAAAAAACAAAAAAACATCACGTGTTAGATGAAACTTCCACAGAGATTCCAAGACAGAAGAACAAGAATGTAGTACCCCGCCCCTTAAAAAAATAAAAAAAAATATATATACACACTAAAACAACACACTCCATAGGAGATAAAGGGTAAAAAATTTAAAAACAAAAAAACAAACAAACAAACAGACCTTGTTTTGGAAAGTGAGGAACGACCCTAATAGCTTCAGATATGGCTTGAAGCCTTGGGTCTCCTTTGAGTCCATTCTCAGCAGCAAACATTTTCTTTTTTTTTTTTTTGTTCTCTATATCTCTCTCTTTCTCTCTGTTTCTGGCTTTGGCTTTCTTTCTTGTGTGTGGTGTTTATTGCAATAGATTTCGGTCTTTTCTATGTTACTATGAAATCTTTCTTGGACTGGGTTTCTGGGTTTTTCATTTTTCTATGACACAAAGCTCACTTCTAAGCTTTTTTCCTTTGTGTTTTTTTTTTCTTTTTTTTTTTTAAACCGTCAGAACTGAGTAATAAGGGCTGAAAAAGCTCAAACCTTTAGCTCACTTCTCTCTCTCTCTCTCTATCTCTTTGTCTCTCTGTCTATCGCAGTTCTCAATGTCAGTAATTGCGAGTGGTTTTTGTTTGCCTCATTTATTATGCCGATCCTGGCTATACCCACAAAGCCACTTTGGAAGATAGGTTACCAGATTATTTCTTGTTCACGCGCTCTCCCTTTGGGCGTGTAACACTTCCTCTTAAGCCACTTAATTAAATTAATTAAGATTTGGCCTTTGGACTTGGGGACGATTAGTTCTAAATCTTATTTTATGTTTTTACAGTCAACAAAGACAAGAATATTCTAAAAGAAATTACTAAAGAAAAAAAAGTTCTATATTAAGCCTAACTTGCACTAACCTACGCATGCAAACTAACAGCATTGCTGGCGGATATTGGTGCTTATCAGCGTCTCTCTGTGATTATCCGTTCTTATATTATAATAATAATAATAATAATAATAATAATATATTATTATTATTATAATACTAACCCTAAAAATAATAATGATATTAAACACTGGCCACATCATAAAAAAACAAAATTTATAACACTAAAAAAGTCGGAGTTTTTGATGCGTGCATATCCTTAGCATGTCCATAGTCATATCGCATAATACCAGTTGACTCTAGAAACGAGTTGGGATTTTTTTATTTATTTTTATGTCCATTTTGGCACCACATGCTACTAATTAACTCTAGCAATGAGTTGGGATTTTTTTAATCTATTATTATGTCTTATTATTCATCCAATTAAATTTTTATGGACATGTCAAACTTAATAATAATATGATTAGATATATAATCTTTTTTATTTGTTAATTTTATCCACATTATTTGACGGTTTCACAAAAAATCACTATTAATTAAATGGACCATGCTTAAAAAGAAAAAGTAAAAATTTGGGTGTTTGGTGTCTGTGGTTTCAACATTGCAGTTTCAATCACAAATAGTATTAAACTTTTACATATTATAGTATAAAGCTCTTATATGCTACAATGTGCTATTCAAATCAAGGAGTTTCAGCTCTTTTCTCAAACACTATACAAGTTTTTGCAATGGAATACCACTAAATGAATTTTATAGTGAAATATAAAATAGTATATAAGGATTGATTATATAATATATCTCATAGTTTTAATTATTTTTAAATTGCCCTTCTATTTTTTAAAACTACAAAAATATTCTTTTAATTTAAAAGCTTATGTCAATTTTATCCCTTCTTTATTTTGTGAATAAAAAATTAGACGAAAAAATATAATTACCCTCTTATAGTTTTTGAAATGTATTCTATAGGCAAAACAATTCCTAAAACAATACATTAAATTAAAAAATATGTATATTTGGTTTTATGTTTTTAAAATGTTATGATATTTTTCAAATTTTTTTCAAAAAAAATCAAAAATAAATTTGGTCTAAAAGGTGTCTTCCTCATTTTTTTTCTTCTTTTTTTTGGGCCTACAAAGTTTAAAAATGATACGAATTGAAACAAGTTTTTCAAATTTATAAAATATTTTTTATAGTTTTTAAAAATAAATTTCTTTTTTAATAATATTTTTTAAAAAATATTTCTTTTTTAATAGATTCTAGTACTAAATTTTTTTCCCTAAAAAATATTGGGGACAAGTTGAGACAAAATCGATAGTTTATATGACAATTTGGCTTCAAATCAATAGTTTGGGAAGCATTTATAAAATTATAAGTAGTGTTATATCATACTTTTATTGGTGTTATAAACGTATGGAGTAATTTTGAATTAGGATACATGATTAAAGGCCTAATATGAACCTTTTTCAAAATTCAGTAGGCATTTTTTAAATTAATCAATTTTTCATATTATATAATTTTGATGTGATAAATCATAAAACGTTTAAAACACTAGCCAAAGTTAAAGCCATAATCCTAAACTTGTTATTGTATTATAACATAGCAAATTCACTGTAGTTTAGGAGCTGTTCACTAATTGTATCATCTCCAATAATTTATTTTTTTTATGTTGCCTTATATATGTGAAAACAAAAATGTTTGGTATATAAACGTTCATAGAGTTTTTCTTTTTCTTTTGGCTTTCAGTTTTGAGCGTGCACGGCAACATAGAAAGATAAATTACCGAATATGACGAAATTTCCATATGCATGTTTTATTTGTGAAAAAATTCATAAACGTTCATAGAAATTTTCTTTTATTTTGTTTTTTTTTTCTTTGAGGGGATTTTTCTTTTGGTTTTCGGTCTTGACATGTATATGGCAACTTAGAAAGACAATGAATGAACACGGTAAAGTTTTCACATGTCTGTTTTATTTATAAATAAATTATAAACGTTCATAGTGTTTTTCTTTTTCCTTTCCTTTTCGGTTTTGACGTATATATGACAACATGGAAAGATAAATTACTAGATGTGATAAAGTTATCATATGCATGTTTTATTTGAAAAAAAAATTATAAACGTTCATAGAATTTTTCTTTTCTTTTGTTTTTTGGGGGATTTGTTTGGTTTTCCGTTTTGACGTGTATATGGCAACATAGAAAGATAAATTACTGGATCTGATAAAATTTTCATATGCAAGTTTTATCTGTGAAAAAATTATAAATGTTGATAGAATTTTTCGTTTTCTTTTGGTTTTCGATTTTAACGTGTTTTTCTATAGGGATATTTGTATGATTTATATGTAAAAAAAAAATTACTTGCGTGTTTTATTGGTGAAAAAATTATGGCTTTTACATAAACATCAAAAAAACAATCCTATTTAACTCTATACGGATATAACATATGGCGGACCCTACTCAACTTCAAAAGTTTTTATTTTTTATCCAAAATTTTTAAAAATTATAATTGTACATTTATTTTATAAGAAAAATTATAGTTGTGTTCTCACTAAAAATTTAAAATTTATGTCATTGTTCTTTCATTCAATAATTAAAACATGTATAGTCTGTTTGATAAAGTTGGTTCCAACTAACTTTTTAGTTAAAAACAGTATAAAGCTCTTATATGTTACAGTAAAAATAAAAAAATTGTTATAATGTAAAGCTCTCACATGCTATAGTATTTACAGTTTTAACCAATAGTTTTAACTATCAAGCCAAACATTCTAATAATTATGCCTATATATAATAAAATTTATTAGTACTTTTTAATATAGTACCCTACAGACAAAATTTTGGCTGCGCTACTGGTTATTGTCTATATTTAAAACTATGGCTTATAAATTTATGATTATAGGATTATGACCTCAGAAGATAAAAATGATTTTTCATACCAAAAAAGCTTGGATAGGGAAAAAAAAAATTGAAAATAGGCTTGCGAGTGGGGTGAACGACCAAAACAAGGAAAGTGGCGCAGCATTTAATTTTCCATTATTTACTATTTTTATTTGTTGATGGCCCCACAAAATAAAATAAAATAAGGGACAATACTACTGTTCATAGGCACGCGAGTGTACCACGAAAAAACATGATAACATGATCATTAAGAGCTCTCAGATCAGATCTCTTTAAGATTGCAAAATATATATTCCCCAATTCCTCAATCTTTTCCTGACTTCTGTACGGTCCTCATAAACGGCCCAGATCTCAAGCCGTACTGTTGGACGAGATCCCCGCCGTCAAACCAGCGTTCGTGTTGGATATAGATTCACGCAAGATCTTCTCGTCGTATTTTCTTTCCTTGTTCGTCTGTCCTTTACAACGCAAAGTCAAATGCAATGATACTCTTACTCAGATAAAAAAAATATAATAAAATAAAGAAAAATAAAATGGCACTTAGTGTCGGATGCGCTCGTGTCTATTTGTAGTTGCCATGTGTCAAAGTTTAATAGGGTCAAATTATTTAGCATAAAAAAATAAAAGGCTCAAATTATGCTTTACATACATCATGTTGATACGAGTTATTATAAGCACAGTCCCTCCACGCCAACCCAATTGGAGAATATAAAAATCATGTAGTCAAATATTGTATTGTCACGCAATGGCTTATATAATGAAACTAAAAATTCTTCAATAATTGTTACAAATGGCACTATTTTCAACCAATAATAAAAGCAATTTGAAATAAACAAAATACACCTTTTATATTTCGGCCAAATCATGATAGCAAATCAGAAAATATCTCAAAGTACATTAGATGATGATTTTGTAATTATCTAACCTTCACCCTTTATTTTTTTTAACTTACAATAAACTACTTTTTTTTTTTGGTGGCGAATTAAGTTTTTTTTTTTAATTATTTCTTATTCTTTTTGAACAAAGGAACATGGTCTTTATTTACGAGCGTGCAACCGTGGGTTACTTTTGGAATTTGTGTGTGGGTTAAGATTTTAAGGATGGGTGGGGCCCACGGATTCAAGGACAAGATTCTGTGTTGAACTGCCCTAGTATTTATTTTTTAGAGAGCGTGGACCTCGTACCAAATACCTTTAAGCCACAATGAGGGCTTTAATCTTTAGCATTGTCACGTCTCACTTATACCTAATCTCAACTAAACCTTCATCTGACACTTTTTAGCTCATGATATGATGATCTAAAAACCGGTAATCCAATTTTAGCTGTTATTTTCACCAATTATATTCCTTTATTCACTTTAGTACTATTGTAATATATAGCTTCTTCTTTGTTGCTCTGGTCACCCTGAAAGGAAGTGATAATTTTGGGCCCCATCAAATCTTTCTTTTATATTGTTTATTAAAACGTTAGGACAAAAAAAAGGAAAATATAAAACAAAATTGGGGCGTTTGGTTGCATTCCACTAGACTTTGATTGATTTTGTGATTATGACTTAGTGCCTATTCATTAGGCTTTTATCCGTTTAGACTAGGAGTCTAGGACAATATTGCTGAGTAGCTACACAAATACATAAAAGTTAATTACGTAACTATATTCCTTAGTTTGAGTTATTTTTTAATTTATTTTTTATTTTAAGAAATTATAAATATATTATTTAAATTTAAAAAATATATTTTAATTTTATCTCTTACATAATTTTTTAAAAAATATAAAAATAAAACAAAAATACTGTTAATTAAATCAAATTTGTTTCAAATGGAGATAAGACAAATATATTTTTTTCTTAAAATTTTTTTTTAAAAAAATATATCAACATTCAAAAAACCATAAAACTTAACTTTTTTTTTTAAAACTAGATACTTTGTTTTAGGATTTTTTTCTATAAGATATTTTTCAACTTCGTTAGTTTTTAGACATATTTTTTAAAGCTTTTTATATCTCTCATAAACTATGTTACTTATATTATTTTGCCTCTTTCAATTTTTTTTTAGTAAATAATCTCTTTCTATCTAGTTTTGTTCGATTTTACAAGTCAATATTTTTTCTTCTAATTTTTGGAGAAAAAAACTCAAACATAAAAACGAGTTTAAGGGGAAAAATAAATTAAGAAAAAAAAAGAGGTCAAGAAAAAAATATTATTTTTTACAATATGTCATTCTAACCACATAAAAGAGCTTAAGGAGAGAGGAAAAAAAAAAACCTCCATAAAATTCCTTAAAAGAATAGAGCACTTGAATTTTTTTTTATACACAATTTTAATTTCTTGTAAAGAATCCTCTCTTAAATTTTCTTTGTATTTGTATTTGAATGGTTAAGGAAAAGGTTTTTTTTTTAAAAAAAAAAGGGCTCTTCCAACCACATAAAAAAGCTTAAGGAGAAACAAAAACCACAAAATTTCTTAAAAGAATAGAGCACTTTAAGTTTTTTTGAGAACATATTATTTTAATTCCTTGTAAAGAACCCCTCTTGAATTTTTTTTATATTTATATTTGAATGGCATGGTGTGAAAAATATTCATATGCAATTTATGAGTATATGAATTGCTTTTCACGTGAAGGTCTTGTAAAGTTAGAACAAAAACAAAGCAATTCATTAGCCAAACAGAATTGGGTGTAATGAGGTTATTTGTTAAAAAATAAATAAAGAGACATAGTGACATATTTTGAAAATCATGGGGTAAAATAACGTAAGTGATGTAATTTAGGGGAAATATAAAAATATTATGTAAAAAAATTATCAAAAAACTAACAGAGTTGAATGGAAAAAAATACTTACTAATGGAACAAAGTTTAAGGGGATTAAATTGTGAGTTTCAAAAGTTAAAGGACAAAATGATATATATAACATAATTTAGAAATAAATCTGAAAATAATCCTAGAATCTATTGTATTTCTCGATTACTACTCACGGTACACCCCAACAATTACTATTAAAAAAAATCCCTTCATATAATAAACAAAAAAAATATTTGCAATCTCATATCTTCGTATTGTGCAAGCAATCTAAGCACCCCTTTTCTTAACCTAGCAGTCGCAACAAGTGGAGGTCTAATTACAAACTCTGCAGTTAAACAGGTATATTCAATGGCTTAGCAGCCAAGAAACATCACTCCCTTCGTAATATCATTAGACACTTTAAAAGAACATTTTTAATAATTAGTTGTAACTATAAACGATGAAAAATTTTATATATTATAATAACATATAATATAAAACTTTTATACGTAGAGTTGTCAAAATAAAGCTATTGATTTTAAATATTCTTTCGGACTACCTACATTATATAAAATTTTTTAAAGAGAACAATCTAAGATGAATACCCAAAAGTTCATTATAGCTTGAATCTTTTTGGGTGTCGATTCATTTATTACACGTGAAAATTTGGTGGCCTACAATTTACAAAGCCAAAAGTTTTTTTTTTTTTTTGGGTCTTGTTTTTTATTTTGTTTTTATTTATAGCAAAAGTAAGTTCACATTTTAACAAGAACGTGGAGGGCCGATTCAATACACGTGTCACCTATGCAACGTGTCCACGATTTAAAGCATATGGTTTTCTACCTTGTTTATCGAATCGCAAAAACACGCCAACAATAATGGAGATATTAATAGCGCACAACACAAAATATATAAAATGCGTTCTTTCATAAAATATATGTATATCTCTACAAATAGCAGCGTTACTGTGTTTTCATAATAGGCAAGGACGTAGTTTATATTATAAAATTTCAACCATAAATAATATAAATTTATTATATATTATATAATAAAGTAAAAATATATTATAATATAAAAATTTTATATATTATAGTGTGTGATTTAAATTTAAACTTTTCTTCTAAAAACTTTAATGTTAAAAAAATAATAATGTTCAATACTATACTCTAATAAATCTTCGGTCATACACTACAAAGAGCCTGCTTAGAATGGTTTATTTTAAGCTATTTTTTGCTTATGAGCCTATTTGGATAACTCATACAAAAGTACTTATAGCTTTTATAAGCACTTAATGGAGAAGTCAAGACAAGGTACTTATGAAAGCCTTTTTTATTTATACTTTTGACTTTATATTTAAGAATAACAAATTAAAAATTTCATTTATATCTTTAAATTACACTACTTATTATATCAATAAGGACTTTTGATTTATTTAACCAAAAGGTTTTAAAAGCTCTTTTAAAATTAAAAAATATTTTTTGATACACTATCTAAATACTAATTACAGAGCTCTAAAAATAAAAGTATAAGCTATCCCAGATGGGCCAAAGGTCTCTAAATAAAACTCTTATTCTTTTTAAATTGTAATGATTAACTTCAGTAATACTTCCAACAAATTTCTCTTCACATCTAATACAATTGCCCAAGACATCCAGCCTAGCCAGGTGATAACGTCAAATAATGCGACCACTAAATCAAAATGATAATTAAAAAAAAAAAAATAACACGAATGATGTTCAACATTATACGTTAAAAAAACTAAATTTCAAAACGTGAGGCTTATAAAGGAGACTTACATCATATTATTAGTTATTGTAATTAATACCAGCAATGTCTCCAAGTATTTTTTTTTTTTACTTAAAAGAAATTTCCAACTGCAAACAAAATAAAGCTCTTATATGTTACAGTATAAAACAAATGTGCTACAATGTAAAACCCTCGTATACTACAGTATTTAAGGTCTCCGTTTGAAACATCATTTAGAACTGATGGATTAGAACCAATATTGATTGGAACTAACAAAATGAGTTTGAACTATGATTTGAGTTTGAACTATGATTTTTAGTCGTAATCAATGTTTGGAAGTTTGTTAAAATGTTGGTTTGAACCAAAAGTAGTTGAAACTAGTGTTTAGAGTTTAAATCATAATTTGTTAGTTTAAACTAGTATTTGGTATGTTTGAACAAAAAATGTTGATTGGAACTAAAACCCTCAATTTCAACTAACCGAGCTTAACATCTGATGATGGGTCAAATGTAAGTTTAGATTTCAACTTAAAACATACATTCTAACGATTTTTCAAACAGAGATGTAGTTCTAACCCATGTCCATTTGGTAGTGTTTTTAAAACATGTGAAAATGGTTTTGTTTTAGAAAATAATAATTTTTTGAAAATTGTGCTAAGTGTTTTTGAAATTTTTGTCTCAAAAACGTGCAAAAACATTTTTAAAAACTCTCAAAACAATATAAAATGGGACCATAGTTTCAACTATGTTACCAGACACTCACTCGAATATTCATTTTTTTATATCAGAGTTCATCTTCTATCAAGTAGTGCTTAATACAAAACCATCTTTCTGGATGAACACATGGGATTTTCTCATCCAAGTAAGCCTGATTCCATGAGTAAGATAGTAGAACACAAGAGCATCTTTGCGAATGTGAGCCAAACGCCCCCCCAACCTCTAAAAATCTCTTTCCTCTTTGATTGGGCTATGTTTTCCCTCCAATTTTGTTTTTTAGACTCCCTCTATATCTTTGGGTTGGTTGAGTAAATATGTAGTTCCAACCATGTTACCAGACGCCTACTTGAATATCCATTTTTTTTTTATATCAGAGTTTATCTTCTATCAGTTAGTGCTTAATACCACAACCATTTTTTTGGATGACGATGATGCATCTTAACACGTAGGATTTTCTCATCCAAGTAAGCCCAACTCCATGAGTAAGATAGCAGAACACAAGGGGCATCTTTGTGAGCGTGAGCCAAGCGTTCCCCCACCTCTAAAATTCTCTATCCTCTTTGATTGGGCTGTGTTTTCCCTTCAATCTCGTTTTCTAGATTCTCTCTATATCTTTGGGTTGGTTAAGTAAATATGAAGTTCCAACTATGTTACCAAACACCTACTTGAATATTTATTTTTTATATCAGAGTTAATCTTCTATCAGTTAGTGCTTAATACCGCAGCCATTTTTTGGATAACGATGATGTGAGTCTTAACACATAGGATTTTTTCATCCCAGTAAGCGTGATTCCACGAGTAAGTTTACAGAACACAAGAGCATTTTTGCAAACATGTGCCAAGCCCCACCTCTAAAAATCTCTTTCCTCTTTGATTGGGCCGTGTTTTTCCCTCCAATCTCGATTTCTAGATTCCCTCTATATCTTTGGGTTAGTTGAGTAAATACGTAGTTCCAATTATGTTACAAGACGCCCACTCGGATATTTATTTATTTTTTGTATAAGAGTTTATCTTCTATCAGTTAGTGCTTAATACTGCAACCATATTTCTGGACGACGATGAATGCGAGTCTTAACACGTAAGATTTTCTCATCAAAGTAAGCATGGAATAAGATAGCAGAACACAAAGGCATCTTTGCGAACGTGAGCCTAGTGCCCCTACCTCTAAAAATCTCATTTTTCTTTGATTGGGCCATGTTTTCCGTCCAATCTCATTTTCTGACTTGTAAAAATTACATAATCTGTTTATTTTTTAAAGAGTGATTTGATATCTATTTTGTTATGCAAATATCACTTATATGTCCTTTTTATAAAATTTAATATATTCAGAACCCTAAAATACCTTCTAACTAAATATTATCATGTGTTTAAATTTTTACAACAAATTTTCTTATTTTTTGAATAGTTAAATTGGGAAAAAAAGATACACATATATGTTTCATTTTAACATATTACATTGATGCATTATCATTATTACTTGAAGTCTTAAAAAAATGAAATGAATGTCATTGAATATCATTATCATTACGCTTCATTAACTTAACGATATAACAATTACATAACCTATAAGATACACAAAAAGACTTAATAAATACTATATCATTAATTTAATTACATATCACAAAAAAACAAAAAATATCATTCACTTGAAGTCTTAAGAAATGAATATCATTACGTATCATTAACTTAATGATATTTCAATTATATAATCAATAAGACACATAAAAGACTTAATAATATTGTGTCATTAATTTAATTGCAACACTCTAATTTAAATTTGTCAATAAAACTATATCATTAATTTAATTATAATACCTTAATTCTAATTTGTCAGTAAATTTAACTTATCGGTAAAAAAAATTGATTTTTTAAGGAATTTTAAAATAGCTATTTTAGATACTAATTTAAATTTAAGCAACAAACACTCTAATTCTAAGGTTTTTTTTTTAAATATAATAATATTATAATCTGTTTGAAATATTAAATACGTATATTATAGTTATTCTAAAAAAAATTAAAATAACAATATCATTATTATAGTCATTAATGTCTTTATATATATATACTAAGAGATATAAAAAATATTCATAAACCGTAAAAATATTTTAATTCTATGAATAAAAAAGAGCCAATGTCTCCTTAGCCCCTTCTGACTTCCCTCTATGTCTTTGTTTGGTTGAGTAAATATGTAGTTCCAACTATAACACCATATGCCCACTTGAGTATTTTTTTTTTTTATCTCAGAGTTCATCTTTTATAGGTTAGTGTTTAATGCCGCAGCTATTTTTCTAGAGGACGATGATGCAAGTCTTAACACCTAGGATTTTCTCATCCAAGTAAGCCTGATTCCATGCGTAAGATAGCAGAGCACAACACATCTTTGCTAACGTGAGCCAGGCGCGCCCCACCTCAAAAAAGCCCTTTCCTCTTTGCATGGGCCCTGTTTTCCCTCCAATCTCGTTTTGTAGGTTCCCTCTGTATCTTTGGTTGGTTGAGCAAATATGGTAATCTGGTATTTGGGGTTACTTGGAAATGAGTAATGAATGAATGAGAATGGCTGAAATTAATCAAAGTTAGGTTCTTGGAATGGTCCAGAGACATCTGCCATGGCCTTCTCTGCTGCTACCAGATCCAATATTCCTTCATCCTCTTCTTTCTGCCACTCCAAGGTACTCTTTCTTCTCTCTCTGTATATACACACACATATTTTTATGTATGAGTGTATGCGAAAGTTCGTTTCTTTGGCATTATGTTCTTTAATTTCTGAAACTGTTTTGGGGATTTTACTTTGTGTTAACTTATAGTCGCACAGAGCTATGAAGAATTTGGGTTTCTTTCCGAAAAAGGAAAATCTAGGGTTTAGTTATTCGAGTTATCTTAACTTCTGAATTTCTGTTGGTGAAAAATTTATTTATTTATTTTAAGAAAATCTGAATCGAGACGAGTGTCCGGTTAATTTTTTACATAGCACTTATTATTATTATTATTTTTTATATGAATAAAATAGTTTAGGAAATAATTACTGCTACGACATTAAAGAAAATAATCAAGATCAGTGCTATCCATAAAGTATCTTTTTAGTGCTGTAAAGTAAATTAACCCTTAATGTAATACTAGTTTTTTTTTTATTATTATTTATTTAGAAGTTTTATTTTCCCTGAATTTAGAAATGGGACTAGCATTTTGGGTTTAGTCTCCACTTCTTAACACGGTGCTATTTCTTTCTTAAATTTCATTTATCTTGTCATGTCGAGGATTTGATGGGATAGTTCCACAATTTCCAGTGGTGCACTAAACTTTTGATATTGTCATATAAAACCCGTTTATAGATCCATTTTAACTTTTTGGTAATTCTCAAATTGAACAGAAACTAGTATCTTAAAGATGGTTATACTGTCCTTTATATTGGTTTTATCGTTGAGTAATTACTTATGGGGTATCGATGCTTTTTGCAGTTTTGCTCTTTGAGGCACAATGGAAACTGTAACAAGCTAGTTTTTGGGAGAAGCTTGAGACGAAGAAACTCTTCTTTAAAGATCATTAAGTCAGTCTTAGACAAGAGGAGTCCAAGCATTAGCGACGATGGAGCTGCTGAACCTGCAAGGATTCTTCTTGAGAGATTATTTGCACAGACACAGAAACTTGAAGAACATATGAGTAGAGATTCTCATCTGCCTCAGGATGCTCAGCTGGGGCTTAACCTTGAAACGCTGGAGGCTGATCTAATGGCTGCATTGGAAGTGCTAAAAGAGAAAGAAGACGAGCTACAGAATGCAGAAAAGATGGTCCATTTGGAACACAGCGAATTAAACCGTGCAAAAAAGGAGCTGGAGCAGCGAGAGAAAGAAGTTACCGCTGCTCGTTACAAGTATGAAAAGATAGAGGAAGAACTGAAGCAGGCCAATCTTAATTTAACCTCTCAAGCTAGGCAGATAAAAGATCTAAAGCTTCAGCTCAAGGAGAGAGACTGGGAGATTGGTGCTGCACAGTCTGCGCTGTCTCTTAAAGAAGAGGAAATGGATAAAATGAGAAACGAATTGGAGAAGAAGAGTGAAGAAGCTGGGAGGATCGATGTGGAGCTTAAATCTAAGGCTCAACTTCTGAATCAAGCCAACAATATAGTTAAAGAACAAGAAATTGAACTTCAAGGACTCGGAAAAGCCATCCAAGACAAAGAAGAAGAGCTAAAAGCTTCTTTGACCCTGAGGAAACGTGAAGAAGAGAAGCTAAAAGTTGCAAAGTCCAACTTGGAGAAGCAGACAATGGAATGGTTAGAAGCACAGGAAGAACTGAAGAAACTGGCAGAGGAAGCATCTAAACACACGGGAGAAACTTATGAAACATTGGATGACTTTAGAAGAGTGAAGAAACTTCTCGGTGATGTGCGGTCTGAGTTGGTTTCCTCTCAAAAAGCTCTGGCGTTTTATAGACAGAAGATGGAAGAACAAGATCAGCTGTTAGAAAAGCAGCTGGCAGAACTCGAAGAAGAGAAGAAAAGCGTGACGTCTTACATGGAAAACATGAAAGCTGCCCAAATTGAAATAGAGAGAGAAAGAGTTAAGCTTAGGACGGCAGAGGCTCGAAACAAGGAGCTTGAGCGGGAGTTAATGATAGAGAGGGAGGTAGTGAAAGAATTGCAGGAGGAGTTGAAGAAAGAGAGATCTTCACTGCAGCAGGCAATGCAGGAAATGTCTTCTTTCCAGCAGGAGCTAAGCCAAAAAAGTAATGAATTTGAGAAAACACATAATCTTCTTCAGGTCAAGGAGTCGGAACTTGTGGAGGCTAAGATGGAGATCCAACACTTGAAATCTGAGCAGGCTTCACTTGAGCTCGTATTGGGTGAAAAGGACTTGGAACTGCTGAATGCAAAGAAGAAGCTTGAGGAAGTGAGCAAGGAGGTCGCAGACCTAAAGACGCTTTTGAATGGTAAAGAGGACCAGCTTATCCAAGCAACTAACTTGTTAAAGGAGAAAGACGAACACGCGGGCATAATTCAAAATGAACTGAATGTTACGAAGCAGAAATTTCGTGACGCTGAAACTGTAGTTGGACGGATTGTAGAGCTCACAAACAAGTTGGTTGTGTCTATGAAGGACGAGGACTATGGTGCATTAAGTCCAGCTGATGATCTGGGCCAAGAGTTATTTCAGCTACCGTGGGAAGAACCAAGTGACAATTTTAAGGTACAGAAGAGACAACTGGAAACTGAGCTCGAATTAACTAAAGAGAGCTTAAGAAGAAAAGAAATGGATGTTCTAACTGCTCAGAGGTCTCTTGCAATTAAAGATGAGGAGCTTAAACTGGTGAGTGAAAGATTGGACACAAAGGAGAGAGAAATCGAGATGATGAAAGAAGAAATGGAACGAGATGC
Source organism: Artocarpus heterophyllus (assembly GCA_025403435.1). Taxonomy (NCBI): domain Eukaryota; kingdom Viridiplantae; phylum Streptophyta; class Magnoliopsida; order Rosales; family Moraceae; genus Artocarpus; species Artocarpus heterophyllus. The sequence goes on from CM046333.1 coordinate 12,779,605, forward strand.
TAATGATCTTAGAAAGCTTTACGCATTGACGCAAGAGAGAGTAGGTGAGAAAAGTGCTGGAGACTTGGCAATCGAGAAGCTCCAAATCGAGGCAGCTCAACTGCAAGTTGAAGCTGCAACAAGTGCACTCCATAAGCTTTCAGAGATGAGTCGAAAACTTTTGAATAAAGCTACCATGAGCATCGAGGCTGGTACTGATACTGGCATCTTCCCAATGGATAGCTTCGATGCGTGGACAAGCATGGTGGAAAACAATGAATGTTTTACTGAGGTTAAAACGGAAGTTCTCCGGCTTTCTGCCTTGACTGAGAAGCTTGTGAAGGAGGCTGGTGTTGCAGGCTAGTAAAGTGCTGATTGTGAAACGATTTTGTGTATAAGATGTTTGTGATTGATTTGTTTTCCTACGATTAGAAATAATCGTCAAGGGTAATTGGGTTTCCTGTTGTAGAAAGTTTATTCCTCTGTTGTCCTCCTACACAAGTGAGAATACGTTTGTGTTTCCACTTGGAGATCTGATTATAAGAGAAAGCACGAAGAGAAAGATATATTTTCACCTTTTTAGCCATTTTTTTTTATTCCAAGCATTTGGAATGTTTCATTTGTGGGCCTCTGGTCGAACATAGCATTTTATCTGCCTCCTCTTTACTATATTTAGAAATGCGTAAGTCGATTTCAAACATCGTTTTTTTTTTCCCCAACTGAAAGTGAATTAGGCCCGCAACTTTTAATTTGGCAAATTTGCTCTGAATTAATGAAATATTACAAAGTATTTTCAAAGCGATGAATGATGTTAGATTGTAAAAGAAAGTAGGAATTAATTGGCAAATCCGCGTAAATATGAATTTTAAAATATCCTGTCAAAAAAATGAAAGGAGAGATTAATTGCAGGCGGTTTGAATTCGACGTGAGGGGATTTTACCAACTAAATTAGCAATTATAGTGCTAAGGCTATGTCTGGATCAAAATAAGTTTGAGGAAGAAGAATCCTACAAGGCAATAGTGATGAATTGGTTTAAGAAACATATTTTTAAGGTTGAAAAAGCTTAAATGAGATCAGAACGGTAATTGTGACAAAACTATATCAAAAGAAACTAAATTCTCAATGAAAATGAGTGACGTGAAAAATAACTGAATTACAGTGACCAAGTCTCTTCCTTGCTCAAGGATTTTGAGGTTAAATTAACATGTTATTAATTATGTATCTTTACAATTATACACAGGTAAACATTGTTAACCATCAAATGTAGATTACCATTTTGGGAATTGATAGTGGTGGCCAAGAGTAAGAAGCCCCATGCTGGCTAGCAAACCAGTCACCACAGATATCCATCCGACTCCAGAAAACTCCTACTAGCTTTGCAGAGACCGGGCTAAAAGGCTACCGAGCAGACGATGTGGCAATGCCTTCTCTGAAAATAGTTGCGACTTTAGGAGGAATCCATGCAGAATTTCCAGCATTCTGGCCATCAATATGATGATGACTTGAACTTTGTATGTCACTGCTTTGTAGCCTTCTCACCTTCGACCTTCCCATTCTATTTCCAACAAAAAAGCCTAGCTTCATGGCTGTAAATAGGCCAAATGCAATGAGAAAAGGTCTCACTGCCCAGTGGAAATCCTCAAGATGTTGGTACTTCTTCACCATCCCTGGGCAAGTGCTAAAAGTAACCAGTTCCACTTCAGCTGGATCAGCCAAGAAGGTGCTGCTCTCCTCCTTTAAAGTTGGGATTCCAGGGAACTTGACGATGAGGCATCCGTTTGGTAGGATCCACCAAATCCTCCCCGTGGCCCAAGCCCCTCCTGTTTTACAGGGCCATTCAAATCGGGGGCTCAGAACATTTGATTTTAGCCTCACAAACTGGCCAATGCAGTAGGATTCCGCCATCTCAAATGCTGAAGAATTCCCCTCCCAAAGAGTTTCCATCCCTATAAATCCAACTGCTATTTGACCATCGCGATGGATTAAATGAAGAATACCTACTGGTGAGTGTTTCTTGTCTTCTTCCTTCAAGCGTAACCAGCCACCAGCAGCCAAGCCAAAAGTGATGCGCTCGAGAGTCAAAACATGAACCCTTAGTGGATCGTGAATTCCGTGGACCCTTACCAGTACAAAACCATCGCGATCTGCATTGCGTTCTAGGCCCACCACTGTTCCTTCAGGCACAGTCATGCTCTCCGGCTTGCAAGAGTTTGGTGACTTTCTGGAACGTACCATGTCACCCACTTGCAGACGATCTTTTAGAAGGAACCACTCGGTGTAACCAGTGCCGCTTGATCGTTCTTTTATTGTTGCACTCCCAGGACTTTCCCAGCCTCCATCAGTGGAGACTGCATTCTGTGAGCTGCAACGTAGCATTCAGGAACGAGAAGACTCAAGGAAGTGAACAATGAAACTTAAATTTTCCTACAGACCGAAAAGACCATAAACTAACACATACTTGCATCAACTGTAGGCTATCGACTAACTAAAGACACCATAAATTCTATATGCAACTGGGTTGGTTAATATAGTTTATCTAGCATAACTAGATGCAGCTGATAGCAGTCGCAGAAGCTAAGTCAAAATTACAATTTACTATTTGATAAATATTCCTTTACTCCTAGAAACCTAGAAAGAGATATACTACGTCTAGGAGACTTCATTGTGTGAGCTGCAAAGTAGTAAGAGATGAGTAATAAGTAGGCACAAGGTCATGAACAATGCTAACTTCAATTTTCCTGACAAGTACATACTGAAAAGACCATAAATTAGCACATAGATCAACTATATACTACATCAGGATGCCTGATATTAAAGGCCGATCCAAAACATAGAAAAGAATATACCTTTTAAACACATGCACTATATCTGACATCAAAGGACGGTTTCTCAAGTCATACTCAAAGCAACCACGGAGGACATCTTCAATAGGAGGAGGAAGGCCACTTGGTATTTGGGGTTTTTCTTGCTTCCTGACAACTGAATGATATATTTCATCAGCAGATCTCCCATGCCAAGGACGAACACCAGTCAACATCTGCAGGATGCAGCACCCAAATCCCCATGAGTCGGTCTCAAAAGATATTGGACCTCTTACTTCTGGTTGCCATTGTTCTGGTGCCATGTAGTTGGGCGTTCCAAGCCTGTGGGCAATATCTGAGCTTGGAAATGAAATACCGAGCAGTAGATAAGGTACACCAAAGTCTCCAACAATTGCTTTGTCACTTTCATTAAGAAGAATGTTAGACGGTTTAAGGTTGAGAGCCAACATCCTTTTTGAGTGTAGTTCCAGAATTCCTTGAGCCAACTCAATACCATACCTGAAATTAGTAGGCACAGGGTGAGGACTGGAAACTTTCATATCTTTGTTTTATGCATCAACAAAAACGTAAAACATATTTTTAATGTCCAATCCAGACCCACATCACCTCAAAACATCAGGTATGGTGAGCTTTCCTCCTCTAAGGAGGGCAAGTTTGTCTACAATTGAACCCTCATAGAACTTCATAACAATACAGATCTGCCAATACATACTAAAAATTGATCTTAGCATACATAAGTTCAGAGCCATGAGAGAATCCCAATTTAGTTTACCCAACAAAAAGACATGACTCACCTTTCCACTAATGATCGAGACCCCATATAGTGAGCAAACACCTTCTAATCCTCGACAGTTTGCAAATAAACCATCAAATTTATCTAGTAAAACACTCACGTGATCCTCTTTTATAAGAGGTAACATCTTGACAGCCACTTCATGGTACTCGTCACCATCTTTGGAAGACTGATGATGAGTTGCTAACCAAACATCACCAAGAGTTCCTCTCCCGATTCTGTGTCTAAGTTTCAATGTTGCTGGTTGAATCCAAGGACTTAATTGGGTTGATGAAGCTACGACGGTTCTAAGGTGATCAGGATCATCCTCAAATAGCTCGAAGTCAAAAGAAGCAGTCAGTTGAGCTGCACCAACTTGTTTAGACATTTCTTCCTCTGCAACTACATCAAACAATTCTTTAAAATTTTGCCCCACAAAGTCCAAATCATTATATCATCATTAGGAGGAAATCAAAATAGAAAAGGACAAAAAAAAAGCGTCAAACCGTAAGATACTAGAGTCTCCACATCACACGGCCATAAAAACTGAGAAACACACACACACACACACAGAGTCAGTTCTCTCTTATTCTCTGTAATAGCTGTCTATGCATAAGTAAATCGGGAAAAAAATGCCCTCGTTTGGTCCTTCCTAACATGACAAGTTCAGCTACTCAATTACAGCATGGAATTTTCACTTCAGCACTGGACCTGTGGACCAAGTTTTCTCCAGTGGCTCTACAAAGAACCTTCCAGAAGAACTTTTCTTTCCATAATTTGTTGTCAAGTTTAATGCTTCAGAACTAATTACCAACGATTCTACATAATTTGTTTTAAGAACCCAGATATCACTTGTTTCTAGAAAATAATAGCACAAAGGGGCAAAGAAACATAATTCGCAACGCTCAAACAAAATTACCCAAACAGATTTAAAACTCGGTTTGGTAAACCAGAATTTAAAAAGCTCAACCCCTTAATCATTCTGGTTTTTTTTCCCTTTTATTTTACTTTTGCTAACAAATTTATGCATACTTAAAGCTCAACGCTACTGAACACAAAATTCCATATTCCATTTCACAAGAAAAACAAGAAGTCAAAATGAGTTCGACCTCTTTAAAGCCTTTCTCTCGACTCTTTTTTGTTTTCTCTCTCTTTCTCTCTCTCTGATAATTCATCGTCAAACTCAAAGCTTTCCATTGAAATCCAAAGAATGAGATGAGAGAAACTAACCAAAACTTGGAAGGCATTTCCGTTGAACTATTCCGACCTCCGACCAAAGAATCAAACCTTTTTTTTTGTTTTTTGTTTTTAAAGAAAAAAGCGTATATATCCAAAAATAAAGAGGAAAGAAAGTTTGTAATTGTAGGGAAATCCGTGGCTTTCTTTCCCAGAGAAAAAGAGAGAGAAACCGAGACAAAAACAACAATAATAACGAGCAGAATCAGCTAAGTTAACCTCACCTCTCGTAATCCTAAGCTTAGATTAGATGCTTTTTGATAACTCTCTTCCACACTTCCAAATTTTAGCTATCGTAATAGAGTGATTTGACAATTAAGAGGTTGTTTGGGAGGGTGGTGAAACCGTTAGTTAGAATAATAGTATGTGACAGTTTTATACTGTAATAATTTTTTAATTGTTACTGTAGTATATGAGAGTTTTATATTGTTTATAACTAAGTTTATAGTGGGAACCATAGTTCTCACCACTCAGTCAAACAACTACTAATATCATTTTTCTGACACGTTGACAGGAAAAAAAAATATGAGAACCATGTGCAATTCTAAAAGACTTAATATACATGTTAGGGCAATATGAGAACCATGTGCAATTCTGAAAGACTTAAGACATGTTTGGTTTGAGTATTTGAGTAGAGTATCTGAATAAAGATTTAAATTTTTATGAGAGAAAATACTGTAGTAAAATGATTCAAACCGTAATTCGAATATCCAACCAAACGAGCCCTTAATATACATGTTAGGGCATAATAACTGTCTAATAAATTGAAAAGACCAATTCAAAATATGGGTTAATTACATAATTATACCTTTTACTTTTAACTATTTTTTAATTTATTTTTTTGTTTTTATAAACTATAAAAATATCTTTAAAATTTTAAGAACTTATTTTAATTTCATCCACATTAATAGAAAAAATTAGACAAAACAATATGACTATTCTTAAATAATTATGATAAATATTTTATATATTTAAAACATAAAAAAAAATCCTAAAACAAAACATTAAATTTTAAAAAAATATATCTTAAGTTTTATAAATTTTAAAATATATTTTTTAAAAAAATTTTTCAAGTAAAAGCATATATTTTATAAACAAATTAGGTTTAGTCAAGGGTATTTTTATATTGTCTCTATGTTTTTTAAGTCAAAAAAGTCCACAAAGAGTAAAATTAAAACAAGTTCTTTAAATTCAAATAATACCTTTGTAGTTTCTAAAAACAAAGAGACTAATTGAGAAATGGCGAAAACTAGAAGGTTTAGTTATACGATTAACCCTTCAAAATATTTTGATTAGGTAGTCATTTTTTATTTTATTTTATTTTTTTGAACTTGAGGAGAATTCAAACTTCACCTTTAAATAGAGTTGAGTATGGTTTTGCATCTATACCATACTTCTAACCACATTTTTGAATGTTTTAAAAGCTAGATTCCAAAATATAATTTCACTTACGGTTTGAAGAATAAATATAGGTTTACCTTGGAATTCTAGATGTTAATAATATGAAGGAATTATATATGGTACATGAAGGGAGGAGTGCATTTAACAAATTAGCATAGTGTTTACACTACCAAAAAAAAAAAAAACTATTTTGCATTATAGTGACCTTTTTTCTTTATTTTTTATTTTTTATTTTTAGTTGCAAAGAGAAATTGCGTGAGAAGTAATGTTAATGATCACTCAGTTGCCTTTCATATACTTAGATTTCTTTTGTCCATTGGAAAAACTACTTTAGTTCTTTATAGCTTTTCAACTTGGAAAAAAACTTATTAACATCAATGACCCCTAATCTTAAAGGTATCTTTTATTTTTCCCCTTAAACATTAAAAATCACTACTTTAATTTTTGAATTTTTAAAACTACTCACTTTACATCATGGATTTTAAAAATTATCATTTTACCCTTAAATTAATCATCTGATAGTAGATGAAGAGATACTCCTAGAAAGGAGGAATAGAGGAGGCACAAGCCGACCATTAGAAGAAACCAAAGGTAATTAGTTTCAAAGCTCCTTATTTTGTCTCATAAATTTTCAATTTTCATTCAAATAGACGGAATAAAATCCATGTAATTCACACATGGGTCACCTATAAAGGTAAAAATGATATTTTATCACTCTTAAGTTTTATTTGACATTTACACGTACTTTTTTTTAATCTGAACGCTTATTTAGAAAGAGTTTGTATGCATATTTGTTCTCTTTTTTAACATGTAACTCATTTAATAAGTCATTGAATACTAAAAAAAAGTGAGTTACGTATTAAAAACAAGGAGATATCGGCAAACAAATATCGAGAAGAAATGCGCATACATGCTCTTTTTAAATGAGAGCAGATAAAAAAATATTAAGTAAGAGTATAAGCGTGAAATAAAACCTGAAAGTGATAAAATCTCATTTTTACTCTTATAGGTGACCCATACATGCTCTTTTTAAATGAGAGCAGATAAAAAAAATTAAATAAGAGTATAAGCGTGAAATAAAACCTGGAAGTGATAAAATCTCATTTTTACTCTTACAGGTGACCTATATAAGAATAACGTAAGCTTAATTTTGTCTATTTGAACTGAAAAATTAGAAATTTAGGAGACAAATGGAGGAGCTTTGAAAGTTCAAGGACAAAATGATGATTTTTAAACATTTAGGGAATAAAGTAAGTAGTTTTGAAAGTTCGAGAGATAAAATGATTTTAAAGTTCAATAGGCAAAGTAAGAAAAACCTTAAAATTTAGAGGTTATTAGTGTTAATAACCTAAGAAAAAAAATAAGCTTCTTTTCAATGTTTAATGTTTTCTTTAAAAAAAAAAAAACTTCTAAATTTTGGCAATATGCAACACCGGATTAATTATGGCACATTTCATTAATCTTTCTTAAATGTACTTGAATACTTCTCATCTTTTAATCGTTCAATAAATCTTCCCTTAAAAAAATAATCGTTGAATAAATCTTAAAGACAGTCTCTTAAATTTTAAGGTTTTTATAAAGTGATAATTAATAGCAAGTCATGTAGTTATTTTAAGGGCTAATATTATTTCTTTCCATAATTCCATGACTGAAAAAAAAATATATGTATGAGGTCTGCTAGTTTGCTCGTAAAAAAATGAAGGTCGTTGGGCTCAAAGGTATGGTGGGACTTCTATTCTATTTTATTTTGAGGGCAAGTTCAATGAATTTCTATCTGAACAGAAACTATATGAAATTTCAAAATATTCGTTGAGAAAACAAATAATAAAAAAAAATACACAAGTCGCAGAAGTTGTAGAAGTATGAATTTTTATTTTAATTTTTTTATATTTTTTATAAATGAAAGGAAACTATATTTTTTCGTGATTACTTTATACCATAACAAACTTATAATTTGTTTGTATAAAGTAGGGAGAAATTATTTGCAAAAAAGCTTGCAATTTGATCTTCTTTTCATCTTCTTGCTGTCTTTCATACGACACCCGAACAAACACGCCATTTTGTTGATGAGAAATTGAGAAACGGAGGAATGGAGAATGGGTCATGGTCCACGGGTGGCGTACTTGCAGATGGTTGCAACTGCTTCCAAGGAACTCCAACAAGTTGTTTCTTTAGGCTTTTTGACATCTTGGTTAATACTGTTGTTCTAACTAACAAATAATCTGAGCATTTGTTTAATATCTGTAGTTGAAACTATGGATCTAACTATCCATAGTAAAAAAAATTTCTGCAGTTACACTGTAAAATAAAAGATAACGACAGCGTAAAACTCTCAGTAATTATAGTGTTTTAAACTAATATTGATTTTAACCAACAGTTTCAACCACTTTGTCAAACAACCTATAAAACTCTTAGTAGCTACAACAAAAAAACAAAAAAAAAATACTATTGTGTAAAGCTCTCACATATTATAGTTTTCAAGCCAATATTTTTAATTCTAACTCGCTCTCCCAAACAATTTATAGATCATCGTTGTCATACAATCCTATTAGAGTGTTTGACAACTATAATTAAAACCATAAAAATAATTATAAAGTAAACTCTCACATGCTACAATAAAAAGTAAAAAAATATTAATATAAATTTTTCATATACTATAATATTTTAAGCCATAAAAATAATCTGGCTACTCTTGCCAAAACGAATAAAATCATTGGCATTGCAGTCTTGCACCATCCCTACTTCACTGTTGCGCAAAGTGCTGGGGATCGTAAAATGATTATTTAGCTTTTTTGCATTTTGTCGTTTGCGAGAAATATTGCCGTTTTTACATGAATTATAAAAAATCTTACGGCTATGGCGATTTGATCTTTTAACTTTCCACCGGATATATTATTCTTGAATTTATCTTTTAGCAGCTTTGAACACTAAATTAGAACTAACTACGTATTTTTGAAGTTCAACGTCACGTACCCTGGTATCACGACAACTTGATATTTTGAAAAAATGTTTATATTAAGTTCAAATACTCTAATTTGAATGGTCTCCAAAGATGTAGTGTAAAGAGCATTTTTAATAAATGTAACTGTTACTGTAAATTTTAAGATTTTCTTACTATAAACACACAATTATTTCAGTCTAATTAAAATTAATTGCCAATTTTACAATTAAGCACAATTTTAAAAAAGCAAATAATTTGTCAAAAAAACATACGGAACAAATCGTTAAGATGATAATTGGTCACAAAATAATTTGTCATAAACCAAGGACTCAAAATCTTTCAAAAATTTATGTTAGCTTGAAGAAATGTTGTCGTTTCAGTTTGTAAGAGAGGTTACACCGCCTTTGTTGTTATAAAACTTGTGTCGTTTATACTATATTCTTTCTGCCCTTTGAAAAACGCAAACAAAATCAAAATTTTAATAAAGTATTTGGCACGACTAAAACTAAAAATTTTGATTTAAAAACTATAACATATAAAAACTTTATACTATAGCAATATTTTGTTTTTTTACTGTATCTATCAAGAATTGTTTTACAATTCAGTTGGTTCTAAAGGACTTGCTAATGTATTTTGTCATTTTCAAATATGTTGTCGTTTGCTAGATACCTCTGTATTTTTAAGTGTCATTTCTAAAATAAAACGTTGTCGTTTAAGTCTTAATTTGGTCGTTTAAAAACCTTCGGTCGGTCACTTTGTGAGATATATTGTCGATTTCATAGGCTGCTAGTTAGAAATACACACGTCGTACTTAACTGACGTCTTCGTATTTGCACCCCCATCACCGTAATACCGTATTGTTGTTCCCTTGATTGTTAGGGATGTCGTCGTTTCTCCATACGTCGCCGATTCAGAACTGTCCGTTTTATATGAATGTCGTCGTTTCTCGAAGATGCTTTTGTTCAATTATACATTAATACCGCCGGCCCACCTACCGGCGTTGCCACTTTCTCGGGGCAAGTTGAGGAGGCAGCTAGCTGACACGTATGTATTAGTTTCTCCTAGGTAAATTTTTTTTCCAGGTATTTGATTTTTGCATTTTATCCCTGCTTTGGTTTGAAATGGTGGTTTGGGCGACTGCAACAAAACCGGTCGTCGGGTTCTCGCTTCGTGCTGATTCGGTTGACAAGAATAATTGAAAAGGTCATAAAAATGATTTTTTTTTTTCCCTTCTTGAAGGATCTGAAGCTAAAGTGAGTGCATATTTTTCCCCTCTCCAAAGGAAATTACAGTCGCTATATAGACTAATCAGGCGCTTTTGTCAAAACTAAAACTTCCAAAACAAAAATATTGCCTGATTATTACACATCGGCAGCAAAAGGTATTTTAGAAATATAACATTCTGCAACCCTTTCCGTAAACCTCCCACCCATGAAAAATTGCTATACAAAAAGGAAAAAAGAAGAAGAAGAAGGAAATACAAGTAGAGAATTAAAGTGGAAGGACCTTCTTGACGATGTCGTCGCTGAGGGCGGCGATCTGGGCATCGAGGGCCTTGATAGTTTCCTCCTTCTGCTGCTGGAGCTGAGCAAGGGCCTCCTGCAGCTCCGCGTCGATCTTCTTCCGCCCCTCGGCCAGCTTCTGCTCCACCTCCACCTGCGTCTCCTTCTTCATCTTGTTCAGCGCCGCCGATATCTCCGCCCTCGCAGCCCTCATGACCGCCGCCGCCTGCTCCTCCAGCTGCTTCACGTCCTCCGAAGTGTCCTTCACGCTGCTCAGTCTCTCCTTAATGGCGGCGTCCCTCTCGTCCATGAACTTCCCCAGCGGGGTGAAGTAGATCTTGTCCAGAGCCACCATGAGGATCAGAAATTCGGCCATGATAATGGGGAGAGTAAGGTTGAAGTCGAAGAGAGCCGCCTTCTCGATCTCCTCCGCCAGGGATGGTGGCGCCAGGGTCAGGGAGGAGGCGGCAGCGGCGGCGGAGGCTAGAGAGAGGGACTTGAGGGAGGAGAGGAGTTGGGTTTTTGGGATTTTGGGGAGTTTGACTTGTTGGAGGAGGGAGATTCTGGGACGGGAAGGGGATGAGGAGGAGGTGGAGGTGAGGCAGGGAGGGGAGAGGGGTTTGGAGGAGGCCATGATCATGTTCGCCATGGCTGTTTTTTTTTTGTTTTGGTAATTGGGTTGTTGTTGTCTCTGATTATGAGTTTGAGGAATGTGTGTGTGTTTGATTGTGTTGGGAATTGCATAAGTCTTCCAAGCTGTGCTTATGTAGAGGATTTCTCACGGTGGAGCAAATCTAATCTCTTCCTTCGCCACACAAATTTGTGAAGATGGTGGTCGTTTCGGTGGGGCCAGTTTTCACATGTGTGTTCTTTTTCGCGTGCGTGTGAGTTTTTTAAAAGTATTTTCCTATTTGGGGGTTGGGTTATCTTTTGGGTCGGGTCCAAGTCACGGATTGTCAAATTATACACAATATGCTTGTTATGCGGGTGATTTAAGAGAATGATTTCAAACGTAATATTTTTGTGAAAATTTTGACATTAATTTTCAGCTTCAAGTGATACTGATACATATCAATAACCAGCTTCAAAAGTATAGAGCCTAAGGATTGGCCTTAAGATCCGAGAAAGCACACCAAGCAAACGAGTGGAAATGTGAGTCCCATTAAAAGCTTGCCATCACCAATGCCAATTATAGGATATGTAATGAATAATCATGAAAAATTAGTACGAGCTCATACGATGTGAAGTAAACAATTCACTAAAATTAAGTACCATACAACTGAGGTCACTAACTCAATTGGTTCTTTCATGGAGAAGATAAACGTACAGCATTATTCACTAGCACTGGAGTTTTTAACTTCTAACAAGAAGAATGTGAGCTCTAGAGAATCGAGAATCAAGGTAAACTGCAAGTTGGGTATTCTTCGTATATAAAGAAAATAAGTTTCAACCAATATTCAAGCAAATATCAAACGTGCATTCCTAGCATTGGTTGTTTCTCAGAATATTCCTTCATGGATCATGTCTTCCGTGAGAAAGTAGTATAGTAGCCCTTCCAGAATATAATTTTTCACCTCAACGTTGTATGATATTCTTAAAACCTCGCAAGAAACCAGTGGCTGCTCTTGAGGGACACGGTAGATTTTCAACTCTCCTTTTTCTGATAGTGGCGATCTTGCAGTGCGAAAACAACTGCCCCAACATATTCAACCTGATTTCATGCCGTCCTACGAAACAACCTTGATCAACATAATGATGGAGCTTCCCCTTCCCTTTATCATCGCATTTGTAGTCTTTGTTGTCATTTTGTTCTTTGTCGTCACAGCTAGTTGACAGCTACTGCGACCTGCATGTGAAAGAGTATCAAAGATGTATGTATGGTCATGGTTCTGCAGGATTAGTTCTTTTACTTGAAAAAAAATAGTAAACACATTAACTTTGTTTGCATTATCTTTTATAGGTAACACAACGTTCATTAAGCTTTTTAGTACATGCATGTAGAGATTTAGTACTCGATTTATTGCGCTTTTATATGGTACTAAAGTTTTTTGTTGATGGAGACAAAATCGACGGATGTGCTATAGAGAATATGGTGTTGCTGGTAATTGCCAATTATGATGTTGTGTTGATAGTGGTGGAAGCATAAGTAGTGATAAAATAATCGTTTTAATTATAGGTGATTCAAATTAAGAAATTTGTCTTCTTCAAGGAAACACAAAAAATGCTCTTATCCTGTGTGTTTTTTTTCTTTTTTTGGCAAAATTTTAGGATACTACAGAGAGATCCTTACATATTTTTGTGTTTTGAAGCAACAAATCCTTTCTTAGATCGCTTTTTTACCATGTAATAGCTGACTGAGACATGCCGCATGAACCGAAGCTGCATTTACCAAAACCAGAAGATTCAACACTAGTAAAGAAAATGTGATTTGGTGGAAATCACTTGATACAATTTCCAAAAACCGAAATGAAAGAAGAAAAACCAAATTGACAAGAGCTGAACTAAAATGCACAAAGCATAAGCTGAAGAAAACATCTTAAACATCGCCAAATTCTTTTACCAGAACAGTTACTAGATCAATATATGCACGCAAAATCAATAGAATGTAAGTATATCTATATCTTCACTCTTATCTAGATTAGGTCCATATACAGTCTTCTCAGTATAATCTCTTCTGCAACTCCCATACCAGTAATAATAAATATGCATCTAAGTCACCCAATCAAGAATTGCATAGGCATTATTATCTCAACGTAGGAGTCACTACTAATTCTGTAAACAAGTATCTTGAAGCGAGAAACGGACCTGATCACCGTCCTTGACGCCATAATCTCTAATTTAGGTGGTATCTACGACTAGCTTCTGACCGTTATAGCTCAAACAGAAATGTCCCCAAACTTGTGGCCTGCATAAACCAAATTTGAATAAGGAAAGCAAAAACCATGAATACAACAAACTCTGAATACAAGAAAAGAAACTATTTTGGGTACAGCAAACCATGAATTTTCACAATTAAGTACTAAGCTAAGGGAAAATCCCTCCAAATATTGAAAATAAAAATAAAATTAAAAACCAAACGAACCATGATATTTTTCCAGGTCCTTTCTGCGGGAGGTGACTGAAGACTGCCTCCACTGCCCGCTTAAGCTCATCAACAGTGGCTGCTTTCGCAACTTCAACATCTGCAATGGCGAAAACCTCAATTAATTATAAAAATTCATAGGAATTAAAAGCCTCAAATTTACCGCAAATCTTGCGAAGAAATGAAAATTTTCCATACAATTGAGCGCGGATATGCTCGAAACTCGACAATAGCCCTAAAACTCTTTCCCAAAAATTTGGTGAACCGAATCTGGTTAGAGAAAGAATTACCAAAGGAAGAGCCGTCGGAGGAAAGTGAAACGCTCTTCCGAGAAAAGCCATCGATGAGCGAGAGGGGAGACAAGGGAAAACCCAGAGAGCGCCGATAGGTTTCGAGCGAGACGCGATGAGGGGCAAAGTCGTCGTCATGGCTGGCGATGACCCTGCCTCGAGCCATGGCGCTCAGTGTTGCAGAATCCACAACCCATCTGCCCTTAATCCTATATATATATATATATAGAGAGAGAGAGAGAGAGAGAGAGATATTCCTAAAAGAGCAGAACACGCATCGGCGTGCCATTGGCCATTATGATGTGGTGTTGTGAAGGAGGAGCTTCGAAGCTCTTTTCTTTTGGTGCTTGTGTCGGAGGCAATTCCTCACACAGTAGAAGATTAGAGCTGCTGTTCCCTCTCTTTGCATTTTCCTTCAATTAATAAAATAATAAATTGATTAGTACAATGATTCTTTTTAGAATATATATATATATATATATATATATATATACATTGTTCGTTAAAATATGATTTATTTCACTTGTTTATATATTACTGTTGCCTTGCGTTTGCCGTCCTGTCTTTCAGAATCTGACTGTTACGGCCTAACCGTCCTTTAGCTGTTCTTATAAATTTTATAGGTTGTGAAAGGAGCAGCTTAAATTATTAATTTATATTTTAAAATTATAATATATAAAAGTTTTATTTTATAATTTTATAATTTTATAATTTTATATTATTTATAATTTAAATTAGTGGTTTGAATTATTTTTTTAAACAACATGTTACTTTTTAAGAAGACGAGAAAATTTTACTTTTTTTTATTTACTTGAGCAAATAAAATCTTGAGTAAACAAAAATAAATGAACTTATCGTTAGATTTTCTATTCCGAGTCGGTTGTCGTGTCATTTTTCTTTTTGTTGTATCCACTTTATCGTCGTTGCACCTAATTTGTCGTTTATTACAATTTTTACCGTGTCATTTTTCACATGGTTTTCTTTTATTGTCGTTTTTATTTTTTTTGTCGCTTCATACATTATAACTGGACATTTTCTGTCGTTTCTTATATATTTTGTCGTTTTCTTTTTGTTGCCGCTTGGTCCATTTGTTTACAACGTTTGTTTCCCTCTACGTTTTTTGGTCGTTTCAAAATTTTCTTGTCCTTTCTGTTTTAAATGTCGTTGTACATGATTGTCGTTCACGGTTTATTAATTGACTATGTATACTCGTTTCACCCTTTTTAGTCAACTTTCCCCTTATTGTCCACTTTTACAGTCCTCCCCTTAATTTTTTTGTTGTTTATTACATTATTGTTGTTTCTTATTTTACGGTCGTTTTTCATATTGTTATTGTTTCATGCATTGCCCTTTGTAAATGTCGTTCCTTCTTCGTAATGTCTGCATTTGGTTGTCGTTTATCACATTATTGAGGTTTCATATTCATTGTTGATGCTCTTAAACGAATTAACACCAGGTGTAGCTACATACAATGATCGGACTTCCTTTCTGGCCTTAAAGAGTCCAGTCATAGTCATACTTGCAAGAGAAAGGAACCCTTGAAGTAAAGGGGAACGTCGGTGTAGTATATATCAAGGACACTCTAACCTTCAAGTCAAGTATATGATCGGGATGAGCTAGGTGGAGAGAGGCAGGGTGTACGCAAAAGAGTCCATTTACCTTAGGAGTAAAGTTAATTCTCTTATTTCTAGTATTTGATATGGATCGGGTATGAGGTTGGTTTACCCCATAATCCAAGTGTACAGTTGTATAGCGCCTAGATGGCAAGTGACATGTGTTACAACCTCCGGATAAAGAGGATTACCATCGAAGGGCTAAGATGGTACCATGTGGTGGTCTTTCAGATGTTGCTCACTCTAGCTTGTGGAAGTGTTATTGAGTATGAGAAAGATTGACCTGGTCGGGGGACCTACTCGGCCCTTGGTTCAAATACGCATTAGTATGCCACCGATGGGCTGGTCGGCATACATGATGGTCGCGCTCAGCAGGCATCTGGTCAGCTTGCTATCACGGTTGTCATGAGAATGGTTGGTCCTGAACAGGTTCTCGGAATATGCATCCAAGACCACCCCCAACATTTATTGTCATATTTTTGGATATGTTGTTGTTTTCACAATGTTGTCGTTCACTAGTGCGTTTGCCCCGTAATTTGTCATCGTTTCTCCTCCGATGATTGTTTATGTATTCCTTTAATTTCTTTTTAACTTCCAGACTTATCTTCGCTTTTCGACCGTTTTAAAGTTTATTTATGCATGACTTTTTCATTTTTCACGTCACTTCTCCCTTTCTAATCGTTTACTTGGTCTTACTTGGTCTCATCTTTATCGTCGTTTTTCATTTGTAGTCGTTTCATACGTTACCGTTTATTATGTCATTTGACAGCATTTTTATTCTAGTTTTCCTTTTAGTTTGTATTTTATTTTATTATTATTTTTTGATATGATTATATTAGTCTAGTAGGCGATGCCGGACAAATCCGGCATCGCGCTGAAGGTTTCTCTCGACACAACGCATTATGCAATGCAAGACCAAGAGACCACATTATTCACCGTCAGTTTGCTCAGCTCCACAACGTTCAAGAAAATGTAGGACCGCTGACAACAATGGCCTCCAGTCCTTAACGGTCAGAAACTTCCATGGAGACGCAAGTTTTGAATAGCACCGGTATAACTAAAACAGAATGGTGACAGCTAATGCCAAAATTCAGATCAATTTCGATCAAAACCAGAGGAGAAACAACTAATGCCTATTTTAGTGAAGACATACAGCCTTTGGCGTGTCCGATTTATGCCGTTTGTAGCACCGAAATGCAGACCGAGATGACAACACAAGGTTGTAAACTCATCAAAATTCTCAGTACGTTCTCATGTAATTGGAATTTGGTTTATTACAACAAATGTACTCGTCAATTCTGATCACTATTCGTTTCTTTAAAACTAATACATTTGATGTCAAGGAGTCGAGGGAATTAGAAAAAATAACTCCTAAATAGCCAAGCAGAGGCTTCTATACTCTATCACATGTCAGGGAAAAAAAAAAACAAAACAAAACAAAAAGGTTGCTGCCATGCGGTTTTGGTTTCTAAGCTACTCATCTACAACTAAAGCCTGTCTTTTTCTAGAGAAGCAGGGTCAGGGACTTTTCACGCAGAAGAAATATCCTGTGTCAAGAATTAAAAGCTTCAAGAATTACTTCCCTACAAGCTTATAGTATGCGTACAACCCGGAGCCAAGGAAACCGAGAAATTGCCCAATAAGGTTAAACTACAGGAAGATGCACATAAGATTCAGTCACAAGAGTGAAGCAAAAATGGCAGTACTTCAAACGTATTACCTGATTAAGCAGTTTAAAAGAGAGAAGAGTTGATAACTCACAAGGTCAAATGGAAGCCCACCAAATAGCATCCAGCCAAGGCCAATGGTAAAAAGATCCTACACCATTACAGTAACCAAAAAAGTTAAAAGAGCGAAGTTCCCTTTAATTCAACAGTTCAGAATGTGGAATACATGGGAGATGCAAAATGTAGACAAACCTTCAGATTACCACAAATTGTCTGTGTGAGTGCTGAATTAAGCGTTGTGTTAAGGAATATACTGTAGTTCAAGAAGAAAGCGAGTATGCAGGAACAAAGCAACACAGCCTGCTCCAGAAACAAGCAAACTTTAGTGACAAATGGAAACCAAATAATACACCAATGATAAGCCTTCCAGAAAACAACATTCCAGAAGCTTTGGTCAACTTTCTGGGAATGAAGTCAACACTGTATGAAAAGGGTAGAGTTCTAATTGGTGAAGAAGAAGTACCATAAATCCAGGAGAAAGAAGAAAAGGAAAATTGATAGTTGCCTTCAAATCACCCCAAGTAAAAGTCCACAACAGCAAAACTGGTCCACATATAATTCCTTTACATAAAGAGCAGCATTATCTTTTGATCACACATGCAATTAAATTTAGCATGAGGAAGTTCCAAAGGCAACTATAAGCTTACCATTGCACCACATAAGGCCAAAGCTGTTGAGACCACTAGATTTCCCTGTGAAACAGAAAATTTTAGTTCATATTTGAAAATAGGTGTTAAGATAGTAAGTAAAAGTTTAACGATTTTGTATTTTTAGAAGTACTACCAATACGGGCTATGGTTGCAACATATATTGCAGTGGTGATGTTTGACAAGAAAACAACAAAATAGCCATTGGCATCAAATGAGAAGTCCCGAGCTCCAGCGATAAATGCACCAAGAACGATCAATCCAACACTGATAACTTGAAATTTTCAGTTATATGAGGGAATCAGAAATATGGGCAGTTAAGCCAAACGTCTATGAACTAATCCAGCAACAAATAAAAATTTTATTCAAGATACTTCATAGGTTAGAGTTTGAACAATTCATCATCAGTGTTTCTATATATGTAACGGGAAAAAAATGCACAAGATAGGGGGACAATAAGGGTGGGAGGATGTCCAAATTGTGTGTTGTTAGGAACACAATCCTAGCAGCAGAAGCACGCCTGGAAACTGTGTAGCCAACACCACTACCACTTAAAGAAGGCTGCCACAATAGTTTTCAAAGAGCATATTAATCGACCTAATCATTCTAATCTCTCCATGCATCCTTTTCGATACAGGAAAAAAGGTAAAATTTCATTCATGAACAAAATACAAATATTTTGATCAAAATTGTATTAAAAAGTCTTCATGCCTTTATTCCACGAGAATGAAACCAAGAAACGCTGGCATGTACAATAAAGAAAAATCTGCTAATTATCATCTATAAATTTCTAGCATCACATATATACAGAAAATGAAGCATGAAGGCCGTTTACCTTCCTACAATTGAAGATGTATATCTTTGCCCCGCCAAAATATATTCGACTACCATAGTAAATACCACTGTTGTCCGCCTGAGGGTGGTATACATGGGAACATTTACTCCACGTACAGACTCCATGGTGGCTAACTTTCAAGGACAAAGTATTCAATTGGACAATGTTAATAGATATTACAATGAAAAGTCAAATGCTTATCTGCTATCAGCCAGAGAAATGCGTTTGCAGTGTTACATCATGCGTACCATGTAAAGCAAATACGCTCCTGCAAGAGGAAGGGTATGCTTCACAGTCTTCAATGGCACAAGTGTCACAGAATTATCAGGAACTGCCAAAGACTCACTGACTGTAAAAGAAATTATCTTCAAGCGTCTCATTATATAGAGAAAACAACATGAACATATCATCTGTAACAACATTCAATTTGAAGGTGTCAAAATACATGCCACATGAATAATATAAAAGACGAACAAAAAAGAACAAAACATTATCAAGTTATGGACATACATAATACACACATATGGGCATTACAGACAAAATTGCAGAATTAAAACCTTAAAAATGTCTGGGGCCTAGGAGCAGGTGGAAAGCTGACGAAGAAAAAGGGGAAAAAGAAAAAAGGAACAGATGCCAGAAAAAGTTTGAAAAATGGTCAAATTGAGAAAAGACAGAAAGTTAGTTAGATGTTTGAGTTATGTTTCGTAGAATTATAATTGAAAATATTTTGCGCTCTAATCAATTAAAAGTTAAAGCATCAGAGTTATCCGAGCTCCCAAGTCGCATCCTTTCTCAATTATTTTGCCAGTTGACCAATATTCTACTTGTTTGATAAGCTTTTATGGGAATGAAATGGTTCATAGTCCATGATTTCAATCCTGTGATTAAGGAAAAGAAGCCCCCTAGAAACTAAAATAACCTATTCGTTTGTGAGTAACCCAAAACATTGCATCAAAATGAAGTCTGGGTTTCATTCAACAATCATAACTTGATAAATATCATCAAAGAAGTCAGGTGGTCTGGGAGCTACCTGAATGAGGGTGATGACATTTGCACAAGGAAAGTTATAAGAAGAAAGAGCTGCTTTGTTGAGCATAACTAAGAGCACTGCAAAACAGACAGCCAAATAATTAAAACAAAAAATTTGCAAAAAACTCAATCCAATTCTCTTTCATTTTGTTTTTGTACGTCTCAATCTTAAAATCCTAATGCCAGAAAACATCAATTTGCTTTAAATTTCATTCATAATCAGTAATCAGTTCCGTCATTTTGCAATGACGCCATGTAGAGCAAATTGAAACACAACACAAAATTACATCAAAATGATTCACATACACCTGAATTCCGAAACGATAAGGGAACATTTTCCCCAATTGTGCGTTAACAATAAACCCAAAGCGAACCAACAAAAAAGAAGAAACCTAGTATTACAAATAAAAACAAATAATTCAGGTTCCGAAATGGAAAATGGAAGAAAGAAGAAAAGAGTACCAGCGCAAGACATGTAGGAAATGGCGGCGTAAGCTCCTCGCTTGGTCATGGCGGATCCTCTGAAGAGCTTATCGTCGCCATCTCTGTCGAGGAGCCTCTCCCTGTCTTCGTCCCTCGGAGGATCCGAAATCGGCAGCATCAGGTTTTTGCCAGAGCTCGACGCCTTCAGAGACATCTCTCTCTCTCTAATTCTCTGATCGACTAGCTCAAACGTGATTGGGAAAGAGAGTTCAAAGTGACGAAGACGAAGACAAAGACGAGTCTAAAAAGCGAGCTCAATCTTAAATTATTTTCCAACTCGGTGTAACCCGGCCGATTCTCCTATTCTTAACTCGGTCTTTAGAAGTAGTTATTTTAAAATTCTCCCCAAATTTTAGCTACTTTTCACTTCTTCCTCTAGGTTTTAAAACGTGCCATTATTTCTGCATGGTTTTTTTTGGTAATACCTCTCCTTGATGTTTGAAAAATTTGCATAACTGCTTCATATTAGGAAATAGTGTTTTCGAACTTAAGTTGTAATTGATTCTAACGTTTCTAATCCTAATTGCGCATCTTTTTGTAAGAATTTAAAGTCTTTACCTTGTTTTTCTCTTTTGTTTATTATTACATAAGCTCATGAATTGGACAAAACAAATATTATGCGAACTTAAAAAAATTAAAATGTGCTGGGATTTAAACTTTATATCTTATTATAAAATTAGGAATTGAATTACTTCTGAACTATATACTTAATGGCATTATGCAAACTTTTTAATATCATAAGGCTAAAAATGAGACATTCTATAATTGTGGGGGAAAAGTGAAATATGTGTAAAGTTTTAGGATAACTTCTAAAATTTGTTCTCAATTTATATTTATAAAATTATAAGTTGATCTCTGCAAATAATAATAATAATAATAATAATAATAATAATAATAATAATAATAATAAAATTAGGTTCATCCAAATCCGATTAAGGTGGTAACTGGTCAGGTTTATTTTGAATCAGACCGGTCAACCAGATGGCTATAGGCCTATTGGTCTTTGGGCTTTGATTTTTCAGAAGGAGCAACCCATTAAAAGTGCCAGCTCTTAAATATTGACTAACTTGACTACTGACTTTTCCAATAGTTAAGAAAATAGAAAAGAAAAAAAAAAGATAAAATACTCCTTCAATTATCAGAGATGCCATCATATATGATAATATATATATATATGGTTGAGAAAATATAGAAAATAAAAATGAGAGAGAAACTTCTCTTTAATTAATCAACCATCAGGGATGACGTTAGGGATATTAAAGAAGGCTGTAGTAGGGGACCTTAACAGACCAATACCAGTTAAACAAATGTTTGGCAACATGAGTATGACACAGCTTTATAAAATTGTTCAAAATATTATTGCAAATGAGTGTTTTACATTATACATTTTTGTTTTATATTATAATATGTAAAAGTTATACACTGTTTAAGTTAAATTATTGGTTTAAATTAAATTTCTCAAGCACCCCAAAAGTAAAGCATCAATTATCACAAAAGAGTGTCGGTAGGATAAAATAGCAATTCAAAAATTAGCTTTTCCAAACAATGTATATTGTGAAATGGTAGCGTTATAGCAAATCCATAGAGCCAGTAACATAGGTTATGACATGACATGATACGAATCCGACATATTTTTTACGGATTAGGGTCAAAAAAATTAACCACCGGTTATGTTTAGTGTAAACTCGAAACTGACCCGTCTAAAAGCTAGGTACGTTCGGGTCAACCCATATAACACTAAAATGACTCATCTGATCTGTGATTAATTATTTAAATATTTTTCAAAAATATTTTCCCCTATTATCATATGTACCCATAAAACAAAATCATAGCTCACTTAATCTAAAACCTAATTTTAAACTAAATTAATTTTAACTCTTGTAGAGTAAGAAGATGATTTAACATGATCACTTAAGACTATTTTATTTTGTTGGACTTGTTATGCTGTTAGACTTGTTATTTTGTTAGTGTTGGACTTATTATTTTGTTGGATGTTTTTAAAAAGTTTTAGGAAAATTTTTTATTGTTGTAGTATGAAACTCCTTTGATTTTGAGAAAATTTCTTTTTTGTCATATTAATATAATTTCAAAGTTAAAAAAGTCAAGGGTTAGTGTGGGTTACTACGGGTCATTAATGGGTTGCGAGTCGTTGGGTTTCATAGGTTGTATAAGGAATTAGTTAGTGTATGTCATGTTTGTATTAACCTGTGTAATAAAAAAAAAAAAAAAAGGTTCTGTTAGTGTTGAGATTTCTTATAGTCGAGTTAGTGTTGAGGTAGTTTATGTAAAAATTGACCCCCCAACCTGAGTCGAATCTAACCCGCCGATAGAATTTGCCACCCACATTAATCTAGAGTACCTTAACTCGCAGTTGCCTTAGAAAGCTGGTCACCTTGACCATCATACCCATTTGTGGAGATTCAGAAGAGCTCAAATTAAAGCCATGAAGAAAGTAGCAACTCCTACTTGATATCAAACAATTTTTAGAATGATATATATATTTTTTACATCTGAAAATTTATTTTTCTAGAATTAAAAAAAGAGTTTAGCACTGCTTCAGGCCCATACGCAAAATTGACTATAAATATAATCGATTTGTATCAAGGCAAAAAAAAAAAAAAAAAAAAATCCAATCGATTTGTATTCGTACAGCTTTCTTTTTTTTTTTTTTTTCTCCTCTAAGGAAGAAAACTCATCTCCATGCATTAATTAATCAAGCTTTCAAGTTCATTTGTCTATTCCATCAATCTCTAGGACTTTTAATAGCAAAAAAAAAAAAAAAAAAAAAAAAACAGAAGAGATCTTTAGGACTTTGTTATTCGTTAAAGCTGCTTCTACAACATTATTCATAAGAAAAATGAAAGACCAATAAAATTTTGTCATTTAACTTGTATCGCTCCTTATTGTATACGGATCAGAGATGGTCAATAGGTGTGTTTATAAGTAGCTTAAATCATACTAGTGATAATCATTAGCAATCATAATAATTAATACATACTTTTTTGTGGGCGATAATTTAGAAGCTTTGGACTGAATGGACAGGAAGATTAGCACTCACATTGTCAATCTGTTATGTTCTTGTTCCTCTTAATATGTTCTATAATACTCGCTTTAACAAATTTTAAAAATTAAAACTCTGATTTAACTTTGTTTGTAACATATATATACTCACAACAATTGGAGAGACTCTCATTGCACTGTACGTAGTTACTCTCTCTCTTTTGGAGTCATATATGTTCGTTGTTAATCGGCACATAATTTTCTATTCAGACCTTATATATATATATTATATATATTCAGACCTTACATATATTATGACTTAAGCTTTTGGAGATGATTATAGTCCATGTTGTATTCTTAATTACTAAGGCATATTTATATGTACTGTTTTTTTCCTGCTTCTTCTTCTTTCTTTCTTCTCTCTCTCTCTCTATTGCGTTTATATCTGATACCTTTTAATTTGTCCTCAATTTGATGATAACTTTAGAACTTAATAATGCGTTGTTGAACATGAAACATTAAAAGAAGATAAGCATAAAGCCCTTTATTGACGTCTTGACTCGGATATAATTATAATTTAGATACATATGACATAAATCGATTAAGTATGTTATTAAAGTTGACAAAAACAATATGATTATGTTTTCATCTTGGTTTCTTATCTCCACCCTCCTAGAAGACGACCTTTTTGCGGCTGGTTCCTGGGAATTAAACGAACTAATGATTGAAGGAATCTAATCATGAACTAAGTTCACATTTGCACATAACTAAACCACCACTAAATTATTTAGGGAATAATTCTTTTGAATTAAACACGAAAGAAAACACAAACTAATCAAAAAGACTACCCCATATGACCTTATCATGCAATGATACAAGCCTTTTCCCTCTGTTACCTTGTACACTTTAATATCTCTCCAAAGCTCATCATACAATATTGAGGGAAGCATATGGGTACTTAAGGTGCTACATTTTGACACAAGGGAGACAGACTTGTTGGGATGAAAGCTCCAAACAAGCAAACAATAATAGTATAAGGATATATATATATACATGTAATGTCCCTAAATTTATTTAATGTTACTGTACTATAAATGATGAATTAGTGTGCCATAATTAACGTTTTAACGTTAATTAGACTATTTGGTTGGAATTTGAATTTTTTGTTGTTTTGTTAAATTGATGTATTTAAATGATTTTTATTGTTTTAAAATGATGTTTTGAGTTTTAAAACACCAGAATTTGTAAAATGTTAAAAATATTCCGTTTTACAAAACCGTGGGCGGCACATGGTTTTCGTACAGTAAAACGGCCCACCGATTTTCTCTATTTATTTCCCCCTTCTCTCTCTCTCTCCTCTCATTCTCTCCCGGTTTCACTCTCTCTCTCTTCTCTTTCTTGATCTCTCGGCAGCCTCTCTCTCTCTCAATCTCTCTCTCAAATTTTGAAAACCACATTCGAATCCAAGCTTCGGGATAGCGAGGAGGAAGCTCGGGGACGTGATTCGGCAACTGAGAACGTGGATTGAAGCTTCGATTCGAGGTTAGATTCGAAAATTCTAAACTATTTACAAAACTTTCAATTTTGTGCATTTTTAAAATCTAAGTTTGTTTAAGCTTAGAAAACCTTGTGTTTGAGTTAAATGAACTTAGAACAACTAGAATCTAAGCTTAGATTGAAGAAAAACGGATTGGATTCAAGATTTTTCATTTTTCTCCTCATTTTCTCATTTTCGGATTTTTGATGATTTTGAGTTCAAATCTTGTTTAAATGAGTCCAAACATGTTTTAGAATGTTTTTCTATCAACTATGATTATTTTTCATGCCTGGGATTTGAGAAAAACAGGTTAGAATCAAGATTTGGATTTTGGGGATCGAGAAACCCGTGGCTGGGATTTCTGGGTTTTCTCAGTTCGGCAGGCCGAAGTTCATGTTCGACAAGCCGGAGTGATGATCCGCAGGCCGGTGTTCTTCCGACCGGCAGGCCGAATCTGGAGAAATGTTCGGCAGGCCGAACTTTGCTTCCGGCAGGCCGAACTGTGCAGTTCGGCAGGCCGAAGTAGGACGTCCGGCAGGCCGACCGAGGCATGGAAAATTTTTTGATTTTTACCCGTTTTCACTGTTTTGAACCCAGATTTAAACCCCAACCTTATAGAATGATTTTAAAGGTACAAATGGCACACTAGGACATCATGAAATGATTTAGTAACATAGAATGTCTCGAACTAGATATTGATCGACTTAGCTTGTATCTAGGATCGTTCGTGGTTCCAAGGAGCTAACGTATAGCGGACCGGGATTACGGTGTGGGGCACCGGCACGAGTATCGAGGTAGAAATTCTATCTTATTTCTTTGGTAGCCTGGTTTTGAAATGATTTGGCTTTGAAAATGATTTCTATCAAAATGTTTTCAACGGTTGTTTGAAAATGGTTTTATCGGTAGTATTTTAATACACCGTGATCATGAAATGAATTTCATAATAAATGTAATTGACAACACTCGGTAATTGGGTTTTGAATGATAATGATAATAAACACATGGGCATGATGCCATATCAGAGATCGGGTCGTGTGGCGATCGACCTTGGGGGCAGGTCCCGAAACCCAGCTGGGCCACTACGGTGGTGATATCATGGTTTGCCTAGGTAAAAGTAAATTGGTGTTTTGATTTGACGAGTAGACTGTTCTGTGTCAGAACGGTTCTACTCAATTTATTTATTTATCTATTCAAGTTCCATTTTTGTATAACTCCTGATAATGTTATGTTTCCTTGTATTAAACTATTTTATAAAACATAGTCCTACTGAGCCTTTCGCTCACGTTTTATCTGTTTTAAATCCCCCCCTTCTAGGTGGTTTCCCATTTAGGTTTGGAGAAGATTCTTCGGACCGAACTCAGGAGCAATAGAAGAATTTATTTATATTTTGTATTATTTAATCAAGGCATGTAAGGCTTAACTTTATTTGTACCTGGACTGTAATTGTATTCATGATATTGTCAGTACCATGTGTGTGCACAAGTTGTGGGTTGTGGAACCCATACTCGCGGTTATTTATTAATTTATATTATTTTATAAATTTGTTTATCAAATGTGGTGGAAAATCTTCTTAATTTTTATTTAATTTGATTCTCAAACTCTCGATTTTTAATTAAATCCTCTTTTGTTTAATCTAAATATTCCGCCACGTCACCTCCCGTACTCCGGGGCATGACAGAATGGTATCAGAGCTCAATGTTATGAACCTTGGGAATTGTGCACACATAGGTTTGACAATGAAATACCTCTGACAGTCCAAATTTTGTTTTCAGAAGTGAGAGAATGGCACCTAGACGTCGTTCGACTGCTGACGCCGAGTTCGGAAATGATGAGAGCATGATGAGGTCTATGTTTGCGGCTTTCCGGCAGATGGCAGCCAGGGCTAGACCGGAAGACTCCAGTGTTGGTAGTCGGCATGCGTTCTTTAAGGAATTCCGGCGGGCGTCAATTCCAACTTTTGATGGCAATGGGGATCCGCAGTTAGCAGAGTATTGGTTGGATTCGATCTTGAAGCATTTGGATACTCTTGGTGTGCCTGAGGAGTATCGTGTGGAATTCGCGGCGTATAAGCTTGAAGGTGGCGCTAACACTTGGTGGAAGCAGACTAAGCGTCTGGAGCGCGGTGGCGATATCAGTTGGGACAAGTTCGAGGAGCTGTTCTATGATCGGTATTTTCCGCAGGGGTATAGAGACCAGAAGGCAGCTGAATTCTACAGGTTGCAGCAGGGTGACTTGTCAGTTCGGGAGTATGAAGCAAAGTTTAATGAGTTGGCTAGGTTTGCTCCATCGGCGGTGGCATCGGAGCGTGAAAAGTGTATTAAGTTTCAGGAGGGACTCAAGGCTCCTATTCGGCGGCAGTTGGTTGCTCTACGGCTTAGGAGTTTCGGAGAGCTTGTGTCGTCGGCGATCTCCGTGGAGAATGATTATGTGCAATATTGTGAGGACCGAGCCAAGGCTTCAGGAGGACCGCAGAGGAGTGGCAGGAAGAGCACCAGTAGTCGTCCAACTCCGGGGAAAGGCAAGCAAGGCGGTGCGACCAGTGGTAGCAGCAGTTCGTCTGGCAGCGGGCGCAGCAATCCCTACAGCTTTCATTGTCATTTCTGTCAGCAGCCCGGACACATCAAGAGGAATTGCCCGATCAGGAGTGCTCGTCTTGGATCACAGACCGGGGAGGATGCTAGTCGTTCGTCTCAGCCTCAGTTTCAGACCTTACCTCCGCCTCCGTAGTACCCGCAGTTGCAGTATCTGCAGTTCTCTCCTCAGCAATTCTCATATCCGGCACGAGGGCAGCAGCCACAGTATTTTCAACGCAGTGTTCCTCAGTATAGAGCTCCGAGTACAGGTAGTGTGCAGTCGTCTCCATCTCAGCAGTATCAGCCGAGTAATCCAGGACCCAGTAATGTCGGTAGAGGAAAAGGAAAGGCGCCAGTGCAGGTTCATGCGATGGCATCTGGAGGGTCAGATTCTCAGACTGGTAACGCGGTTGTCGATGGTATGGTTTTGGTTTCTAGATCTTTAGCTCGCGTTTTATTTGATACCGGTGCCTCTCATTCTCTCATTTCGAGTTCTTTTGTACATGCCTTAGGATTAGAGATAGAAGAGTTTAATGAACCCCTAGTTATAACTTCTCCCTTGGGGCGGGTGTGTGTAAATTGTATGTGTAAATCCTGTAAAATAAAGATTGGGGATGAGATTTTGAAAAGTGATTTGATTATACTCCCCATGAGTTCTTATGATGTGATTTTAGGGATGGACTGGTTGTCCAGGTATAGTGCAGTTGTGGACTGCCAACTTAAAAAAGTGACCCTAGTGTCTGATAAGGGGACGGTTATCACTTACCAGGGTGGTGGTGATTGGCTAATGAGTGAGCGCCTTATAAAGTCGTGTCTAGGAGGGCTAAGGAATCTAGATTGTTTTGCTTTTCTTGCCAATCTAGATTGCGAGCCCTATGTTTCGAGTAGCAGTGTAGTGATTCCGGTGGTTGATGAGTTCGAGGATGTTTTCCCCGACGAGTTACCAGGATTACCACCGTATCGGGAGATTGAGTTTGGTATCGAGTTGTTTCCAGGGACATCACCGATTTCTATGGCACCTTATCGGATGGCGCCGGCGGAAATGAAGGAATTGAGGAAGCAGCTTCAGGAGCTTGCTGATAAATGATATGTTCAGAATAGCACATCTCCGTGGGGAGCACTAGTTTTGTTCGCTAAGAAGCACGATGGGACTCTCAGGTTATGTGTGGATTATCGGCAGCTGAATCGTGTTACGGTGAAGAACAAGTATCCTTTGCCTAGGATTGATGAGCTATTTGATCAGTTGGGAGGTTTGCGGTACTTCTCGAAGATTGATTTACGTTCAGGTTATCATCAGCTCAGGATCAAGGAAGAGGATATTCCTAAGACAGCTTTTAGGACTCGGTATGGGCATTTCGAGTTTCTGGTTATGTCGTTTGGATTGACGAATGCTCCGGCAGCTTTCATGGATTTGATGAACAGGATATTTAGGCCATATCTGGATCAGTTTGTGATCGTGTTCATCGATGACATTCTTGTGTATTCTAAGACTTGGGAGGAGCATGAGCAGCATCTTCGGATCGTGCTTCAGACTCTGCGGGAGCACCAGTTGTATGCTAAGAGGGAAAAGTGTGAATTTTGGTTGACTGAGGTTAAGTTTCTGGGTCATGTCATTTCGGAGCATGGTATTTCAGTGGATCCGTCCAAGATTGAAGCTATATTGGAGTGGGAACGACCAAGGAATGTAGCGGAGATTCGCAGCTTCTTAGGTCTTGCTGGGTATTACAGGAAATTTGTAAAGGATTTTTCGAAGATTGCAGCTCCGTTGACGAGATTAATCAAGAAAAATGTCAGGTTTGAGTGGAATGAAGATTGTGAGTCTGCTTTTCAAGAATTGAAGAACCAGTTGACTTCAGCTCCAGTGTTGGTTATTCCTAGCAGTGACGAGTCATATGAGGTCTATGCGGATGCTTCAGGGCGTGGACTTGGATGCGTGTTGATGCAGCATGGGCGTGTAGTTGCGTACGGATCGAGACAGCTACGACCTCATGAGCGGAATTATCCTACTCACGATTTAGAGCTTGCAGCGGTGATCTACGCACTGAAGATTTGACGGTGTTATTTGTATGGAGCGTCGTTTCAGGTCTTTTTCGATCACAAGAGTTTGAGGTATTTGTTCACTCAGAGGGATCTTAATCTGAGGCAGCGCAGATGGGTGGAGTACATGGAGGATTATGATTTTGAGTTGCAGTATCATCCCGGGAAAGCTAATGTGGTAGCGGACGCGCTTAGCAGGAAGTCTTCAGGGATTCTCGCTTGTTTGATTTTTGAGGACTGGAGCAGGGATGCGACAGTGAGTGAGTATCGGCTACTGTATCATAAAGATGGTGATCGAGTTTCGTTGTATCACGTGGAAGTGACTCCAGCTCTTGTTTGGATGGTGAAGCAAAGCCAGTGGCAGGATCGGCATTTGCAGGGGATTTGGTCGCGGATTCAGAACGGGGAACAGTTTGAAGAATGGAGCGTGCATACAGATGGATCGTTGTACTTCCGGGAGCGTCTTGCAGTTCCAGTTATCACCGAGGTGACGAAAGCCGTTCTAGACGAAGTTCATAGGTCTCAGTTCGCTATTCATCCGGGGAGCACCAAGATGTATCGTGATTTGAAGAGGCAGTATTGGTGGAGAGGCATGAAGAAAGATGTTCGCGAGTATGTGGCCAAGTGTTCGACGTGTCTTCAGGTGAAAGCCGAGCATCAAAAGCCTGCAGGTCAGCTTCAACCGCTTCCTATTCCAGGGTGGAAATGGGAGCATGAGACGATGGATTTCCTCACAGGTTTGCCGAGGACGGAGCAGCGGCATGATGCAGTTTGGGTTGTGGTCGACAGGTTGACGAAATCGGCGCATTTCATTCCGTTTAGGTCGACGTGTTCTAGGAAGGTTCTCGGGGAGTTGTATATGCAGAACATTGTGAGGTTGCATGGAGTTCCCTTGTCCATCACCTCTGATCGAGACACCAGGTTTAATGCTAAGTACTGGAGGAGTTTTCAGGAGGCTTTGGGTACGGATTTGAACTTCAGTACGGCGTTTCATCCTCAGACTGATGGGCAGTCTGAGTGGGTTATCCAGGTTCTCGAGGATATGTTGCGTGCTTGTGCGTTGGACTTCGGCGGGAACTGGAAGCAATGTTTGCATTTGGCGGAGTTCGCGTACAACAATAGTTATCAGGCGAGTATCGGTATGGCACCATTTGAGGCATTGTATGGGCGACCGTGTCGGTCACCTGTGTGTTGGGCCGAGCCGGAAGATAGAGTTATTCTTGGGCCGGATGAGATTCGTGATAGCAACGAGAAAGTCGCGGTGATTCGAGATCGATTGAGAGCAGCTCAGAGTCGGCAGAAGAGCTACGCGGATAGGAGACGTAGACCCTTAGAATTCGCGGTTGGAGATTTTGTTCTCTTGAGGGTGTCGCCTCGTAAGGGAACTATGCGGTTCGGGGTGAGTGGGAAGCTCGCGCCGAGGTATATTGGGCCGTTCGAGATCACTCAGCGTGTTGGCGTGGTCGCTTATCGGCTTGATCTTCCGCCCGAACTTTCTCATGTGCATGATGTATTTCATGTGTCGATGCTTAGGAAGTGTCCACCTGAGCAGGGTAAGATAGTTTCGTTTCGCGATGTGCAGGTTCAGGAGGATACGACGTACGAAGAACTGCCGATTCAGATTATCGACCAGAAAGTGATTAGCTTGCGTCGTCGTGAGATACCGTTGGTAAAGGTCGTGTGGCAGCATCACGGAGTTGATGAAGCCACTTGGGAATTAGATTCGAGTATGCGGGAATTGTATCCGCATTTGTTTTGTTTTTGAAGTGAGTTGTAAATTTCGAGGACGAAATTTCTTTTAGGGGTGGAGTGCTGTAACGTCCCGAAATTTATTTAATGTTACTGTACTATAAATGATGAATTAGTGTGCCATAATTAACGTTTTAACATTAATTAGACTATTTGGTTGGAATTTGAATTTTTTGTTGTTTTGTTAAATTGATGTATTTAAATGATTTTTATTGTTTTAAAATGATGTTTTGAGTTTTAAAACACCAGAATTTGTAAAATGTTAAAAATACTCCGTTTTACAAAACCGTGGGTGGCACATGGTTTTCGTACAGTAAAACCGCCCACCAATTTTCTCTATTTATTTCCCCCTTCTCTCTTTCTCTCCTCTCATTCTCTCCCGGTTTCACTCTCTCTCTCTTCTCTTTCTTGATCTCTCGGCAGCCTCTCTCTCTCTACATCTCTCTCTCAAATTTTGAAAACCACATTTGAATCCAAGCTTCGGGTTAGCAAGGAGGAAGCTCGGGGACGTGATTCGGCAACCGAGAACGCGGATTGAAGCTTCGATTCGAGGTTAGATTCGAAAATTCTAAACTTTTTACAAAACTTTCAATTTCGTGCATTTTTGAAATCTAAGTTTGTTTAAGCTTAGAAAACCTTGGATTTGAGTTAAATGAACTTAGAACAACTAGAATCTAAGCTTAGATTGAAGAAAAACGGATTGGATTCATGATTTTTCATTTTTCTCCTCATTTTCTCATTTTTGGATTTTTGAGGATTTTGAGTTCAAATCTTGTTTAAATGAGTCCCAACATGTTTTAGAATGTTTTTCTATCAACTATGATTGTTTTTCATGCCTGGGATTTGAGAAAAACAGGTTGGAAACAAGATTTGGATTTTGGGGATCGAGAAACCCGTGGCTGGGATTTCTGGGTTTTCCCAGTTCGGCAGGCCGAAGTTCATGTTCGGTAGGCCGGTGTTCTTCCGACCGGCAGGCCGAATCTGGGGAAATGTTCGGCAGGCCGAACTTTGCTTCCGGCAGGCCGAACTGTGCAGTTCGGCAGGCCGAAGCAGGACGTCCGGCAGGCCGACCGAGGCATGGAAAATTTTGTGATTTTTACCCGTTTTCACTGTTTTGAACCCAGATTTAAACCCCAACCTTATAGAATGATTTTAAAGGTACAAATGGCACACTAGGACATCATGAAATGATTTAGTAACATAGAATGTCTCGAACTAGATATTGATCGACTTAGCTTGTATCTAGGATCGTTCGTGGTTCCGTGGAGCTAACGTATAGCGGACCGGGATTACGGTGTGGGGCACCGGCACGAGTATCGAGGTAGGACTTCTATCCTATTTCTTTGGTAGCCTGGTTTTGAAATGATTTGGCTTTGAAAATGATTTCTATCAAAATGTTTTCAACGGTTGTTTGAAAATGGTTTTATCGGTAGTATTTTAATACACCGTGATCATGAAATGAATTTCATAATAAATGTAATTGACAACACTCGGTAATTGGGTTTTGAATGATAATGATAATAAACACATGGGCATGATGCCATATCAGAGATCGGGTCGTGTGGCGATCGACCTTGGGGGCAGGTCCCGAAACCCAGCTGGGCCACTACGGTGGTGATATCATGGTTTGCCTAGGTAAAAGTAAATTGGTGTTTTGATTTGACGAGTAGACTGTTCTGTGTCAGAACGGTTCTACTCAATTTATTTATTTATCTATTCAAGTTCTATTTTTGTATAACTTCTGATAATGTTATGTTTCTTTGTATTAAACTATTTTATAAAACATAGTCCTACTGAGCCTTTCGCTCACGTTTTATCTGTTTTAAATCCCCCCCTTCTAGGTGGTTTCCCATTTAGGTTTGGAGAAGATTCTTCGGACCGAACTCATGAGCAATAGGAGGATTTATTTATATTTTGTATTATTTAATCAAGGCATGTAAGACTTAACTTTATTTGTACCTGGACTGTAATTGTATTTATGATATTGTCAGTACCATGTGTGTGCACAAGTTGTGGGTTGTGGAACCCATATTCGCGGTTATTTATTAATTTATATTATTTTATAAATTCTTTTATAAAATGTGGTGGAAAATCTTCTTAATTTTCATTTAATTTGATTCTTAAACTCTCGATTTTTAATTAAATCCTCTTTTAATTAATCTAAATATTCTGCCACGTCACCTCCCGTACTCCGGGGCGTGACAATACACACACACACTTTCACCATATAGTCTTAAACTGTGGCTGGGATGCTCACATCGATCTTATCCGAGTAGACAAGTTTCCTTAAACTTGTTGTCAAAGCACTTTTTGTTACATAAGAAGCCAGACAAATATGGAAGATAATGTTTGTACCAGTGGTCTAATCCAAATGTCGGTAACCCTAATGACAAAAAGTGAAGCTTACCATGCCCCCCACGCGTGCTTTTTTAATTTTCCTTGCATGTCTTTATGCACCTAGCTATATAGCAAAGGAAAGTTCAGATTTTTCCGTTGAATGAATGTCCTCATTGAGTGTAAGATTAGAGAGAGCATTTGGGAGCAAAATGTATGTAGAGTATAGCTAAGTGAAAGGGAAATGAAACTGAAAGTACCTTGAATAAGCAGCTTCTTCTTGGCTTAAAAAATTCTGTGCTATCCCCCTTTTTTTTGAAAAAAAAAAAATTAGCAATATTAATTGCTTGAGATATATGCTTTAATTAACCCCCTTTAAGATGGGGCCTCATTAAGAAAACGACAAAAGAGTGTGTACACTTTTAGCTAGAATATGCTATATCCACTACTTGCATGACTTCAAGGAGTGGTCCTTTTGCACCTCAACAAGGGCATGGCATGCACTTCGGGTGGACCAAAATAAAATTCGCATATAATGAATATAGTTAGGTTAGAACTAGTACCTTTTTCAACACGGGTTCATTAATATCTCAGTTAGTGATGCATGGTTTGGCGTTATTCGGGAGAGGCTCATTGATTTATTCCCGTTTGGCTTGTGTGTTGGAATTGTGAATATTTTTTTGTTTAAACTAAACTGTGTGGATTACACTGCAATTTGAATTAGCATATAGTGTTGAAAACATTGACAATTATGAGAAAATAAAAAAATAAGGGTATGATTTTACTGTAAAAAACAATAAATATTGATTGAGGGTAAGTTTTAAAATTTTCAGTTTTGATTAGTTGAAAACCACCTCTCAAAACGTAAATCCAATCACCAATTTGAACTAGATTCGTGGGTTCAAACGGGTTGTACCCATGAAGCTAATATTACCTCGGATTTTAATATAAACTATCAAGTCCTTATTAAATTTTGGTCCTTCATTGGATAAATTTGGCAATTGCATCTAGGACTAAATATAAATTTTTCTTTGATTTTTTCTCTTTTCCTCAAATATTGCGCATCAACCCAATTATTGCATGGAGTAGCTAGTTGATGCAAGTTTAAATTTGTTGTCCTAGTTAGTTTACTACATCTTATTGATTCTTTCTATCAAATTTTGACATCTTTTTTTATTGTTCAAGTATTTTTAGTATCTAATACTTAATATGTGATTATTGATAAGTGCTTAGTTGGATATAATTTTCTACTTAATTCTCCCATATTTCCTTACTAATTCTTGAGTATTTTGTATTTTGATTATAGTTTTTGTGTTTTGCTAGTGATTAAAGGTGATGAGATGAAAAAAATAGATGAAAAGAGCTAAATTTGGAGTTTAAAATATCATTTATTTAGTTTGGAGGTCAACTGGGGGCAAAAAAATTGAAGTTTGCGAGATTTTTGGGGTAAATTAAGAAATTTTAGTTGAAATATTCCATACCCCGTGTGGAAAATTCACCGCAGCCGCACTCTAGTATAAAGAGCAAGCGTGACTGCAGAAAACCTTTCATGCAGCTGTGCCAATGGGTTGCACATATGCCCCCGCAAACCAAGGAGCGTGTGGAAGGAAAAAATCCGCAAGAGGCTCGCCCCCGCGCACGAAAAGGAGGAGTTACCAGGTTTTTGCTTGGCCGGTTCATACGAGAATTTAACTCTGCATGTGACCGTGCCAAAGTGCCTTCGACCCCGCGCATGTTGGCCTTCTTAGCTTCATGCACTACCTAATTGGAGCCAAAAACTTCGTCTTTTCACCTAGAAACCAAAGCCAATAAATACCACACTTAGAAACACAATTAAACACCAATTTTTCCCCTCATATTTTAGCCACCTTTTGGAGAGAAAATAGAGAGCGGCAAGAAGAGATTTTTCATTGAAGTTCAAAGAGGATTGCTTATGTGAAGAATTCTTCAAGAGTGATAATGAGCTTTATTCTTTTTCTTCTTTCTTTTGAGCTTCGGAATGATTTAATTTATTTTTATTATTTAATTTCATAATCATATTAGCTTTTTTTTTTTGGTTAAGAGTGATGACAAAGTAGTAGACATGGAATTATAATTGAATGTTTTGATATTATTTTCCAATTTCTCAATAGAAATCATTTATATTCTTCCAATTTAATTGCTTAAGATTATTTTCTTGTCTTAATTAGGTGTGCAACTATTTATGCATGAGAATTGTCAATTGCTAGATTAGGAATCTTGATATGTAATTTTTTTAAATTTCTAATCATTGGTAGCAAATTGTGATTATTGATTGTAGTCAAGCTTTCGTATAGTTGCAAGTGGAACATAACCTAGGTTAAGTAATCTGAGCTTATGTGATTATTGCCTTGATCAACCTTATCTTTCTCAATTTAATGATTCCATTAGATTAAATTTAAAGAGTTTGTTCTAAGTTATTTAATGGGAAGGGATTTAATAGAGCGTTTGTCTTATTAAATAGAAAAAATAATAAAATAGAAAAAAAAAGACACGAATAAAATAGAAAAAATAATAATAAGACACGTGTTTGAATTCAGTCGATGCATCTAGGTTGGTTCAAGTATAAGAACATTATTCTTATTAAAAAGATCATACTCATAAAAACTA
Source organism: Artocarpus heterophyllus (assembly GCA_025403435.1). NCBI lineage: Eukaryota > Viridiplantae > Streptophyta > Magnoliopsida > Rosales > Moraceae > Artocarpus > Artocarpus heterophyllus. The sequence goes on from CM046333.1 coordinate 12,815,823, forward strand.
GAAACCAAAAAAAGAACATATTCCTAGAGTATCGTCCTTTGAGGGCGATGTTTGATAAATATTGACTTACTTGTCACTATTTTAACTGATAAACCATAGAATTTCTCAAAAACAAAATTTGAGAATGTTATTTGCAGTTGTCAAAGGTAGTGATCAATAGCCAAGTTCTAGTAAAATTCTTAGTCCCTATAACGTTACCCAAATCCGTAATCGGTTATGTTTATAGGTTACACGCATGTATCATGGGTAACTCCCGATCAAATTTTCAGCAACTCTATCAAAGCATAGTTTTTGATGTTTGATTTTAAAATTATAAAAGACCTTATATGATAAAGTTATTAATATCCAAAGATTCATCGAACGTGATCAGTTCTACCTACAAACAGTGACAGCCCCAAAACTCAAAGAAACCGGTGGAGCAATCTTACCCCATGTATTGTTACTCTCCATATATATCCCCACTTGCCCAAATAAAAAATTTCAAATAATTAATTGTTCGACTTGGTTTTCAAGTACTACTTGCACGAACAACTAGCTCCCCCTCTATCATGTACCGATCATCAAAATTGACACGATTATTCGATTCAGAAATCATCTAAAAAAAAAAAAAATTTGGGAGCTCTTATCGTGGGAGATGTGTTTTGATCCTATTGATAGGTCACTTTATTTTAACTGTAAGATTAACTTTTTAATGCATAATCTACGACTGTCAACGTTAAAAATTTACAACACATAATACAAAACTATTTCTAATTATAGAACAAACTATTGAAAAATTAATCCAAGAGTTAGGTAGAGTCAATATACCTATCTTACCATAAGTTTTGCTTTTTCTTTCTTTTTTGGAAAGCGTTATGGTAAGGGAGACAGTTTTACACCATTGATGAAGCAAATGTATTTTAACTATCAGATTGAAGTTTTAACAATATGATCTGCAACTAGAATCAGTTCTGCATCGTGCGTTGTAAATTTTTACCGTAAACAATCGCAAATTAGACCGTTATAATTTTAATCTAACGACTAAAACATTCTTATTCAGCTCCATCGGTGATGTAAAATGGTCTCCTCTGACGTAAGGATCCCTTTTTTTTTTTTTTTTTGGGCTCTCCATTGTGTATATAATCCAGTTGCCAATTGGAAAACTGGAACAGATCATATAGGAGTACTGGTATAACCGTATAGTAGTGCCAGCTAAAAAGGACGGTGCACATAATTTTGGGTCGACCTGTTGCTTAACACGAGAGTCAGAATTCCAGGCAGGATTGATGAGACGGATCTTCGACTTGGCCCTTTTGAAGATTTTTATGTTATGCGTGTAACCAAACACTGGGCTCATGGACTAATGTAGCTAATTAAACATGCCGCGCCCATTTTGCTGATTTTTCACGTGGACTTCACAAGGGCTAAAGAGGGCTAGCTAGTGTGTGTATATATATGTGTGTGTATGTATATGTGCGCTTATGTACACACACACCACATATATATATATATATATCGTTTTCCTATATATTCCAAACAAAGCTTGATGCCCCCGGCAAAATTGAGCCCTACACTTGTATGCCTTAACACGAGGCAAAGAACATATACCAGACGTATAATACGTGGTTGGTTGTTTTGTCCTAAGGCATATATTAAGCATCCATGTATATCAACTTATCTCTCTCTCTCTCTCTCTCATGTTTCTCTCTCTTTCATTATTGGATTGGAATTGTAGAGCTGAACTACGACAAAGAGAATCCTCACTATCAATTTTAACGGAGAAATTGAGGGGGGTTTAATTTTGGAGTGGTACTATACCTATGAAATGATCATGTCAATCGATAAGATCAAAAAAGGAATATATGTGTTATGATAATAATATTTATAGGACCGTTATTCATGGAAGTTTGAAAAGATGGAGTTCAATGCATCATTAGGTGTTTGACGGGTGTTTGCCGACATATTGGACTTGTTTAGGATTTTAAACTCATATGGCCGAACTTTATTACTTAAAAGTATAAAAGTCAAGTTTGCAACTACTACATTACACATTGTTGAACTTGGGTTCATCTTGTTATTTTAAGATTCTTACTATATATGTATGTATGAAAACGTGTGCGATGCATATAGATCTTAGTATTTGGTAATAATTCTGATCCGGAAAGTAAAATGTTCACACTTGGTGGAGGTATACTACAAAATTATGCACAATTGATTCACAACTTGGACATTATTTTATTCGGTAAAAATCTTAAAATGGATGGTTTTGTCATGATCATGTCAAAAAAAAAAATAATTACAAAACACCCTCGTATGAAGTCTTGGATAAACATGATGAGAAAGATGATCATCACGATTACTGTTTCACATGTCAATACTATATATGGGGTGAAGAATCTAAACTCTACACATTGTAATAAAATTAAGTATGAAATTACTGTTAGACAATGTTTACAAACACACACGTCAAAACTATATGCTATGGTATGTTGATAATCAACTAACTTATAAAGCAAAATTACTGGCCTTAATTACCGTAGAGAGATCATGTTTCCTTAATTATAACAATAATAAGTAGTAATTAATTATATCTATTGCTCTAATATGTTGAACACGCGAAATAAGATCTTGACAGATGTCACTAGCTCATAGACTGAGCGCCATATTTGTTAATCACCGCCGGGGACAACATGACCCTATGATCAAGGTAATTGGAAGTAAAAGATCTCATGAGAGAGAAAGAAGTAGATGAATATAGCGATATCTCATATGTGAGAGAGAGAGAGAGAGAGAGAGAGCAATATTGGGGTAGCGGTCCAAACACGTTGGTGAAACCATTTACTCAGCTGTCTATGTCAGTGCCACTCTTTTAGCCGACCCAACTTCCATGCTATCCCTCAACTTCCTGTCTTCCACAAGACATTAGTCCTTTTCACCTCTCCACATATATCCCCCTACATCCCTTATATAATATATAATACATTTATAGCTACTTCTCCTATATATACATCTGAAAGCACTAATTAAGTAACACAAAACAAAGCAATCCCCATATTCATTCTTGTATATATATATATATAGACTCTATTTAGCTGCTTATATTACTAGTTTGTTACACAACTACATATTATGTTATCCATGGAGCTTCAACTTGGTTTGGCCCTTCCGGTTTGCAGTCCCATAATCAAAGGTTTCGACTTGAACGAACGTGGGTTCGAGCCAGATCATGATAATGATTATTCGTTTCCGATCATATCGAAAAGCGCCAAGCGTAGTTTCGATGAAGCTTTTGGGAAGAATGTTAACGGAAATGAAGCGTCACATTTCTTGGTGTGGGATGGCCATCCGAATGAGGAGGATAGGAAGGGACATGAGAAAACACATTCTCACCCCATCTGCAAGTGAGTTCGCCTGACTTGTCATATATATATATATATATATATATATATATTTATGTATGTATGTATGTATTATATATATAACATTAATTTGGAGGTTTAGAGCTCGCAGTGAAAAGGGTTATTTTAGTTTTCTTTTGAATTAAATATATATGAATATAAATTAAGTAGTCTCTAGTTATATGTGTACAAGTATATACACATGAACAACATTTAAGTAGATGTTTGTATGGTTGGTATAACTAGCACTTGGTGGAATCTCTTTTTCGAAGAAGAAAAATATGAAAGAAACACAACACTTAATGTTTGATAAAAGCAGTGTAATTTCTCTGTATTAAAGCTAGGTAGAAGATACCATACAATCTTTTTAATTTATCTTTTTTTAATCTATGTTCGACATTAATTTGTGTTGTGGCTTTATCCAAAAGAAACAAATGGAATAATGAAAGGCTTGTTAACCTATCTTTTTTAATTTATGTAGACATTAATATGTGTTGTGGCTTCCAAAAGAAACAAACGGAATGATAATGATGAAAGGGGGAGAAGAAGAAAGAGCTTTTACTGTTTTTTTCCTTCCATATTTACCTGCAGGAATATATATGTCAATATTCCAACATATATAGCGTAAGAGCACCACTAAAATATTTCCTAATTTACTTCATTTCTTTATGCTTCGCTAGAAAGCCAACTTTTCAAAAATAAAGAATTAAAAAAATTCCGGAGAGAATAAAGATTTATAGATCATGCTTCGTGTCATTATTTAGATCCTTTTTGTTTCTCAGTTCACGTACACCGAAGCCCTTTCTTTTTCAAGGCCCAAAGTCTATATTAAATGGTTAAAAAAAAAAAAAAAAAAAAACAGAAAACTTTCCCCAATTCGGCAAATTTTTTTATTTTTTATTGGGCATATCTATGAGCTTTTTAGCCTTCTAAATTATAAACTGTTAGTTACAAATTCACTTTTGGTGACACTAATTAAATAATATATATATATATATATATATATATATATATATAAGCCCTCTTACACATTAGATAGTACCTACATACCCGATTTGATCCCCATTTTTTATACTTTTCAGTTTTTTTAAAACAACCCCATTTTTTATAATGCACCATTAAATTGAATTCAATTACTGATGATAAGCTTTGTCAACTTGGCCTAATTAGGAGTGAGAGTGATGAAGAAAGTTACATTGTTGGGTGGCCACCAATAAAGTCATCCATAAAAAAGGAGCTTCTTCAAAACAACGGTGGGCACGTAGATCGTCATCATCAGATAATTAAGAACAAGCGTCCATTAATGCTAATGGCCAAGAAGAATATCGTGATTAACGGATATAATTCATCATCAGCAATGTTAATTAACAATAATGATAATAATCCCATATACGTAAAGGTCAAGATGGAAGGCGTGGCAATAGCAAGGAAGATTGATCTCTCCCTCCACCACTCTTATAACTCCCTTAAAAACGCCTTAATTACCATGTTTACCAAAGGTAATTTTTTTACTTTTCTATCTACAACTTAATTTCCTCATCTATATTACTAATACTCCAAAAAAAAAAAAAACTTATCTAAATTTATGTGTACAGACGATGGGAAATGTGATGCTGAAGATAGTGAGAGCTATACACTCACTTATCAAGACAAAGAAGGCGATTGGCTGCTTGCAGGAGACGTTCCTTGGAAGTATGTACATACATACACACACACACACACACATATATATATATATATATTCTTGTACTTTTTTCTCTCTTTGATTCTCTTCATGATTTTTGGTAATGTGTATTTAAATAGACAAAGAAACAATTAATGAGGCAAAAAATAATACTAAATATGCTAGTGTATACACTGGAGACAAATATTAATTTGTGTGTATCACGCTCTCTTTCTTTTTCTTTTTTTTTTTTTGGGTTTTGCAGGAGCTTCATCAATTCTGTGCAGCGGCTGGAGATAGTAAGGAATGGCGGTTGATGTGGTTGCTATTATAAAGTAGTGGTTTTGTATTAATCCTTTATGTTCTAGTTTAGTTTACAAGATCCGTAGGGATTTTCTTAATAAGTAATTGTATGGAAATATATATATATATATATACATATAGGTTATGAAGTTGGAGTAAAAATTAAGAAGAAAAAGTGCCCACAAAAAAAAAAAAAAGAAATTGTAAAAGAAGAAGATTATCACAATTAGCTTGTTTTTTAATAGCTGTAATATTGTTTGACTACTAAAATGAATGTATCTTGCAACCCTTATTCTTAAATGCAAAAATTACCTAAGAAAATATTTTTATTACGGTCCGATTGAAAATAGACATGACCAATTCCAAAATTTAATTTCCATTTCTCTTACAATATGGTCCGTTCATTATATGCACGCATACGCTTAACATTATTTATGTTTAATATGGTCATCCCTACATCATTGTGAAATCAAAGAAACGCCAAAACAAAATTATATGGAATCAATGGAGAGCTATATGTATGTTTTTTTCTTTTTTAATTGTGGCACTATGAATCATTAATCTTCCATCCTTTATGGAACATCAACACTATTAGCAGTCCCATAACCTTTTTGCTCATAGAAAAAAAAAAAAAACTTTCATGATTAATTTGAGTAACTTCTCTCGATTACATAATTGAGCTTCTCAGAGAAAAAAAAAAAAAAAGAAGGAAATTGTGCCCTCTAGAAATCTTGTTGGTATACAACTTAAGACTATATTTTGAGTATTGTTGAAAATTTCTCGATTGCTTAGTAATTTATTAAAAAAATAACATATGTGGGGGATTTGCTTAGAATTATTTTGGTTGACATTATGGCAAGAATGTAATAAAATTCGTCTTCAAAGTTTTATTGTTCTGTGGACCAGTTTCTATATTGATTTTGACGTGTTGTGCAAGTCCAATTGTCCAAAAAAAAAAAAAAAAGATTCGCATTCCCATGGACAGAACCCAACCCTCCAATCTCTTTCCATACTCCATGTTAATCACATAAAACAATCTGAAGAAAAATTCAAAACAGAAAAAAGAAAACAAAAATCACGGTTCTGATAGTCTCCCATATGAATTATTTTTCTTTAAAAAAAATGTTAAAATTTAATGTCTTTTCTAGAACCGAGCTGATAGATTTGTTGAAGATGCGCAGTCAAATAAAGAGATGACACAAAAAACAAAAGGTCCATATATTGCCGTTGATGTCGAATGTAATTAACAATCCTTAAAAACACTTTCAGTTTGAAAAACAAAAGTGGAAAAAAAGAAGTATATAGGGAAGTCTATGAAGTGTGAATTTGATTTAGTCAAACTTTCAGATAGTCAAAGTTGGACCTACGATTTATCTTGGATTTTGCTCTTGTTTTCACCGGAGAGATTCCAATCTTTATGTTGACCTTTGTATAAGATTTGAAACCATGACTTAAGAATCCCAAATTGAGATTATTTTAAATTTTATAGCCGGCCTTGAGATCTTAATCTAGTTTCTATTTAATCTTGTCCGTGCTGAAGTTCTGGACTAGCTATTACTGCTTGTGATCAGTGATGGAGTACTGGGCATTCTTTTTTCTTCTATTATGTGTGTTGCAGCTTAGTTATGCACAAACAACAACAGACCCTGATGAAGGTTAGTTAATTTAGTTATAAATCTGTCACAGTTTTAAATCCTGTTCAGATTTTTCGTGATGGGTTTCTGAATTACTTAACTGGTTGTGAATTTCTTCCAGTGGCTGCTCTGAACAAGATAATAGATTACTGGAAGTTGGGAAGATATCTGAATATCACCACTGATCCTTGCGACGCAAATGCAAAATGGGCACCTGATAGTGCCAACCCGCGAGTGGCTTGTGACTGCTTGGGAAATACCTGCCACATCACCCACCTGTCAGTTTATCACTGTCCTTTTTCTTACTATTCTTACTTATGGCCGTTAAGCTTTTAAATACCATCAATAGGTTTTGCCGTCTTCTTCTCTCTTTCATTATGCGCCAAGGTTTGATACTTGGCAGCCTTGCTCAAAGGTCCTGCCCAGCTAATGAGCTATGCGGTGTTGGACTTGTGGTGGTTGAGTGAAACTAGGCTGGTCCTTTGAATAGAATTGAATTAGGCCTTTTCTTCTATGATGGGCCCCATAATTTCTTCCATATACGATGAGGATATGGGGCGAGATGGTATTGATGATTCACAAGAAAAGAGTTCTTAAATAGTTCTTGTATTAAGAATGAATATCTGTGTTTTCTTCACATTTACATGCAGGAAGATTTATGCCTTGGACATAGCTGGTGAAATTCCAAAAGAGCTATTTGAGCTAAAGAAGTTGATGGACTTGTGAGAACCAAACCCTTGAAATTCTATGAATTGTGTTAGCACACTTGTTCTGATTGTGATATATATAATGGAAATGATTAAATCATGATGCAGGAATCTTGCTCAGAATGTTCTCAGTGGCTCTGTCCCTCCTGAAATTGGTCAGCTAGCAGATATGGAGTACCTGTAATTTTCCATTTTCTATGCTTTCCACTACTTGCTAAAGTTGTTATGATACAAGGATTATTATTAAAATCATTAGCTGTTTCTCTGTTTAAAGTATGCATGATTTTTTTTTTTCATTAATGTTGAATGATTAATTGGTCAGGAGCCTGGGCATAAACAATCTGACAGGGCCAGTACCAAAAGAGCTTGGCAACTTGACCAAGTTGATTTCCCTGTAAGTACTCCATAAATCTTTAATGTGTCACATGCCCCATTTTTTTTTTGTTTATTGAAAACCAACTTTTCTTTACTTGATTTAGGTTTAAAGATTAATATACGTTGACTCGTTTTAAGGTTGTTTTATGTAACAGAAGTTTTAGCTCAAACAGTTTTGTTGGACAATTGCCAAAAGAACTTGGGAACTTAACCTCGTTACAGCAGTTGTAAGTTTAACAAATTTGTAAAAGATACTTCATTTTCACATTTTTCTTTATTGTGGTTGTTGATACATCTGATAATACCCCACACCACCCGTCGTATTTTTAGGTACATTGATAGCAGTGGAGTAACAGGACCAATTCCACAAGAATTTGCAAACTTAAAAGCACTTGAAATCCTGTACTTAACTTGACCCTTTTTTTGTCTCCATATTATAAGTTGTTTCATGTTTCTTTTTTGCAAATATTCAAAGGTATTGATTTTGTGTCATAACTTTCTCCTGTTTCAGTTGGGCATCTGACAATCTCTTCACTGAAAAACTCCCGGAATTCCTTGGGGATCTCACAGAACTCATAGACCTGTATCTATGAATTCCCCCTAACATCTTGACTGATCATAAGTTAGTTTTGGTATTTTAAGGCTTATAATCTTGACTAGTACTGCTTGTCCCTCTTCACAGGCGACTTGAAGGGACGTTGCTTGAAGGTCCGATTCCGATTAGTTTTAGTGCTCTAACCAAACTAGAGACCTTGTAAGGCCTACTGTTAATGCTTTATTTTATTTTATTTTTTATCATTTTCCTATTCATTTTTCAGTCATTTTATGTCGTTGTTGGAATTACTTATGTTATGCTCTTATGTAGGAGAATTGGTGATCTAAACAAGGAAGATTCTTCTCTTAAATTCTTGGAAAATCAAACAAGTCTGTCCATACTGTATGACTCCATGCACATCTAAATCTGTTAGAACGACAATTGGCTCTATATTCAAATTCCAATATTCCTTGGAACTTAACTGAATTTTCACTTTTACAACTTGTTCTACAGAACTTTGAGAAACTGTCGACTGTCCGGTGAAATTCCGGAACAAGTTGGCGGATTTTCTAAGTTGCAGGACCTGTAAGTTTACCTAGATCCATAATGATTCAAGTTTTCTTTTACTTCTTTCAATGGAGATTGCTTATCATAGTATTTGATGGGTTTCACTAACTAATTTGTTTTCTTTACTGCTACAGGGACATGAGCTTCAATAAGTTGACTGGCTCAATCCCAAATTCATTCCAAAACCTAACTATGTTACAGTATCTGTGAGTAGATTATGCTTTTATTTTATCTATTCGTTTTGTTTTTGGCTGTTCACGTTTCTTTGGCATCCATTTGTTTGCATCACGGCTCATATGGATGGTTTTATCATGATTAAGAATGATTTGCTCAAGAGATTTAACTCCATTTTATTTGTCTAAGATATCTTGGAAACAACAATTTGAGTGGAGAGCTCCCTAATAATATCATTACTCCAAAGCTAATCGCGTTGTAAGTGACACATTCGACTTTCAAGTTTCTCCCTGCTTTTCTAGTTGAATAAAGCCATGGGACACCTGGGTGCTCCTCCCCACAGCCAACTGGCTGCTGATTTGGTTGTTTTTAGGACCCATTATCATTTTAATTTTTAAAAATTAATTAAACACGTGTGATATACTTTTACACCTTATGGGTCCGTTAAAATGTAAAAATATATCACACGTGTTTAATTAATTTTTAAAAATTAAAATGATAATGAGTCCAAATCAGCAGCCACATGTGTGCCAGTTGGTTGTGGGGAGGAGAGGTGCTCCATAGCTTTCTTCTAAATATAAATGACTACTGTCAGAATAAATTTCTTCAGATCATTTAAAGAGTTATTGCTAATCTGACCTGTCGACCAGGTTGAAGAGAAGCAAAGCGAGAAAAAATTTGCAAGAGGGACTACGAAAAAAAAGAAAAATAGAGAGATGTTTTAAAAAAACTTCAAAACAATATGTTTATATCCTTGATCATAAATTTAATTTAATTTAATGTTGTCCTGAACAACAGAGATGTTTCTTTCAATAATATATCTGGAGATGTTCCTTCAAATTCTGCACAATCAGGGTTTTCAATGTAAGCCTTCATTTTTCTTCTTTTTTGCAACGCAACTCATGATTTTAAATGGCACAACATTTTTACTGGAATTGACCACATTTTTCTCTTCAGGAATGTCCTTGGGACATCCATCAATCCAGACAATTCACAAGACAGGTAAAAAAAAAAACTTGAATAACATTATCATGATTTTCTCTTTAGGATATATCGCACACTTTCTTTATCATTTTAAATGGTTATGGAATCAGGAAATCTTCTGAACTTCTGTACTGCCTCCAAGGAGACACCAAATGTGATAATAACCAAATACCAACATGTGAGTAAAGTTTTTTACTTGCCCTTAGACACATTAATTGGTATACTTGCTGAAAATACTTGTTTCTTGCAGCTTCATTTTCTGTTAAAAGTGGAGGAACAGAAATGACATCTGCATCAGGCGTCAAATACGATGATGATTCCGAAAAACTAGGATCTGCTTCAATTTACACGAATACTAAGTCCAACTGGGCAGTGAGCAATGTTGGGAATTTCTTGTTCAATTCAAATGGACCTCAATTCATAGCCAAAACAGATTCTCAAATCACAGAGACTTTAGACTCCGAACTGTATAAAACAGCAAGAGTTTCACCTAGCTCACTGAGGTACTTTGGATATGACATGGTGAATGGGAAATATGTCGTTGAGCTTCACTTTGCAGAGATAGCAATGGACGACACTCCATCTTGGAAAGGCCTTGGGAGGCGCTTATTCGATGTTTACATTCAGGTATGCTTGATTTTGTACTGGAACAAACTCTCAAAAATATTAGGATTCTTCTTACTTGTGCCCCGAACTTGAGAATCATTCTCACGTTAAAAACTCACTTTGTCTCGTAAGTTTTTGATTTGTCCCGCTTAATCTCCTCTTTAAGAAATTCAGTCAAAAAACAAATGAAAAGAGAAGGGCTAAGTACGGTCACATAATCTCTTTTCGTTTTTTTTAGATAGAAAATGTGACGCAAGAGATTAAATGAGACTAATTCAAAATTTAAAAAGAAAAGGTGAAATTTTTAAAGTTTAAGGAATACGTTAAAGTTTTAAGAACAATAATGAGAGTGTTAAGTAATAGAGTTGGAATTATAAATTTGAACTAAAATACTGTAGCAAACTTTTGTTTTATACTGTAGCACGTGAGATCTTTATATTGTGATAGTTGATTTATTAGCTCCAACTAGATTTGTTAAACAAAACTATGTAATTGAAACAAGAGTATTCCTTAAGTATTTATTTTTAAAACTGAAAGATACTAATTTTAGAATCAATTGTACTTGTTTATAACTTTTCAAAATCACTCACAGCAAAAAGTTCCAAATGGCTTATAGGGTGAGAGAGTCCTTGAAGACTTCAACATTAAGAAAGAAGCAGGTGGATCAAGGAGAGCTTTAGTGAAAACATTCGAAGCAAACGTGACAAACACGATAATGGAAATCCATTTCTTCTGGGCTGGGAAAGGCACTTGTTGCATCCCATATCAAGGCACGTACGGACCTCTAGTGTCAGCCATTCACGTCTACCAAGGTCCAATTTCTTACCCTTTTTAGTTATTTCCACAATTAGTTTATTGATCAAGACCGTCTAGCTTCAAACTACTTCAGTGTTTAAACAGACTTTACTACTGTGTTTTCTCTCAAAATTCAGATTTCGAACTAGTTTACGTTCCCAAAAGGCGTATAATAATAATAATTATTATTTTTTGTTGCATTGTAGCATACGGAGTTGGATCATCTTCCAAAGGAACCAAGAAGCGGATAGGGAGATTGGTGGGAATAACAGTTGGATGTGCGGCTGTTTTCGGCGTAACATTGTCAATGTTGTATCTATGGTGGACAAAGCGTGCGTCTTCTGCTGATCATATGCCAGTGCGAACCGACTCGCCGAAGAAATGATTATCACACTTTCTGATTCTCTCAACTCTGTACAACTGAAAATAAAATGTCCAATAAAAAAGGGGACATTAGAAAAAGGAAGTTTAGACTTTAGAACGTGTTGCGTTTAGTTGGGCTTATCAAAGACTGGCTTTGGCTTTCTTTTCTCGTGGTGTGTTTTAAGAGTGCAATGATTCGTGAGGTTAGTAATTTTGAACGCTTTAAGATGATTGAACACAAGGAAAAACGATCACGGTGGGACTCGAACCCATAATCTCCCGCTTCGGAGGAGCCTTATCTATTAGGCCACGCGATCGGATGATCACTTTTAAAGCCCGAAAATTATTTTGTGAAAAGAGTTTTTGTTCGGGGTAGAAAATGTCAAATTTTGAGTCGTACTTATTTTTTTACTCTTAAAACAAGAACAAGAACTGGTGGTGGAAAAACTATATTTTATGAAAGAAAATGAGAATAATAATGATATTTACTATAAAAAATTGTTGAAAACGATTATAACTTAAGGATTGTCAAGTTCTCAAAACTGATAGTTTAACCCATTTTAAATGATCCTTACTATTTTGAATAATTTGAAACTTGTACCTACCAAGCACCCATTCACAAGAATTTGACTCGTTGATGTTCCGAAAAATAAGAAAATCCTACATTCTCACTCAAACATTGTTTAGTAATTTTCCCCTCTCATCTCATGTATTGAATGTTGATTTTTAAGTCCCTATTATACTCTTTCTTTCGTTTGTCATTTATTCTTCAACCGCATGGAGAAGAAATTATAATACGTTCTACTCGCAAGTAAAATTTGATAAGATTATGCAGTCTAAATTCAATTGAACACAATTAGAGAAGTTTATGTTCAACTTGTCATGTGTTTGGTAAGCTGTCGCATTAGACACCTAGAGAGGAGAAAATAAAATCCAACTTTTGGTGCATCATCATATTGTACTAAATCGAATGTAATCATGACTTAGGGTTTGTTTGGTTCGAGTATTTAAGTAGAGTATTTAAATGAACATTTAAATTTTTGTGAGAGAAAATACTGTAGCAAAATAATTTAAACCGTGATTCAAATATCTAATCAAATAGATCCTTAATTATTTGGTAAGAGAGGAAGCAACCAGAGCGCAGGTCAGGTGTGGTCCTCAGGCTGTAGCTCTTCGTGGTTTGGTAGGAGAACGGGTGACGAGCACAAAGATGAGCTCCAACAGTGAGGCAATAGCATCCCATTGTTTGGTTGCGGCAGAAGCGGCGTGAACCATAAAAAGAAACATTTTAATCCACTCTTAAGATTCTAATCTCATAAATATTCAATTATGTTTTATCTACCATCAATTTATTCCGTTAAAATTATTCCTAATCATAACATTAATGTAAATTACCGAAGTCTCTCCTCGATCTGTGTAATAAACGCAGCTACAGCATAAGTCATGGTTAGGGTGTTAAGATTTTATCTAAATTTTTATCCAGCTAGCCTTCGAATTTGATAAATTATTTAATAGTATTTAACGTAGATCCTGGATCGTCAGTTCGTGACTACCCTGTACGAATTGACCAAGTCAAAGCAATTATGATCCCATCAGAAAGCAGACCAATCACCGACTAGGCTTTGAATGGGTTTGACTGTACTAGGGATAACACATATAATTTTTATATGTTATAATAAAATTAATTTTAACTAATAATTTTTACTATTTTTTTAACACCTCATTAAAGATTTACTCTTAAATTTTAAAATAACAACAAAACTTGGCCAAAAAAAATTCCATGATAAACAAAATACTTTAGTGCTTGTGTGGGAACTCATAAGGCATTTGATTTTATTTAATTATTAAATTTTTGTGTTGAATTAATTCTAATTTACTCTAGCCTTTTAAAAGGAAACGCTAAAAATAGGACATATTGTCATACTCTATGGCAATCACAAAATTCTCAAGCCCCTAAATTTCTTGATATAGTCAAATAAAATCATTATTTTTTAAAAACGTACTAAAATGTGTATTTTTTTCATAGCAAAACGGCTATATGTTTTTTTTTATGCCAAACGTGTGTACAGAAAACAGAACTCAAAGGCACGTTGGATTTATTGATGGACCGAGTCCAAACAAATGCTACATTAAAGCTTTAACCAATAAATAATAAAAAAAATTTATATGGTACGATAAAAATAAAAAATTGTTACTGTCTAAAACTTTACTTACGATAGTCTGCCTCCTAATCCCGTCTCATTTTCTGTTCCTCAAATCACAAATTCTCACGTCATCATAACTTACGAGATAGCATTGTTATGTTTTTATTTTTCTTTTTAAAAATCGGGTGGATAATGAAAGAAAAAAAAAGAAGCAACTTAGCAAAACCTCCTCAGCCCTTTTATGATTATAAAATTTATCTCAAATCATCTGAAATTAAAAAGTAAAAAAAAAAAAAAACTCAAAATCAAATCTGATAGTTTTTTTCTCTCTTTTACCGACCTGAAAATCTAAATTATTTCGTTCCGGTACAAGGCCTGCATGCAATTACCCATGAGAAGAAGGACATCTTACGTCTCCTTTAATTTCGCAATGTAATATTCTTTGGTGCTTTTATTTTATTTTATTTTTTTTACGTGTCTTTTGCCTTTGGTGATTTTATGGAGCTCTTCCCGTGTTAAAAAAATAAAAAGAAGAAGAAGAAGAAGAAGAGGCTCTAGTTCGCACTCGATTCCTCTCTTCCTCGCTGTGCCCCTGCTTCCTGTACTCATCTCCTGAATACCTTTAGGTAGAAGAAGAGACGCTCCAAGCCTTTAACGGCCAAGCGCATTTATGCTATGGGTGTTTGTGAAATCTACCGATCTATGTAATCTGTTCAGTCAAATCTAATTTAAAATAATACATATTAGTTTTCGATTGAGATTTTCTTTATCAATTCCTACAGATTAGGTGAATTATATATCTAGTTATAATACTTAAATTTTATATATTAATAATGTATATATAGATTTTTAAACTAATATAAATTTCTAAATTAATATATATTGGTTACGGGTAGAATTTTTTACATTTTTATGAGAGCACTATAGATTAAAATATGTCATACAAAAAAAAAACTCTTTGAAAAAATACCACAAGCCACTTATTTTTTATAATTTTATTTTTGTAGTGATTCTCATGAATGACATATGGTGTAAAAGTTTTTTTGCAAGTGACAAAAGTCAGTCAATGTTTGATTATAGTGGGCATAAATATGTTTAGTTTTATTAAGTAAAAATATTAAAAAAAACCTAGCCCAAATTCACCCTAAATTTACTATTTAGTTCGAACTTAAAAAATACAAATAATCTCTAATTTCTTATTTTTCTTACACACTCTCACTAGTCTCAAAAAATTCACTCCATGTCATATTATATTTTGTTTTTTTTATTCTTAGTTTTTTTAATTAATTTAAACCTCAATTTATAAATCTGTAGATTTCAATCTATAGAATCCGTTGTTCGCGGATCAGATTGGATTAGATTAAGACTTTCACGGATTGATTTTAGATTGAGAAAATCATAATCTAATATATAAAGATTGAATTTCAGATTTACCCATAATCCAGGGATTTTAATCCATGAATACCCCTGGTTTATGCCATCCATTACTCTCTTACTTTTTAATGATAAAATTAAATGATGTGGCAAGTATGATAGGAGAGACATAGAAAGGGATAAGATTTAAAGACAAAAGATTTATAAAACTTTCACATGCTATAATATTCTTATCAAAATTTGATTTCAACTATTGGTTTTCAAACACCTTGTTCCCTTTGCCATCGTAGCCATACGTGATTTCATCATCCAAGAAAACAAGTTCTTGCAAAAGTAATAACAAAAATTTAAATTTTTGATGTCGTTTCCTTGTTTGGTTTACCAATTTTCGTGACAGATTGTACGAAGGTAAGATTGATTGATTGATTTATTTATTTTTTGATGAGTGAGAAGCTTGATTTTTATCCCTTGTATTGTCGATAAATTAATTTTACAAAGAAAATAAATTTTTAAAAAGTACAAAAGAAAAGTCGTACTATTTTTTAATTATTTTTCATACTTGTGTAGTTCTTTTTTTTCACTGTATAAAAAGGTGAAAAAAAATAAAATTTATTTCATAGTATTTTTAAAATAGGTAAAAATAATTTTATTTTAAAAAATAATAATTTTTTAAAAATTATACGAATAGTGTTTTTAAAATTTTTACCTCAAAAAAATATATAAAAATATTTTTAAAAATTTTCAAAACAAAACTAAATGGGTCTCATTTTTTTAAAGTGAATTTAAGACTAGTTTATAAATCGTAAAAGATATCGTTGTTGTTTATTCTAACATGAAGAATAATGCCGTAGTCTGTAAAATAAATATATCTCATAGATAGGCTAAAATTTGGAGACTCACATTAAACTTTAAAAAATAATTTGAAAAAACTTAACAAATCGTTAACGTTAAAAACTATGGGCTAGAGTGTTTTTTTTTTTTTTTGGTATTTTAGGATAAAAATTTCCCTCTTTTCTTCCGAAGGATCCAGTGGAATTTTCCTTATCACAAGTCAAAACATTAACCTTTTACGATTAATCTCATAAAAACCCAAAAAAAAATGCAACTATTAGGGTGTTTTACAACATTAATTAAAATCATAGTTATAGTTACTAAATAGTATAAAATTGTCACATATTATAATAAAAAACAAAAAAGATATTACAATGTAAAGCTCTTATATATTATAGTGTTTTGAACCACAATCATAGTTTTAACCATACTTTACAAACACTTGATATGATTGTTCACCATCAACAAAACAATTACATCATTTTTATAAATAAATTTATTAATAATCCCTATAATTTGTTTTGTAAACGTGTAGTTAATATGGTGTTTGACTTATTGGTTCAAACTAAAAACAGTATAAAATTCTTACATATTATAGTATTTGAAATAAAAGTTTTGTTTCAAATCAATATGTCAAACATACCCATAAAAATTCTAGAGTGAGAACGGTTTGAATTGAATATGTTTATTTAAAAACTGTAGCATATGTGTTTTTTAGTTATTACTATATTTGTTGAAAGCTTTATATTATTTGTTGATTAGAATCAACGACCATAACCAACATAGAGGCTTCATGTTCAAAAGGTGAGCAATATCTGCCCCATTTGGTTCATTAGTTCGAATTGTATTAGCTTAAACTTTTTTTATTTGAATAAAAAATATGAATTGTGTAGTTTAAACAGTAATCCAAACTAACATTTAGATTTGTAGTTAAAGTATTAATTTGAACAAGATATCCAATCTGAATTTGTGCTTGGATTAGTATTGAAAACTCTAATTGAAACATAAAAAATTATTTAATTAAAGAATAAATATAAAATATATAAAAGAAGTTATTTAATTAAAAATAATATGAAATAATAATGTTAAATTATAAATACAAATATAAAAGAGTAAAATCATTATTTAATATTGGCTCAAAATATTGAAATAGAAGGAGGTTTGAACTTTAAATTAGGCCGTTCAGCTCAGTTTAAATCTAAATTAAATGCTTTATTAAACATCAATTTAAACTATGATAGTCATTTAAACTGAGCCGAAATGAACAAGTCAAACAATCTGGGTGATCATATATCCAAACAGAGGTTCACGTCGACAAAGTGAGCAATATAGGCCTCATTTGTTTTTGTTCTTAAAATTTTAGATATGTTTTTGCATATTTTTTGAGACAAAAATTTTAAAAACACTATTAATACAATTCTCAAAAAATTTATATTTTAAAATAATATATATTTTTACTTATTTTAAAAATAATACCAAATAACTACGGCATTTTTTCTCTTTTGAAATGATTCACACCCTCATAATTTGGATGGTCGGCTGTTGGTGTCCCTTCGATGGCTTCTAATCACACGTCTACGGCTAGAGCAACACCATGTGTCCAAAAAATTTAAGTAAAAAAAGTGTTTTTCAAGAGATAAAAATTAGGAGTTGCATTAAATGAGAAAATAAAAAAATAAATGAAAGAAAGAAAAAGGTCCAAATCACCGTAAACGATACGCGTGGCATTTAGGGCTGTACAAAAACCGTGCACCCGCCACCCGCCAACCGCCTGCGCCCGCCCATCTCAAAAAAAGCGGGTTACGTTAGCAACTCACTGGTGGGCGGGTTTGGTTTTAAGTTTTTGAAGGCGGGTTCAACCCGCACCCGTCCGCCTATATATTTTTTTAAAAAAACTTATCATTTATTTGATTTTGTTCTTATTTTAGAGATGATTGAACAATCCAACACTTCAAGCATGGGCTCAGCTGCCTCTCGACATAATAGAAACTGAAAATTCTCCTATTATTTTGTGAAGTGATCAAAATTCAAATCAAGTAAGTTAGTAGAAAAAGCTCTAGAAGAAAAAGAACACTTGACTTTGTTCATCATTTCATTTGTAGCATTCTATTATTTTCGAATCCAGTGAATAGGCTTTAATCTTTATGGACTTTTGATTTTGCTCATCACTTTATATATAGTTGATGTTTCTTGTTGCAGTGAATGCTTATGTTTCTTAATTTGTACTTTTAAAATATGATCACCGTCTTTAAGCATCAAACTTGTTGGGAATGCTTTATTTATTATCATCTTATATTTTCTAAAAATTTTCTTCACTTTCTAAAAAAAAGGTCCAAAAAATTATATTGGGCAATAGAATATGTCTAAACCGCCTCAACCCGTCCGTAACCACCTAAAACCAAACCAAAACCGTCCGTCATATGATGGGTGGTTTACGGGTTGGTGATTCCAACACATCCGCTCAAAAATCATCGAACCGCCGGCATTGCTACTAAAGGAAGCCACACACCCAAACCCACCCCGCTGCCTCTTAGAAGACAGCTAGCTTTCAATTTTTAACCACATATCTTTTCCGATCAACGGCCATGATCCCTCCACGTGTCCATCCACGAAAGATATTTAAACCCCTACCCTTTGGCCCCTCGTTTTCGCCGTTGACGCCCGATCATCCAGAGGGTCAATTAGAACAACCAGGGTGAGAGAGATAAAGAGAGCAGAACAGAATTAAATTAAAACAAAGGCCCAAAAAAAAAAACCGAGACGAACCCGGAGCTTTTTACAGCTTTAATACAACATCGTACTATCCTTCTTGTTCTGACAAACCCAGCCAAGTTTCCGATCTCATTGGCTAGGTCAACCATCGTTCCTCCCGGCAAGGGAAAGCGTGATCCGGCGTCGTTTTGGCCACATCGGTGCTTATCCGCCGCGGATCTAGAAACTGCTGACAGTACTTCCGGTATGTACGGAAATTGTATTTTTTTCTTTTCTATTTTACAAAAAGGAAAAAAAAAAACTTCATCTTTATCTAAATCTAAAAAAAATTAGTTGAGCTGTTTTAATGGAGTACTGAATCGAACAGCTTCTTCTCAGTTTCCGAGCTTTGGATCGAGGTTTGAGCTAATCGGAGGGCGGAGATGGCGCCGACGACGATTCGGAAGGCAATCGGGGCGGTGAAGGACCAGACGAGCATAGGGATCGCGAAGGTGGCGAGCAACATGGCGCCGGAGCTGGAGGTGGCGATCGTGAAGGCGACGAGCCACGACGACGACCCGGCGAGCGAGAAGTACATCCGGGAGATCCTCCACCTCACGTCGTACTCCCGGGGCTACGTCGAAGCCTGCGTGGCGGCGGTGTCGAAGCGGCTGGGGAAGACGCGGGACTGGATCGTGGCCCTGAAGGCGCTGATGCTGATCCACCGCCTACTCAACGACGGCGACTCTCTGTTCCAGGAGGAGATCCTCTACGCTACCAGGAGGGGCACCAGGCTCCTCAATTTGTCGGATTTCAGGGACGAGGCTCACTCCAGCTCTTGGGATCACTCCGCTTTCGTCAGGACTTACGCTATGTATTTGGATCAGCGCCTCGAATTGATGCTCTTCGAGAGGAAGAGCAGCGGCGGCGGAGGAGACGATAGGTTTGGGGGGAGGGACAGGGATGGGAGTGCCAACTTTAGGTCGCCGCCGCCGAGGCCGTACGAGTACGATTACGGAGATTCGAGGGGCGGAGAGTACGGATCGTCTGGAGGGGGGATGAGGCGGTCGAGGTCGTACGGGGACATGACCGAGCCGGCGGGGCGTGGGGAAGGGAGAGAGGAGAACAAGAGGGCTGTGACGCCGCTGAGGGAGATGAAGCCGGAGAAGATTTTCGCAAAGATGGGTCATATGCAGAGGCTTTTTGACCGGTTTTTGGCGTGTCGGCCGACGGGGCTTGCCAAGAACAATAGGATGATTTTGATAGCTTTGTATCCTATTGTTAGGGAGAGCTTTCAGCTTTACGCTGATATCTGTGAGGTTTTGGCGGTTTTGTTGGACAAATTCTTCGACATGGAGTACCCGGATTGTGTTAAGACCTTTGATGCTTATGCTAGTGTGGCGAAGCAGATCGATGAGCTCGTTGGGTTCTATAATTGGTGTAAGGACACGGGGGTCGCGAGGTCGTCGGAGTACCCGGAGGTGCAGAGGATTACGGGAAAGCTCTTGGAGACGTTGGAGGAATTCGTTAGGGATAGATCCAAGAGACCGAAGAGCCCCGAGAAGAGGGAGGAGCTTCCGGCGCCTGTGCAGGAGGAGGAGCCGGTGCCTGATATGAATGAAATAAAGGCGCTACCTCCACCGGAGAATTACACTCCTCCGCCCCCACCTGAGCCGAAGCCCATGCCCCAACCACAACCACAGGTGACCCATGATTTGGTCGATTTGAGGGAGGATTCAGTGACAGCCGATGATCAGGGCAACAGGTTGGCACTGGCATTGTTTGCTGGTCCGGGTGGTTCCAACAATGACAATGGGTCGTGGGAGGCATTCCCATCGAACGGATCGGACCCGCAAGTGACCTCCGCCTGGCAGACACCAGCCGCCGAGCCCGGCAAGGCGGATTGGGAACTCGCATTGGTGGAGACAGCAAGCAATTTGGCGAAGCAGAAGGCGAATATGGGCGGTGGGCTCGACCCTTTGTTGTTGAATGGAATTTACGATCAGGGAATGGTGAGGCAGCATGTTAGCGCCGCCCAATCTAGTGGTGGAAGCTCCAGCAGCGTGGCACTTCCAGGGCCCGGAAAGAGTGCAACCCCGGTGTTGGCTCTCCCAGCGCCAGATGGGACAGTGCAGGCCGTAAATCAGGATCCTTTCGCTGCCTCACTGACCATTCCACCGCCTTCTTACGTGCAAATGGCGGATATGGAGAAGAAGCAGAATTTGCTGGTTCAAGAACAGACGGTGTGGCAACAATACGCAAAGGATGGCATGCAGGGCCAAACCAGTTTGGCTAAGATTAGCGGCACCGGATACAATGGCGTGGCTGCGGGTCCTTCTCCCATGATGCCTTATGGAATGCCTCCCGTCAACGGAATGGGGCCACCGGCCGGGTATTACTACGCTCCTTACTGATTTTTGTGTTAAATTTTTTTTATAGATTACTGTTCTTTTTTTCCCCTTTTTTTGCCCAATTCTGTATGCTCTTCTTTCTTTTTCTTTTTTTCTTGTTTAAACGGTAAGGACTTGATCCCGCTAAGCATATTTGTGGATGGAAATGGTGGGAAGGAACTGAGATGAATAGACTGTGGGGGAGGACTTCTGATGTTTGGAGATATACATAATTGAAAGTCTGATGTCTCTCTGTCATGTAATTTTAGAATGTTTTCCCAATTGTTTTTCCCCTTGTTTTCTTACGATTCTTGTTTGGAAGACATCAAATTAACCATTTAAATTTGACCGGAACTCATTTCTGCTTGGTATAATTAATATTCATGTTTTGCTGATCAACACCTGTTTTGCTGTTTAAACGGACTTTGAAGCATTGGGGGTAAGAATGTCGATGAGGGTCATTAGAGCAAATTGATAGAAGAAGTCCCTTCAGAGACTTAAGCTTTTGATTCATAATCTGTCTTCTTTTTTTCTTTTTCTTTTTTTTTTTTGAAAGGATTTAAAAATTAAATAATTCAATTAATTCGGACGTTCGGAGTGTCTTGGATTTCATGCTAGGGTAAATAGATAAAGACAAGGAATGGGATGGCCCAAAATTTTTTCCACTAAAACCTTTTACTTGTTCATTTCGGCATTGATAGAGTCATACACGTGGCCCACCATTTTAACATCGGGTTAATTATTTTTTACGATGGAATTGTTTACTGTTTATTTTTGGAAAATTCTTACTGTTACGTAGGTTCTTCTGGTAATTATATATAACAATTATGTGTGACATTGTATCTTATAATTATATGTAATTATAATATTTATTTGTGATAATTACAAACGTATGACAATGACGTAAAAAAAAAAAATCATCAAATGTAGTCTTGTTTATAAGAATAAAATATAGAAAGTAATCCTTAGCCGGTGAGAATCACGTAGGATTTCACAACGCTTCAAGTCCCTACTTTTTTTTCTTAAGCTTTGAAAGAAAAGGGGTTTAGGGGTCCACAGCCCGCCCTCATCCCCTTCTGTATTTTGGCAACTTCAAGCCCCCACTTAGTTAAATCCAATTGTGGACAAAAATGATTTGACCAGTTCTTAGAAAATGACAATTAAAACCCAGAGTGGAATAAAGCAACAGAAAAGACCTCTTTTGTTCAATTTGAAGTAGAAATCACGTGTGAGACCTCAAAGGATCGCGACCTAAAGAAATATAATGTCATGATCGTGGATAACTAAAGAAAAACCTGCGGTGATGACAATAGTTGTGAATAGTCCAAGGAAGCTTGGTCGTTACTATGAAAACGACTTCGTGCTGAACATTTTATTATTATTTTTAATATAGTTTTTATTATTATCGTCGTCTTTTCGTCTTGATGGAAACCTCCCATTGTCATCCGACTTGCCAGTTTTTTAAACCCACAAAACTCTAACGTGTTTAGTTCACCGTAGGATGGAGCCACTCATGGACAAGAGTGGATGATGTGGATGATGGTTGTCCTCTTTAAACTTTTTTTTTTTAATTTTGTATAAAAATTTTATAAATTTTATATTTTATCCTACTTAAAATGTATTTTGTCTTTTTTAAAATTTTACATTTCTTAATCAGTTGTCCAACTCAATTAGTTAAATCATGCATCTATTCTTTCTAATTAATTTTTTTGGCCCGGCTTATATTTCCTGGTTTAAATTGAGAAAGTTTATAGGATGTTTGAAAAGGTGGTAGAAACCAATAGTAAAAACTATTTTTACTGTAACATATGAGAGTTTTACATCGTAGCTTATTTTTTTTATTATTACTGTAACATGTGAGAGCTTTATATTATTCATAACTGAGATTGTGATGAAAATTGAGTGGTTTCTACCACTGTCAAACATCCATTTAAACAAATATTGGTTTAAACCAAAAACCTGAAAATAAACGGTCAACCAATGTAAAAGAAACACTGTTTACTTGGCCCTTTCATCATGTTTGCTTCTTAAATTTAAGAAAAATCATTTTTATTTTTATAAGATTATAACTTGGTTGCGCATATAACTGTAGATTATGGTTTAATATATAATATATTTTTTAAATTTGGGTTTAATTTTTTTTATTAACGGTGGAGTTATAATCTTGGTTAAATAGAATTGTTTTAAATTTAACGTTGATGACGTATGTTTCTTGCCATGTTAATTGATGACGTGTGTTTCTTATCACCTTATTATCACCTATAACGTGATAAGATCCAGTGTTCTTTGAAAGTTTCAGTGTTCAGGCCTCACATATCCGTACAAAATTTGGAATCGAACGCTATAGCATAGTAGAGCATTAGATCCGAGTACTATGAACTAGTCCTTTTGACGACAGCAGAGCTTTTGTATCATGGGGTGATATCTTTTTGTCGGATTCTTACGTGCCATGCAATTTCAGTGGCTCTGGTTAATTTCTTACCCTTTACTCTCATCACGGATTCTCTCTTAAGTAAAGGGCTTTTGTTTTTTTATTTTTCTTACCCCCAAAAAAAGAGGGATTTTGAAAAGTAGCCGTAAAAAAAATTAATTTTGACAAAATGATCTTTTTTTGGTAATTTTTTGATGCAAAAAAATATGTTTTTTAGGCATAAAAACAGTTCTAGTTTTTTTTCTTTTCACTCTGTTGAGGTTCCTCTTCTCGTTATAGTTATTTTCGTCTTTTTTTTAAAAAAAATTAGGACAGTTTAATTGCATAAAAAAACATTTTTTTTTTAAAAAAAAGAGGTCATTTCCTCAATTAGGATTTTTTTTTTGCCCTTTTGTCAAAATCTCCCCTAAAAAAAGAATATTATTTTCCCCCTCAAGTTAAGAATTTAATTGAAAAAAAAAGAACAACAAAAAATAAATATAAATAAATAATGGTTACAAACATAATATAACAGTAAATCCATATTTTACTCCACTAATAATGTGGAGCCATCTATAGAGGAAGATGGACAGTCATTCATTCTAAATTTTTGTCCTTATTTTTAAATTTTACATATGTAACTATAAAAAATGTGTTTTGCCTCAACTGAATGTATTTTGCCATTCTATAATTTTAAATCTCCTTATTTGTCTCACTTTTTTAGTTCAATCATGTTCTCCTTACATTAGCTATTTTGGCCCAGCTTCTATCCATCAGGAAGTGAAATTCGAATTTCTCATCCTTAATAAATTTTTTAAAAAAAAAAAGAACGAAAAAAAAAAATAACCAGGAATTGGTCACAACTCGTATACATCCGATATAGGGTGCAAGTTATATTCCACGAACACCAAAAGTTCTGTATATAGTAAAAATATTTATACGCCGAATAACTATTGTTAAGAAAAGAACAATATTGTCTTTTGGCGCGTGCGAGTCTTGAAAACAACCTTTCATGGCGTTGAACCCACAGGTTCCTCCCAATTTCTTAATGGATTTACGCCAACCACCCACCAATCCTTCTTTTTCATCACCGGCCACAAAGTATACAAAAAGAAAAACTGATGCTTCTTTATTTTTCTTTTTAACCCCTACTTTTGTTTGCCCCTTTTGTTTTTTGTATGATAATTACTCCTCAATATGCTTCAACTTCATTTTTAACCTCTAAAATGACATCTCAAGTTTACCCCACCCCAGCTTGTGAAACCTTCTTTTTCTATGAGTCTCCGTCATGAAATTAAAAAAAAAAAAAAGCCACCGCTTAGCCTGGCACGGCCAAACTTCTACAAAGACACAGCTGCGAAGTTCACAACTAAATTGATGATTGCTATGAATTTGTTCAAAAATCACTATTATATATTCTATCTCTTATTGGAGGCTCTTTTTTTTTGGGATTAATGGGAACAAATAATGTCAAAACTCCAAATCCAACTGTAACATTGTATCATTGTTCACCTAATTGAAAAAGGGTTGTTATTATTGAAAGCTAAAACGCAACTCTTGGGGATCCATTGAACGCAAAAGGGCAGTTCATCTGTCCTACTCTTTCTAAACCCAAATTCCTCAATAAGATTTTTACAAATTTTTGTCCAATACTTGGGACACCCGCGAACCTTTTTTCTTCTCTTTTATGAACAGTATTCACTTTTCCTTCGCTACAAGCCATTCGTGTCCAATATCTCTCGAAGGAACTTTTTTTTTTGGTCCGAGCAGTTCAGGAACTCATTTGGTCTATCTTTTGTACACCGTATTAAAGCACGAACAATACAAACACAATGTTTGATATAATTATTATATTGTATAAGTTAATATGGATGGTAAATTAATACGATATTTGTCGTATTATAGAATATCGCCTATTTTTGGTGTATTGTATAGTATTATTTTATGCCACGTTTATGGTTCTCGTCGTAGTTAGATCAAACACAGAGTCAGAGTTAGGCCAACATATAATTGGGTCGGAACCTATAATTTTTTAAAATTTAAGAACAAGTTTATCTTTTTTAAAATTGCATTTTAGCCCTTCATCTTTTTTAAAATTATATTTTGATCTTAATGTTTTAAAAATTATATTTTGACCCATACTTTCTTTAATTATTTTGACCCTTTAATTTTGATAAAATTATATTTTGACCCCAAAATTTTTGAAATATTAGGTTTTGACTCCTCAAACTTTAAAAATTACATTTTGACTCCTCAAACTTTAAAAATTACATTTTGACCCCTTATACATTATGTTATGCACCAAAACACCGTATTATATTGTGATAATACAATATAATACAATACAATCTAGTATACCTTATATAACACAATACAGTTTACGAAACATAAATGAATAATAGATACGGTGGTAAATTTGATAAGTACAACGATCTAAAAACAATAATTATGATCTTCTTCGATAGGAACTCTCGTTTGTGGTACACGTTTAAATCGTTAGATTTAATCAAAAATATTTTTTTTATAGATTTAACAGTTAAAAGATAGATACTTATTGATCGGTATATATTAAAAAACAATTGCCTAATTATTATGGATTAGTTTCACCTGACGCTTAGATATATGCGTAGCTAATTTTCGTGGATGTGATCGTTTTCCCCCACAGCTTTTGCAATGAAAAAAAGTTTTGCCCCATTTGGTTCATTGGTTTAAATTGTATTAGTTTGAACTTTTTTAGTTTGAAAAAAATATAAATTGTGTAGTTTAAATAGTAATCTGACTTAGCGTTTAGATGTGTAGTTAAAGTATTATTGAATAGGATACCAAATAAATTTGTGTTTGAATGAGTATTGAAAACTCTACTTTAAAGTATGAAAAAATTATTTAATTAAAGAATAAATATAAAATATGTAAAAAGAAGTTATTTGATTAAAAATAATATGGTATAATAGTGTTAAATTATAAATACAAATATATAGAAGTGAAATTGGTGTTCAATATTGATTCAAAATGTTGAAATTGAAGGGAGGTTTGAACTCTAAGTTGAGCAGTTCAACTTAGTTTGAACTATCACTTTAATTCGAATTAAATGTTTTATCAAATATCAATTTAAACTATAATAGTCGTTTGAACTAGACTGAACCAGTAAAATAAAGAAGATGTTTGTCTTTCTTAGTTCATTCAAGTTATTTTGTATTTTAAAGAGTGAGGAAATTCGTCCTTAACCAAAAAAAACCATCCAAACCACGTGACGTTGCGGTTGCCTGGCATTGCGGTTTGTTTTGAGGTTTAAATATTAGTACTTAAATGCTTAAGGTTTGAAATTTATAACCTTTAATTAATCGTACCGCACCACAAATTTTCATTCTTGTGCTTTCTATATATATCTTCCATTATTTAAAATTCAATAAATTTTTGTAACTATTTCAGTTATAATTTTTATCAGTTTTCCCTTGTAAAATAAAATCTAGACATATCTTATCGAGAAAAAAAAAATTATGACTGTGTCAATTTGTTATATGATGAATTTTTTTAATATATATTAAAAGTAAATTCTTTATACAAGTTTCCTAAGTTATTTGTTTGGTCTAAATTTGTTATGGCTTTGGTGTAAGCCACTTAACTCACATTGTACTGTATTAGTGTGGTTTAATGTGGTTATGCATTTATTTGTTTCGTCCATGGATTAAAAAATCTCTTTGGTAACACTTGTTATTTGGTGAAAATTTTCATACAATAATTGCCTAAACCATACAACTCTCGCCATTATCCTTATAATATGATCTATACGAAATAAATACTCTCTTTGTCAGTGAAACTTTTTTTATCCTCTGTGTGACAGTTATGATTTTCACTACTTTCTCAGTTATGAACAGTATAAAGTTCCTACATGCTACAGTAATAATAAAAAATCGCTATTGTGTAAAGATTTCACGTGCTACAATAAAAACAGTTCTAACGAAGGGTTCTAATTACCCTACCAAATACCTTATATATGTTAGGTTACAATAAAATTGGACACAAAATGAGATAGTTTTTAAAAAAGAAAAGATATAACGTATTTTTGTTTAAAAAAAAAACACTAGAGCCAAAGTGAATTATTTTAAAAGCCAAAATAGTAAACTTTAAAAGTAGAGGTATCAATTTGGGTCATCTAGTCTAACCCATAAGGCTAAAAATAAAAATCGGATTAAGCTACAAGCTGGTCCTAAATATTCGACTTAGCTCAAACCAAGGCATGAGGCTTGAGCCAAGTCGTTTGGCCTGGCCTAAACTGATAGTTTTCTCTAAGAGTATGCAAAATAAAGAATTCCTCTTTCATATGTTTTAATACATGGAGGGCTTAAAATAATAATAAAAAAAAAGACATAGCAATTTTACTCAGCCAACTGAAATGTTGGACCTGTGATGGGACACATTTCTTTAAAACAAATAATATATTGAATTAATACCAAAAAAAAAAAAAAGAAAACGGAAGAGACAAAAATAATAAAAAAAAATGATCAGTAAAATATTATGAGATAGTGCAAAGCAAGCCACATCCCCTTTTATTTAGCCTTGTATAGCATATCGGTTGGAGCTCTTAATTACAGTAAAACTATAAAAAGTTGTTATAGTATAAAGTTTTTACATATTATAATTTTTAAACTAATATTTTCAGTTTTAACTGCTATTTTAAACTCTATTAATCTCTTATATATAGTGTATATAAGTTTTGGTTGATAAAACTCATTGAGAATCTCTTGATCATAATTCATGAAATCCTGTTCAAATGTGGCACTATAACTGGCGTAAAATAGAAACGCCACTTACCATTTGTTTAGCACGTCAATTTGAAACGTTTGCAGTATAACTTCTCAGCACCTATAGCGTAAAGCAAAAATTAGTAACAACTTAAAGTTTTTATATGATATAATGTTTTAAATAAAAAATGATTAAAGTCATCTCTCAAACACAATTTGAGTCGTTGGGGCTGTCTTGCCGATTGCTGAGGATTGTTATTCATTGGTGGGCTTTACATTGAAAACAGTTTCATCGTCTTAAGGCTTGGTCTAATCGAAATGGACCCTTTGGATCCCACGCGCACCATGCAACAACTTGAGCTTACACCCAAAAAGACAAGGTGGCATCTTTGGCTACAAATGGACCGCCTCTGCTGCTATCAGTGGAAAACGTGTAACGTTATGGAAGAAGCAAGCAATATAATTTCAGCCGACAACGGAAAGAAATTAGAAACTCACCTCAGTTTAATTTCAGCCGTTCAATAATAATAATAATTTTAAAACTTTTTTATTTTTTTTCAAAAAAATATTTTTTGTCTCATAAGTTAAAACTCCTTACTCACAAAACTAAAAACTGCAGTCTAATATATAGTATTTTTTTAGGTTGATGCTTACCGTGTATAGATAACAGGATTTTCACCCACAAAGGTTAAATAGGAGTGTTTTTTTGTTTATTATCTGGCTAGGATTGAACTAATCATCCTTTGAAAGGCTAGCTGACTAGAAGAACTAATCAATCAATGGTAAAAAAATAATAATAATAAAAATAAATAATAATAATAATAAAAGAATAATGTCAAGGTTTACTACTTTGTCGGCAAGATTGCTTTCTATTATTGTTTTGGCTATAGCCTAATACTCAGTGAGGGATGGAGAGGCCCTTTGATTTCTCAGAATTTTGAATTCATGATGAAAGAAAAGGGTAAAAAAATTGTAATTATCCAAGTATAGAGAGGCACTGGCGGATGTGACTGGTAATTGTCCCTGAATCCAGGTTATCGTTTGGTCTGTTTGGTTCGAGATTTGAACGAAGACTTAAATTTTTATAAGAAAAAATACTGTAGCAAAATAATTCAAACCGTAATTCAAGTAAAGAAAGTGCTTAAATCAAACATTGTGGTCCCTCTACACAGTGATGGTCGAATCCTAGCATTTTTCTGCCCACTGGCGTACTTGCAGTTGGTCCCGCAAGAGGAAAAGTCCAAAGCATTATTGTATATCTAATCCAATCTAGAAATAAAAAGGAGAGAAAAAAAATTTCCTGCCTCTCTTTCTTTATTTTCTTTTTTGCTTTTTCTCAGTGGTTGTTTTGCAAAAAGAGGCCTCTCTCGAGCCAAATCCACTCGAACAGATTTCAGATCCTCTTACTTCCAACAGGTGAAGTTATAACTCCGCTGTCAGGCAGTTGAGAACAGTTACACCATTATATTCCAACTAGGGGAAAAGAAAGAAAAAAGCAACTTTTGAAAACCATGTTTGCAATGCATTATCAATAATAATGTTTCGGAAATTTTTGTAAAAGTAAATATAAAATATTTCAGTGATAAACTTTAAGGGTTTTGAGGACGGTTTTGTTCAAGAGACTAGTTTACACCCTACAAATTATCATTTTACGTAGAAAATTATGAAAATCAATCTTTCTGATAAGGTTGTCGTAGGGGTTGAAAGAGAGATAAGAAGCCCACCTCTTGGGATTATAGGGGGCTCTCTCGACGTAAAAATTTATCAATGATAAACTACTATAAATTTTATGTATGTTCTTGTTTATTTTTCATTTCGCATGTTTGTCTCTCAGTAGACTTAGGGAGTCTAATTTGCAACATATTCTCCTTACAAATTTTTTTGGATATTTACAACTTGTAACCTAAAATTTTAATTTTGATAAGTTGTCCTTCGAATTTGTTAAAGTATTACAACGTGTTCTATTTTATTGACTTTCTCTCAAATTGTGGATTTGAGTTTGAAAATAACAATTCCAATTAGTGGAACGAAGCCTCTTCCAAAATGGAGATATGACATAGAGGCAGAATGCTTCATTAGCACTTTGGACTTTTGCATTAGAGTTAAAATTAAGTTTGGAGATTTTTTTTTTTAAGACATGAGGTTTTTCATTCTCACATTAGGTACATGTGGGCTTTTCCTCACTAATTTAATTAAAAGCTTAACAAAACAGGACAAATTGTGGTAATTTAAAAAGTTTATTAGATAAACTGTCATAATAAAAAATTTGGTTGTTATTTGCCAAAAAACTGAAAAAATCAGGGGCAATAATGCAAAAAACGTTGATTGTAAAAGTAGTATGGTCCCCTGAGCCCAAATGCTAACGTTTTGCTCATCTTTGGATTAACAATTAAAGCGTATGCACTAGCCAGGAGCAGGTAGGAAAAAAGCGTTTGAAATGGTTCCCCTACATACTAATCAATTAGGTCTCAACCTTTTTTTCTTTTCTTTTGGGTAGTTTTTTATGGTTATAAAATATATTTATTTATTTGCTACCCAATGCCTATTATTCGAAAGACTGACAATTTTTACTATTTTATTGGAATAACTATTGTAAT
Organism: Artocarpus heterophyllus; assembly: GCA_025403435.1. NCBI lineage: Eukaryota > Viridiplantae > Streptophyta > Magnoliopsida > Rosales > Moraceae > Artocarpus > Artocarpus heterophyllus. The sequence goes on from CM046333.1 coordinate 12,847,085, forward strand.
AAAAATTTTGAAAATAAAGGTTATAAAAGTAACGGTAGTTTCGTAGCTGCTTTTGTGGGTTGCTGGAATACATCAATTTTGTAACGACCGATAATGCAAAAGCTCAGCTCAAGAGTGTTGGGACGGCAAAGTCCAAAAATAAATAATAAATATAAAATAGAGACAAACATCTAGCATAATTCATCTAAATTTAGTTACATATACATGACAAGTATAGAATAATATTGTTGAGGGTTTTTTTAGTCCCACGGCTGGGATCCATTCGTATAAGAGGGTCTTAAGTTTATTCCAGGTACCAATCTAACTGACAGTTGGATTGGTATTTGGGATAGACTTAAGGCCCTCTTATATGATGGATCAAAGGTTCAAATCTTAGGGGACGCGCTCCCCCAACAGGAGGCAAATCCGAGTAAGGGCCACTAGGCCTCTCCGGCAATAAGTTCGAGGAACCCACCAAGCCCTGGCCGTGAGACCAAAAAACCCTCAACATCAGTTGGACCTCCGAGTAAAGAACAATGAAAACCTATCTCTCAAAAAAATAAGAGAAACACATCACAGTTATCACTCAAATAAAACACTTAGACTCTGAAGAAAGAACTCAAGGAATGAGATAGGATTCCCTGAATGAATGAGGGGAGCTCAATTTATAAGTGAGCTCCGTCCCCATTTACGCGTTTGGAGATTTGATTGAGGATCAAATATATCTCTACACCAGCCTTTCTACCTTACCCTTACCATGTTGCTTACGCCTCTGTTAGGTCATACGAGGATCTACACTATGTAAACTTATCAGTATTGATCGGTTTGGTCAAAACATCTGCTAGGTTGTTCTTGGTATGGATTTTCTGTATATTTACATTTCCATCCTCCATTACTTCTACCACGAAGTGATATTGAACACTTATGTGATTCGTCCTGGAATGAAAGGTTGGATTCCTTGCAATATGCAAAGCATTCTGACTATCACAAAACAAAGTAACCTTTTCTTGTCTGTGCCCGAGCTCCTCCAACAACCTTTGAATCCAAAATGCTTCCTTACAAGCTTGTGTAGCTACCATATATTCTACTTCTGTTGTAGATAATGCCACAACGATCTACAGTTTCAAACCCAACTTACAGCTCCTCCAACAAGTGTAAACTCATAGCTTGTAGTGAGTTTTCTTCTATCTATATCACATGCAAAATCTAAATACCTATATCCCCTAACAATCAAATTCGATCCTTCATGACATAATACAACATCTGACGTACCCTTAATATAGTTTAGGATCCTCTTGATAGTATTCCAATGCTCTCTACTAGGATTCACCATGTATCAACTAACCGCTCCCACTGCTTGTGCAATGTCTGGTCTTGTACAAATCATAGCAAACATTAGACTCCCTACTGCTGATGTGTATAGTACTTGAGACATTTCCTTTCTCTCTGCTTCATTGCTAGGACACATCTTGGACGATAACTTAAAATTGACAGGAAGAGGGGTAGAAATTGGCTTACAATCTTTCATGTTGAAGTGTTGCAAGATCTTCCTTGTGTAATTCTTTTGAGATAAACAAATCTTTCTTTTTTTTCTATCTTGGTGAATTTGCATCCTTAAAATCTTGTTTATTGGTCCCTAGTCCTTCATAATCTTTTTTTAATAATTGGAAGCTCATATAAGATAATGGATCGTTCATCCATGTACAACAGCAAAACGATGAAGTCTTCGTCGTCAAACCTCTTGAAATATATATAGGGTCTACATTGATCTATTGTATCTAAGGCTCATGATATAGGAATCAAATCTCTTGTACCAACACCTTGGCGCCCGTACAGAGTTTTGTTCAACCTATAAACCAAGTTCTCTTTACCTTCTTCTACAAAGCCTTCTGATTAGAGCACATAAATCTCTTCTTCAAGATCACCGCGAAGAAGAGTAGTTTTCACATCTAGCTATTCTAGATGTAGGTCATAACACACATCGTCAGGACTGCTTTGATTGTCGTGACTCGAACCATAGGAGAAAATATCTAATTGAACTCAATACCTTCTTTCTGAGCATATCCTTTCATTATCAATCTTGCACGATATCGCTCTATTTAATTATTGCCATCATGTTTGATCTTATAGACCCCATTTGTCTCCAATGGCCTTCCTTCTTTGTGTAACGGAACAAGATCCCATGTCTTGTTCTTATCTAAGGCTTCTAACTCTTCCTGCATTGCTGCCATCTATAGGGATGCATCAGGCATTTTGATAGTCTCATGGAAAGTTGACGGCTCACCTTGCTCTGTTGACAAACAATATGAAACATTGCTCTTAGTGATATAATCTAAGTGCCAAGCCAGTGGTCTTCTCACACGAGATGATCGATGAACATCAAAAGTCTCAGCCTCGGTTGTTTCTTGAACTTCATGCGCCGGTGCTGTTTTAGAAGAAATTTTGATCTTCTTCTATCTTATCTTCCACTTGAATGTAATAGTCTCTAGATTCGCTTTCAAAGTGCTATCATCTCCCTTTTCTTCTTGTAGTTTATCCTCTGCAAATATTACATCTCAACTAATAACAACTTTGTGAGAAGTGGGATCCCACAAGTGCAATTCTTAGATTTTGGGTCCAACTTCGATCTTTCTTGGTCGTTGCACATTGCATGTACCAAACTTCTAAATGTAAGCAAATGAGAGTAATCAGCTGGCTCACAGTCCACATCTTTATTGGTGACTTTTTATCAATCGCAGTTGATGGAGATCGATTGATTATATAACAGGCAGTACTAACTGCTTCTACCCAAAATGATTTTGCTCATCTTGCAATGTTCAACATAGCTCTCGTCCTATTTAACAAGGTTTTGTTCATCTGCTCTGTCACTCCATTTTGCTGAAGAGTATTTGCCATAGTGAATTGCCTTTTGATGCTGTATTTTCAACAGAATGCATCAAAATCATTACTAATATATTCTCCTCTATTGTCAGTTCTTAGACACTTGATCTTCTTTTTAAATTCAAGTTCTACCTGTGCTTTGAATACTTTGAACATTGAAAAAACATTTGCTTTCTTCTTGATTGGATACACCCAACATCTTTTGGAGTAATCATCAATGAAAGATACAAAGTATCTTGCCCCTTCTAGGGGTAAAACCTGTGCTTTCCAAGCATCTGAATGGATTAAGTCTAAGATTCCTTCACAGTTAGCTATTGATATGCTGAACTTCAATATGTGTTGCTTGCTTATAACACAATGCTCATGAAACGGTAGTTTTACTAATTTGAGCCCAGGCAGTAGTCCTCGTTCATAAAGAATCTTGAAGCCTCGTTCATGTGACACTTGAAAATTTCTAATGCATTAAATATACAATAACTTAAGATAATGTTAAGCAATATATGTGTCACGAGGATTACTGGTTAATCTAATTTTTATGATAAAGTTCATAAAAGCAAAAAGGAGATTTTTAAGGGTAAAAATCATGCCATAGTCTTATATGAGAAAGGAAGGATATGAAAATAAGCTAGAAAACTTAATTGTTGTAAAATGTGTTACAACAAATTTAAGACAAACATACAATTTAAGAAAAAATATTGTATAATAATATAAAAAATTATACAATATTAGAATAATGCAGTATAAGAAAGTACACCGATAAAATTATGTAGTATAAAAATTACACTACAAAAGTAATACAGTGTAGATATTGAATTGTTTAAGGTTAAGCAGTACAGAAATTAAACTGTTCAAACCAAAAGCAGTATAAGAATAATACTACTTGGAGGATATGGATGAGTAAGAAATGTTGTGTAAGCCCGTAACAGTATAGAAAACAATACCGATGGTATAAAAAAATTACTGTCAATATAAATTTAGACTGTAGAAAGTTAAACAGTATAGGAATTTCATTATGTGGTGGATATAAATAAGTATGAGAGGTTGTGGGACCTCATAAATTGTATAAAAATGAATACTGATAGTATAAAAAAATACTGTTAGTATAAACTTAGACTGTGTAAAAAATTATTGTGGGACCCACCATGACACCAAAATGAATGAAAACTTGCCACCACACCCCCTTGGGTGGCCCAATTACATAATGTAAAGTTAAGCTAACTTTTTTTTTAATAAAAAATGATGATAAGTGATGATGACGATGGTGAGTCATCAAACTTTATAAAAATCAAGCTTTATTTATCACTTGCTTCATGAAATAATAACTAAGCAAATGTTCATTTTCCTTCCCAAAGAAACCGTCCCTCCCATGGAAATTCCCTCAAGAAATTTTCAAAGAACAAGCCTCCAAATCATGTGTTGAAGCAAGTTTAAGTGTGGAAGATTAAGGATAAGCAAGTATGGAGGTAAAAGTTCAAACTTTTTCTTAGGGAATTTAATGTTTCTCTTGAACTTTGGATGAGTTTTGATTGGGTTTTGTCATGGTTTATGACAAAGGAATCTAAGCAAGTTTAATCTCACAAGTGGAGGACTAAAAGCTTGGAGGAATTCTTCGTAAGAATTCTAAAATCCTAGTCTTTTTAATTAAGCTAAAGTTTATGTTTTATTATGCATACCAAGTGTTTGATGTATGTTATGAGCTATGTCATGTAAGAAAGACATTATGATATGATTGGTTTATGTTTTAGATTGATGATGATGATGATGGAAAGAAGAAAAAAAAAGAAGAAGGGTTTTGTGCAAAAGAATGAAAAAGTTTCTAAACTTAGTTTAACTAGTTTTCAAGAAATGATGATTTAGAGGGCCTTAGAGGCCAATTTATGTTCCAAGTAAGGTCTATAATTTTCCAACATAGTGAGAGAAACAACTTTTGTGAATAAAGTTTTGTAAAATTCTAAAAGGACTAAATTGTAAAGTTTTGCAAAAGTTCAACAAATTTAAAAATCAGCTAAATAGTCCACCTTAACGTTGGAATTTAAGAAAAGTTAAAACACAAAAGTTGTAAAACTCATCGAAACTGTTAGGAAATCAAATACAATTTTCTAAAATTCTACTCGATTAAGGACTTATGAATTTTACGAAATTTTGGGCACAAAATTTTATGAAATGAAAACGTTATGAAATGTTTTGAATTTGACTAAGGAACTTTGGAAAGTTTTATTCCTTACAAAAAACTGAACGTTTAGGTATAAAGTGGTCGTTTTTGGTCCCGAGGGCAAAAATGTAAAGATTTTTGTGTTTCAAACCAAAGCCATAAAATCGTGTGAAAATTGGGTTTTCACTAAGGAACGTTAGTTTCCTGCACTGCTATAGGTAGTGAGTAATCATGGAAGCTAAGTTTTAAATGATTTGAAGTTTAGTCAAGGAAAGAAAAGAAATGAACGTTAAGGACAAAAATACAAGGATTTTCAAGTTTATGAGTCAAAACTATAAAGTTTTGACAAAACAGATTTAATCAAAAGGAAAACCATTGTTTTTGTTTTTTGTAATATTATGAGACATAAATAAATGAATATTATGTTTTAACGGGTTCTGAAAGTTTTCTAAGACCCAATAAGGGCAAAATAATTATTTTATGAAAAATTATCAAAACGGACCCGAAACACTCGATATTGGTGAACGCTCCTTAGCTGGAATTTTTTCATAATTTATAAGAATTGAGAGGAAAGTTAACCAAAAATTTTAATAAGTTATGAAGTTGACGAAAAACCCAATAAGGGTAAAATCGTCATTTTTGAGGAAACAGCTAAACGGAGTTGAACACTCCAAATTAACAAAACGCTCTTAGACAGAAATTCTTCCATAATAAGTTAGGTAACTAACTCGTCAAGAAATAAGGTAAGACCAATTAAGGAACGTTACAGTTAAGTAAAGAGTGATAACCCGATGGGTTACGGGATTAAGTAAACAGAAAAGTAACCTGGTGGGTTACAAAGTTAACAGCAAGGTAAACCAATGGTTTATAAAGTCAACTAAAGAGAAAGGTAAGGTGACTTGATGGGTTACAAAGTTACAAACAATGGGGTATAAAGTAAAGGGAAAAAGGTAAACCAATAAGGTACCAAGTTAATTAAAAAGGAATGAATGTTTAATGTTTAAGTTATGTTATCAATCGAGTAGATTGATAATAAGAAAAGTTATCTAATAAGTCGGGTGTCGTATGACAAGGACACAAAAGCCAACTAATGAAAGCAAAAGGAATCAGACGGGAACGTTAGAGCTATAGAGAGGTAAGTTTAAATCTCACCTATAGTATGAAGTAAATGATTTTTAAATATATGTTTGCAAATGTATTTACAATTGTTATGCACGTTGTTTTTAAAGTATGTTTGCATTTGTTATGCAAAAAGGTTTAAAAGTTTAAATCAAAATTTGCAATGTATTTACAACTATTTTGTTTAAAGAATGATTGCATTTAATATGCATCAAAGTTTAAAGATCAAGTAAAGGTTTGCAAAGTATTTGCAAATATTATTCTTAAAGTATATTCACATGTAAAATGCATAATGTTTTAAAGAGTACAAGTTATGATTTGCAAATATGTTTGCATATGATGTGATAGTATTTGATATGCTCACTAAAGTTAAAAAGGGAGTAAAACAAAGATAAAAAGAAAGTGTCGTACCAGCCTCCTTGTTGTGAGGTACACAAGTAAATTTAAAGTTTTGACCTCCTTGATGTGAGGTATATGATCTCAGTGTTCGATGGTCTCAAGTCTTCCATAAGATAAGTATTATGTTTATGATTTCATGATTAATGATGTTGGTACGAACACTAAAGTTTAAAAGATAAGGAAAGTTAAGGAACAAAGATAAGAAGTTAAAGTAAGAAATGAATGTTCATAAGATGTTCATAATTGAAAGTTCATAATTAAGCATAAATGGAATCATGCAGTTTGATTTTGCCTATATTCCTTGTTATGAAATGTTTATGTGTTATATTTATGAAAAACATTCTGAGAAATATTTTACGTTAAATGTTTATAAAAAAATATTTTTATGTTTTCAAGAAAAGGTTTATGAAGGACGTTTTAAGAAAAAACGTTTCAAAAATGTTTTATGAAAAACATTTATGAAAAATGTTTCAAAAACATGTAAAGAAAAACATTTATGAAAAACGTTTTAAGAAAAAGGTTTTTATGAGAAAAGCTTTTAAAGCATGTTTTAATGATTTATGAGATTTCGTTTGAACTTACTGAGTGAAAGCTCATTAAAAGTCCCTTCATGCAGTAGGTAGTCTTATGGATGACCGGTAGGACTTGTCTAAAGAGCTCGATGTTGCGAATGATAGATGCGAAGATTTGAGTATGGATACTACCACGGTATGTTTCTGCTGCTTAAAGAAAAATGTTTTCCCATTGTTTGACATAGTGTTTTCAAAGTTTTAAGAAGATCAGTATTTTATGAAATATTTTCAAAGTTGCAAGACATATTTTACAAAATGTTTTGTACAGTTATAAAGTTAAGTTTCAAGCTATGATTCAGTTATGTTTCTTATTAAGTTCTAAGAAATGATTTGAAATAGTTTTAAAGTCAAGTGTTGAGCAATGTCTCAACTTAAATTGCGACAGAAGTCGCACAGTTTTTAAAAACGTTTTAAAGGATGCTAAAAAAAATTCAGTAATTTCTTATTGAGTAAGTAAGATTAATGTTTAAGAAAGTTAAGTCGCAGCTCCGATATATGGCTAAGCTTGCGATGCCACATCATCATCAATTCTTCCCCTAAACTAGTCGATGCAACAGATGACTCTCTCTCTTGATATGTTTATCCCAAAAGCCTATACAGATTAGCAGCCACCTTCACAAGCGCGCCTCTAAAAATCTTCATGATCCCTTTCTCTATTTGGGTCTTGCATCCAGCATCATCTAATTGTCCTAAAGATATTAAATTCTTCTTTAGACCCTTCACATGTCATATTGCAAATAGTACCATCATGCATCTTCAGTTTGATAGTGTCAATCCCAACGATCTCTAAGACATAATTATTTCCCAAAAATACAGACTCTCCTAAGATTAACTCATATTGGTGAAACCATATTTGTAATGCCCCTAAGTGGAGGTTAACAGTTTTTAATAAATAAAATGAAGATCAGAAAATAAAAATAAAATATCAAAGTAATTTGCCCGAGACTTAAATAAAATCTCTCAAATAAAATAAAAACATACACAAATAAATAAACCACAATTTAATGTAGCACCTTAAATTTTAATAATATAAAACTGTCATCATCATCATTTTAACCCTCAACTTATCTTAATACAGTCACAGAAAGTAACAAACGATGCTTACAATATCATGAAGAACATTCTTAGCAATTGAAACAGTCCCAACGTAATATAGCTACATAGCTTCCTCAACTATTTTTCTCGTAGCCACCTCACACTTAGTGAGTCCTGAAAAGATAAAAATATAAGGGAATGAGCGACAATATGCTCAGTAGAGAAAACCATTACTCACCTTTAGGTTTTTATCATTATCACATTAAAACCTGCATGGTTAGTTAACACTCATTATTATCCAGATTATGAGATTTATTATAATCATATTCAGTGGATACCATAATTAATCATTACCGAGTTTCATACATATACATATATATAAATATTATAGTTCATCATTATTCCTAGGTAGCCACGTTCAATAGAGTATCACTTAACTCATCAAAACTCAAATGGACGCGCTTGATCACCCTCTAAACATTCTAAGGGTGTTTCGGTTAGGGGACATCAAGCCCCGAGTCCTCACCAAGTCGATTCATGTACAGTGTGTTCTCGGACTTTCAACCTAAGGAAGCGTCATCACCTTCCCCCTATTTTACCTTTTAGGGTATTCATGCCCAATGACGTAACCGCCGCCCCTCTTCACGTCTTACTATTTCTCTATATTCAATTATTATTTATAGTCAGTTTTTCTAACCATGCTTCTCAATTTATAACAACATGCGTCAATGCATTATGTTCTTTGCCATACAATACAAGACGAGTCCATGTCATAGTTTCATATGTGATACTCATATATAGCAGTTCAACATAGATATATATATATATATATCTTGCTGTAAAACAATCAATTTTAATTCCATAAAAACCTCACAAAAGATGAGTAATAGAATCCCTACCTTTCAAGCTTATCAACAATCTTTTAATCCTAGAATCAATTAACGTTAGCTCCATACTCCTTTGATCCTAAGGCGTGCATAAGGACAATTAAAACTAAAGCACAACATACAACTACATTCATAAATAAATCATGTGTAAATCTATCTTACTAGTATGCCATTAAAGCTTTTATGCAAATCTCTTTTGAATACCACAGAAAACAATTTTTGTCTTAACACAATATAAAATGTAAATAAGTAATCTATATGTTTTAGTCCCTAATAAGATTCATCAATCACTCAAGATAATATTGAAAAGGTTGCAAGACATTAAGGAATTAGGTAGTGAGCAAAGATGGGTTCTTGGTTCAAGTTAACAGCTGGTATACCATGACAAACTGGCAGGTTTACTAGTTTCTAATCTAAAAATTAAAAAATTCATAGAAAATAAAATACAACTCTGATTTAGGCTTATGATGGCTCGTTAGAAAGTTTAGGATGTCTACTTTTTAAATATGCAAAAAAAATTATAAAATTCATTTTAATTTAATCCCAGAATTTCAAGAAATAGCCACTGCCCATAGAAGTACTACAAAGTTTATGGAATGTCAAGTTTTTCTTCAACCTAAAACATATTATCCTTGTTCAAAATCTCAAAACCATTCCAAATATACAGCATGCATTATATAATCACAATAAACATATTCTCATGAGTTTTATACTAAAATTATCATCAAACCATATCTCTAGCCTTTCTTGCAAATAAAGGGCGAAAACATGCTTATATCAAACTTTCTCATTCAAAACCATGAAATCTAATTTGTGCAGCAAAATAAATGAGCAAATTCAAAATAAAGATAGTAGATAAAACTAGATTAATTTTCTAAAATCTTACCTTAAAGTCTCATTGAAAACTTTAAGTTATCAATTCAAGGGATTAAAGCTCAAATTCAACTTTAGCATGGAGACTTTTAAACGACATGGAGTTAGGTTTCTCAAGCTTAGAGAGCAGAAGAAAGAAGAAGAAGATGAAGAAGAAGAGAATGAGAAAAAAACATTTCAAGGAGGAAGGAAGAGATTAAGTGTTGCACGGAGAAAAGAAAATGAATGCATGGTTTTTTTTATTGGAGGGCCCGATTGAAAAAAGAAAATAATGGAAAGTGGGAGACAAGTAGGTGAAACATTAAGTGCATTATGTCTCCTTCGGAGACTTTAGTTCATATAATGCCAAATGGCATTTTAGTAATTAATTTGATGTTCCAAGAGCGTTTCGGTAAATTTACTAAATAGATATAAAAAAAATTTAGAAAATTTTAAAATAGGTAGAAATAAATAGGGTGAAATAGATTTTAGATGAAATAAATTTTAGTTAGCACACTAATAATTAATTTAATTACCATATTACCTGTTAAGAAAATAATAGGTGTCACAATTTTCTTTGAGAAGTCATATGCTATATTGCTCCTAAATCCATGATCCATATATCAATGAGCTTTTGTCTGCCTTCAGTAATTGTTATTGCCTCGCTACAGAGAACGTCACCATTATTCGAGGTACTCGCTACATTCCCTTGAGAATTGTTTTTGCCATTCTTGTTACTCTAATAATCATTTTTCATGTGCCCTTTCTTGCCACAGTTGTAGCACTTGATGTTCTTCTTACTTCTGGACTTTGATCAACCATGACTTTAGCTCCCACTAGGGCCACGTTCTGTTGATCTCCCTTTCATCATCGTTAAAGCCTCTGTCTACTGCAAGCTTGCTAACCTGTCTTCCTTGTTTTTGCATCGACTTTCTTCTTCTAGAACCATAGCTACAACATCATCAAAGACTAAATATTCTGTGAGGATATTGTTGGTCAAGTTGATGATGAGTTAATTATACAAGTTTGGTAAACTTTGAAGTAGAATTTCTGCATGTTCAAATTCCCTTATTACATGCCTAAATGACGTGAGCTAAGAAAACAGGGTATTTGGAGTGTTGATATGATTGGTAACCGATGTTGATTCTGCCATTCAAAGAGTGTAGAATCTTCTTTTTAGGAATATCTTATTGTGGAGTGACTTGACCTTGTATAACTTCATCAAAGTATCCCAAATTTCTTTTGTTGTTTTCTTCTCTGTGATACTTGATTATCCTCCATATGCCAGTGCCAGGTGTAAATTGGCAATAATGTTGCTATCTATCTCATTCCAATTGCCACCATCTGTAATTTTCTATGGCCTACCATTAATAGCCATCACACAATTATTCTTTTGTAAAATTGCTCGTATTTTCATATTTCACAACATGAAATTGCTTCCGTTGAGCTTTTCTATTTCAAAATTTGCCGCCATCTTCTTCAACGTGACCTACTCGACTATCACCGTTTCTCTATAAATAGTATAAATGAATAGTGTCATATATGTGAACAATGTACTATACCACGAACATGGTTCTGGTACCACTTGTTGAGACGACAAAGACCAGAAATAAATAAAATGAAAATAAAATAGATACAAATATTTAGCGTGGTTTAACCAAATTTGGTTATATCCACGTGGCAAGTATAGAAGAATGTCATATCAAAATATGAAAAAAATAATCCTCTCTAGATCACAAAGAAAGAGCAATGAAAACCTCTCTTTCAAAGAAATAGGAGAAAACAACTTTCATGTATCACTCAAAGAAAACACTTAGACTCTGAAGAAGGTACTCAAAGAATAGGATGGGATGCCCTAAACGAAGGAGAAGGGCTCAATTTATAATCGAGTTCCCTCTCCATTTATGCGTTCTTTCTTCCTTTTTTTCTCTTTCTTTTTCTTCCTCCTATTTTGTCTTCTTCTTTTCTTGTCTTTCTTTTTCCTTTCTTTTTCTTCTCCTATTTGTTTTCTTCCTTCAAATGTCAATAAAAGAATAGACAAAGAAGTACCTACTTGTCCTTTCTTAGTTGTCAGCAATAGAGTACCTACATCTTCACTTCAAAGAGTTGGCTTTTTCTTTTTCCTTTTCTTATTTTTTTTCTATTTTTTGTCGCACCAAATTACAAAGAGGGAATGGGAAGAGGAAAAAGCATAGCACTTGATGCTACAAAAAATAAAAAATAAAAAATGTCAAAGATACCAGCATCGTTTTTAGTTGTGGGAGGGCCTAAACTTTTCCAAACCCAAAAGGACACTTTTTGACAAACTTGCACTCGGAGAAAACTACCTTAAATAGTTTTGTTTTATTGTCCAGAGTTTTTTTTTTTTTTTTTTTTTAACTGTCCAAAGATATTTATTAGCCCTTTTACACCGCTACACAAAAACCATTCCCTCAAAAAGTAAAAATAAAAAAAGGCATATTACATGGTGCATGCAAAGCCTAATTATAATACAAACAACAATATAAATTCTTTTTTTAAGGTAAATAAAGTTTCATTCTGACAAAGTGGATTACAAATGTGATTGATCTTAAAATATAAAGCATGACCCTTAATATAGACCAAAAACATCAGTACACTAGGTAGAATTGAAGCCCCAAATGTCTTTTGGTATTATTAGGGTTTACACTCTTGACATTGTCTTTTCGTCCACAAGATTGTAGTAATAAGGTGAAGATATTGATTAGTGCAAAGCACCAAGCACATTGCTCTCTGACATCACATCAGATTCTCTTGCGTTACCGTCTGCAAAAGTTACGTGCATATTTATAAAAGTTATGTGCCTATTTATAAAATATTTGGCTAATAACAAAAACCATTTTTACTGTAACATACGAAAGCTTTACATTATAATAATTTTTTTTTTCTTTTTACTGTAACAGATAAAAGCTTTATACTATTTATAATTGAGTTTGTTGTGTAAGCCAACTTTAGTGAAACACCCTGTGATGGTGTCGAAATTGTAATGTTGAACTACATATGTACATATGTGGTGTGCTGGTGCTGATTCAACGACTAGTCGTTTTGTGCCCCATATTTTCAAGTTGATTTTAGCATTCGCAGCTATCTCTTTACAAAAAAATTTGCTGTTGTTATTAGTGATTTTTTTTCTTTTTTCCTTTTCAATTTAATTCGAATCAGATTTTATTAATGACGCTAATTCTTATCCCATCCCAAGTCGTTTCGGTTTAAGTCAAATATAGAAGATCGACCAACAACTCCATTGTGTAAGTAGTTTTTGGTTTACCTCTCCAAATGAAGTCAGTTATACAATCACCAATAACCTGCTGCCACTTTTAAGCATTTCTTTTAAAAACATTTTTTTACCCGAAACAAACCAATAAAAAAGAGCGAAAGAGAAAGAATAGAAAAAACCACCGGGTTTGTCCCGGGTTTTCCTCTTTATATTAATATTGTTATCCCGTAAAATTACAGATGATTTACTTTACAAACCATTCCATTTTTAATTCCTAAACACCGCTAACTAATCCCTGAGAATGACGTCACCGGCTATGCTCATCAACGGCCCGATAGTGTCCGGTGCGAACTTTCTCGCGAACAAGAAAGGATCGTGTCTTCGCCTCTCCCTCTCCCTCTTTCCGACCGTCGAATCAGAACCGTTGATCTCGATCCCTTCATCACCGTACCTCGGCCTGTCGCTCCGGAGCTTCGCGATCAGCTCGGGCCCCACCTCTTCTGCGGCGTACGTCCGCGGGTGGCCGTCGGACCTCCCCTCCCAGTCCACGTGAGTGAGCGTCGCGGGCACGCACCCACGAATGTCGCGGGAGGCGAGGAGGGTAGGAAAGTAATTCTCCTCCGGGTAGCACGTGTCCAGCCTCACGCACGGCAGACGGAACTTGGACCAGAGCCTGCGGTCGCTGACGACGAACCTCGCGTGCTTGCGTGTCAGCACCCAGAACTGGGACCCGATCCTGAAGTCCTCCAGCCTCACCTCCGGCAGCATCTCGTGTGGCCCACGCGCCGCCCAGCGGTCGTAGCTCCCGACCTCGTTCTCCAGAATCTCAATAAAGCTCTTCTTTGACCTCGCTAGGGTTTCGTAGGTGAAGTTGAAGGAGTGGAGCGGGACGCAGGAAGGGGACAGAAGCGCGAACATCGCGTTCAACGGGTCGTCGAGGAGCGCGTGGGCGAGAAGCCGACGCGCCGCCGCGGTCAGCGACGGGGAGAGCCTTTGCGTCGGTTCGGAGCGGATTACTCGGCCGGAGAACACGCCGGAGAATGGCGGGTCGTAGTTACGGGTCGGGTCGGCGTGGATGTATATGTTAAAGAGGGTTTTGGGGGTTTGGTTGAAGAAGAGTTCCCAGAAAGGGGCGAAGGGTAGGGGAGAGGTGGTGAGGAACATGAAGGCGAGTTTTTTCGGGGCCGTACGGGGGAGAGGCCTCGAGTTAACTCGGGATGCGACTCGGAAGAGCGAATCGTCGTCCTCTGGAGGCGGCGGCGGAGGAGGAGGAAGTGGTTTGATGTCGATCTTTCGGTGGGTTTTGGCGGCGGAGAAAGGAGGAGGGGAGAGAGATTCTTGGGATTTGGAGAGATCTCTGGCAATGGCGGAGTTGGTGGTCGTGGCGGTCGGGCTGTTGACGGTGAAGACGACGGCCAACGGCAAGCAAAGGAGGAGGGCACAAATGAGAGAAAAAGGGGTTGGGGAAAACATCTCTTTTTTTTTTTTTTTTTTTCTGGTGATTGAGAGAGGAGGGAGAGAGAGAGTGACTGAGACTGTGATTAAGTGGAAATCGGAGAGTGGGATTTGGTGGGAAAGAAGCTGGGTTTCGGAAAGTATGCTGAATTAACGGCTGCGATGAGTTGAACCATAAAGCTATTACCGAAGAAGCACCAAATCAGAACATTTTTTTGGAGGTCCTAATACAGATTATATTTTAATGCACGATTTGAGATTTGAGATTCCGTCTATTTTTTAAAAATTGTCGTAATTTATACACTAAACGCCGTGACACTCCTCGTTTTGCAAAAGCTCATTTTCAGCCGTTGGATTGCACTTTGGGGTTTCACTTTGCTATTCCCGTAACAGATAACGGCTTCTTATTCTCCTAACCGATAACGGCGATGTGAGATAGACGTGAAGACATGCGAGTTTCAGTGCAAGTTGTTTGCTTTTGGAGTAATTTTTATTTTCTTTACTCTTTCTGTGAGAGCTTTTGGGGGGAGTTGAGAGGTGCACAAGAGTACACATATAAAAAAGAAAAAAAGAAGAAGAGATAAATAGGGACTTGAATGTGATATATGGACGCAGATGACACGTGGCTGCATGCAGGTCTTGTGGGCCTCTATGAACCCTTGAGTTGTGATAGGCTCCCTACTTTGCGGGCCTCACGCGTTATCCCGCTCGTTTTCAGGCAGCATGGGGAGCCAGGCCTCTAGCTAGACCGTCGCAAATTTCGTTTACTTTTTCCCTTTCTTTATATTTACGAGTAAATTGTTCTTTTGGTCTATTGACTGTTTAAAAGATTACTCATTAGATTTTATTAAGGGTGAAGCGACACAAAAAAATAAGGTAAGCGGTGTTCTTTTAAATTTTTTTCTTTTAATATCATATATAAAATTTTATAAAAATTATATTTTATTCCTCTTAAAATTATATTTAATCTCTTTTAAAATTTTATACCTTTTTTGTTTAATTTTTTAACATTATTAGTACATAATTTATCCCTCCTCACAGATTTTTCTAGCCTCATCCTTCGCTCATGTTTCTTTCCTTTTTTTTTTTAACTTAACTGACCTCAAACCGAAAAAAAAAAGTACAAAAAGACTTACTCAGCTGGGGATGTCAAGTTTCTCTCATTTTCTCCGTCACGTGCCAAATGCATGACCCAGTAAGAGGGGTATTTTAGTAAGATAACAATCTTGGTGATATTTTAAATAAAAAATCAGCTAAATCAAATTGAAAATATACCATTCAAAAACAAAAATTAAACTAAAAAATGAAGACATAAAAAAAGCATTCAGAAAACAAAACGCATCACCATCTACGTACTCCACCCAGACCACCGGAACCCAAACAATCCCCTCCCTCTGCGCCGCCTGCCCCACCCGCAGCACCCCCTCCCTCGTCTCTCTCAAACACATCACCTTAACCGTCTCTACCACTTCTTCTTCTTCTTCTCATACCCCGCCGCCAACCCACCCTCGCTCCTAGCCGCTGCCAGTCGCCGTCGCTGCCTCAACTAGTAACCTATCACAGCCCCGTCGAGATCCCCTCCGTCGCGATCCTTTCACCACCTTCTGTTAGAATAAAATTGTGATGAAAACCATCATCACCCAGGATCGTTCATGTCAAATCATCAAGAATATTAATTAGATGCGGAAGCTAACCTGAATCCATAGATTGAATGTGATTCTTGAGTCTTTTAGTTGATGATCTTCCAAGTTTGGTACGTAAATCCTCTCTATCAGAATGCTTTGTAATCTCTTTGTAGATGGGTAACAGAAAAATAATGTACATACTGACTTAGGGACCACAACCCCTTTATATAATTGCTAAACCCTAGCAATTATCCTTAATTACCAATTTAGCCCATCATAAAATTAGTAATTTTCCTTTTGGTCTCTACACATATGAGGCCCACACTTAATGATGCATTAAAAGCCCAAAACTTAAATTGATCACTTTTAATTGGGCAACCTTATTGATAGCCTTTAATTCACATTTATTTAATATATTAGTCCATAATTGGATTTTGATCCAACAATCTCCCACTTGGGCTATATATGAAACTTTATAAATGTAAATTATACCTTATGAGCTCATGAATTTTGCTATCAAAATCTTATACACCTCAACAATCTTGTCCATTAACCATATCAATATAGGACCAAAGCGACCTTCGTTACATATGTCGTAACTAGACCCATCAATGATCACATATACCAATACAACTAATGACAAGATCAAGCATGGATGTGTAGCATAGAAATTTCATGCAATGTGATCTTAACATGCCTATTACCAATTGGTCCACCTGAAAACTTTAGTGAGATCAAACCATACCAAAATCAGAGTGTGAATAAACTGAAAACTTTATTTCTGCAGAAAATAACCTCAAAATATCCATAAACTGAAATAACTGAAAAATATATATATCATAAGAGCATTTAAAATTACAAACTCCCACTAAAACTAAATATCCTGAAATGATATGACACCCATACGAGCAGTGTGCTCATGAAACATTTTGGGTGGCAATCCTTTAGTAAGCGGATCCGCAATCATGGAGTTTGTGCCGATGTGCTTTATAGACAACTATCCACTCTGAACTCTTTCTTTCACAACTAGGAACTTGATCTCTATATGCTTTGACTTCGTCGAGCTCCTGTTGTTGTTGGAATACAAAACTGCTAACTTATTGTCACAAAATATCTTGAGTGGTCTTTGAATACTGTCCACTATACGCAGCCCCGTGACAAAATTCTGCAGCCATATTCCATGATTGGATGCTTCATAACACGCTATGAACTCCGCCGCCATTGTAGAAGATGCTATAAGAGACTGTTTAGCACTCTTCCAAGAGACAACACCTCCAGCCAGAAGGTAGACATAGCCCGATGTATATTTCATACTATCTTGGCATCCAGCAAAATCAGAGTCAGTATACCCAATGATCTCAAGCTATTCTGACCTCCGATACGTGAGCATGTAATCCTTTGTTCTCTGAAAATACCTCAAGACTCGTTTGGCTGCTACCCAGTGATCCTTTCCAGGATTGCATAAGTACCTGCCCAACATCCCTGTAACGTACGCAATATCCGGACGCGTACAAACCCGAGCATATATTAGACTCCCTACTACTGACGCATAAGGAATCTTTTGCATTTCCTTAACCTCAAAACCATTCTTAGGGCACTGATTGAGACTAAACTTGTCTCCCTTAGCCACAGGGGTATCACCTGGTTTACAATCCTGCATGCCATATCTCTTAAGAATCTTTTCGATATAGCCCTTTTGTGATAATCCTAAAGTACCCTAAGAGCGATCCCGGTGTATCTGTATACCCAACACAAAAGAGGCGTCACCAAGATCCTTCATCTCAAACTTCTTTGATAGAAATCTCTTGGTTTCGTGCAATAAGCCTATATCGTTTCTGGCAAGCAAAATGTCATCGACATATAAAACCAGGAAAATAAACTTACTCCTACTGAACTTGTGGTATATACAATCATCGACCAAATTGATCTCAAAACTGAACGAGATGATAACCTGATGAAATTTGTAATACCATTGACGAGAAGCTTGCTTGAGCCCATAGATAGATTTCTTTAATTTGCAAACCATATTCTTTGCATCTCCTGACACAGTTTTCCGGTTGCACCATATAGATTGTTTCATCAATGTCACCATTGAGGAACGCAGTCTTAACATCCATCTGATAAAGCTCAAGATCAAAATGTGCCACTAATGCCATTATAATCCTAAAAGAGTCTTTCGAAGAAACCGAAGAGAAAGTCTCTTTATAATCAATGCCTTCTTTCTGTGTAAAGCATTTAGCGACAAGACGAGCCTTATACCTCTCCACATTGCCTTTCAAATCCCTTTTGGTCTTAAATATCCATTTGCAACCAATGGGTTTCGCACCTTCAGGCAATGGGACAAGATCCCAAACGTCATTATCTTTCATAGACTTTATCTCTTCATTCATGGCATCAATCCACTCTTGAGATCTAGAACTTTCCATGGCTTGACGGAAGTTGATTGGATCATCTTCCACCATACCAATGTCATACTCATGTTCTTGGAGAAATACAATGTAATCATTTGGCACCGCACTTCTCCTTTCTCTAGTGGATCTCCTTAATGGCATAGGTTCTTGAGGTGGTTGAGTTTGTTCTTCTGGAACAATTTATGGAATGGGAGGTTCTCTGACATTGTCTTGATTTGGGTCTGTTTCTAGAACGATGTCAGGAGTAAGAACCTGATCAATGTCAATAACAGCTGTGGGAATATCAATATATTCCTCTTCAAAGACAAAGTCCCTAATCATATCTCCCCCCGCAAACTCGACATCCTCAAAGAACCTGGCATTTCTCGTCTCAAATATCAATTTGGTAGTGGGATCATAAAACTTGTACCCCCTGGATCTTTCAGAGTATCCAATAAAATAACAACTAACCGTCCTCGAATCCAGTTTCTTTTCATTAGGCCTATAAGGCCTTGCCTCAGCTGGACATCCCCAAACATGCAAATGCTTTAGACTAGGCTTCTTGCCTGTTCAAAGTTCGTAAGGGGTTTTGGCAGTTGCTTTAGTTGGAACCCTGTTAAGGATATACGCTACAGTCTTAAGTGCTTCTCCCCAGAGTGATTTTGGTAAGGTAGAATGAGAAATCATACTCCTCACCATGTCCTTAAGCGTTCTGTTTTGTCTTTCAGCAACACCATTCATAGTGGGCGAACCCGGCATAGTGTACTGTGGGACAATACCGCTTTCCTCTAGGAACTTAGCAAACGGTCCTGGACGTTGTTCATCTGAACCATCATATCTACCATAGTATTCACCACCACGGTCAGATCTGACGCTTTTAATCCTTTTGCTGAGTTGATTTTCAACTTCAGCCTTATAATTTTTGAACACATCCAGCGACTGTGACTTTTCATGAATGAGATATATGTAGCCATATCTGGAAAAATCGTCTATGAACGTTATAAAATATTGTTGACCATTCCAAGAAGCCGTAGGGAATAATGGCCCACAAATGTCTGTATGTATAAGTTCTAAGACGTCCAAAGTCCTGTTGGCCTCAAATCTACTTTTATTGGTTTGTGTTCCCTTAATACAGTTAACACAAATATCAAAATCTGTAAAGTCTAAGGGATCGAGAATTTCGTCTGACACAAGTCTCTCTATTCTCCTTCTGGAGATATGACCCAATCTCTTGTGCCATAACGCAGCTGAATTCTCATTGGTTAATTTTCTCTTTATACCTCGTGTACTTAATTGCAAGGATTCATTAAATGAAGCAATTGTATCAAGCAAATAAAGATTATCGTAACCTGATAAAGAACCGAAACCAACTAATTTTGAATCATGAAACAAACTAAATTTTTCATTTCCAAATGAACAAGAATAACCAGATTTGTCCAAAGCGGAAATAGAAATCAAATTCCGTCTAAAAGACGGTACAATAAATGTTTCATCAAGATCCAAATAAAATCAAGTCTTTAACAATAATCTAAATTTTCCTATTGCTTCAATTCAACTTTCTTGCCATCATCCACGTAGATGTATCTTTCACCATCAGTTGGCTTTCGGCATCTTAGGCATCCCTGCATAGACACATTAATGTGAGTGGTTGCACCAGAATCCATCCACCAAGTGTGTTCAGGTACCGAAGTTAAATTAACCTCAGAACAAACCAAATTAAGAAGCATACCTTTTCTAGCACGCCAAGCGTGATAATTGGTGCAATGCTTCTTTTTATGTCCTGCAGCTCCACAAAAGAAACAACCCGTACCTTCCGGATCAACCGGTCTCTTTTGTTGCTTCTTTTGAAGTACTGTAACTGTAGCTTCCTTATCCTTCTTCCTTTTCTTCCCTTTGTCCTTGGAAGTATTAGCCAAGTGAGCACTTTCTGTCTTTTCTTGCTTCAACCTTTCCTCTTCTTGCACACAATGTGAGATGAGCTCATTAAGAGACCAAGTCTCCTTTTGGTAGTTATAGCTCACCTTAAACTGACTGAAATATGCAGGAAGAGATATAAGAACCAAATGCACTAGCAAGTCCTCAGAAAGGTCAAGCTTAAGTGCTCTTAATTTTGAAGCAAGATGAGACATCTCCATGATGTACTCCCTAATGTTCCCTTTACTTTTGT
This sequence comes from Artocarpus heterophyllus, assembly GCA_025403435.1. Taxonomy (NCBI): domain Eukaryota; kingdom Viridiplantae; phylum Streptophyta; class Magnoliopsida; order Rosales; family Moraceae; genus Artocarpus; species Artocarpus heterophyllus. The sequence continues at coordinate 12,867,832 of CM046333.1, forward strand.
ATCTCATTGAGATGAGGTTTGCCAAAAGTGTACTTGTTTCAGCCTTTTCATTTTTGGCAAATCTCTTCTCAATGTCCTCAAGGAACTCTTTGGTTGTCTTTATCGTTTACGATATAGTGCCCCTGAATGCTTCTGGAATGGCCTTCTTCATGATCATCATACACATGCGATTTGACTTCTCCCACCTTTCCATGTCCTTCTTTTGATCAGAGGAACTTTTATCTGTAAGAGGTGCGGGAGAAGGAACCCTTAACGCAAGGTCGAGATTCATGACTCCGAGAACTATTAGGAGGTTCTCTTGCCATGATTTGAAGTTGCTACCATTCAGCATAGGAATTGAATGATGTTGGCAGTAATATTAGAGGCAGAACTAGTAGCTGAATCAGAGAACAAAATAAACAAAACCAAAACAAGCTCACATAAGAATCCATAATAACAATAATAAATCCAAATAAAGGTAAACCCATCTCAAGATATTGGGCACTCCATTAATATTTAGTCTTTGGACATAAATATTAACTTGTAAGTGATATCTTGGTGTAGTAATCAAACACTGATAATAAGAACATGTCAAACAATAAATCTTCATTTGGGCCGATTTATTGTTTACATGTAAAACCAAATAATCATCACGTGTTTATCACCACAGGTGTACATGCAATTCTGTCAAATATTGCCTTCCTTTGGGCCGGTCAATATTCACATAAGTTACATAAACACAACCTTTTATATTTCAAAACAAATTAATTTCCACAAGAGAGGCCACTTTGGTGACATGTTGCTTCAATTAATTCATCTCAAAATATATATAAAATACCAATATTTGAATTTAAAATTGTACCAAAATTGACCAAAATTAAAAAATATATATAAAATAAAAAAATTTGGTCAAGGTCAACATTGACAGGGTCGGGGCTGGACCTGGTCGGGAGAATTCTACCCGGATCCTAAACCAGCCCCCCTTTATTTGCTCCATTTTTTTTTCGGGTCACCTAGGGGTTGAACCCCTGGGGACTGACTGGTCACGGGCCCAGTCGGGCCCGTGTAACTCAGATCTGGGCTTCGGCCTAGACTTTTCCCCGATTAACCCTAGGGTCTTTCGACCCCTGGGTGAGTGACGGGCGGCCTAACGGCCGCAGCTCCTCTACTCCGGCCGCGCCCAAACCCGGCCAACGCCGGCAGTGGTGGAGCCAGCCGCCGACGAAAGCCCTTTTTTTTTTTTTTTGTGCGGCGGCCTCTGTGGCCGTCGCTTTCTCGCTCCGTCGCGGCCTCTGTCTTTCCGGCGCAACCTCATAGTCGTCACCGGAGTCCCTTCGCTGGCGGCAATGGTGGCAAGGCCAGCAGCCGGCCAAAACCCATAGCATATATATGTCTTTATTTTTGCTTTCTCTTTTCGACAGCTTTGCTGCCGTATTTCACAATATATGTATAACAAAATCTTTACAAAACCGTTTGCTTCACTTTTCGGCAGATGGATGCCGTATAATAAACAAACAAACAAACCGAATATATAAACCAAGCGAATTCACAATGCATTCTTAACTGAATCCAACCAAAAACGCACATATTATATACATTCAATTCCTTCCTTTCGACCACATGTACGAAAGCAAAAACTATATTCAAGGAATATACACATTCGTTTAAATGTGTTCTCAAACTTTATATATATAAAGCAAAACTGAATATTGAATCCATAAAATATCAAACCAAAATTCTCCAAACCGTTGTTCTCAAATTCAACAATTTTAAAGAATCATAGATTGTTAAATTTGAGAATTATTCTATGAGAATCACATATAAAAAATTATTGATTCTCAATGATTCAACATGAAGAGGCTCTAGATACCACTTGTTAGAATAAAATTGTGATGAAAACCATCATCACCCAGGATCGTTCATGTCAAATCATCAAGAATATTAATTAGATGCGGAAGCTAACCCGAATCCATAGATTGAATGTGATTCTTGAGTCTTTTGGTTGAGGATCTTCCAAGTCTGGTACGTAAATCCTCCCTATCAGAATGCTCTGTAATCTCTCTGTAGATGGGTAACAGAAAAATAATGTACATACTGACTTGGGGACCACAACCCCTTTATATAATTGCTAAACCCTAGCAATTATCCTTAATTACCAATTTAGCCCATCATAAAATTAGTAATTTCCCTTTTGGTCTCTACACATAGGAGGCCCACACTTAATGATGCATTAAAAGGTTAAAACCCAAATTGATCACTTTTAATTGGGCAACCTTATTGATAGCCTTTAATTCACATTTATTTAATATATTAGCCCATAATTGGATTTTGATCCAACACCTTCTTCATCATCTCCGGCAACCCCGCTCTCCTGAGAAATCTTCCGCCGTCTCTCTCTCGTCCATCTTCTTCTTCTTATATTATTTGGGTTTGAAGTTTTTTTTTTTTTTTTTAAGATTTGTTTTGTGATTTAGGGTTTTGAAGAATTTGGAAAGGGATTAAGGCTGTTTTGGTTTGGTTGTTAGGCTGATAGGGAATTGGCTTCAAATGGATACCTCCTAAGAAATTGAAGCTGCTGGTTCTTTGCTCATAAAAGGTTTGGCATTCTTATTGAATACTGTTGGTTCTTGTTGTATGTCTCTCTAATTCTACTTTGTTTATTTGTTTTGTTTATTTGATTTGGGTTTAAAATTTGTTTATTGAAGGCTGCTGGCTCTTGTTTATTGAAATTTGTTTATTCTTTTTGTTTGTTTGATCTGGCTTCAAATGGTTATTGAAGGCTGTTGGTTCTTCCTCATGAAAGTTTGGGTTGGCTTTTACTTTATTTTTTTAGATTTGCTTTCTGGGTTTTGAAGGTTAACGGCATTGAATGATTGGGAGGTTTGTATAATTCGCATCATTTATGCAAATTGGGTATTTAATTTGTGAGAAAGAGTGAGAATATGTTTGGGAATTTAGGTTCCACCTTGATTTGATTGTTGTATTTTCAGTATTCAGTTTTCTTATTCAAAAAGTTCATTAATTTTGCAGGGATGCTTGAGGCACAAATCTGTTGCAAGAGTTTTGTTTGTTTGTTTTTTTTCAACTCATTTGAACGCGATTTTTTTTTTAGATTTGAGAGCGCGATTGTAGGTCTGAGACTGAATTTAAAACTTTGATGTTTGCTTCAGTTTCGTAAATGACTTAAAGTTTTTTGAGTTTTGATTTGATTCAAGCTCAAACTATGAAGTTGAAAACAAGGGAGTTGCAGACCTGAGGAAGAAGACGAATGTTTTTTCTTTTTCTTTTTTTTCAATTATTGTTATTTGTTTTGTTTTTATTTTTTGTTAAACAGTGGCTTATTTAATTAGGGGTAATTTAGAGCCCGTTTGGTTCAAATATTTGAATAGAGTATTTGAATAAAGATTTAAATTTTTATGAGAAAAAATATTGTAGTAAAATGATTCGAACCGTGATTCGAACCACGAAATAAATAGGTTCTTTGTCTTTTTAAATAAATAATAGTAATGTGAAAAAGAAAAAAAAAGGGGGCCGTTGGTATATTAATTCTTTTGCACCACTTTTTTTGAGTTTAGGGTTGTTTTGTTAAAAAAATAATAGAGACTTATGAGTTATTTTTTAAATAGTTTAAGGATTTATTGAGCAAGTTATTATATATTTTTTTTATTAAATGAGATCAATGCAATTTAATTGCTACAATCTAACCTTTTTTTGTTCTTTTTACTTGTTAAAAACACACGCTTGTTTGTGTGTACCAAGTTTGACAAAAAAAGAAGTAAAAAAACAGAGAGAAAAGAATAAATATGTATGAAAGAAGGATAAGAATGAGAATAATAAATATGTATAAAAAAAGGTACAAAAATAGGAAAGAAAATGGAAGAAGAGAGAAAGAAAAGGAAAAAAAAACTAAATATTTAAAAAAAAGGCGTTTTTTCCCTTCAAAGGCAGAGAAGCCTTGAGACGAAATTTACGCCCCCTTTATATATGTGTTAAAGATTAACACATGGGAGTAAATTAAAGCAACTGACGTTAAATATTGAGCTTTTGCGTCTGTTTGACAATTGCAGTTTGAACCTTTTTTATGATTTAAACTATTTTTTTGTTTGAATTTTGTTACAGAAAATATTATAATAAAAATAGTTAGAACCATAAAAAAAATGTTCAAACCATTTTCCTAAATAGATGCTTAATATGTTTCTACACCTTTTTGAGATCCTGAAAAATGAACATATGGAGTTATGCTTTTGAAATTTTAATTGTTACTCTCATGTTTTCTAAAAAATTTCAAGGCTACTTCCACATCAGTGCTTCATGAACTTATCGCTTTAAGTTGTGCTTTTGAACTTTTAATTTTGATAATTTGCCTTTTGAACTTGTAAATTTATATCAAATCATTCTCAATTCAAAATTGTGCCATTCAATTCTTGAAATTTAAATTCTTTTAGAAAGAATTAAATTTTAATTTTTACTCATTAGTTTTATTAAAAACTTTAGTTATATCTCTACATTTTCAGGAAAAAATGGTCTCATTAGATGATTGAAATGTGTTGTGCCTCCATCAAGAAATGTACTCGTTTGGTAGTGTTTTTATTTTGGTTTTTGTTTTTGAAAAAAATTGAGAATAAAAATATTTTAAGAAATATGCTAGGACTACTTTTAAAATTGTGTTTGATTGTAATTTTTTAGTATTTTTGTAGAAATTTTTTAAAACAATTTTTTAATGGTGTTAAATAATTTTTTACCCCCACTCCCAACCCCCACTGGTGATGGCTTAGCACCTACCGGCAACTACCCAGCCCCACCTTAGGCAGCAACTCGACGACCTAGCCCCCCTGACGACCCAACCCCCCGCAACCCTAGACAACAACTCAACTACCCGGCCCCCTTCGACTACCTAGTCCCTACCCTCGTCAGCACACCAGCAAATCTCGACGGCCCTTCGCGCCACCAGTGATGTCAATGGCTCCTCTGCAACTCAGAACGTGCCTCTTATGCTACTCCGACATAAGCAAACGAATCGCGATTTGTTGAGGGACGTGAGGAGAGATCGCAAGGTGGCCTCGCTAGGTCATGAGGTGATGGGCATAGGGTGCGATGGCGAGGCGATGGGCTTTGGTTCGCGATGGTTTCACGACAGTCAACATCTTCGATTCGCGTTGGTGAGGGTCAATCTAAGGAGGCACTTGGGTGGGTTGGCTAGGGTCATCGGGGTAAGGCTGCTTGGGTTTGCTTGAGAGGGGAAGTTGGGAAGTTGGCTGTGCAGGGACAGAGGAAGAAAAAAATTAAAAACAAGTTTTTTTTTTCTAAATCTATAGAAAAAGTGGAATTTTTAAGAAAATGTTTTCATTTTCATTTTTTAAAAATTGCTAACCAAACAATGTTTTGAAACTATTTTCATTTTTTATGTTTTTGAAAATGGGAAAAACACATTCAAAAACAAACCAAACAGTATCTTCGTTCAATAATTGAAGTATAACTACGTTTCTCTCCAATAAAAAACTATTTTAATACTATCTCTAATTTTTTCATAATATCCTCAACTAAAAAAAAAAATTAGCTTCCCCACTATGCATAACCCACTAGTAGACTAAGGACATCAAGAGCACGTTGACACCCAAATCCCTAAGTGGACCACACCGCATACCAACTGCTGCCATCTAGCACTTGATGATTAATACATATGCATATAGTCGGGTGCTTATGCTATTGGTACTTGAAACGTTGGATTAATTAACATTGTTAAAATCGTGTGGTTCAAAGTCATCACCACTCATGCCAATGGCTATCAGATCAAACAATATTGATGAGGGTGGGTTGGTACTTAAATTTAAAAGAGTGCAAATTTGATCATATGTATAAATAATATCCACTACAAAATATGTGCCCTCTAAAGGAATTTTTGAATATTACGGGCCCGTTTGTTTCACTGTTTAAATCACGGTTTGAATCATTTTGCTACAGTATTTTCTCTCACAAAAATTTAAATCTTCATTCAAATACTCTATTTAAATATTCAAACCACTACAACTCCCTGAGAATTGTTTGTTATGCCGTGGTAAATTTAAATCATGGTGAACGCTAGTTATATTCCATCAATTTTGGCTAATCGTTTTAAAATTTTCAGAAACTTTTTTCTTCTTTTGAAAAAAAGACCAATGGCTAGTAAGCAAGAATTGATGGGCAAATACATTAATTAAATACTTTTTATAATAGTCAATCAGATTCAGTGGTTGATCACCAGATCAAACACTAAATTATTGTCTGATCTTTTTCTTAAACAAACAATTATGTAATTTAGAAAAATTTAAAGTATTTTTTTAAAACAATACTTAAAAAAGGCTTATTTTTCCGCATGTCCATTATTTCTGTCAATTCTACCATTTTAAAAAAATAATTCTCTAAGTATTTTGTGCCTCACAATAAATTTAGGGGGAAAAAAAAAGAAACAATGCTAAAAAGTCTGTACAAACATGATATTTATTTTCATGTCGTGTTGCATAATTCTTTGTTAATCGTATGCATGACGTTAAAAAAGTGATTTTATCCCTTATTTCAGCAGCGAATTTATTCATTATAAATGCTTGATGGGAAATTCAAGGTCGAGGACAAATTTTTCAAAGCACACGGAAGCTAAATTAGTTTCAACGACGTTTGTGAATCATATATACGTAGCTTCGCACGAGTGTTTTTGTTTTCACATGAAAAGTCTCTCAGTATACGTTTCCATTATTAATTTTACTCTACCCCTACTTCTAGTTAAGAAAAATTCATTGGTGGGGTTTTCTTTTGTATAGAGTTTGTCGGATTGAACTAGCAAAAAATAATAAAAAAAAGATTTGGTTTAACATGGGGTCTAGATTGAATATTGTCAGACAAAGGACAAAACTTCTTTACTGGGTTGGTTACCATAATTAAACTATTACTCATCCATTGAAAATGAGAGAACAAAGAATCTGCTTTAAACCCCTTCAATCTTCCAACTAATAAAGCATTCATCCGCATGACCAAAGTTTATATTTTATTTACAAGGTATTTGAAAGGATAGTTTGAATTAATAGTTTAAACTATAAACAATATAATGCTCTTATATGATACAGTATAAAGCTATCGTATGCTATAATTTTTAAACCTAAACTAATAGTTTAAATTAATTTTTTAAACACCTTAATAAAAATCTCTGATCATGATCAATGTAATATATGTATATTATATATATATATATATATATATATATAACTAAATGTATGGTATGAATTTGGTCCAACTTCATTGAATTTTGGTATGGGGCTTCTAATTAACATTCCGGGTCGCCTGTTTGTAAGCGTACAGGGAGGTAACTGTTTTTTGTATTTCGCGTCTCTTTCTCAAAAGGAATATATACCTTCTCATACAGTTACATGCATACATACACACACATACCGTTTGTTAATTTATAGGGTATATGGCTGGGTTCCTGATAATAAACGGTGAGAGAATCTCGTGTGATAAAATTAAAAAAAAAAAATTATTACAATATAAAACAGCTCTTATATACTAAAATATTTTTAATTAAAATTGATTTTAATTATTAATTCTAAACACATTTCTTAAATATACAATTAAAATTGTAGTTTAAAACTTTCAACCAAATAATTTCAATAACAAACAATATAAAACTCTTAATACAATAATATAAAACAAAAATTTATTACAACATAAAATTTAGTTTAAAATCTTTTAAATACTGTCTTTATTTAACATTATGATTAAATTAAATAAATATTATAAAAATATTAATAATTATTATAAAAAATAAAAAATTATTATAATATAAAAATTTTACATGTTATATTTCAGTTTTAACTCGTACGTCTTATTCAAACATCGGATATATAGACACGACGAAAAAGTAAAGTCGAGATGAAAATCCCATTTAATGAATGGAGGGAGGCAAAGCCAAATTTTATTTTATCATCTGAAAAACACAGTGATGCGCAACACAAAAGGACGTGGTTAAAGTGACACATGGACAAAAGATTTTCTGTTTGCGAACAGTGAGAGGTTGTTGTTTCCTTAGGGACTACCGACAGTGACCATTTCATTGAGTCTCTTTTCCCCTCTCACCACTACACGAATGGTGAGGATAAAGAGAGAGAAAGGGGGGAGAGAGAGAGAGAGAGTCAGAGCAATGAAACAAAATTAATTAAAGAAAACAAAAACAAAGGAAGAAGAAGAAGAGAGAAAAATGAAAGAAGAGAGAGAGAGAGACTCTTGGGCCTTGGGAAGCAGGCATGTGGATGAGTGGGGGACACGCTAAACTGATCAATTAAACCCCTTCGAAATAATTGAGGTTCTGACAGTAGAGGAAAAAAGAAAAAAAAATTAAAAAAGAGAAGAAAAGCATACACTATACAATATATTCAAAGCCCCCACCTTTTATTGTTTTTTTTTTTTAACTTATATTTATTAGTGTTTTCTTTTTTCTCTTCCCTCTGTACTTACCAATTGTGGAACTGCATTCTGGTCAGTTGAGTAAGACATGGAGAGTGTTTTTAATTAACAACACCAAATAAAGCAGCAGAAGCTGAGGCTGAAGAAGGCAATACATCTCCACAAAGTTTTCCTGTCAAGGTGTTATCTAAAAAATCATTTCTTTTTTGTCTCTGTTTTGAGTGTTTTGAAGAGTTTAAAGCGAGGAGATATGCCTAGACCAGGCCCAAGACCTTATGAGTGCGTTAGAAGAGCTTGGCACAGTGATAGGCACCAACCCATCAGAGGTTCTCTTATCAAAGAAATTTTCAGGTTCTTTCTCAACCCAAATAAAAACTCTTGTTTTTCTTTTTTTTCCCTTTTTTTTTTGTTTTTTTCTCTTTTTGGGGTTTTCAGATTTGTAAATTTTGTGTCTAATAATATCCGTGTTTGTTTGTCTCTAATCTGGGGCTGTTTCCTAAAGGGTTGCAAACGAGATTCACAGCTCTTCTACTAAGCAGAACAAGGAGTGGCAAGAGAAGCTCCCTATTGTTGTGCTCAAAGCAGAAGAAATCATGTACTCTAAAGCCAATTCTGAGGTTGTAGTCCCTCTCTCTCTCTCTCTGTGGTAAATCTTTATCAAAACCAACTGATTCAGGGCTCAAGATTTCTCCTTTTTTTCGGAAGCTGAACAGTGCAGTGTTATGAATCTTGTTTTAGATTCAATTGTTTGCTTTTTCTTCAAAGTTCATGTTTTGCACTTTTGCTCCATGCATAGGCCGAGTACATGGACCTTAAAACACTCTGGGATCGGACTAATGACGCCATTAACACGATCATTCGGCTCGATGAGACCAGCGAAACCGGCGAGTTTCTTCAGCCTTGTATTGAAGGTATATATTGGCCTCTTCCATTTTCTTTAACATCAACGTTTTCATTGGGGTCAAACTTGAGTTATTGTTTAAAAAGTAGTAGCAATAGTTTTCTGTTTAAGTAATCTGTATGCCATTCTCGTCTTTGATTCACTTTAAACATCACATTAGCTGCTCTCAATTTGGGGTGTACACCAAGAAGAGCCTCAAGAAGCCAAAGAAATTGTCATCCAAGATGTTATCTCAGCCCTAACACTCCTGAGGTTTCCCCAACCATGGTAGAGAGTTCCTATAATGGTTCGAGTTTTGCGAGACCCTCGAACCACTTAGCCCAAAACAACATTTCGACTGCTATAAAGTTCGAGAATGTTCCTCTGCCAAACTATGAAAAACTCCTAGCTATGAGTAATTACGCATCATTTAACTCGTTTACCACATACCCTCTGTGCAATGCTAGTTTCCCTCAGCTCGAACAACTCCAGCCAGGTTGCGTTAATTTGCCTCCTAAGCCGGTCTCTGACGTCTCAGAGCTCACAAAAGATGGCGCCGTCTCGAATCCCCCTTGTCATGAAGATGCTTCTAAGAATAACATAGAACTTTGTATGAGAGAAGTAGCTGAGAAAACAAGCAAAATTGGCTACGATCTCTCTTTGCGGTTAGGCCCTCTTTCTGTCGCGGTCCCAAGTGTTGAAAACAAGCAACCCCATGATGTCAAAGACGGTGGTTTTCAAAAAAAAGGAGGCAAGTTTTGTGATCACTTACCAAAATTAGATAAAGGATTCCCTTTGTTCCCTAGAGGCAATGCATATGAAGCGTTGGGGTCATACAAGAATATAGAGGCAACAATGAGAAAGAGGAAGGCGGTTTTTGATCAACCTGTGATGGAGGATCAGCAGTTTTGTTTGCAGGCCAAGCTTCCATTTAGCCCCCTCACAGGCTTGTAGGTTGTATTAGAGCTTCAGTAAGTTTTCTTCAACCTCTTGATAATGGCTTGGTTAATGTGTAGGGCTCAAGGGTGTTTTTTTTTTTTTCTTTTTGGGGGGCAATTTTGATGTACTCTGGGGATGTGTTATGCACCCGTGGGTTGCCAGTTGCTGTGTAGCGACGTGAGATGTAAATATTGAATCAAGGTGAATTAGATTAGCTGAATGGAAGAGCTAACTGCAGAGGCTTGTGATCAGCAATGTACTGAAAAGAGATTATTCCTAGCATGATACTTCTGATATGTATTAAACTTTACCGTTTTATATTCTTTTAGGCTTCAAGCTAAGTTTTTTGTTATGTTGTGGTAAGATTGTTATGGAAACTCTACAAGTAACAAAAGGTGCTTTAAAGTAGCTTCCGAGTGCTACTAGTTAGTAGTTGTTGGAGTTTGTTGGGTATCCTTAGCTGTCTAATACCTACTCTGAAACTGCTGTGCGTGTTTTGTTTCTGTACATTCTGTCTACTTATATTCGGAAAATTCCGTGATAGATTATACATATATATATATATATATATATATATATATATATATTACCAGTAAAACACAGTTATAAATCATAGCAGAGTCATATAGATTAATAAAAGTATGATACTTAAACATAACTTAAAAACCTAACAGTTTAGAATTGTGTCTGTATTGTGTATTGGTAATTTTGTTTTATTTTATTTTTTACTTAAGATAATCCTCCTTTTATGGTTTCTGTTTTTAACATTGAACCAAATCATACAATAAGCTGGTTGAACCCTTTGTTTTGGGTAAAAATTGTTTCATTCATGCTTTGATCTGTTTAATGTTTAGATGTGTCAGCCCCAGAGATTGGTTCTGTAAAAAGCAATTTATCCAAAAGCTCACAGGTTTTGACCTAAAAGAGGCTTAGATGAAATGGTTTCTCTATGTGTTGGATAACCTGAGCCATGATACATGTGATAGGATAAGGGAGTGTCTTCATTCAAAACCTTAAAATTTACTTGCTGTTTGAAGAATTGATGTTTTGATGTCATTACAGATAAGGAAATGGACCCCTATATTCCGATGTTGGATTGTAGAAGTGGGGAGAAACATGATTAATGAAGAAACTGGATGAGGCTTTATGTTTGATTGAGTGGGGGACAGAGTTGCCTTGTTAGTACATTGTTATCTTTGGTCAATATTATAAACCTCAAGGGAGTGGCGTGGACCCCACTTTCTTGTCTAATTACCAAGCAATAATGATTAATGAATGAACGGATGGGGACCTTTGTTTTAGCTAAAAGACTATACGAGTGGTGACCTATGTTTGTAAAGGCGCTATTTTCCCATCATTCATTTGTGGGGTCGGAACAAATGCTGATCCTTTCTGTAGTGGCCTCTCCAAGTAGAGTAATAATAATAAAAAAAAAGCTGATAACAGTTATTGAATGAAAGTTAACAAAAAGCAAACAACTAGTTGGTCACTTCATAGTTCATATTTTGTAGGTACAACTACTCGGAATAATTTCTTAGGTTAATAGCAGGAATCAGATAATGATTCAAAGCAGTTTTTATACAATACCCTTATATATCTACCATTGTAATGTCAAAACTATAGACAAAAAGTTCCAGATAGAGGATAAAATAAAGTTTAAATCCTGTGAAAACTCTTCGCTATAACAGAGAGAGAGAGCGGAGGAATCCGCAGAAGAAGATGGCGACAGTGCTGGAGTCAAGTATGTGTAGTGGAACTCAATCTGAAGCCTTTGGCAAAGAATCAAAGGAGGCACCATTCCTTCTTTGTCACCCTCTTCAAGTTCCTCAACAGTTGGGGCAGCCAAAAACCTTTTGATGAACTCTCTGCAGCATTCTTTGCCATTGAAAATTGGTTTCGGCAATTCCACCGAGCCTTCAACCTCTATATCCTTCCCATATATGACACTAGAATCGTCAAACTTGAGAATGTAGGCCTTCTTGCACCCATCATAAAGCCTTAACCCCAAAGAATCAATGATGTAGTAAGCATCTTCGTCCATCTTCAACACAAAGAAATGGCCGTTCCAGCTCACAATGTATATCTTCGGTTCAAAGCCTGCATTATCGGTTTTCTTGCTCATCTCATCCCATATCTGGTCGATTGACATGGCTTCCTTCAAGGCCTCGAACTTCTCGGGGCTGAAGAAACCAACGAACGATTTCTCAGGCCGGACAGCCAGGGGCTTGATATTAGCCTCCAGGATGGTTTCGAGGTCAAAATGTCTGTCAGGGAAGAGCCGAATGTATTTCTCTTGCTCGCAAAGTGTCTGCCACACGAGCGAGCCTCGGACAATGAGCCTGTTGAATTCGGACCTTGTCGGAATAAGGTCTCGGTTGTTGTGGAGCCAATGTGCATTGACTACAGAGATTGCTGTGCAGGCGGTCCATCCGCGGGCAATTTTGCTCCGTTGATCAAACGGTGCAAAGTGGAAGTTTGTTTTCAGCTTGGATTGACCGTCTTTGTTCACTAACTCGTTCACGTGCCAGTAATCTTGACAATCATATCCCACTTCCCCTGAAAAGTCACCGGGCTTTGCTTTCGACGTGGAACCAAAGAAAAGAAAACACAAACAATACACAAAGTAAGCAATTCTACTCATCATGAGTTTAATAATAATAATTTCAACCACTTTTCCTCCAACTGACCAAAAAGAATAATAATAATAATTTGATCATCACATGATTCTTAGTCAATAAAGGATTATTGTATCACAGACAAATGTCATTTATACGTACAACACTTCTTCCTAAGCATGCTATTGTTTTAAATAGTTGTGGGTTTTCTCTCTCTAGTTGAAACTTGCCTGTTATGAATTATTTACTGAATTGCTCTAAAACATCACATGGTTTCAGAATTTACTCCCTTAGGTGAAGACTGAAGAGGACCCATATAACAAGATCCTGTCTTGTGAATATTACTCCCTCAAAATCATATCACCCAAATCAGAATTCCCCAAACCCTAACCCACACAAAAGATGTGATTTTCCTAAATAAATAAACAAATACGTAAACAAAAGATGTGGATCAGATTTGGAAAGGATCCTGTCTTGTGAATATTACTCCCTCAAAATCATATCACCCAAATCAGAATTCCCCAGACCCTAACCCACACAAAAGATGTGATTTTCCTAAATAAATAAACAAATACATAAACAAAAGATGTGGATCAGATTTGGAAAGAAACCAATATAATAAAGTAACAAATATTCAGCAAAAAAAAGGCTAATAAAGACAAAGGAGCATCTACGTACCGGAAAGGGACCCACAGGAAATGGCCGGGGTGGCCCCCAAAACTCAGTCGGATCGTTGACTCCAGAAATGGAGTTGACGACTCCAGAATTGGACTTGATCAACGGCTGTCCAGTCCTCACCGGTGTCCCCTTACCTACCCGTCTCCTCTTCCAGGGAGAGGGCCCACCTTCTGTCACCGGTTCTGGCGGAATCTCGGGACTCGGGGACGGCAATTCCGAGTCGTATCCGGGTCGGGAATCTCCGGAAAATCCCCAAAGCCAAACAAGGACGAATCGTCCGCTTCGCTAATGGCTTTCTCCAGAGAATCCTTCTCTTCTTCTTTCGCCATCTTTCTGAAGCTCCTCAAATCTGTCAACTTTCTGGGTAACATTTCTCTGTCGCTTTCGGTTTAGTCTTGTTGAACGATTCCTGGTGAGAACTGTGAATTTCGCGCCTCCACAAAGCTCACACAGACCTATAACTAAATAAAATTCTTTTAGAGAATTAGGGCAAAATCCAAGTAAGAGTTAAGACTCAAAAATCCCAATGATCGAGTCCTAGTTGAAGTTTTAATTAATTGATTGTGTCCCAAGTAACTGCAATTTCTATTAAAGAAAATCTAAAGGGATAGATATGGAATTTCATATTGATTTTATTACAACAGGGTCTCAATTGTAAGGTACAAAATTCTGGATTGTGTTTAGGATTTAAGATATTCTTTTGGTGTCATTGGCTTTGGGTTGAATCGCGGCCTTGATGGGCACGGGAATCCGCCCTTGAATTCATGTCTTGTTCCAAAAAACCGCAGCAGAGAAAGGAGACGGAGGGAGCGAGCTTTTCCCCTTTCTTTCGCTATTGTGGGCCCTATCAAGCCAAGTCCGAGTGGTTGTTGTGGCGCCATCACAAAAATCCTTTTTTTTTTTATATATTTATTTTTCTGTGTTATCTATTTTAAGTTAACTTAAAACTTATACTTTTTGTTTTAAATTTTACCGAATTATATTTTTAAATTTAATTTAATATATAAATATATACAATTTTAATTAATATTTAATTTTGATATAAAAAAAGCCAAAAATATCTTTAAATTGAAAATAAGAGAATTTTACAAATTTTTAAAAAAATTTGTTACCAAAGTTTTCAACTTCAAAAATATATAGAATATTCTCAAAATTATGTTTTATGAATTTTTATTTTTATTTTCTTTTTATTTTTTAAAAGTTTAAATTTTGTTCTCTTTTACTTGAGAATAAATTAATCATTTTAAAAGTTAAAATAAACTATTGAGTGTAATAAGGTAAAAATTTGTATATTAAATCTAATCTAAATATATAAATTCGATAAAATCTAAAATCAAATATATAATATTTAAATAAACTTAAAATATAAGCTATAAAAACATAAATATCTTAATAATAGTTTAAAGGAAGTGTAATACTACAAAAATAGAACGGATACTTTATAATAAGTTCAGCGGCCATTAAAGCAATTTATTTTAAATTTTTAATAGAATAAATAACATGAAATCGCATGTGATTTGATATAGAAGGGTACTTTAATAAAAATTTAGGAAAAAATTATCTTAATAAAAATATTTAAAATTTGGAAACGTCCTGTCGTGTACCAGCAAAATACATGCTCTTTGTTATTATTAAAATACATTTCTTTTTGTCCCTTTTTTTTTTTTTTTAACCGTTACAGGAAAGAATAATTGACAAATTCAGGGGGAAAAAACAAAAGAGGAGAAAAACGACATGTAATTTGTTTTTCATAGGTATCCTCTCATTTGATATTAAGTTGACTTCCTTGTTTGTAAATTATCACCCTCTCATTTCTCCGATTTTCAAAAGTTTGTTCACGTTTTGTTGGTATTGAAGAGACATCTCGTGCTTCAGCTTTAGTCTCACAAGTTCTTTAGAAGTGGATCCCACTTCTTTATCTCCTTGTTCGTGAATCTTTTATATTTTTCTAACAATAACATATCAGACCAATAAAAATATCTTATTAATTAAAATATTATCATTAAATATGTTAATTAAACTATTTTAATTAACGTGATATAATACTATTAAAAGAACACATAAGGAGACAGGAAAAATAAGATATATAAGCTAAATTTTTTAGATAAACGGTTTGAACTAATAGTTTTGATTTGAGACTAGAGCATGTGAAAGCTTTATATTGTAGCTTTTTTACTATAACATATAAATGTTTTATACTATTTACAGTTATAACTAATGGTTAAAATCGTTATTTCAAATGGCCTATTAATGTATGCTCTTACTTAAATATTGAAAAAGGTCAAAAGTAGCTCGACAACTTAGCCCTGTTTAGTTCATCAATTCAAACCGTTCAACTTATGAGTTTGGAATTGGTTGGAGCAAATTGGTGCTAATTAAGTACAGTGTAAAACTTTTAACAGCTACAGTAAAAAGTAAAAAGTTACTATAGTTCTTAAATTTAAAACTTTAATTCTAACTAATTTGTTAAATGACCTATTAGTCCGAATGATGATTACAACTTAGGCCATGCTTGTTTCAATGGTTTAGCCTAGTTCGGCTAAATTTGAATGATCATCACAGTTTGAATTGGTGTTTGGTAAAACATTTAATTCGAACTAAACTGACAGTTCAAACTAGGCTAAATTATACAACTTAAAATTCAAACCTCCCTCTATTTCAATATTTTGAGCCAATACTAAATAATGATTTTACTCCCGTATAGTTGTGTTTATAACTTAACAGAATTATTTCACTTTATTTTTAATTAAACAACTTTTTTTTTTACATATTTCATGTTTATTTTTTAAGTAAATAATTTTTCCATAATTCAAATTAGACTTATCAATACTCATCCAAAAATAAATTCAGATTGGATATACATCCAAACCCACTTTAGAATATTGTTTAAATCACACAATTTAGATTTTTCTGTTCAAACATTAAAGTTCAAATTAACACAATTTGAACCAGCGAACCAAACGTTGGTTAAATTGGCATTTGAATAGTTAGAGTATGTTTGAAAATATTGTTAGAACTAATCAGTTGCAACGAAAATACTGTAGCATATGAGAATATTACACTGTAACATGCTTTCATTTTATACTATATTATGTGAAAGCTTACACTATAGCAGTTTGAATTAAAAGTTGAAACCGCGTTTCTAAACATACTATTTGTGATATGGAATTGTTGGATAATTTAAATGGTCCAATTTAAAGTCTACATGCTCTTTCTATTGGGCCAGTTCAAACCATTAAAGGACGTAAATCAAAACATCTATTTTACTTTTTACATACATCAAAACTCAAATTTAAATTTTATTCCTTATTTAGGTCTACACTCAACTATATATTCAAATACTAGTTTACATTGTAACTTAAACAGTACAATAAAAATTTTTATGTTCAAATAAAAAAAGTTTAAATTAACATAATTTAAACAAGTGAATAACTAAAGAATTAGACTAAATATACCACCGTCATCTAGACTTAACAACATAGTCAACTAAGGTACAATAAAAATTTATTTTCATTGAAGAAGTGGACAATATATACATATATATATATATATATGTATATGTATATTTTTTTCTCAGAAAAGAAAAGACAATATTAGTTATTTATGATCCTTGAATACTTTTTTTTTGGCAGATTTTGTTTCATCTTTTTCTTTTACTCAAAGGAAATGAGATTTTTGTTTTCATCCTAGTTTTTGAAAGACAAGTGATTAATTTTTTTTTTTGCTCATAAAAAAAAAATCAGGGGATGCATGTCATATTCTTAACCTCTTTGGGACATTGACAATTCCGAAAACTAATTTCCTCAGCCCTTTGGCCTAGTATCACTTATTTGCTGAAGTCCCAATGCCAAGAGGGTCAATTGAGAATACAAGAGTTTCAATTTCTGGGTGCAAAGATAAAGGAAACCTAGCAAAAACATCCTAACTCTTACAGCGCAATCTTTGTGGCAAAAAGTGAGTTAAAGCCTATTTGGATGGCTTTAAAAAAGTTATTTTTGGCTTTTTTACTTTATAAGCCGCTTTTTATATGTTGGTATGGACGTATGAAAATTGTTTTTAGCTTTTATAAGTGCTTTTACAAGGAACTACTTATTGATGCTTATAAAAACAATACGTATAAAAGCTTTTTGATTTATATTTTTGCTCTTTTATTTAAAAATGATAAATTAAAATTTTTATTTATATATTTAAATGATATTATTTTTAGCATCAATAAGAGCTTTTGATTTATTTAATCGAATGAGTTCCAAACTTTTAAGAAATCAAAAGAAATTTTTATATGCATTATTTAAACAAGAATTAAATGCTCTAATTTCTGCTTCTCTTTTTTTATTACTTAAAATAAAAACACAAACTATCCTAAACAAACCATAGAGTCTGTTTGGATTGGCTTAAAAAACCTGCTATTGATTTATTTATTCCAAAAGTTATTTTTTGGATGGACTCATAAAATATGCTTTTGACTTTTATAAACACTTTTGACAAAAACCATCTCTCTGGTTATTATGAGAACTTTTTTATTTACATTTTTTACATTCTATTTAAGAAAACAAATTAAGAAATTCACCCATTCCTTTAAATTATATTTTATATAAATAAGAAGTTTTAACTTATTTAATCAAACTTATTTCAAAGCTATTTTGAAATTAAAAAACATTTTTCATACCAATCTAAACAAGGATTAAAAAGTTATGGCTTGTGCAACGTAGAAACAAAAGCACAACCAACCGAGCCTAGCGACTGGAAACACATTTACATAAAACAAATCTTTTATTTATTTATTTATTTTTTAAGGAAAATTGCATACTTATTAACACCTCTATTGACCCAACCAACGGCGTATTGATTGAACTCCCATTAACACCTACAATTAACGGCCATTTCAATTACCAGGAAACTTGCTTGCCAATTAATATCTGTATTGAGACAATTAGGCCCGTTTGTTTTGTGGTTTGAATTAAGGTTTAAATTATTTTGTTATAGTATTTTGTCTCATAAAAATTTAAATATTATTTTAAATACTTTATTCAAATACTTCAACTAGCTCTTAACGTGCTCTTAACGTCCATTTTGACTGAATTTCCGTTAACATCCCAATCAAAGGCCATTTTAATTACTAGGCAAGTTTCCTTAAAATGCTTGTGCAAATTGACCGTTGGATATACCGATTTCTGCGCCTTTCCAAGTCACAGAGCCCAACGACTATAAACAGGCTGGCGCCGTGGCGCGCTGAGCAGTCTCTCGCTTTCTTTCCAATTCTTCCTCTTCTTCTTCTTCTTCTTTCTCTTCTTCTTCTTCTTCTCTCTCTAGAGGGCTCTCGTCAGCCATTGCAACGGCTTCCTTTATGCTTTTCTTCTTGTGCTGATCAGAAAGTCGCTAATTTTTACGTTTAGAAAACCTAGTTTGTGTTTGTGGTGTATTAGTGAGATTGTGGTGTTTTGAAGTTTCTGGCCTTACTCTCTCTCTGTCACTTCATCTTCTAGATCGAATCAGAGTTTGGGGAAAAAAGGAAAAAAAAAAAAACTAAAAAGGAATCATTGGTGTTGATTATGGTGTTTTCTAGTAATGGTGATGATGAAGCGAGCCAAATTGGAGAAACTGGAAGCATTTGTGCCACCGATAAGGCGGAGATCGCTTCTGAAAACCATGCAAATTTTTATGGTGTCAGTGCGTTTTCTTTCCCCAAATTTTGGTCCCAAAGTGGGTTTTTTTTTGTGAGCAGATTTTGAATTAAGTAGTTCGTCTCAAAGTTAAATCTCTTTGCCAAACCCTCTTTGTCTAGTTGCTTCAAAGGGATTGTGCTTCTAAGGTATGATCTTTCATGTCCGATTAAAAATTTTATTTTACGTTTAGTTTATGCTCACATTAAATCATCTGAGAGGTGTGTGTGCGATTGCTTTTATGTTTTGTCTCAACTTTGTATATTTATTTATTTATTTTAACCTCGCTTTTTTTCTTTAAAAATTAAACTTTGCATTTAATATTTTTAACTTCAACAGAGGGAGTTATATCAACGTTACATACTGACAACAATACTACTGCAATTTTCGTTGTCTCAGGATGCGTTTCATTATCCCCAAATTTTGGTTCCAATCTGAAATTTTTTTATTTTTTATTTTTTGCGTGTGCAGATTTTGAACTAGACAATTAAATCTCTCTGCCAAAGTTCCCCTTACCTTTCTCTAGGTGCCTCAAAGAGATTGTGCTCCAAAGCTATGATATCTTTCACGTCGGATTTAAAATTCCCTTGTAGATTTAGTTTATGCTGACGCTTAGTGATCATCTGAGAGGTTTGTTTTTTTGTGTAATCTATTTAATGTCTTATCCTCAACGTTATTTATTTATTTATGTTGCACTCGATTTTTTTTTCCCAATCTGTAAAAATAAACTTTGTACTTATAATTGTCAACTTCAATAAAGGGAGAGAAAGTGGTTGGTAGGATGATTTTCGTGGTAAACATTATATCAACCGTGGTAGTTTTCATAAAGTGCATTATGAGTTTAACCAATTGTTATACTTTTGTGTCGATGTGCATCCAATCCTTATATTTATTTTCTTCTTTCATTTGGATTTATTTCATCTCACTGTATTGATGTCTGTTCGTCTGTTCTATTTACAACTTCATTTTGACATTTTCATTTTCGTCTTTTGTTGTAGGAAATTTCTCTAATGTCCTTCTTGAAGCAGGAAAAAGAAAATGAAAAGAAAAAGAAGAAAAATATATAAAAAAAGACTATAAAAAAAAAGAGGAAAAGAAGCAAAAGGGGTATAGACGTGCTAGTTTTGGTTACGCATTAAATAGTGAGCTTGCTATCGTGATTCATGAAGCATACCTTTTGGCCATGTTTTGTGGACAGGGGACACTGTGCTTAGATCATTAGAAAACGCTCTTGAAAAGGTTGGTTGCAATACTTTGCTGCATATTGCGTGTGTTCATTTTTTTTTTTCACAGTTGTACCTAAAATATATAGTATCTGATTCAGATTGAAAAATGGATTCTGAAAAACTGAGAATGGAGAAAGAGGAACGTGAAAAAGTTCAAAATTTAACTCGTAGCCTTGGCTTAATATCTGTGACAACATGTTGCTTGGTTGCTAATTAGTTCATAAAGTTCTGATGCACTTTTGTCTTTTTTATCAGAAAATATATTGTTTGCAAGAAACAAGTGGCAGCTGCAGAAGAGGCTCACAGAACCTCTGAACAAGAACCTGCAACAAGAGCTAAAAGGAAAGGATAGATAGAGAGACAAGCTGCCCGTCAAGTATTATAAAAGGTACACTTGAAACTGCACAGTTTTAGTATCTATTTATCGTTACGCACAGATTAAGTGAAAACTGAACTATATAGTTTAAGTAAACCCTATTATCGCATATGTATAAACTGCATGGTTCGACTACTATTAGTTTCTTTTAGCTATTAAAATTAAACTCTCTGGATGATGTCTTACTCTTTTTTTTTTTTAAATCAAAGTTTTCATTCTTTATGTTGTATTAATATCTTGGTTTATGTGTTCTAAGATTTTATTAAGTTTCCATTATGTTCTATAAGAAGTTACGATGACTATTGGGATTGGAAAAGGCCAGCTAAACAAGGTACTTTTTTTCTTCCTTATTGCATCTTTTATGCATCACGAGTCCTACTATTCTTTTAGCTAATTTCATCTAGCTATCAATTTAAACTCCCTGGATGATGTCTTACTGTTTATTTATTTATTTATTTACTAATTAAACTTTTAATTCTTTATGTTGAATTAATATCTTAGTTTTATGTGTTCACAGATCTTATTAAGTTTCCTTCATGTGCTATAAGAACTTACGATGACTATTGGGATTGGAAAAGTCTTGCCAAACAAGGTACTTATCTTCTTCCTTATAGCATCTTTTATGCACTACGAGTTTCAACTGATATTATAACAATGTGTTGGTGTGTGTTCTTTAGTTTTATTTATTTTCTTCTTTCTTTTTCTTTTATTTCCTTGCACTGTACTGATGTGCATTGTTTTGTTCTATTTTAAACTCCAGTTTGACATTTTCATATTCATTCTCTATTGTAGAAATTTTCCTCCATTGTTCTTCCTGGGATCACAAGACAAGAAAGAAATAAAAGTAAAAAAAAAAAATGAAACAAGGGAAGAAAGTGAAAAAAATGATGGAAAAGGGAAAAAAAAAAAAGAAGGTAAAAAGGAGGAAAATGAATAGCGGAAGGGAAATAATCATGCTGGTGGCACATTGGATGTTGAGAATGCTACCATGTAGCTTAGCTTGTTTTGGGCTGTTTTGTGGACAGGGGACCTATTGCTTAATGCTCTAGAAAGTCCCTTGAAAAGGTTGGTTATACCTTGAAAAGGTTGGTTATAAGACTCAACTTCATATTGCGTATATGTGTCTTAAACTCTAGAAAAGGTCTTAAAAATGTTGGTTTAAGTGCTATTAATTTATTTTTTTGCTTTCTCTTTTTCATTTAAACTTTCCTTGTTTAAGTTGTATTTGATAATATGTTTAAAGGATTCTCTTCTTTGGCACAGCTTTTATTAGGCTTACTTTATGCTGTAAGAAATGCATGACCTGTCGTTGGTGGTAAGGAGATAAAATTTATGACCACTGTTGGTAGTGGAAAAAGCCAGCCAAACAGGGTAATTTTCTTCTTTCTTATTACATCTTATGGTGCATTGTGGATTCCAACCAATTGCTTTCTAATGTGTCGATGTGTGTTCTATAGTTCTGTCTATTTCTATTGGATTTATTTGCTCATTGTATTGACGTGAATTCTTTTGTTCTATTTAAAACCTGAGCTTTACGTTTTCATTTTCATCTTTAATTGTAGAAATTTATCCAATAGTTCTTTTTGAGGCGGCAACAAAAGAAAAGAAAGAAAGAAAGAACAAAAGAAATGAACGAACGAATGAAAAGAAATGGCAAAAGGTCGGTGGCACATCCGGATATTTTGCATCCTACATGCAGCTTACCTTTTATGGGCTGTTTTGTGGTCAGTGGATGCTCTTTAAAAGGTTGGTTGCAACACTGAACTTCATAGTGCACACGCACAGTTGCACCTAAAAATGGTCATAAAGAATTTGGTATTTGGTTCAGGTTGAGAAATGGATCCTGAAATCTGTGAACAGGAAGGGGGAACAGTAATGTTGCAACAAGAAGGTTAGAAATTTTATTTGTAATCTTGGCATATTAGTGTTTGTGACAAGATGTGCTTTACGGCTAATTAATTCGAAAAATCTGATGCATCTTTGTCTTTGTCATTAGAAAATATCTTGATTGCAACAAACAAGCGGCAACTGCAGAATAGGCTCAAAGAACCACTGAACAAGGAGCTGCAGCAGGATCTAAAAGGAAAGGAGAGATTGAGAGAGATGCTGATAATTAAGCATTGTAGAAGGTACACATGAATAGATTTTGTAAAAGCTAAACTTTAGTTGTAGTATTTCTCTATTATGTATGGTTTAAATACTATTAATTTCTTTCAGATTTCAAATTAAACTTTGTAGATATAGTTTTGCTCAATTTTTTCAATCAAGCTTTCTTTATGTTGCATTAATAATTTGGTTTATGCATTCTATTCCTTGGCACAGATTTCACGACCTTTCTTTACGCTATAAGAAATGCATTTATGCAGTCTTTTCCTTGGCAAGATTTCTCAAAGTTCCCTTTATGCTTTAAGAAATGCTTGTCCTGTCAATGGTGGTAATGAGATAAAACTAAGAATAGCTATTGGTAGTGGGAAATGCCAGCCAAACAAAGGTACTTTTCTTCTTCCTTATCGCATCTTATGGTACATTATGAGTTTCAGCCAATTATCACACTATTTTGGAGATGTGCATTCTATAGCCCTCTTTATTTTCTTCTCTCTTTGTATTATTTCCTCTCACTGTACCAATATGCCTTGTTTTGTTCTATTTGAAACTCAAGTTTGACATTTTCATTCTCATCTTCCATTGCCGAAAATTTCCCAGTTGTTCTTCCTGAATCCACGAAAAAAGAAAAAAAATAGGCTGAAGGGAAGGGAGTGAGGTGTGCTGCCCGTCAGGCATTGTAAAGGTACACTGATGTGGTGAAAACTAATCTATAAGTTGTATTATTTCTCTATTACTATATATGTATCAACTGCATGGTCTAAATTAATTTTTTTTAGCAATCAAATTAAACTTTTT
Organism: Artocarpus heterophyllus; assembly: GCA_025403435.1. NCBI lineage: Eukaryota > Viridiplantae > Streptophyta > Magnoliopsida > Rosales > Moraceae > Artocarpus > Artocarpus heterophyllus. The sequence continues at coordinate 12,891,516 of CM046333.1, forward strand.
GAATGTACTTTTACTCTCTCTCTCTCTTTTTATTTTCAAACTTTCGTTTAAGTCTGACGTAAACTTCTTTGGCACAGATTGTAGTAAGTTTCTTTTATGCTGTAAGAAAGGCATGCTTTTTGTTGGTAACGTGATGAAATTTATGATGACTATTACTATGGCTCATGGAAAAGCCAACTAAAGAAGGTATTATATGAGTTTCAACCAATTGCATATAACTAAATAAGGTATTATATGAATTTCAACCAATTGCATATAACAATGTATTGATGTGCCTTCTATTGTTCTGTTTATTTTATTATCTTTTGGCTTTATTTCCTCTCACTATACTGAAATGTGGTCTAATATTCTATTTAAGTCTTAAGTTTGACAATTTCATTTTCATTCTTTATTGTAGGAAATTTTCCCAGCTATTCTTCCTAAAGCCGTGACCAAAAAAGAAAAGGAAAAAAAGAAAAAGAATCTAAAAAAAAAAAAAGAAAGAGAGAAAAAAGCAGAGAGTCAAGATAGAATAGCAAAAAAATAAAAAATAAAAAATAAAAAATAAAAAATAGAAATAAAAAATAAATAAAAAAGGAAAAAAAAGCTAAAAAAGGCACATGAAAAAAAAAGGCCATGGTTAGGCTGGCTTTGTGTGGCACATTGGAAATCAAAATGAAAATGCGACCATGTAGCTTGTTTTTGGGGCTATTATGTGGACTGTAGACACCATGCTTAAAGCTCCAAAAAGGCTCATGAAAAGGTTGGTCGCAACACTTGCCTCATATTGCGCGCGTGTGGTTCCACCTTGTGAATGGAGAAAGAGGAACGTGACATGAGGCAACAAAAAGGTTTGAAACTTCACTTATAACCTTGACATCTTATATTGATATTTGTGACGAGATTTGTTTGGTCTCAAATTAGTTAGTAAAAATCTTATGCACCTCTATCTTTGTCATTAGAAAAAATCTTGATTGCAATGACAAGCTGCAGCCATGGAAAAGGCACCAAGAACAGCTGAACAGAAACTGCAGTTGAAGCAAAAAGGAAGGTTAGATAGAGAGAGAGACTGTCGACAAGCATTGTAAAAGGTACGCTTGACAATTGGTGAAAACTAACTACGTAGTGGTAGTATTTCTTTATTACTTGAGCTATCAAATTAAACTTGCTGGATGTAGTTTTGCTCTCTCTCTTGTTCAAACTTTTCAAGTTGTATTAATTGCTTGTTTGATGTTTTTTGTTCTTTGCCACAGATTTTAGTAAGTTTCTTTTATGCTGTGAGAAATTTTTGCCATCTCGGTGGTAGCGAGATAATTTTATGATGACTTAGTTAAAGAAACCAGCCTAACAAAGGTAATTCTCCTTTTCCTTATTGCATCTTACACTGGTTCATGAGTATCAACAAATTTCTATGCCAATTAGTTCGTTAAAATCTTATGCATTTCTATCTTTGTCACTAGAAAAAATCTTGATTGCAATGACAAGCGGCAGCCACAGAAGAGGCATGAAGAACAGCTGAACAGAAGCTCCAATAATAGCAAAAAGGAAGGGATAGATACAGAGAGAGGCTGTTGTTCCAGCATCGTAAAAGGTCTGGTGAAAACTAACTAGGCATTTGTAGTATTCCTTATTACTTTAGCCATCAAATTAAACTTTCTGGATGTAGTTTTACCGCCTTTTTTTTTTTAAGTTATGTAATAGCTTGTTTGATGTTTTTCGTTCTTTGCGACAGATATGTTTCCTTAATCTGTGCCCTGCCGTTTGTGGTAGCAAGATAAATTTATGATGACTACTGGTGGTTTAAGAAACCAGCCAATTAAGGTAATTCTCTTTTTCTTTATTGCATCTTATATTGGTTTATGAGTATCAATAAATTTCTATATGTGCATTCTGTAGTTCTATCTCTGGCCTCCTTTCTCTTGGATTTATTCTCTCATCTTGTTGATGTGTGTTCGTTTGTTCTATTTAAAACTTGAGTTTGACTTTTTTTCATCTCTCGTTGTAAAAAATTTCCCTGGCTGTGCCACAACAAAAGAAAAGAAAAGAGTAATAAAAGAAAGAAAAACTGAGAAAAAGGAAAAAAGAAGGAAAAGAAAAAGAAAAAAATGGAAAAGACATAGCAAAAAGGGATTAGTCATGCTGGCTATGGACATTATGGTTTATGGACACATTGTGCTTAATTAAAACTCTAGAAATGAACCGGGAATTCTTGAGGTTTGTTTCTTTGGTTTTGTTTCCTTTTAATCTTTTGATGTTGCCTTGTGTTCATCCTTAGTTAATGTTCTTATGTTTATCTTGATTGCAGGAAAATTTTCCTCCTGTTATTCGCCAAGCCGTGAAAGGTTTGTCCCTTTTGTTTTGCTTTATTCTTTTATATTATACCTGTTCGTTGGTTCAGTACTGCCTTTTATTTTAGTTTCTGCATTTAACTTTTTCATATTCATGTTGTAGGGAATTTTTTCATGTCCTTATTCGTCCAGACATGAGGGGAGAGATAGGGGGAAATAAACAAAAAAAAAAAGAAGGAAAATAGTGAAAAAAAAAGAGAGAGAAGAAAAGGCAAAAAAGAGAGAGTGAAAAAAGAAAAGGAAAGAAGGAACATAAATGAAAAAAAGAAGAAGAAAGGAAAGTAATAAAAGGGAGAGGAAAGAAGAAAAAAGAAGTAAAGAGAGACAGGAAAATAAACAGCGAAGGAAAAATAGTAAAAAAGAGAGATGAGAAAAAAGAAGAAAAAAAGAGATGAAAGAAAAAGAATGACGAGAGATTAAAAAAAAAAGAGAGAAAAAAAAAAGGTGAGATTGAAAAAAAAGAGAATCAGGGTAAGAAGGAAAAATGCTGGCTACCGCTGCCAAGTTTGTAAAGTTGCTGAGATTTATTTGCTAGGCTGTCAATCAAAAAGGTTAGTTGCAACACCCAGTTGGACTGTTTTGTGTATCCGTTCCCTGTGTGTTCTATTTTATTTTATTATTTTCTTTTACATACAGCATATTATTCCTAAATTATAGTCATGAGCAACGTGGCATTTCAGGGTACGAAGTGGGACAGTGAATTGAGGAAGTGGAAGTCGAAAGATGGCAATGAGAGCTTGAATTTTGAAACATCTCTTGAAGTATTAACATGTGTTTTGCAATAAGAAACTGAAATATTGGATATCATTTTCCACCTCCTCTTTGTATGTGTACACTGAATATTTGTTACAAATACTGTTGCACTGAAGCATGAGTACATGATCATATTGCTGTTCATTTCATGAATTATGTTTGATATTTTTACAGGTATTGCAAGTTGAAATACATAAAACATTGGAATGAGGTACCGGAATAAAGAGTTCGGGAACCCCCCCAAGTTGAACCAAAGCCCTTTCTTTCTCTGGGCTTTGTTTCTTCTTATTAAACGAATATCGTCTTAGGTAA